>OY856186.1:403864008-404036614 GCA_963693315.1 Diogma glabrata
CATTACACCGAAGAAGCCTCTGAGCAAAGAATGGTACTACTGGTTTGCACCTAAGTACAAACACAGCAACACCACTCCTCGTCCCTGAGAACTTCCTCGCCGAATGAAGAGAAGAAACCAATGTTCTTCGATCGCATAACCCCGGTGGTCATAGGCGATCTAAGAACGTCATCATCGTTAAGGGGAGAAGCCCCATGGATGGCTTGTTAGGCCTACCACTGGAGAAAGAGATTAATTATAACCTTATACAATACCATATATATATATAAAAACACCAATAATTGGTTTTCCAAAAGAAATTCAAAAAAAAAAAATTAATCACCAATAAAAAATTGAAAATACAAAAAATATATCCTGCACACACCCATATCATGTTCAATGAGCGAATTCAACGAACCATTGTACTTGTATTTGTATACAATAACCTATTTACAACTATGTACAACCCTGTACATTGACAGTACCAAAAAATATTTAAAAAATATGTACAATGTCATTCCAAAATATGTACACGATTATATACAAAAATATGTACAATGAAAATATGTACAATATTATTCCAAAAAAGATATATGAACTATATACAAAAAAAAATTATTTACAAAAATATTTACAAATATGTACAATATGTACAAAAACAAATTCAAATGACAGCACAAAAAAACAATCTCCAAAAAAAATTGCTGTCCCAAAACGGTTTTTTTTCAAACAAGCAAAAATAATTAATTTTAATTAATTATACAATGAGGAACAGGGGCCTCCTGTGGACCAGACCACTCCTCTACCTGTCGCATGGTCGGTGAGGTGGGAACCACCTCAACCAGCTCCTCTATTTGAGTACTCTTGGTCGAGGAAGCTCCCAGCTCCACGACCAAGCGACTCTCCTTCTCCTTCTTCCTCCTCTCCTTTCTCTTCAGGTGTAAGCTCCTGTTTTTCTTGACCCGTCTCCTCTCACGCCAGCCCACATTCACTTCCTCAGTCACTTCATCCATCTCATCCGCTTCCTCATTCACCCCATTCAACTCCTCATTCACTATTTCACGAATCAGATCCCCCAATAACTTATCATACCGTTCTCCATAAATATCATCCATAATTTCCAAATATATCCCATTTTTCACCTCATTCAAAACCACATTTATTATTTCATCCACCACATTCCTCGCCTCAACCATTCTCTCCTTTCTCTCCACATTCGCTCTCTCATCCACCTCATTCATCCACGGCTCACACCCCCCTGGTCGACTCCTCCTTATCCGCATCCCCTGTTGTCCCTTTGTATACATATTTGTATCAATTCAAAAAAATTCCAAAAAAAAATTTTAAAATAAACAACCGATAACTGGTTGTAACAGAAAAAAAATTATATTTACTTCAAAAAATATGTTTATAACGCACGTAAACCAGAAATTTACAACGCCCAGTTTAATATAAAACAATATCAAAACTGGTTTTCCAAATATTTTAACAAAAAATATTATTAAAAAAAAAACCAAAAACTGGTTTACCAAAAATTCGCAAAATTTTATATATATATATTTTATTACCGTACCTACGGTATATTATATAAAAAAAAAATTGTTTCCCGCCAGAATAACTATTACTCATTTAAAAACCCCAGGTCTTCGTTTCGGCCCACTTTGTCGTGAGTAGCTATCTAATAGCTTGGACTTTTATACCAAAATATGAATTATAATTTACTTACAACGACTATCGGCTGATCTCCAGACGTAAAGGTGGATTTGGGGAATCTCTTATTTATTTCATTTATCTCTAGACTATCATACTAAAAATAAAATACAAGCATTAGCATACAGATATATACGCCTATAGGAAAAATACAACATAGAAAAATGTACTTAACTTAAAAATATTACTGGTGGTTCTGTTGATGATGATGATTCTCGCATAACTTCCTTACAACAGCTTCTTCCTTTGACAATTCCTTTAGCCAAATTCTAAATAATCATTCCTTTCTTTTCGACAGCTCCTTTCACCAGAAGAAAATATTTTTGTCGTCTTGTTAGGTTAGTTTTTATTTTCCGCTCAATAACAAAGCCACTTTTTTGCATTCCAGTATATTTATAGTTATAGTATATAATTAATTAGCATTACGCTTATTAATCCAACCCTCGACAACTGTACCATACCAATTCTTTTATAATAAAGTAAAAAAACTCCAGTAATTATGATAAAAACTTCGTTTGAGTACAATACAATATGTATTTCCATATATTTATTTTTGTGTATAGCTATTAATCAATCAAACATTTACCGATTTTCTTTTTATTACATTTTCCATTTTAATATCGATAGAAAAAAATAGTTTAAATATGCACTGAATACTTCTTTTTACTTTTGCGGTTCAAACACCAAAAAAAATGAAGTTTCTTATAAAGATAAATTTAACCTTTTTATTGTTTGGAAGTCAAACATTGATTCCCTCTTGTTTTAAAATCAAACATGGAATGGAATCTCAAAAAAACAAAACAATGTGTTTTTTCGTTTGTTACATCTTCCGATGTCAAAACAAATCGGGTAATATAGAAAATTCAGCAAAGATTAATAACGACAACGACATCTGTTCGCTAGAATTGGAAATAAAATTGAGTACGTTCGTTTGCTTTTTATAGTATATTCAAAATTTAACTAGCAGTTAAGTTTTAGAAAATTTTAAAATTATTATTAATGTAAAAATGAACGGAAACTAATGAAGTACATTTCTATTGAATTGAAAACAAAGAGGAATTTTGTTTTATTATTGTTTTGCGATTATTGCGATCGTTACAATTGTATTGTGATGGATAGTAGTTGTTTTACAGCCAAATGAAAATATGAAGAGCGAGAAAGCGTGCGGAAGTAGGGGTGAAGCCCACGCGATACCCCTTGGCACTTAGTAATTAATTTGCAAAGATTTCTAAAACATATACAATTGGAAATATTGCTTTAAAAAGCGGAAGATCCGTAACAAACATTTATCTCAATTCCAGCTCGGGGATCAAACCGGCGTCCTTTTCATTTAACCCACTCGATGAGCGACGAGATAGAATTGGTTTTTGGACGATCGACCTACCATCACAATTTTTGTAATTCAATTTTAGTGTCAATTTGTGTCTTATCTTATTTTATTCTACGAACACGTTTTATACGTCGTATAGATAGATAAAAATCTAAATAAAATCTTGAAAATAAGTTTAGAATATATTGATAAATTATTATTTATTTTTGTGCAACCTAATATTTTTTTAATTAAATAAAAGAAAACTATTAAACAAAAAGAAATAAAAAAAGAAGGAAGTCTTGAAACATAAAAACATAAAACTGTGAAATAGATGTGTTTTTATCGTCTAAATACAACAAAATCTTTACTTACTTTACCGCACTTCCACACTGTTAACTGTTAACTGTCAAAATCTTTACTTACTTTACCGCACTTCCACCTTATTAACTGAGAAAAACATCAAATTCAATAAAAAAGCAAAAAAAACAAATTATAAATAAAGAAAATGAGAATAAGAAATTGTTATGCTCGCAATTGGGTCTGTGAAGGATGGAACTGGAATCTAAGGCTCGACAGATCAGACACCTAGACCGGGTGCATTATCAGCAGAGATTAGGTCTTAGTTAATTCATCCTATACATCCAACCCTTGTACTACTAAGTTATATGTTGTGACATATCTTAATTTAAATTCGACAAATCACATGTACATATACTAAATCGGACGAGGCACATTGCTAATTCAATTTTTTTTATCAAACGTAAATAAAGAAATAATGAAAGGATGACGCACATTGCACTTTAAAAATATCATTTTAAACGTATTCACATAACTTTCCTTTGTAAAGTTTTTTTATCTGTTATATATTTAAATGAGAGAAAAAAATGAAACAGGCATATTTGATCTTTTCTCTTGCAATTGTTTTTTTTTCCTATAGGAATGTTACAAATATCTCAACAAAAAACTTGTTTTACGTTGTGATAATAGAACGAAAGAAAGAGACGGCGTGCATTGAATCAACTTTTGTCTTTTTTACTCCTAAAAATAGAAATAATATTTATGCTAGCACATTGCTCAATTTCATTGCAGTTAAATTTTGATATCAAATCAAAAAATTAAAATTAAATTCAGCTCATGTTTAATAATTTACTAAAATCGTTAGTTAAGGATTGTATTATACAATTGAATTTTTAAATTAAATTATTTGTGATGATAAATTTGTTCTGATTAATAAAAAGTTTGTTTTAAACTAAAGAAAAAAAAGAATTTACATCTTGAAAACTAATTTAATCCTAAATTTGTAGTTGAACTGTTTCTTTTGATGTAAAATAAAGTGGAAAATTAAGAATTTCAAGCATACCTAATACTTGATATTCAAGAAAGCGGAACGTATATATCTTTGCTGAAAGAATTTTTGGACATGCAATTAAATATGCTTGCATGGCACATTGTACGGTTGAATACATTGGTGATGTAGGTATTTGTTCAGGACCATCAATTGAACCAACATTATATGCAGATAATATATTTGATTTTCCGTTCGATTTAACAGTATAGAAGGTATAGTGTTATCATAATAATAAAATTACCAACAAATCCGATAAAGCATATATGCAGAAGAGTTGTCGGTTTACCGGGTGATAAAATTATAGCTCGAACATCATTTAATTTCAACCCATTTTCAAACAGTTATAAACATAATTCAAAAGTTGTATACAATTATGGAATGGATGAAAACAATTTCGACGAAACCTAAGATCTAGACAATTTCGGGGAAACATAAAATAAAAATTAGAAGGAAAACAAGCGACATACAAGGACGAAAGTCGCTTGCACCATTGAAGTCAACAATTAGGGTTAGATTAAGGTTAGGATTAAGATTAAGGTTAGATTTAATTTTTCTATTTTATTGTTATAAAATTTTTGAGTTTTCATTGAGTATATTATAAGACCATCATGGTCTTATAAGCTAATAAGTTTATTTAGAGATTTTTTCCCTGGTAGATTCTGCGTACGGTTCATCGTGTATCATTTAACAATTTTTAAAAAACCCTTGGGTAAATAGAAGCCATAGGTATCTATTTTCAAATTGAAAAGCCCAGACTTTACAAAATAATAAAAAAAACAAATGATTACAATTTATCTCATTCTCTTTTAATATTTATTTTATATTTAATATTTTAGCGTGACGATGACTCGAATATATAATTTTTTTTTCATAAATGGTACAACAATCACCCAAAGAAAATAGTAAAAAATGAAAACAGAAAACAACAACAAAAAGTATAAAAAACAGAATAGCCACAAAACATTTCTTTTAAAAACTGAAGAAAATATTGAGATGTCGTAAAAATCACCTGTATGCATTCTAAATTTTAAACTGTGTTTAAATCAATCTTTTGTGATGAAGATGTCAACTCATATTGAAAGAGAAATACATACTCAAATAGTAGTTTTTATTTTCCTTATTTTATTTCACGGGAATGAAATTAAAAAATAGTGATGTGCAAACCAATATTTTATTATTTTTAGCACTTCCTGCCAAAAAAATAATTAATTTTCTTGTTAATATCGAAATGATAATAATTTGAACGAAACGGAAAAACACTGTAGCAATAACTTTAAAAACTTCATTATCAATCAATTTAAAATTCGTAAAAAGAAAGTTTTATTATTTTTATGAATAAAATAATAAAATTCGCTCGCCAAGGGTTCCGTGAATGTAAAAGAACACAATATCAAAAATAAATAACATAAAGCTATGTTGTAAAGTCTTTATATCGCCAGACTATGGACGCATAACAGAATAAATGTTTAATCGTAGACGTCAATAGTAAATGTCGACACATCTACATTCATCAAAAATGACACAAAAATTGTTACTTGAGGTTAAATCTTATCCATAGATGTTTATGTTAACTAAAGAAAGATTTAGCCAGTTTTTTAATGGTTTAAATTGAGCATATTTTTTCTATAAATCAGAGTCAAAATTTTGGGTGGTGGTGGTATACATATTCTTATAATAGAATTTTTTAACAATAACTAAAAAACTGTGCATCGCAAAATTCTAAAAAATATTGCAATGTTTCTTAAATTAGGTGCCCTTTCAAATGAAACGCCACTCGCTTTGGTCAAAAAAAAATTTTTTAAACCCTCCCCACACCCATCCCCTAAACACACAGAAATATAGTTATTTGAGACTTTGCTATAATTTTCATTTAAAGTTTACCAAACTTCCTGTCTATATGCATTTTTCCAAATGTTTCTGTCAAAAAGTGTCGAAACGTAGGGGGAGCACGGTTCGAAAGTTTTACTTTTTTGACAATAACTCGAAAACTGTGCACAGCGAAATTCTAGAAAAATGTGCGTTATTTCTTAAATTAGGTACTCTTTCAAATGACACCCCACTCGCTTGGGTCAGAAAAAGTTAAACGGTCTGAAATTTGCACATTTTTTAGAATAACTCAAAAACTGTGCACCGCAAAATTCTAAAAAAATTGCAATGGTTCGGTTCTTAAATTTGGTGCTCTTTTAAATGATACCCCACTCGCTTGGGTCAAAAAAGTTTTTTTTCACCCTTTCCCACCCCAATCCCTTAAAAGCACAAAAATATAATTATTTGAGACTTCGGTATAATTTTCGTTCAGAGTTTATCAAACTTCCTGTCTCTGTGAATTTTTTCAAATTTTTCTGTTAATTAAGCTCGAAATGCAAGGGGGGCCAAATTTTTGTGTCACGTTTTTGACAATAATTCAAAAACTGTGCATTGCAAAATTCTAAAAAAAATGGTAATGTTTCTAAAATCTCTAAGTGCTCTTTCAAATGACACTCCACTTGACCTGGTTCTAATTAATGTTTTTACCCCTTATCATTCCCACCCCTATAATAAATATAGTTATGAGTATCTGCCACTTTTCTATATTTTTCATTAAAAACCTACTCATTTTTCTATCATTCCAAATATATTTCAAGATTTTCGATGAAGTAGGGTCGGAGTTAATTGGGGCAATAAAACATAGAGAATAGAGAATAGAGAATAGAACACATTGAAATTTCATCTATAATAATGATTGATGCATTATTAATATATGTGCCATGTACACTGTTTGGAGTTATATTTGGCATTGAATTCTCTAATAATGGAATTGGTAATTTGAAAACATTATGCAAAGTTCGCCCCCTAATCAAAAGAGTTGATGCAATACCACTGAAGGCAGTTACAATACACGAAAGATTTAGTGAATTAAATTTATGAATGATTGCCGTTTGAACAAAAGTTTTGCCACAACCTGCATGAGCTGTCAAGAAAAAAAGCTAAAGCATTCGGAGGAACATTCAAACCACAGATAAATGCAAATAATTGACGAAACTGTTTTGGTGATTGAATTTCTGAAGCTTCAAGTAAACATTCACGCTATTCATTATCATTTGTTGCAATACCTCGAGCTTCACATGCTGCAACAAAAGTAGGGTAGGGTACACCTTCATACATACGTAGATCAAAAAAAGATTTTGGACCACGAACATGCAACAGAAGTAAACGCATATGAAACAATTCTATATCTTTTGGAGTAACCATATATAATCGAGCAACAACTTTATCAGCCCCACGTTGTCTTCTTTTCCACGATTTACTTTGGTCATACCAAACATAATTAATTCTGTATACAAAAACTCATTAGCTAAATTATCAATGGAATTCAAATGGAAAAATTGCAACAATTTTGTTCTTGATACATTTGCGACTGTGCCAGCCACATTACCATTCCTGATATAAACATTTTGTCTATTAGGCAAATGACAATCAAGTCGAATAATTGTATGAGATTGAAAATGCATTGGAAATTCAAATATGCGCCAAGCAGCTTCAGTCGAACCAACATACCGTCCATTCAAAAAATCTTGAATTTCATTTCCCACAATCGCATCATCATTATTCACTGCATTCTCTCCATTCACTCTCAATTCAACATTGGCAGAATCATACTCTTTATATACATACTTGTAAACATATTTCACACTTTTAACAGTCGTACATATTTCCACGTTAATATGACAATTGAATTTTGCAAGAAGATAAATATTATACGGAACAACATATCTATTATCAAGAGATGCACCACGTACATCAACACTCATACCATTATCACGTCGACGGTACAAAGGATAACCATTCACATATTCTTTAATATTTTCAGAAAAAGGTTTTGGAAAATTATTACTACATTTACCACTCTCATACAAATAAAATTGGGATTTAGAGCACCACATGGTTCATGCATCATATGACGTTTCACATATTCATGTAATTTAGGAAAAAGAATGGGATCAGGGATTTCAGTACATACAAATTTATTAATCATTTCATTTCCATCAATTCTATCTTCATCTGACAAATTTAACAAAATTCATCATTTTTAAAAATAGCAACCACATCAGTTTGAACAGCATCATTAAAACGACGAATATCACATTCTCTGTTAACTTTTATAACCATTGACACATCAGCAGTAACATTCTCAGGTCTTTTACAAAATTCATGCATTGATTTAAAAGAACGAACAAAAGGATTCACACGATCTAACTCAAAACCTATCTTACGCATAAGAAAAAATTCGAAATGAAATTTAAAACATAGAAAAACAATATGTACGTTTATTCACATTCAAAGAAATAAATATACTAACAGCTGAGAAAAAATTAAATATAAAAAAGAATAACAAAATAAAGTTTTAAGTTTCGTTTTTATTGTTCGTTGTTCGATAGCAAATATATTTTTATATGTATGTAAACTTATAATGCATATGTATAGAAAAAGTTTTCCGTATATAATTCCAAAATACATTTTTAAGGAGTGCTGAAATAAAGCCCTTTCATATGATACCCTACTCGTCTCGATAAAAAAATGTATGTTCTCATAGACTTTACATCGTACCTCTGTAAAACAAACGAGCACAACTTTATTTATTTTTTAACCCGCCATCTTATGTGGATAGGTTAGTTTTATAAGTATCTCAAATTTTAAGTTCATCGGATTAATGGTTCACGAGATAATCGAAATAATGAGAAAAACACGTTGTACCCTCACCAATAGTGTTCCGTATAAAAAAACGGAACCCTATAAAAACAATAATTTTAATGGTATTTAATAAAAGATAAAAAAGATAAAGATAAAAAAAAATAAAAAATGTACCACTCCAGGAATTGAACTCTCGACCTATAGAACCTCAGTCGGCCGAGATATCGATATTGCAATTTGAAACGTTACGACCGGATAGAGGTATTTTATATTTAATATATTTATTTAGCTTGATAACTCGAATATATAAATGTTTCCACATACAATATCGCACAACGCGCCTAAAGAAGTTTTCACTTCAAAAATCCCTAACGGAAAAAAACAAACTATTTAAAAATGTTTTATTTAAAATAATAATTAATTAATTTTAATTACAAAATATTTATGAGATTATTTCAATCAGCAATAAGCAAAGCCCATTTATACTAAAAAGTAAACATCGGCAACTCGCAGAAACCGATTTGGACATTCGACAAATCAAAATGTTCAGTTTTTTGTGCTGATTTCAGAAATACCAAGATTAGTTGCCAACGCCGAGAATGGCATGAGTCATAATCAGTTTAAGAGATGAATAAACATACATAGAGTATATGAGTTTAAAAGCATTTAAGCATTTAAGCATTAAGTTTGTGTGTTTCGAAGACTTCTTTTCTAATTACCATTTATGTAACATAGATTGTAACATGGATAGTGACTGACTCGTACAATTTCAAAAAGTGTATCAAATAATAAAGAATTAATGCTTAAATGCTTTTAAACTCATATACTCTATGTATGTTTATTCATCTCTTAAACTGATTATGACTCATGCCATTCTCGGCGTTGGCAACTAATCTTGGTATTTCTGAAATCAGCACAAAAAACTGAACATTTTGATATGTCGAATGTCCAAATCGGTTTCGGCGAGTTGCAGATGTTTACTTTTAAGATATCTATCTAACCCAGCGAAGAGGGAACTTTTTTAAGTTGGAAGTCGAATCAAAAAATTTTTAACTTCGGGCCATGTGTCAAAAATATTTATTATAAATACGTAAGCACTATTTTTGTGGTACTATTTAAAATAATTAGGGTCAACTAAAGTGAGTGAAATATATTTGTCTTTGGAAAGGTCTTGGATAGTGTGATGTGCGAAAAATAAGTTTTCTGGCATTTTGACGTTTTGTTTTGGAAAAAAGTGTGCTTGATGTTATTTGGTGTTTTTTCGATTATTTTATCAATTACAACTGACACAATCTAATATTTTCCAACTCAACTGTAATCCAGAAAACTTAGTCCAGAAAAACTTCTCCATTTAACACACATGCTTCTATTCAATAGGCAGTTTTGAGAGCATCGAAAATTTTTCCTTTAATCCAGGATTGTTTTGAAGCTACAATTACTAGTTGCAACGCAGGGATAACTTTTTCTACGTTTATTCCTAATGGCGTTGAAAAAATAAGTCCTGAAATCCACATCTAATTTTAATTTATTCTCAGTTCCATTTATTAAATGAAGATAGTAAAGTGCACAATTAATTTGCACTGAATATATATTTAATATATATTTGCACTGAACTTTGTATTGATAGTTTTTTCCTTGAAATTTGAGATTTAATTAATTTATATGGCTCAAAATATCAGTAAAGCCAAATCTGACAGCCAGTCATTAAATATTGAAAACTTTTCGGGTTTCTCAATTATTTCTAGAAATAAGATTATTTCCCCTAACCTTTAAAAGGGTCCAAACACATTCAAAAACACATCTGAGATTCTAAATTTTTAAGGAGTGCTTTAAACTGGATGGTTAAGTTAAGTTACAATAGCAAATTCATGTTTCATCTCCAAAACTGATTTGCATAAAAAATTCTTGTTGAACTATGCAACGTAGAAAAATAGTTTGGTATTTAAAAACCGGTTATTTAATCAAATTATTTTTCCATCGGCTTTCTTGAGAAATGGGCAACGGCAGTAAAATGTGTTCAACAATTCATTTGTCCATAAAAAAAACTTACCTTAAATTGTATAAAAATATTTCCTTAACTCATTAAAAATCCAAAAACAATTTATTTTTTTACAAAATTTTATTGCATATGAGGCAATTTTGGTTCAAATCACAATCCGCCGCCACTGGTCGTCTATAAAGTAGATATAAAAATAAATGTTTTCTTAAAAATAATTTTTCTATAAATAGTTGACTTTATAATTTACAATTTTTATTACTTTGTTTTACTGTCATAATAAATAATTTAATTTAATAAAAATATTATTTTTCTTTTAAATACTTATATATAATTTATAATACTTTTATTATTTCTTGTAAAGCTATGATATGACAAAAAAAATTTATTTTCCGAATCTTCTTTAAGAAGATTTTCTTCTAATAATTTCATTTATAAAAGAAAATGACAATTTTTTGTGACTAATTGAAAAATTTTTGAGGAAATTCACACATAAAATAATTGAAAAAAAATATGACTCAAAAACAAAAATTAATTCTAAATTGAAATGACTAATATATTAATGCTAATATTTTCAATAGGCCATTTCGGCACCCCATGGTCTATATGGTTTCATACTATTTCCGTTGTAATTAACGGGACTTGTTGAGCTAGCACTATGTGGAGGATATCCTTGTGCACTTGAAGGTGGATATTGTGGATTACCATATCCTAAACTTATTGAAGATGGCCCACCTCTACTAATACTTGCAGATAAATCAGCATAAACTGGTCCGTGTTGACTATCATGTGTTAGTGGATAATGATCAACAACACCTGTGTTTGGATGATGATGATGGTGATGGTTTGTTGTGTGTGGGTGTATTTGATTTGGTTGGGTATTTGTTGATTGTGATGGTGATGTATTTGGATGTAATGAACTGCTATTACAATGTTGTTGAATTGGGGTTATAGGAATGGGTGATGATATATTCGGTATATAACTATTTGACGTTGTTGTTTGGGGTGGATAATTTTGATGATATGTAGCTGGTGGTGGGGGATATGTTGATGGTGGAGGTGCTTGATAGTTACCGGTACTCCAATTTGACGTGTTTGGTGTATTCTTCGCTGATAACTCTCGTTGTGCAACAAAACATTGTAAATGTGACATTAAACGTAATCTGAGAGGATCTTGTATATCCATTCCTTCAATTGTTACTAAATATCTTGCTACTTCTGCAGCACATTCTCTAAACCCTATTATGTGATAATCCATTGCAAAACGTTGGGGATCGATCGCAAGTGAGTCCATACCTGAAAAATAAAAACGAAAACTTTATTTCAACTCGATTTAAAACTTAAAAGATTAACTGCAAAAAAATTACAATCGGCGCCGAAAATTTAGCAAAAAATTGTTTTATGTCAGATGTCGAGATTTTTAATATTTTTTTGAGCGAAATTCAGCAAGGAGAGTTAATTTTAATTTTTCTTTTTTTTTCAATGTGGTAAATTAATTTATTTTAATTTAATTAATTTGAAAGATAAAATCTATGAAAAATCAAAAACTTTTGCTTTGTTTTTGTTTATTTTCAATATTCTGTTTGATAATTTGATGATAATGAAATAATAGTTTGTGCTACAAGTTTTGAAATGAAGATTTTTTCAGCACTAGTCCTAAGTTAGCAATACGAGCGAAGCGAGTATTGAAAATAAGGACGTGTGCTGAAAAAAATTCATTTCAAAACGAGTTGCACACAACGTTTTCTGCAATTGAGTACCACAATAGACAAAAAATAAAAAAAAATTACAAAAAATCACTACAAAAAAACTACGCGAAGTATTGATCGATCAACAATGCCTTGACAATATGCAAGTTGGATTATATGCAAGAAAAAAACGTCATTTGTTGTTGATTGTTCCCACACTACAAACGTGTTTTCATTTCGCGTGTATTTTATTGAGAAACTGCAAAAAATGAGCTCAGGGGAGGATTCCGATTTGGAAGGAGCAGCCGAAAGAGCTTTGCAAGGTTTATTGCCGGTAATATCCAAACAAAAATACGAAAAACGTATCGAGCTGTACCGAATGGTGCAGTGAAAAAAAAAGCAAAGTGTTTGACGAAAATAAGTTGCTTGCTTATTTCGATACCGAGATGAAACAATTCCAATCGTCAACTACATGGAGCATTTACTCAATGTTAAAATCCACGTTGAACGTGAAGGACAGCATCGATATCTCAAAATTCAACAATTTGCGAGCTCTTTTGAAGCGTAAAAATGATAATTATTTTGCGAAGAAATTAAGAATCTTCACCATTGAAGAAATCTACAAATTCCTGAAGGACGCTCCCGACGATGGTTATTTGGCTACGAAGGTAAAATTTGCTGATAATTTTTTTGTTTCATTTTCCTAACCTCACAATTTTAAGCTGGCCCTTATCGGGGTCTATGGTGCTTGTCGACGAAGCGAATTTTTGAATTTGAACGCAAAGGATGTCGAATACATGGACAATAGCATTAAAATTACCGTACCGAAAACGAAAACCAAAATCATTCGACAGTTCGTCATCAACGAAGGAAGTGATCGGAACGTAAATTTAGTTGACATTTTTAAGATGTGTTCATGGTGTGAATTTAACTACAATTAAGCAACATGGTGGTTGGGAGTCTGATAAGGTTACAGAAAAATACGTTCAACAAACATTCGCTCAACAATAAACGTAAAATTGCTGACAGCATCATGGGTTCGAAAATTGTTAGAGCTGATAACGTTTCAACGACCTCATCAACCACTGCTCAATCCAGTGAATCAATCATTGAAAATGGCAATGTTTCAGCCGGTACAACTGTTACAATAATTTCGAGTCAAACAAGCCGAACAAACTTGAAAGTGGTTGGAGAGCCTTTGCCACAACCACCGATTCCTGGAGGATATTTATTCAATAACTTGCATAATTGCTCTTTCTACTTTGATCAAAAGTAATGTTTTCATTCATTTCTACTTTATTAATAAAAATGTTTACCAACACAAACGCACCGTTTCGTCTTTTAAATTGGCAGCAGTGCGGAAATGAAAAAGCAGTGCTGAAATGAAAAATCAGTGCGGAAATAACTCACTTTTCCGCACTCAAACGAGTTTCGATATATGTCGTATTGTGGTACTCGAGTGCAGAATAGTATATTAATAAACTAGTTTCATAATCGACGATTTTATCGCACGCAATCTGTTTGGAAAACGACCCGCGCAGCGGGGAGTTTTCTAAAGGATAAGTGCGATAAAACGTCTTATGAAACGAGTTTTTTATACTAGTTTTTCTATTTTGCATTTTTTGTCTTGAAATTTTAAAAAATGTGTATTTTATTAAAAAACAGTCAATTTGAAATTTTGTTATTATTACTAATTATTTTAATTAATTAAAATATTTAACACTAATTTAGATATTCTTATTAATTTTATTTACATAATTATTCGTTTTAATGTTCACTGATGTTTGTATGACTAATATGACCAACCTTGAAAGACAAAACTTTGCGTATCGTAATGAAGGCCATTTCGATACGCATTTGGGTATCGAAATGACTTTATTTTAGACGCCAAATAGAAAAAGTATTTTTTGCAATTCCGAATCACAATTCGACGTATTTTGATGTTTTCAACACTGTCAAAAAGTTCCGCACTGTTTTATATTTCCGCAATGATTTAACTTTTTTTTGATTTTTTTTTTCCACACTGTTTTATTTTTTCGCACTGTTTTAACTTTTTGCTTTGTTTTGTAGAAGTGAAAAATAAGAACGTATGGAAAATTTTCTCAATGCTAAGTTGATAAAAGAAATGTTTACTTATATCTGAATATGAAAAAAGTTGGATGCAGAGTAATTTTGATTAATTGTTTCATTATGATTTGGAATTGCAAAAAACGTTGTGTGCAACTCGTTGCACAAATTGATTTTTTTCGCACGCGTCATAATTTTGTCCAACGAGGCGAATCCGAACTTTGTACACCTCGATACACAAAGTACTATTTGTGTAAATACGATTATTTTTGTGTTTAAAAATTAAATATTCTAAATAGGACTAAATAAGTTTTAGATGGAAAATCGAATCAAAAGGCTGCAAAATAAAAAATTTTAACTCGACATTTGCCGATTTTCTTAAAAGTTCGTTAATCAGTAGTAAAAAGAGGAATACGTGTTTTTATATTTTTATTTTTATACTAGTTTTAACACAGGACTGCTCGAAATTTCTTAAGAAATTTAGAAGCGACGAAAGTTTAACGTTAAATTGTGTTTGAACGGGTTAACCGATTTTAATAAATTTTTTATGTTTGAAAGGCACTAAGTACGAGTTTATAAAAATAACACACTTATAAAAAAAATTATGTTTTCATACGATCTTTTTACCTAAGATTAAGTCTTTTACCTCAATATACTCAATATACATACTCAAATTACAGACAGGCGTTTTGTTGAGTTGAAAGATACATTTCAATATTTACTAAAGAAATGTTTGGATTTTCTTGAAATTTGGCATACAGATAATGAATTATTCATTAAATTACCTTAAATTGCCTTAAAGAAATTCATTTAAATAATTATCGTTATAAATTAAAATAAGTATTAAATATTTCATATAATTTCAGGGTTTGAAACACTCCTTTACTCCGTTCTTTCCAAAAAATATAACACTTATAAATACAAGAGTGACAATAATAAAATATCGTAATTATTCGTACATTGAAATAAATAATTTCTTTCAAATACTCGCCCATTTAGTTTTTGCTTCAAAATTGATGCTTTCAAACGTAAAATACTTTTTGTGAATTTTTTTTTCAAGTATTATTATAAAAATATATAAAAGGATGACGAAAATGTACTAATATTCTTCTTTTGCAAATGAAAGAAAAGAAAAAGAAAATAAATATAATAAAAACTCCAAGGAATGAAATTCGAGGAAGAACGATATTGAAATTATAAACATTTTAATTTACGAATACTATTTTGAGGAGTGAAATGAGTGCACGAATAAAATAAAATTGTAAACTCTGCATAATTTAATTTAATCAATGAACAAATTAAATGCGCTTTTATGTTTTTCTTCTGATTTCTTTGGAATTAAGCTAGAAATTATTTGGGATGCAACTTCTAACATTTCAGGTAGCGTACAATCAAAATCACTGTCACTATTTTCCATATTTAATTTTAGTTTTTAATAAGTATTATTTATTAATAAATTTTTTGTTTCTATTAAAATTCTATTGATGTTTTTAAAGATTAGATTAGATTGAATTCGGTGGTGATATGTTGTACTGCGACCAAAATGATCTATTGTACCCCACCCTACTACTCCCTGGTGAATACCCAGTTAGAGCACCTCCTCCAATCCAGCCTCCATTAGGAATATCAGGATATGGAGAGGGTTAAGTTTAGGCAGGTCATGCCCAGCAATACTATACTCCCCCAGATGCAACCTTCTCGGGTAGATCAACGCTCCACAATCTTTGAGAAGATGGGCTGGGGTCTCTTCTTCCAATAGACAGAATCTCCATTCATTCCTCTGCTCCACCTCAATGTTCTTAAGGTGTTTTCTTAGTTTGCAGTGTCCTGTAAAAACCCCTGTCAGTATTCTCAGGTTGTTCCTACTCATCCTAGAGCACATTACTGCTCTCGTTTGATTAAACTGTCCAATCAACTCCTGGAACTGCCTTAAGTCCGCGGTGTTATTCCAGGTTTTGGACCGTTCCATCATAAATACTTCCATCATCTTTTCATGGATGGTTTTTGTCCCCAATCCACAAAAGGGTTCCGGACCGACAAAAGATGTAGAAGCACCTCGCCTTGCCAATTTGTCGGCTTCTTCATTACCAGCGATACCCGCATGACCAGGTATCCAGTAAACCGTAACTTTGTTACTATTCCCAAGCTTGTTTAGCTTGCTCACACAGTCTCCAATCAATTTGGATATGATGGTGTATGAGCTTAACGCATTAACTGCTGCTTGGCTGTCCGACGAGATGGCAATTCTCTTGTTTTTATATTTCATTCGATAGCACATATTTCGACTTGGAAGACGCTTGGGCAGGTGCCCATGGGTTCAAAGTATTTGGTCTTTGGTCCAAATACTCCTGCACCCACCCCTGTCTCGGTCTTTGAACCATCCGCGTACCATTTGATTACATCATTACTCAGATGGTACGTAGTGGTTTCACTGCTCCACTCCGCTTTTTTGTACAAGTGCGATGTAAATTTCCTATCGAGGTTGATCTGCTTAATCATTCCGTCTTTAGGAAACTCAAGCAAGGGATTTTTCCTTGAAAGACTTTCTCGATATTTAGTTTCGATAATTTTTCCCTTTCCCATACCCTGCATGCTGAATCTCAGTATGGTTTCCCTTGCTACGCTCTTAACCTGCAAGTGGAGTGGAACAAGTCCTAACAACATCTCCATTGAAGCGGTAGGACATGTTCTCATTGCCCCCATGATGCAGATACAAGCCAGCCTCTGCACCCTTTCCAACTTTGTCTTCCCAGCTTAAAGTTGGGTTCTTTTGTTCCATGCGACTGCTCCGTAAGTGATGGCTGGTCTCACCATCATGGTATACATCCACCTTAGGATATCTGGGCTGCACCCCAATGTTTTACCCGCAAGATTTTTGCATACCATCAGAGCTCTTACGGCTTTGCTTATCAATGCCTCCATTTGGTTTCTCCACAAGAGTTTACTATCGAGAATTACTCCCAGATATTTAGTCTCCTGTTAAATATCTACGGATTAAATTAAGGAGCCTTTCATTATGATTGGCTTCATACTAAGTTTTTTTTTCTTGGTGAATGGTGAATATTTTAAAAAATATCAAAAAAAAATTTTTTAATTAAATTTTCAAAACATTTTTTAAAAATATCAAGACCATACATCAGTTCTGCAGTCGAGGTCTTCTTTGAATGAAGTTCTAATGCCAAGTAAAACTAGTGGCAGTTCAGTGCTGCAATGAACGGTATTGCATCTCGCTTTAAGAGATGCTTTAAGTTGACGATGGAAGCGTTCGACAAGACCGTTTGCTTTGGAATGTATATTTTACAAAACAAACAAATTGAATGTATTAATGAAACAAGTGCATAGTAAAGATGCTAACAAACATTTTGAGCTATTTTTGTAAAAATCGATCAAGGATTCTGGAAGTTACATTCGAAAAATTTGAAAAAAATCAAATATTTACGTTTTTTTTTAATTTTCATAATCAATGCCATAAATTTTGAACAAACAATGATTGTAAATTTTTTTAATTTCTTGGAGTCAGTGGTAAATTCAATTCCCTTTCTTTTGAGTTAAAAGACCCGAATTCTGGTACAGGTTTTCCCAAAAAGCCAAAACTAAAAGTTTGTAAAAAAAAATTTTTTTACTAAGAATAATTTAAATTTTGCAACATAATTGATTTATGTTTAAGGTATTATACAGATATTCGAATAAAAACTGCGAGCCATTTTGAGTTTTCCTTATTTCAATCGTGTTTTTATGTATTTTTTCTTTTCTTTTTGTGTCGCATCGTAAATAATATTTTACAAGTTCAGTCGTTCTCAAACATCGATTAAGTATTCTTTTAAAATAATAGAGTGTAAACTTAAATTTATTTAAATGGCTTCTCAAGAACTTTCAAGTGAAAAAATAGTCCACATTCATTTTGTTTTATTTGTGGAATTTGCATAATACAGGACGTTAAAAAAATCACTCCATATATAATAATTGCATACCTTTATTAGTTTGACAGAAAACTGAATGAAGATAAACCGTGGATGCCGAGAAACAGTCATGTCAACTGCATCTTAACACATTCAAGATGGTACAATAGAGAAAATGTTCATTTAACGTTTCAACGTTGTGTTACGACCAGGGTTTGACCATAACTCTAAATTTTAACTCGCAAATCTGTATAATAACTCATATTTTATATTAATCAATTATGTCGCAGAATTTAAATTATTTTTAGTAAAAATTTATTTTCCAAATTTTGAGTTTTGACTTTTTTTCGGGAAAACCTGAATAACTTGCTGCAACCTGCACCCAAACTCGTGCTTTTTAACTTAAAAGAAAGGATATTGAATTAACTGTGGGCTCTAAAAAATTAAAAAAATTTACAATCATTGTTTTTTCAAAATTTATGGCGTTGAATATAAAAAAATTTTTAAAAAACACAACGAGTATAGCTTCCAGAATCCTTGATGGATTTTTTCAAAAAAAAAGCTCAAAATGTTTGTTAGTATCTTTACTATGCACTTATTTCATTAATATACTAAATTTGTTTGTTTTGTAAACTATGCGATCCAAAAACTGGAATAACCTCTTTGTTCACCGAAAAAATTTGTTTATATCTCAAAAACATCTCAAAAACAAGAGCTAACCTAAAAAATTTAATATGATATTCGTGTTCAGCAGGTCAAAGTCCACAAAAAAAATTGTGTTTTAGTCAGGGAGACAAAAAAAAACAAAATTTGTTAGCTAGTGTAATTTTCTTGATATTTTTGATATGATATTCGTGTTCAGCAAGTCAAAATCTACACTGAAAAAAATAATTTGGTATATTCTACAAAACGGATTCAACCAAAATAATTTTGTAGTATCAACTAAAATTTAGTACAATTAACCATACGTTTTAAACGTTTGACAAAGCATTGTCAAATGTTAAAAACGTATGGTCGATTGTACTAAATTTTTGTTGACGCTACAAAATTAATTTGGTTGAATCCGTTTTGTAGAATATACCAAATTATTTTTTTATTCGCCTAAATATTAAAGTGTTACTTTATTATTGTGATTTGCGGCTTTAAAGTATCACTTTTCAACTATTTATTTTGTTGTCATAGCTACGTCCAAAAAAGTAAAAAGCATTTGTATTTGTTTAAATTCTATGAAAAACAAAATTTTTTATCAAAGCAACCCTTAAATTCAAAATTTCATTATCCAATTAAAATAGTTGTTATCATTTGTTGTCATAGCTACACAATAATTTGGAAAAAATAATAAATATTTTGTCAAAGGTTACTTGTTCCACATATTTTTATTTTAAAATTTATGAAAATTTATAATTTTAATTTAGAATAAACAACTTTTCTTAAAATATTTTGCTTACGGCGAATAAAAAATAGTATATGATGCACGGACGTAAGCTATTTTGGACTTAATGTGGGTGAAAATCTCGGCTAGCGCCTCGATTTGCAAACTCCACATCCGTCCAAAATCTTTAGCTTTACGTCCTAGCATCATGATGTACTATTTTCAGTGTATAAAAAAAGTTGGGTTTTATTTAGGGAGATTTTTCTTGTAAACTAGTGTTATTTGAAAAAGTTGCTTGCAAATGTTGTTTTATATTTTCGTTGTTATGAAAATTTGGATTGTTTATTATTTTATTATGCACTAGTGCGTAATATATATATAAGGTATTCCACGTGAACGGAAACAAATAAAATTTATTTTTCTCCAAATTTTGAAGATTGATAGTAATTCACCTGAAAACAACTTCCGAATTGTTTAAATTTTTTAGCGTCCGTGATCCCTCGGCGTCAGTGACCGTCACAAATTTGAAATTTTTTCTAAAACGACAAACGTTTTCATTTTGTAAAATTTTTAAGAATGTATTGGTTCGTTAGAATTTTGCCCGTAGAATACGATAAAAATATTTTTAAAAATTTAGAAGTTAGCTTTCTTCCTTATTTTGAGGTTTTAAAGTTTAAAATCAATTTTTTGAAATGTATGACACTTTTTTATGTCTTTTTTTAAATTTATTTTAAAATATGCACTTTCAAATAATTCTTGTCGTGTGATGGAAGTAGTATCGATGTAAGCGCTATAGAGGGCGCTGAAGGTTAAAAACCATCTCCAAAACCAGTGTTCACAATATATCTTGTACGGCTACTAATACCAAATCCGGTGTCAAATTATTAAAAATCGAAATGGCGGCTCCAATATTGCGGCTAATATTTTTTAAATTGATGAGTCTTGCAAATGGAAAAATATATTCGTAATCTACGTAAAATTTTAAGTCAAACATCTTTAAGCAAAATTTTCTTACATGGTGCTATTTCCGAGAAAAAGAGCATAAACTTTTAAAACTACGTGAAAACTGTGTTTTTTACTTTCAGCGCCCTCTAGCGCTCACACCGATACTACTTCCATCACGCGATAAAAAATATTGGAAATGGAAAGTAGATATTTAAAAAAAAATTAAAAAAAACGTATCATACATTTCGAAAATTCATTTTAAAATTTAAAACCACAAAATAAGGAAGGAAACTACCCTAAGAAATGTTTCAGATACTTTTATCGTATTCTACGAGCAAAATGCTAACGAACTAATACTTTTCTAAAAAATTTTATACGTATTAGATTGTCCACAAAATGAAGACGTTTGTCGTCCAGAAAAAAAATTTCAAATTTGTGAGTCACTGATGGCAAGGGTTTGTTTGTTTCCGTTCACGTGGAATGCCTCAAATATAACATTTGTGCTACCTACATCATAATAAATAAATAATAATAAAACGTTCTACATTTAATTGTTAAAAACTGTATCATAAGTGCCAATTTCTAGTTTGGTCATAGAAAAAAATATTACTCTATTTTTTATCTCAATTCTCTATTAGTTTTAAATTTTGAATATATAGTAAATGGTGAATTTGATTTTTAACGTTACGTTAACATTGTTGGCGGACGAGGAAGCCCAACCTACAGGACGTTATGACTTATACTTTGTTTGACTTATAATCAGATGACCAACGATTAAGTAGCAAAGTGAAAAGGTTAAGGTGGTTCAATCTGAAACCCTTTAAGCTCAATTATAAAAAATTAACTCTATAAATAATTAACTTCATATAAAAAAGAAACTGTAAAAAAATAAATGTTTATGGTAAAATTAAAATATTAGAAAAAGGTAAACCATACGTTCATAAAGTAATGGTATCCTGCATATGCGTCTCTGATCACAGTATCACAGTATGGATATAGTCGCAGTGTGTATAGAACAGGAGGTCAATGCCGTAAACGGCATTGCAGTGGCTTGAGAATCACAGTCACATTGTCTCGTTGTAAATATCCTGGTGAAACCTTTTATTTAGTTATCTTCTGTTATCATTTTGGCGAGCCTATCTTTGGCACTGAAGTACAATACATGTAATATTAAGCCTATACAAAAGGCTTGACAGAATACTGTTTAATTATAATTCTCATGGTGTTGAATACATTTTAAAGAAAATAATTAATAACAGAAATCAGTAAAGGAGAAATATTACATGGTTATCCTACAAGAATATGTTCTTCGACCAGATCCTTAATCCTTCTTCATCAACCCAGAGGAAGGAAAAAAAAAGATTGAGCTAAATAACATTGAACAGAGTGAATAAATAAAGCTCGTCAGACCACGCAAATCCCCAACTATGGAGAGAGACTGGTATGCAGTTAACGATAAATAGAGACACAAAAAATAAAAGCAAACATCGCAAAAAAAACTAGGGTAGAGTTCATCGCTGAGACACCAACGAGCAATCTATCGAATGTAAAACAATCTCAGCTCGTTGATATCCTAGCATATCATGAGCTATGATTTGGACAAACTAATTTAGATGAGAATTTGACTGATGTTAATAACGCTACTCCATCTAACAACACTCCTTCACAGTGCCTTTAGTAGTTTAACTAGATATGTGCGCTGAGATTGATCGCATACTGGCTCACGGGGTCATAGAAGAAAGTTAAAGCGCATGAAGTTCACCAATAACATGTGATACTTAAGAACAATGGCAAAACTATATATTTCTGTTGCCTCGATTAATAAATGATCGACCTCACGTCTTCGAAATCGGGTCGAAATACCGCTCACTCATTTGTTGTAAATACGTTGATCTCAAATCTGATTTCTGCGGATTTGAGCAGATCTGTCAGATTAGTCGCGTTAATAAGCATCTTATGGATATTTTTAGGTAAACACACCTCTATAGAGCAACAATAAACTAAGCCCCGTACAAAAAAATTAATGATTTAGTCAATAAGTGATTGAGTCGAATTAAAAACGAAAATAAAAAACAGCATTAGTTAGTGATTTAGTCAGATATCAAATGCGAGGCTAAATTGTTTTTGTTTGCTCGACTGTTAATATTCCAAATGGTTTGGCAACCGGATTTGAACTCGGAGCACCCATATTTGAGTTCTCGTCAGTCTAAAAGGGCTTTAAGCAAAAGGAAAAAAAATAATTTGGTTTTCAAATATTGACTGTAATATTGGTGGTTTTATGGAGACACAAAGGTGAACCTAAGCAGAACTTATATTTTGTGTCATACAAATTTATGTGTATCATGTATCGATCAGCTTTACATTTGAGCTAAGTCAGAAAGAACTGGGCATTCCAGTATTTACATTCTCGTGGATCTCCTCTTATACAAATCCCATACGCAGAATAAAAAACTTTAATTGTCAAATCAAGCTAAGTGTACTGACTGCCTTATACCGGCTTTACTTTGGGTATCTTTTTCCAGGATTGCATATTAAAGTTGTATAGCGCACTTCAAATCAGCGTTGGTATATAGCTGAAGATGTCTGCTATACGTTTCAGTTTAATCCAACTTTCGGTTTTATTCTGTAATTGTAATGTAGTCCATGATGTTGACATGTAATATATACTATACATATTCCATTAAGACATAAGTTGAAATTTTAATTCTTTAGAATAATCATCATAACTATAAATTTTTTCAGGTTCTTTTGGCCGTGAGTTTGAATAATTTTGTCGTCACGAACAGGTTAGTTTTTAATCATTTGTAGGTCAGCCCTCTTAATCTTTGTTATAAATTTTTGGATTTTTTTGGGATTGCATTAATTGTTTTTTAAATAACTGGTTAAATTTTGAATAACTATGGTAACCGGTACGGTTATAGCGAAAATCTAATTTTAACTGGATTTTTAGACTTTAGACAAGATTTTTTTGGATGTGATCGAGGGTGGTTTTAGTCATAAATGGTAATCAACGCTATGAGAAATACAATAATGAAGTTATTGATGCAGAATTAATTTGTTTCCAGCTCAATAATGCTCGCTTTGCTAGTAAAATGAAGTCGGCATCTAATGTTTCTTTATGGCTTCATTGGTCAACCAATATTTAATGTATACACTCAAACCTGTTTTTGTGCTGTCTTTTTGCGCGTTAGTTTTTGTGCGATTTTTTTGCGCGATTTTTTTGTGCCGTGTATTAAAATTTCAATCAAATTATTTTTATGCGATTCATGCAGTTTTTTTATACGGTCCTTATCCACCGCACAAAAACAGGTATCAGTGTACTTTAAAAAATAGTCTATTGTTTTTTAATTTTTGGACATTGTGATTTTTTAAACAAATTATATTAGAAGATTTATTGAAATGGACAAATCAATGTATAACCTGTTGGTTATAAGGGTCAGCAATGCAGCTTTCGTTTTTATCTAAAAATTGTCATGTATTCCATGAGGAGTAGTCATGTCATGTTTTCCATGAGGAATACATGACATGACTGCTCAGTCATGTATTCCATTTTTGAAGAATAAAAAAATTTATTTTTTTAAAATTTTTTTTTAAATATGAAAATATGGAGGGGCCGAAATCTCACAGCTCTGAGATATCAAGACTTCGGTCTGGGTTAAGGATTTTGATATGGTTTTCGGCAAAAAACTTTTATGAGGACATGGTTTTTAGTTTTGGGCAGCGATGTATATCAAACATAACTCTTTGTTAAACTACAAGTATTTTGTATCTCTGTTTAAAAATTTATTACAAAACTAACACGAAACATCAATACGTTGCCGGAAAATTATAATCAAAATTCCAAAAATATTGTTAAATTAAATAAAATCAAACTTTTTCAAAATTCCAAAAATATTCTAAAAATTAGAATAAAATCAAATATTTAAACTTTTTCTAAATTCCAATAATATTCCAAAAATTCTTAAAAATTCAAACTTTTTCCAAAATTCTAAAAATATTGCAAAAATTATTACAAAATCAAAAATTGAAAATTTTTTCAAAATTCCAAAAATTATAATAAAATCAAAAATTAAAAATTTTTCAAAATTCTAAAAATATTCCAAAAATTCTTACAAAATCAAAAATTAAAACTTTTGCCGAAATTCTAAAAATATTGCAAAAATTATTACAAAATCAAATATACAAAATTTTTCCAAATTCCAAAAATATTTTAAAAACTATAACAAATTCAAAAATTTCCATGTCCAATTTCATTTTCAATTACATTTACGTCATAAAAACAGCTACATTTTTTTTTCCAAAAAATTGGCTAAAAAAATAAATGAAATCATTTTTTGACACACTTGACATTATTTTTTGACAAACTTATAATGCCATGATTCTCTATAATAATAATAAAATATCATGTCATACACACTATTAATTTTATTTTTTTCTAAAAAAAATTGGGTAAAAAATAAATAAAAACCTAATAAAAATCTTTCTTTTGACACACTTGACAACATTTTTTTGACAAACTTATAATGCAATAATCTAGTTTTTGATGTCACATACCAATCCCAACAATCAAGATTTCTCCAAATTTAATGTTCTTACTCGTAATCACTTAAAATGAACGTTTTTTAAGCCAAAAATATGAAAATTTGCTATTTTTGACACACATAATGATTTTTTTGAGACAATTCCGGTACAGTTATCGAACACAGCGTCCTTTCGGACCTGTCCCTTGAGTATACCTATTTTTAGAAAAAAAAATTTTTGAAATCCCTCCAGCGGTTTTCCCTGCAGCGTAGGTAATGACAGACGGCCGGACGGCCGACAGACAGACATACATTTTTTTTTTGCTTTTTTAGAATCAGTAGGTCCTAAAACGTCGAGAATGCCAAAAAAAGTGGGGGTTAGAATTTCACTTTTGGCTCATGAATGTAATACTTAGGTCTTTCAGACCGAAGTAATAAGTTTTCACTTCTGTCGGCAGTCCTGAACATTGCTTTCTTTTTTTTTGTTGAATTTGTCAACAATAGTCCTCTTAATCTTAGTTATAAATTACGTCGCAAAAACAACCAAAAGGCTGTAAAAAAGCCGCGCCATGTTTTTCTTTAGCTTGAAACTATCATTTTAACTATAACAAATAAATTCTTGTATCTTATTCTTTACAAAAACTTCTCAAATCATAAAGCACTAGTTATAAAATTTCTTAATGGCATTTTGTTTTCTAAACATCTAGCTATATTATATAATTTAAGTAATACTCTAGAACTACATATCATAATTCTAAAATATATAATAAATATGCACATTTATTAAAATTTATTTAAGCAGAGGAAATATAATTTATTTTTTTTTTCTATAAAAAACCGCTCACTTTCACTTACATATTTCTTGAACAAAAACCTTGGTGCGACCTTTTCTTAATATGACAATAAAGCCAACCGCATAGTGACTATGGTTGACTCATAATAAACATTATATTGAAATAACCATTGATTAAATAGCAATCTTAAATGAATATCAATGAATGTTAAAATTCAGTACGAAAAGAAATTTATTGATAATGTTATTTCATAGTCATCGTTATATCGTTATAGTTGCCATTTGCTAGATATTCTTACAGCAAATCATGTCTTATATAAAATTAAGCATACCGTAATAATATAAAGGGAATTTCAAATAGATTACTATACTTCAGGAAAATTGTAGAAAATATGATACTGACTTAATTAATATAATTAGAAGTCCACTGTTGAATTCATCGGCTTTTCACAGTCGTCTGAAAATAGACCTTAGGAATGACATTATTAAATTAATTGAAAAAAGGTCGCGCCAAGGTTTTTGTTCAAGAAATATGTAAGTGAAAGTGAGCGGTTTTTTATAGAAAAAAAAAATAAATTATATTTCCTCTGCTTAAATAAATTTTAATAAATGTGCATATTTATTATATATTTTAGAATTATGATATGAAGTTCTAGAGTATTACTTAAATTATATACAGTAAAAGCCCGATCATCCGGAATGCTCGGTGATTGAAGTATGCCGGATAATCGAAAATTCCGGATACTTGAATGTAAATGAAATATTAGAACGATTTCATATAATACTTCATGTAAATATTTTGTTAGGATTCTCGTCAACATATTTTCAAATAAAATACTAGTAACTTATTTTTGTCAAGTTGTATTAACATTTCAAGTTGTATTATAACATTGATTGCAAATAATATTTAGTAAAAATACAAAAATAAGTAAATAAAATAAATAATAAGAATATTTTAAAAATTTGAATAATTTAAAAGTTAAAGCAAAATATATTTCTTGTGAATTGCCAAACAAAAAAAACATTTTTCTTGTGAAAGGGGAAAAAAATCAAAAATTTAAAATTCCGGTTAATGAATACTCGGAACTGAATATTCGGTTAATTGAATATCGGATAATCGGGCTTTTACTGTAATATAGCTAGATGTTTAGAAAACAAAATGCCATTAAGAAATTTTATAACTAGTGCTTTATGATTTGAGAAGTTTTTGTAAAGAATAAGATACAAGAATTTATTTGTTATAGTTAAAATGATAGTTTCAAGCTAAAGAAAAACATGGCGCGGCTTTTTTACAGCCTTTTGGTTGTTTTTGCGACGATTTGACTGTTTTTTGTAAAGTTATAATATAATATGGGAGAATCAAATTATTATTATCCATATAAAATGTTTTCTACAGAGAACTTTACTCTCGATTTTTTATCAATCTAGGACCTAGGTGCAATATTTTAAAAAATAAAAGTATCGTTTTTATGTAAACAGGTCTCAACTCACGACATGAACAACTCATGAAAAAGTAAAAGAACTTTGAATACAGTTGTAGAAAAAATGCAAATTATTCGAAATGAAAATTTGACCCTTTAAAACCTATTCGGTGCACAGTATATATACTAGTAGTGTCTTTCAAAACATGGCGCGCAAGACACTACCGCGTCTCTTGATTGCTTGAAAAAGGATTTACTGAAATAAAAAAAAGTTTGCATCCGTCAACACCTCAAAACGTAAGTAGTTGTTGGACCTAGATCTTTAAAAGTATCTATATATATCCGAAATATACGATCATTTTGATCAAAAATTTGCTAATCATCGTCATTAGACCCAATAATATTTAATTTCAACAATATGTCAACCCATTAAATGCAATCCTTGATTTTTAACATTTAACTACTCATATTAAATTCAATACTTAAAACGTAATTATTATTAATTGCTCTCAGAATTCATCGAAAGAAAACCACACACCCCTAAAACTCTCATTTATGCACAATATACGCGCTGTGGAAAATTAAGAAATAATAACAACAAAAATTTGTTCGTGTGTCAACCAAGTTTTTGACTAGTTCCCACGATTTTTATATTTGATGTTATAACAAAAAAGGGGTCCAATGATTCAATATAATAATAATATGTACGTACATTCTACTATTTTATTTTATTTTTTTAAATTATCTAATAACGCGTTAATGTTATACAGTAAAGAAGAATATATTTTTATTTCCCTTTATATTAAAACAACAGAAAATAATATATATGAATTCTCGTATAAAAAGTTTATTCAAAAACAATTCTTCCAATACGATTACGATTAAATAAATGTACTAGAATAAAATTTATTTCTCACAATCAACCTCCTTCAATGCGATTGTAGGAAATTATTTTTGCCTATTGTTCATGTTTAGTCTCCTAAGGGTGAGATTTATATTATTGTGTTTATTATATTTATGAAACCATCGAAAAATGGATATATAAATATATATTTCGCACACTACTTATAGACTTATAGTAGAATATAATAACAATCAAAAATTTTTTGACATATTGTTTTTTTTTTTGGATTAATCTTTTTTTGAATAACTGGTTAAATTTTAAATAATTATGGTAACAGGTACGGTTGTAGCGAAAATCTAATTTTAACTGGATTTTTAGACAAGAATGCTGGTTGTGAACGAGTGTGGTTTTGGTTATAAAAGGTAATCGATGCTATGGAAAATACAATAAGCAAATTATTGATGTAGAACTATTTTGTGTTCAACTCAGTAATGCTAGCTTTGCTAGTAAAATCAGGTCGACATCTGATGTTTGTTTAAGAATTCGGTGGTTAATCAATATATAATGACTACACTCAAACCTGTTTTTGTGCGGTCTTTTTTTGCACGATCTTATTTTTGCGCGGGCCTTTTTGTGCTTTTTTTTGGACCGTATATCCACCATATAAATTTACATCTTTTCGAAAAGTTTCATCAAAATTGGTGAATTAACAAAGGCTATAGTATCCCAACAAACATATAGCGTTTTTGATTCTACAAAAAAATGCAACTTTTTTTCCGTTCAATTCTCGAAAAAATGTTGACCTGAAAAAATTTGCGTTTTCTTTTCTCGATTTAGATGCAAGTTTCAAACTTTTGAGGGCAATTATTTTACACTTTTTGACTTTTTCTCGAGACGATGCATAAGTTTTACCTTGTACAGGTCGGCAACATAACAAAAATAAGGAAAAAATATATTGATATATTATAAAAAATAAGGAAAAACGATAAAATTTATATATTATATAATATTATAAATATTATAATATTATAAGATATTATAAAAAATAAAAAAAAACTCTTCCTGATTACCTTGAGAAATACATCACCTTTAAAACACATATCAATTTTTTTGTTTCACATGATCTGCTAACGAGTTATAATGTTCACCGCAAAACCACTTTTTTTCAAGGCGCCTCTGGAGACTCAACGTCACCGGCTTATTTATCAATATTTTTAATTGAAATTTTTTTCTGACATACTTCATAAGTTATACAATAATATGTAATTAAATTTAATAAAATTATATTACTCATGTCGCCGCAAAAAAATCACAAAAATATGCTTTTTTTTCGTCGTTAAAACCATACCCCCCCCCCCCCCCTTAAGATACAAAAATATACTTGTCGAAAAAAAATTGTTACAATATTGATACATTCATTCCATTAACAAATATAAAATTGAGGCATTTTTCATCAATTATATTGTTGAAACCCATTATGATGCCGACGTTGCCGTTGCAAAAAAATTGAAGAAAATTTAAAAAAAAAATTAATCCCCGAATAGGTCAGTAGAACACTTAAACCGCCAAAGTAACAATATCCACATATTTAAATGTATCGTAAATATATATGTATAATTATATTGGGCAAACAGGAATTAAAATTATAAAATATCCAAGGAGCATCTATCTAATAAAAATACTGATAACAGCCAATGGAAATTTTAAAAAATATACATATGAAAACATTTTGAAACCGATGCTGAAACAATTTGTAATTTTCCAGGTTTTTTTTTCAAAATGGTAAATTTATGGTGCATTTTTGGAGAAAACTCCCAAACCGTTTAAGTGGTAGAATTGTTTCAAAATTATCGATAAGATACACCAATTAAAACGACTAAGTTAAAAGTTCTATCAATCAGAATTTCTACCCTAGTCACTCACCAAAAACCATATCCTAAAAGTTGAAAATAATAGTAATCCAGAACTATGTAGTAACAGTTATTACAATTATATTACTATTCTCTTTTGTCAAAGTTTCGTAGTATTTCATTAGAATAAATAATTTTCCATAAACGTTTATATTAACCTATTTGTCTAGTAGGTCTTAATTAATAAATTATGAAAATATTAATGATATAACTATACAAACATGGTAAATTTGCCTTGTAAATTAAAAACTCACAAATGTTATAACGACAATATTCAATTAATATGCAAAAAACGTTAATAAGAAAAAAAAAATGTTCAATTTGTTTTTAATTTCAATTACTGCCAAAAACAAAAATTATAATTTACCTTTCGAATGTAAACTTTTCAAATGATCAACCGTCAATTGTAATATTTCAGCTTTTTCTAATTTAGCGGATCCTTGTTTTTCATAAGCTGTAGGTACTAATCTTTTTAATTCCGATAACGATGAATTAATTTTATCTCTTCGTTTCTTTTCAATAACACCACGTCTTCGTTTACGACTCAGAACTTGATTTCCCGTAGGCTCACCATTCGATTGTGCAATCAATTCATAATGTTCTTTCGATGATTCTTCTGAATAAACATCATCACAATCACTATCGGAAAGAGCACGTTTTTTCACAGGTGGTGGAACCCATGTGTTATCCGTCGATTCTGTATAATCCCAATGTATTTGCATATTATGTGGATTATGTTCCATTATCACAATTTAAAAGTTTATTTTATTCTTATTTAAAGGAAAATTTTATCATAAAACTTATTATTTTTTTTTTTTGAAAAAAATTTATATTTAAACTTTTTCTTTTAAAAATTAAACTTCATTTAATAATTTATTCACAAAACAATACAATTAAAAGTTTATCAATTTTAATATATAAATTATTAACTTAAAACAAACTGTAATAATTTTTTTTTTTAAATAAAATAAAACAAATCAAAATAAAATAAAGCGCGTGCACTTACACGTGACTTATCGTGTGTACGAACGTCGTTCTACTGACTATAAGCCGTGCGTCACACGCATGCATTACAAGTGTCATCCCCACTATAATGTATTATTTTATTTCTCCTATTTCAACCCCTATCTTTAAAAACAACCAATCTACATCAATGTTTATAGATTATCCCCTCTTTAAACTATTAGTTTTAGTTTTCCGTGATCAAGTTTTTTAACCAATCTTATTGTTATAATTATAAAAATTTAGGGTGAATCGAAGTTTTTAAAATCGTTGAAAGTGTGTTAGGCGATAAGGGGTTGAATTATTTTATTTGTTCATAAAAAATATGAAATAATAAGTTCTACGAATTTAAACATTTCACTTTTGTTATATTTTATTACAATCAATGAGTAATTGATCGAGATTATAGTTGCAATTTTTGTTGCTTTGTGGTTATGATTTGATGAAAGGAATTAACAATGGAAAAAGAAGCAAAATGTTTTCAACAAATACATAAAGGTTAGACACAAAAATTACAAGTATATATGTAATATAATAAACTTGCTTGAAGTCAACAAAAGTTGAAATTTTATTTTTTATTGACTTTTCCAATAGTACAATCAATTTCAGGGTAGTGAATTTTAAAAATTTACATCAACGCCAGTGCAATATGGATAGCCCTAAAAAAATTAGGTGCTGTAGTGGAGAGCAGGAATCTTTAGAAGCGAAAGTTGGACACTGTTTACTAACAAGGGTAGAATCATTCTGGTCCATGCAAAAATGCTGAAAATCTGTATAAAAACAGAATCAATCAAACAATCGAGTCGAGTTCATCGAATCCAACCAGGTTAAACAATTCAAAAGTGAAAAGGTCTATAGTTCATGTAATTTTCCGTCATTGATTTAATTGGTATTAAATTTTCTTCTTCCCTTTTCAGCCAAGTTCTTTGATTTTATTTTCGATTTTCTGTAGTTTTCGATGTCCAAATAAAATTTAATTAATGGTTTTGCTCCTTGGACGAGTTAACATTTGTCTTTTTTACATTTAATCCAAAAAAAGTTTTGTATTTTTTATTTAGAACAATATAGATTTTTATTTAATTCAACTGTTCATACATCAACTTGAAATTCAGTTCAGTTCAAAATTATTATATACTTAGATTCATATACACATATGACTCATATACAGATAAAATTAGTCTTTTGTTATGAACGCCATATTTTATTCTTTTGTTTCATAAATATCACATATTAAACAGCATAAACAATTTGGTTTATGTAATTATAAACTTTATACGAAATATAATTGATTAATTATTTGATATTTTGAATTAATTAATTGGACATTTAAACAGTTATTTCTTATATAATATTTACGAATATTGTGACGCACACAGTTTTCAATCACTATCCTAATTTGAATGACGCCTCATTACAATTATAAAATCTGTCATACTTAAAATAAAAGCGACGCTTACTATATTACTCATTTAAAAAAATAAAATGGATGTCGATAAAACGAGAACTATGTTTTTGCCGCATATAAAATAAATGTACTTTTGTGTAAATTACCCAACAAGAATTTATTTGTCGTAAATTACCCAGTAAGAATTTATTTACTGATAATTATGACTGATACACAAAATGGACACCACAGGTCTACATCACAAAGAATAATTTGAAAGAGAGATCTATTCCAATCGCACTCCTTTTTATAAGATAAAATTTTATCCTAATTCCGGTGTATTCTTAGAATGACAGCTGCAGAAGGATACTAATATAACAAGTATTAAAGGCTAAAGTACGACCATCAGCAAGCGTTTTTTTTTTGGCAAGGCGACCATGTAGTCATAGCCTGACATGTAGACTGCTAGGTCTTTTATGCCATCCTCATATTCAAGAGCTGAAGACCTTTATGAAAAAAGTCAACAGCCTTGAATGGTCTGCTTAGCAGAAAACTTCTACCCTTAGATAGTTTGATCCTAACATGATGCTTTGGAGCCCCGAGAGAGCCAAACATTGTCCCACAATGTGAGGGATTGTTTCATCCTCTTCTAGACAAAAGCGGCATTTTGGATAATTTTCTACTCGAAGCCGTACCATATGTTTGTTCACATGATGGTGACCTGTTAGTAGTCCCATCATTAGCCTGCCGTCTGAATGAGTCAGATTTAACAGGAATTTGGTGGTTTGATGGCTCAACTCTGGAGTGAACATCTTGGAGACCTTGCAACTTTCCGTGCTCCTGCATTAAGAGTTACTGGACCGAAAGAAAACTTGTTCGACTAGCGATCTTATCCTACTTTCGATATACCAATTGCTGGTTCAGGGCCTATGAGCCTCCCTGCGGAACTCCTTGCTAAATCATTAGCTTTTTCGTTCCCGAGATACTCACTATGCCCTGATGTCCATATCAGTGATAAACTGTTCTTGCGCCCGAGATAATTCAAGGACCTAGAACATTCTTGCACTATTTTTGACTTAATAGTGTAGTTTCCCAAAACTTTTAAAGCAGCCTGGCTTTCAGTAAAAATATCAATGATCCTGCCAGACCACTTAAGCTCCGTCGCTCGCCTCGATGCTGCATTTATGGTGAATACCTCAGGCTTAAAGACTGTGCATATATTTGCCAGGTGGAAATTGCAGCTCAAGATCTTCATTACTGAAGTAAACCGCAGCTCCTGCACCATTTCCAGAGAGAGATCCACGGTCCAATACCAAATCAGCTGAGGGTCGATCCTCTATCGTTGGTATTACAACTCTATACTGCTTTTGAATGGCAGTTAGAGGTACTGTGTCATCAGTCGGCATGGACAAATCTGCCAGGTGTTCTTCCAGATCCCTCCATAGCGCTTGATGAATTTTCCTACAGTCCCTGGTGTTTGCCAGGAGTTCGATCGTATTCCCAACAAAAGTTGAGAGCCATGCAAGGGATCCATAGCTGACAATGGGTCTGACAACTACTTTATACCGCCAGTAGACCATTTTTGGAGTCAGCCCCCAGCTTTTGGCGTTGCGTTTGCGCATTTAGTCTTTACAAGAGCAGTAGAATTGAGCTGTTTGTCAAGAATAACACCAAGATACTTTACATTATCTTGGAGTGTTAATGTGTTATTTCCGATTGAAGGAAGAGTGAATTTATTTAGTTTCCTTTTGTGGGTAAACGCAACGAGCTGTGTCTTAGAAGCATTGATCGAGAGGCCATTCTTCGGACACAAGATGTTAGTAATGTCCAGGGCGTTCTGCATTTTTCTGCAGAGATGTCCCATGTTGTCTCCTTTTCAAAAGAATACTAATATCATCGGCATAGCCGGATGTGTTTAGCCCTTTACCATTATGTTCCAAATCAGGGGGGATAAAACGCCCCCTTGAGGACATCCACGCTTCACACCTATCTGGATTGTGGTGTTGTCCTTCGTGTGAATAAACAGACATTGATCTTCCAGTGCCCGTCGTATCCACCTTAGGAGTGTTTTATTTACACCGTACCTTTCCGTTCCGTTAAGGAGTGACTCAAAAGTGGCTTTGTCAAAAGCCCTTTCTATGTCAAGAAAAGCGCCAAGAGTGATAGCCTTTTTAGAGATAGTCTCTTCAATATCGGAGACCACCTCTGAAAGGATTGTGTCCGTAGATTTTCCCGCTTGATAAGCGTGTTTCCTATTGCTTAGCGGGGTTTTCTTCAGACAGACATTTCTGATGTAACGATCGATCAACCTCTCCAGAGACTTTAGAAATTATGAGGAAAGACTGATCGGTCTGAAGTTTTTCGCTTTGCAATATTTGATTTTCCTTGGTTTTGGAATAAATACAAGTCTCACGTTTCTCCAGGCCTGTGATACATAGCCGAGCGTTATGCAGGCCACGAAGATCTTTAAGAGTATATCTCTTATTATGTCCAGACATTGTAGTATCATAATTGGCCATATTCCGTCTGGACCTGGAGATTTGTATGCTCAAAGGAGCCGATGGCCCAAGACAGAGCCTCGGGCGATACAACTCTTTTTGCAATTATCCAGTCCATTCGGTTTAATTCTTTCTATTTTCCGTGGTTGTCCCCTGAGGAATCTCCCCAAGTACACAAACAGGAAAATGGTGTTGGAACAGTGCTGTTTGAGTTTCTACATTGGAAGAAGTGTGAGAATCATTGGATAATTTAATATTATCCAGTCCCGCTAAAGGATCGTTTTTTAAAGCCCTCATTAGTGCAGCACCTTCTGTGATGGTCCCAATCGACTCACAGTACTTTTAATAAGACCTGTTCTTTGATTTACGAATAAACCTTTTGAAAAGTTTCCTTGCTTCACTGTACAGAGCCGAATCAGCTTCATCACAAGTTTTCAATGCTCTGTTAAGAAGTTTCTTGGATCTTTGTGTGAGTTTATCAAGGTTTTTGTTCATCCAAACTGACTTGTGTGCACTTCGTTGCTTCGTTGCGGGACACGAGCTTTTAAAAGCCCAGACTAACGGATCATTGAGCTGGTCAATGGCCTGTTCAACAGCCCGGACTTTGGAAATGCTTCCACTAGCCCGTTCCTCCTCTACAATGCCTCTGAAGTACATCCAATCCGTCTGTCTTAGATTTCGCTAGACGCGATCCTCAGCTGGGATCACCTTTACAAGAAAATCTATATATCTGTGATCACTCATGGATATATCCGTAGACTTTTTCCAGCTCCTGATGACTTCTAGAAGAGATCTGAAGCATAGAGTGATGTCTATGGTTTCTTGCCGTCGGGAGTTAACAAAGGTGTGCTTTCCTCCGGAATTTAGAGTTTCCAAATTAGTAGTAGCTAAGTACTCTAAGAGAGACGGAATTGGCGCCACAGCCGACTATGATATATATGTTTTTATGCTTATCATAGTCAACCACGCGCACCAATTTCTGCGTTTTCGGAGGAGTGATGAGGTCGTACGGAAGATAGGCAGACACAATGAATATCCGCCTTTTTCCGTAGCCATAACTGAGCATTCCTACGGTTAAACACCTGAGAATAACTCAGCCAGAAGATGCATATCAAGACTTTGGTGTGATGCTATGCAGGTTCTGGTTTTGTCAGGACCCCCTTTAAACAGAATGTAGGGCTCTTGAATTATTAATACTTTTGTATCCAGCTTTTTAGCAAGTCAAGCCATGAGATTATATGACCCACCCTTTCTATGTTGCAGATTGATTTGTCAAAACTCAAGCTTGTCCACTGCCATCATAACAATATATCAATATCAATTCACTCATGTCTTCTAGCGCGACCCAATAAACTTTATGTCTACTGAGCCGCATATGAAGAAATGTTTCGCTTTCCGATTAGATATTGCTTTCGCAATATCTTCATCGAAAAGAATGTATAGGAGGTTTCCTTCGACAGAGGTTTTATGCTTAGCCAATTTCTTCCCCCCGTACGATCGGTGCGAGTTATTATTCGGTGCGATTGCAGCTATGCCATCCTCTTTTAGTCCTCTTATTTTTCCTCTTTCGTTTTTTCACCGAACCAGTTTACACAAATGTTTCAACAATTCTATACAGTTTTTGTGTAAACAAAACCAAAATCAAATCTTGCCTCTGGCCCACGAAAATCTCTAATTGTCAACTTAATAAATCATCATAACTAATTTATATGGAACAAAACGAAAAATATTTGCAAGAAAAAGATAAATGTAAAATATGAAGGGGCTGACATCTCAAGCTCAAGACTTCGGTCTGAGTTAAGGATTTCGATATTGATTTTGGCAAAATACTTTTATGAGGAAAATTAAATTATAACAGATAATAATACAATCAGCAAACTACTCAAAAACCTCTCCATTTAGCGTTTCGAGAAAATTTACAAAAACAAAAATACAAATTTTCTTTCAAAATCAAAAATTTAAACTTTTTGCAAAATTCTTAAAATATCTCAAAAATTATTACAAAATCAAAGATTAAAACTTTTTTCAAAAATTCTAAAAATATTGCAAAATTAAAACAAAATCAAAAATTGAAACATTTTTCAAAATTGCAAAAACCATAATAAAATCAAAAATTTAAACTGTTTCAAAGTTCGGCAAAAAATTCTTACAAAATTAAAAATACAAACTTTTTTCAAAATTCCAAAAATATTAGAAAATCGAAAATTTAAACTTTTTCAAAACTCTAAAAATGTTGCAAAAATTCAAAATTTACAAATTCCAACATATGCCAAAATTCTAAAAATATTCCAAAAATTATAACAAATTCAAAAATTTCCATGTCCAATTACATTTCATGTCATATAAATAATTAATTTTATTTTTTTCCAAAAACTGGAGTAAACAAATAAATTAAAATCATTCTTTTGACACATTTGACAAACCTATAATGCAATAATTTAGTTTTTGGTCTCACATACCATACCCTCCAGCGGTTTTCTAGATTTCGTAGGTTGTGACGGACGGCCGGCAGACAGACAAATAATTTTTTTTTGCTTTTTAGAATCAGCAGTTCCTAAAACGTCGAGAAATGCCAAAAAGTGGGGGTAAGAATTTAACTTTTGACTCGAGAATGTAATAGGTCTTTCAGACCGAAGTAACATACATATATATATTGTTACGATTACAGAAACATCCAGACGACTACAGTCACTTCCAGAAAAGTCAAATCATCAAAACACAACAACAAATTAATGAAATTAATAGTGTTGTTGTTGTATTCTTAGAATTTGGGTCAACATAAAATTACTTTATTAATAAAATCATCATAACGTAAAATAACCGAATATTCTAGTGTTTTCTCAAGGTTTCTAAAAAGTGACCTCGAATTATCTAGAAGTTTTGCTGAATCGTATATAAGCAATTTGCCTCTTGTGGAATGGATTAGTTTTATTTTAAACCTGCGATAGTAAAGTTAAAATTATTTAAATTATTTATTATTATTATTTAAAATTATTTTATTTTATTTTTATTTTTAAATTAGTTGTTGTGAATAAAGTTTTAAGTGGTATTGAGTAGAAATATTTTGTGTATTATTTTTGAACGTGGTGTTACTGGAAATTTCTACAATCAACCGTTGGAGTTTCGAAGCTGTTGGAAGAATATTCTAGTTGGGAATATTGTTTCCTTTATTGTTTTCCTGTTGTTGTGGAACAATTAAGGAATTGAATACTTTATAAAACCTGGTGTGTTTGCTTACTAATCAGTATTTGAACTCAGAAAGAGATTGGGAATTTCGTTTATCGAATAGAGAGTAAGGTAAGGCCAATTCGAATTAAGGTTAGAAAAACGTAACAATATATAAAATATAAAATTTAACGTGAAAATGTTTTTCTATGATGTTCATAATTGATGATAAAAACTTTAGCAGGCAAATTGGAAATATTTTGCAGTCGTGGATAAAATAGCACCTTGTATTTGCATATGGCGAATCTTGTATTGATGATGGCATCTTGTATTGATTATGGCAATTCTTCACGAGGATGAAGTTTACGGAACAAGCGAAGCGAGTGGAGTGAATCACCCGAGTGAAGAATTGCCGTCATTCTAAACTTATACAAGAATGTACGATTATACTTACCTTTGATTTTATAGTTTAAATTTTAGCTAGTATTAATTTTTTAAGGAAAAGGTTTGAATTTATATCTTACATGTTTTGTTGAAATTTCTGCTGTTCAATGACATTGAATTGTTATTATTTTTAAATATTGGGGTTGTAAACATAGAATATAGTTTTTCTTTTCATATATCTTTCGTTTCTCTTTATATCTGAAAATAATTAGATATTTCATTATATTCTTTTAGTGTTATAAAATTAAAATATGAATTATTGCAACTCTTGTATTTATTGTTATTTATTTAATGACGGTTTTAAGGTTCTTTGCATAGATTATGTTGGATTATTATGTGTTAGCTGTTATTACTTAATTCATAATAATTTTTGTCCTTTTTTACTTACTTTGGAATAAAGTAGACTACACGAAGAAGGTTCATGATTCTTTTTGATTCACTGATATATTTGCAAGGATTATTAGCTACACTTTATCTTCACTTAAAAAGATTGTGATTTACATGATTTCCTTAATCCAGTTATTTATAACTTATGGACATAATGAAACGGTTTTTTATTCTGTTTAAATTTTGTTTACAATGCAAAATATTAATGTTAATTTATTTTTTATAATATTTATAAGGTTTATGGGCACAATATTGTTTTCGTATTTCTATCCTTTTTTTATTGAAAAAATAAATCTATTTTTTGTATATATTTTTTTACAGTTCGAAATATAATTTAAAAATGCTAATTTAATTTAAAATAATTAGTTAATAAGATAAAGTTTTTCTTATATTTGTTTTAAATTTTTAAATACAAAATTGTAGATTTGTTAAGTTAATTTTTTCTTTTAAAAATATATACATTATATATTGCTTCTTACTTCAGCAGAGAGTCAAAATTTTGGTTTTCTTTAAAATAGTGTAATTTCAGACTAATTATATTTTAATTTTTAAAATTATGCTTATTTGGCAGATTGATGTAATACTGCAGCGTATAGAATTTAATTATATCTAAATGTTTTGTTTAAATAAAATTATACGTTTCAATATTTCGTAATTTTTGTAAAGAAAATACTTTTACAATTGAACATAATATTTTAATCTTATTATTTAATATAAACTACAAACACATTACAAAGGATATGTACAATCAAATTTACGTGGGTTGATGATATTTTATTGGCACTTTTTGTTAGTATGCCAAATTTATAATAATGATAACTAAAAAGTTAAAACTTAATGAGCTGTCTTATAGACCGAGAGCCCGCGACGGCCAGGCCTTCGTTATTTTATAAAAGCTGAAACTTTTTCTGCGCATACCCCCTACTCAGGTAGGAACGATTAGCGACATATGAAGTTTGGATCATGGTGGCTTTGGCAGGGAGCAGGTAACAAAGGGGCCTCCAAAGTTTCGTGAAAGTATCAAATGTAATTTTTTTATATATTCTTCGGGATAGTATTAGAAGTCACGTCACCCATTGCCAGTCACTTACTATCGTGGTAACCCCCTGCCAGACACCCTTAAACTTTAACAAATTGATAATGTTTAGGGGTGTCTGGCAGAGGGTTACCACGATAGTAAGTGTCTGGCAATGGGTGACGTGACTTCTAATATTATCCCGAAGAATGTATAAAAAATTACTTTTTATACTTTCACGAAACATTGAAGGCCCCTTTGTTACCTGCTCCCTGCCAAAGCCACCATGATCCAAACCTCATATGTTGCCAATCGTTCCTACCTTAGTAGGGGGTATGCGCAGAGAAACTTTCAGCTTTTATAAAATAACGAAGGTCTGGCCGTCGCGGGCTCTTAATCTATTAGAATATTCCAACTTTTCAATATTGATTTGTGGATTTGACTTTAGGTTAAATTTTTTTAACTTAATTATTTTGAAATAAGCTCAGTCACACTTCAATCATTTTACCACAAAGATGTTTGTAATGTAATATGTGAAAAACAAAATATCGCGAAAGGATTTCTGAATTTTTGAATTTTAACAAAAGTGTGTTCAGCATTAAGCCAGTAACTTCGATGGTGTTAGCATTTCTTTGCAACATTAGAATTACGAGAGTTGAAGCCAGAACTTTTGATTTAAAATGAGTTTTTTATTTTTTATTGTAGGTTAAGTACTCGGGTAACGGTAAATTATTAACAAAAAATACAGAATATAAAAACCTGAGTAAAGTAGTAAAACGCCATGAAAACATCATGGCAACTACAATTTGTTATTTAAGAAGTTGGCTGATTTCACCACAGATCTGGAAACAAACTGTTCTGGATATATAATGAGCTTATATCTATCAAATACTTCAATTAATAACTAACTATTGTTTTAGGCTTCCCGTAGTTCTAGTTCTAGACAACTGTTCTGGGCTTTGCCCATTAGCGCACAAAAGCTTGTCAGTTCCTTCTCACATAAATCTCCATCTTTTGCTAAAGTTTCATCAAAATTACTTTATTAAAGAAAGCTGTAGTATCCCAAAAGATATGAATTATGCTGTACGAATAGAAAAATTATAAAAAAAATATTTGCTTGAGGTAAAAACCCGGAACTTGAGATGCTTTTTCAAATCATACTTTATTTACCAAGTTTAATCAACATCAATTGAATTTATTGGAATTTCAAATAAACAGGTGTTCGGGAGGTTCCCCCGACCACTTATCCCAATATCGTCTAAATTGTTGTTGTTTAAATCTCCATCTTTTGTCAAAGTGTCATCAAAATTAATTAATGAACGAAGTCTGTATGCTCCCAACAAATGTCTGTATGCTCCCATTTGGGTCTGACAAGAAACATTTTCAAATTCGAGTGTATTTTAGTTTGGATTATTTCTTATTTTGGTTATGATTTGCTCACCAATCTGTAATCAGATTTCAAATTTGAATAGCAAAACTAAGAAATTAAAGGTTGTAAGTTTAAATTGTTCTATGATTCTTGAGGAAACCGAAATCAAAATTAAATTACTGTTAATCCATTTGAAAAATTTGCGCTTACGTTTTCTTTTCACCGGAATTAGGAAAAAATGTCAACGATCCGATCATTAAAACGATACATAGTAATAGAAATAGATAATCAGTATCTCAAAGAATAGATATAAAGTAGAAAACTGGAAAATATTGACAATGTCGATTAACAAGAATTTGTAATGTGATTTTTCGAGAAGATAAGGTATACAACAGTATATAAGTGGGATAAACCACTGAGTTCGTTAGTTGCAAACTAAATATGATACAAAGAACACCGTTTGTGAAATATTAGTATATTTTTACCGCAGCAAAGTGTTAAAAAACGAATATTAACACCGAAGACATTATTTTTTATATATGAATACTGCAAAAATTTTTAGAAATAAAACCATCAGTCAAAATCATCTATTACGCCACTGTTTAAACGCAAAATTAAAACGTTACTTAACAAAATAGAACACAAATTATAAAAAAAATTTTTGAAGGTATTAAATGGAAAGAAAATCAGTTGAAAAAGAAAAATGCAAAAATTAATTATATTCTAAATAAAATTAAAAGAGAAGTTTTTCATTTTCTTGAGATGAAAATTTTACGTAGATTATGTTGTTTACGTTCATTTTCAATTTAGTTATAATTTTAACGTTAATTTACTTCAAAAAAGCAGAATTAAAGCAGATTAAACATAATTTTCTAAAAAAAAAGTCATAATTTTTAAGATTTCAAGAAATTACAAAGAGCCTTTTCCTTTTGAAAGTGATTTGGTTTGTGAAAAAAAAATTTGGAAAGAAATAAAATAAAATATCAGTGAACAACTCAAGTTTAAATTATTAAATTAGAAAAATTTAGACGTGGCATATTTTAACTTTTTGTTAGTATACATTTAAATTTTAGTAAATATTTAAATTTTATTTTATTGATTTGTAAATTTTGTTTATTTTTTATTTACATGTGTGACAACCCCACGTACTCCAGGGCCCAGATTTTGACATGCGTGTTAACGTGAGATATCCTGGCAATAGCAGTGAGATAATTCTAGCCAATTTGATATCTTAGGAGAACTGAAGGATGAGCTGTATTCAGTAAACGGTAGCATCGTCAATCTTAGCTGGGAAATATTCCTTGATAATGCCATATTATTACTTGTTCGAAGAAACAAGCCCTCAAATAACTAAATATCTCGGTTTGAAATATTAAGGAAGACGTGCGTTACATGATTAGGAATTATGCTAGCAGGATCGCTAGCTGGCAACCCCATTTTACTTTTGTTATCCAGCAATTTTTATAAACAAATTTGCTTTTTAAATTTTTATCTTTTATTTTATTTTTATTTTCATTATCACAATAATCTATGTCATATTTTATGTGATTAGATTTATTGTTTAGCTATCCATTCTTTAACAAAAAATATAAAAAAACGCTGGGATCGTGGTCTTAATTTTTTTTAATATTTTGTTGCGACACATATTGTAATACCTACTACACAACACATTTTATTAACAAAACAATGGGGTTTTCTCGTCAACAAAATAAAACGCCTCTGTAATATTATTATGTTTTGGGTAAAAGACTAAATCTTTAGAAACCAAAAATAAGCAAAAAATTGTACTTTTGGTTATTTGAAATTTTGGATCCGATTGCATTTTTGAAAAATTAAAACTAAAAAATTTCATGTATCTGGAGAACATTCGTCATCGGGGCATAGCCGTCAAAACGTTTCTAAGCCCATTGTTCTCATTTTGAAAATCTACCAAAAATAAAGCCCGCTACTTTCTAAGAAGCCAATTTATATCTGAAGTTTGGTATTATTTCGTTGACAATTAACAAAGTTACAAGTGTTTTTGTGTATTGTTTTGTAAGTTTTTAATGTATTTTCGTAACGTTTTTTGGTTTTTATTCCGTTTTTTATACGGAACACTATTGGTGAGAGTAAAACGAGTTTTTCACATTATATCGATTATCTCGTAAACTATAAATGCTATGGACTTAAAATTTGATTTGCGTATAAAACTAATCTGTCCACATGAAATGACGGATACAAATAAAACTAAAGTGGTTTTCGTTTGGTTTACAGGGCTACGATGTGAGACCTTTGAGAACATACATTTTTTTATAGATTTAAGTAGGGTATCATATGAAAGGGCTTCATTTCAGTATTCCTTATAAATTTATTTTGGAATTTTACACCTCACCATTTTTTGTATAATTTTGAATAATGACGTTTTTTTCGTGTTTTCTTACCTCGATTAGCTCCGAACCTATCTGATCGAAAATTTTCAAATGTATTTGGAATGATAGAAAAATTAGTAAGTTTTTAATAAAAAATATAAAAAAGTGTCATATTCTCATAATTAGATTTATTAAGGGGGCACTTAATTTAGAAAACAAAGCAATTTTTTTTAGAATTTTGCGATGCCCAGTTTTTGAGTTATAGTAAAAAAGTGCGACTTTCAGACCGTTCCCCCCCTACGTTTCGACACTGATTGACAGAAAAATTTGTAAAAATCCAGTGTAAGGAAATTTGGTAAATTTTGTACGAAATCTCCAATAATTATATTTCTGTGTGTTTAGAGGACCGGGGTAGAGGGGTAAAAATAACTTTTTTTGACCCAAGCGAGTGGGGTGTCATTTAAAAGAACACCTAATTTAAAATTCGTTGCAATTTTTTTAAGAATTTTGCGGTGCCCAGTTTTTGAGTTATTGTCGAAAAAATGCAAAATTCAGACCGTTCCCCCCATACGTTTCGACACTAAATGACAGAAAAATTTGTAAAATTTCACAGAGTTTCACAGAGAAATTTGGTAAGTTTTGTATGAAAACTACAGCACAGTTTTTGAGTTATAGATAAGAAAGGGCAAAATTCAGATCGTGCCGCTCCCTACGTTTCGACGATGATTGACAGAAAAATTTGAAAATATTCACAGACACAGGAATATTGACCCAAATGAGTGGGGTGTCATATGAAAGAGCACTTAATTTAAAAAATATTACAATTTTTTTTAGAATTTTGCAATGCACAGTTTTTGTGCTATTGAAAAAAAAAATGTTTGTATGTAGCCTTTCGACCCCCCTAAATTTCAACACTCGATTGACCGAAAAAATAATCAAATTTAATCCATTTACAAGCTGGTGTAATTGAATCTTTCTTAAGTTACCAAAAACATCTATGGATAATATTTAACCTGAATTAACATTTTTTTTGCCATTTTTGATCAATGTAGATTTGATTGTAATTTACTATTGACATTTTCAATTTAACATTTATTTTGTTATGTGTCTATGGTCTGGAAATATAAGGACATTACAACACAACTTTTTGTCAATAATTTTTGATATTGTGTTCTTTTACATTCACGGAACCCTTGACGAGCGAATTTTATTCGCACTTGTCTGACTTTTTTATAATTAAGTTAGTTAAAGTGTATTAACTGAAACATTTTAACTGTTAAATTGTGTGTGAAGTGCTTCAAGTAAAATTAAAAACCAAGTAAATTAAAAAACCAAAGAAATTGACATATTTTTTTTTTACATTTTTAAGGACTTAGGGCACTTTCGTCACATGAATGTGTAGTGCTATTTTCTCTGAGGAATCTGCGCCATTGTGACAAATTTGCACAGCATAACTTTACTTACAAACCATATTAGGTACAATATATTTTAAATTATTTTCTATTCAAATAGCAGCAACGCAACATGATTCGAAAATATAAAAAAACTGACCGAACCTTATATTGGTTGAAGATCTGAAATTAGCAATAATTTGAAAAATCGAAACGCTTTTAACACTAGATATACCGACAATTTGAAAATGTGAGATTTATTGACACCAGTCAAAATGACTGGTATTAGGAAAAATGGTTGGTGGGGTCTTTGTATATTTTTTGTAAATAATAAATTACTTCATTCATTACTTAATTCAAACATAAAAATAATCAAATTCCTAAACATAAATTAATTGCCATGTGGATTCCATATTAACAACATAACATATGTATATGGGACATTCTTTGCAACTAAGAGACCCCCTGCTCTCCAAAATTGGTTAAGGATTTTCGGAAGGTTTTTGGGCAGAAATTGTTGTGTCTAGTTTCCAATGCCGTGTGCCCCCTTTCAGAATTCAAAATGGCGGAATCAATATGGAGACTACAGGCTTACGGCCTCACTCTGAAAGTATAGCATTTGGCTGCCAACACAAATTTAAAATATTAACTGATGCGTTCTTGGGCTTAGAATGTTGGTAATTCTAAGTAGTTTCAAATTCCAATTTCTAAGTAGTTTCAATTTCAATTTTTTTCAAAATAGCGGAAAATGGCGGAAAATGTGGAAAATGACGCGATTATTTTGAATGCAATTTCTTACTTTCAATTCGTAATCATCTCTTACAATATTTTTTTCTCAAGTTTATTGTGAAACAGATGTGCAGTCTCCTTAGTGGGTTTCATTATCACTGAAGAAAGAACGGCTACCAGTTTTTTTTGTTATCGTTTAAAACGGCCGTTGTCCAACTATAAATAACAGCCGATAGATGTCTTCCCTCTCTTAGTTTTCTGATTCTATTACTGGATTGTTGTTTTGACGTCTGCACGCATGATATCGATAAAAGATTAATAAAATTAAATTTAGTCTAGAATTCTGTGATAAAAAAATATATATATAGAATATAACACTGTGTAGTGATTGTTGTCTAAGAAAAAAATATATAGTTATTAGATGTCGAGAATTTATGTATAGTTGGAAAACTTATTTACAAAAGGACAAGGTATTGATTTATATGTATAATTAAAATGGTCAAGTAAATAATCGTAGGATAGTAATAGTTTTAAAAAATTCTTTATTGGAACTTTATAAAATGGCGATGTATAGCATCTTATTTGATCAAATAATTTTGTCATGTTAAACTAATATACCAACTAAATCATTGGTCATAGAAGGAATAAAGTTGATAAAAAAAGAAACTAATGAAATCGACTTGAGTTTTGATTAACAATTTATTTTCACGCAGTGAGAACAATACTATAACCATTTAATTGCGAATATTTATATGATTTGTTGAATTATTCGGAATTGTGTGCAGATTTGTGTGATAATAGTTTAGTGCGTCCGGATCTCGAGATCTGCCTAGACAAGCGGATCGTGAATTTGTCCGCTTAGGGGACAAGGTATTTTATGAACATCAGAAGCCAATACAATCGGAAGCAGAAACGTTGAACTAAGCTGTCATCCACAATCACCGGATTGGTCGGTGCAACGATCTCACCGGAAACAAGCAGTTAGGTGAAATGATGGGCTAAATCGTAGCCAGGTTTGGGATGGAGATGGGAGTCTGATGCCATTATGGGGTGAGTCATATTTTAACTTTGTTCTATGTGTGTGTATGAATGATTATGGATATGTATGTAGGTGTATGGGTGTGTGTATATGGTTGTGTGGATGTGGGTACGTATGAGAGAGTAGATTTGTTGCATGCACGTGTGTCTGCCAGAACCCAATTGGAACCATATAAACAGGAATTTTACATAGTTATTACAAAACTTATTGATAAAAACTTATAAATAATTAAAATTAAAAATGGATGGCTCATTAATATTCACCCAAGCAATTGTTTTAGTTCATTGTAAATTTGACGATGGAATGAAAAACGCAATTCGTGAATTAGCAGTAACGAATAGATTAGTAAAAGAAGATATATCGGATGAAAAAGAATGTCTTCATTCTATTGATATCACGCAAATATTTAGTCCAATTATGGCATCTCAACGGATAATGTTTTTATCAATTCGATAATTCGTATACTACACTACAATGTAAAAATGACTGCAAATTATTTTTGAAGAATTTTTTTTTGGGTACATTTTTTTTTTATTAAGCTTGGAACAAAATTAGTAGAAATGTTACAGCGGCATATGGGGATAGGCATCTCGTTGGTTAAACATATGTGTGGTCCGGATGTGATTGTATTAAAAACAATTTCAAAACATGGAGATATATTGACATCATTAATTGATTCAGGGACTGAGTTATACATGTATGATCAGTCTATACTAGTAGAAGCAGTTGAACAGCTTGTAGTAAGTTCTGATGTACAAAATATTGCATGGGAAGCATTACAATCGGCTACCGAAAAGTTAAAACACGATTCACTCTCACAACGAAGTCATGCACTAATTTTTGTTAACCATCAATTTTAGTCATTATATTCAAGCCGTCGAGCCCTAGATTTTTCGTCATCTGATATTCTTTTCCTGAATTTGTTTCTACCATAAAAATATTCTGTATACTGGTTGTACATTTCCTATTGTACATATCCACAGTTATGAAAATGATAACAAGCTAACCTTTTGGATCGAATATGGTAGATTAGCCGTATCGCGTAGTGTGAAGGCGCGTATGGGCATGGATGTGTGCATATGTGTGTGAGTAGGTGTATGTGTGTGTGTGCGAGTGGGTGGATGACGTGCGAGAGCGTGTGAGTGTGTTAGGCTTATGGGACTGGACGTGGTGATCGCGGTTTCTTTCACGTATGGGGGTCGCCAGAGTCTACTCAGTTCGCTTGTTTTTTTTATTATCCGATTATTTTATCATGAGCCACGCGTACAATCCGGTTATTTGTGCTGGAGCAGCAAGTATATATTGATCGATCCCACTTACTGATGCTAGTTTTGGGGCTTAAAAATCTCGCTAGGTGCGCGGCCTGCTACGCCACTTCGTTGTCTGTTCAACGAAGAAGCGCTTCATTACAATGCAAAAAAAAATTATTTGCAAACAATTTCACTGTGATTGGGACAATTACACGATAACATTTTCCTAACAACAGAACGAGGTTTATTTAAAATATAAAGTTTTATATCCAATATAACAGTAGTTGAATAAAGATAATAACTATTTCCCTGAAAAAAATTTTCTGTGGTCTTATATCATGAATTTTTCATTTTAAAGTAATTGAACTTTATTTTATTTTCACATAAATATTTCGTGTGATTGTCTCAACTTCATCGATTTATAATTGTAGAGTTGTTGAAGTAATCTCGTAGTTTGATTCGCCATATGTGACCGCACGGTGTGGTTGAGACAATTGCATTTCGATTGGAAATAGGACATGTTTTTTTCAGTGCACATATTTGGATGTGCTTCAAATTTTTTTACAGTGGAAGAAAAAATAAAACAAAACGTTTTGTAAGAGAAAACTTTTTTTGTCGCGAGTGGTTCTCCCTTTATAGCTAAGGGTAGTTTTTACAACTTCTGGTTTCATATATTTCAATTGGATGTATCTGAAGAACGACGGACTTGACGGATTTTTTAAATTTTTTTTTTTGTTTTAAAGGTGAAAATGGCTCCTTTTTATTAAAAATAATTACATTTATAATTTTTGATTATTTACTATAAAAAAACTAAAAAATTTAAAATAATAGGGGTTGGAGGGTTGATACACCCGTTTATTTTCATGTTTTTCTTAATGATTTTATAATTTCATTATTGTTCTACATAATACCAAAGAATTGGATTTTGGCGATTTTTTTGAAAATTATAGAAATTATTTTTAAAAAAATCAGCTTATATATACCAAACGATTTATTAAAAAATTTCTATAATTTCTAAAAAACATCTCCAAAGTTTAATTTTCCGGCTTTTTGTGTAGAAAATTAATGAAGATTTAAAAATATGGAAGAAAATATAAAAACAGTGGGGATAACAACCCGCCAACCCTTATTATCTGTTTATTTTACTCGGCATTTGAAACTACTTAGAATTACTAACATTCTAAGACCAAGAACGCATCTTTCAGAGTGAGGCCGTAAGGCTGTAGCCGCCATATTGATTTCGCCATTTTGAATTTCAAAAAGGGGCACAGGGCATTGTAAACTAGAAGCAGTAAGCTACAAATTTTGCTGATAAACTTTCCGAAAATCCCTAACCAATTCTGGAGAGCAGGGGGTCTCCGAATTGCAAAGAATGCCCCGTATATATGCCCCGTTATATTATACAGTATAATAAAGAGTACAGTAAACCTTTAACATAGTAATTGCTAGCTGAAATGTTATTTCAATTCTGAAAAAGGAACCTATGTAGTATTGAATTTTCCACAATTTGAAAAATACTTGAAGTGACCATCTTCTGGAACCTGAATTTTTTTTATGCTCAATACATAGAAATCATTACATAGAAATATTCACCAGTCATTTTGAATGGTTTGGTATAAGTGCCGATGAAAATCAAAATATTTCTGATTTTTAATAAAAATAAAAAACTAACCGCGTAATATTGTTCATTTAGTTATCGCAACAATTTTCATGACAATCGTTTGAAAACAAAAATTAAGACGAAGTAGAAATTTGAGCACAAAATTGCAAAATCAGCCATTTTGACTGGTGTGGTAAATCTAGTGTTAAGTGCAGCTGTAAAATATACCATCAAACGAACCACCTTAAATTCTAGAATCAAAAAGCAACTTACGCAGATTAACCCACTTTCTTTATCTGATTCTGGTAATGGTGACGATGCGGAAGAACCGGAATATTTATCTAAATATAGGGTAAGCCAAATATTTTCTGAAAAACAGGCGTTTGAGATATCGGTCTATCTCAAAAGATGTTCAAGATTTAATTTTGGCTTGAGTTACAGTTCAACACAAGCATTAGCTTTTAATTATGCTTAAAAAAAATAATATTCCCTGTTCGGTTTCTTGGAATCACATTGGAAAAAAAAGTGACGATTGTGCCTCACTTAAACAATTTTTCATTGTAAATTTTTGTATAACACCTAATTTAGCACTTTTTTAAATGAAAAAATTAATAGAATAAGTAAATTTGCTTTTAGTAAATAGCAGAAAGTACAAAAAATTTCAGACTAATAATATATTCAAATGCCTTTTTCTCAGCAACAAAAAATAACGCTTGTTTGTAATTTTGGTGGGTTTTGGGTGAAATAATAGAATTAAAAAAGTCTTTCTGAAGCCACCATGTTGAAAAATAAAAATTAAAAAGATATAAAAATATACTTATTTACCATACTTATTTACCAACTATCCTTGCAAAACTAAGAAACAAATAAAATAAATAAAAACACGTACTAAGTTTTAATATTATTCTAACGATTACCGTTTCAAGGAAATCGGAAACAGTCGGATTCACGTCATCACGAACCTTTACTCATCAGTATCCTTGATTCGAATCCTGTAGTCTTAGTCATTTGTTACTTAATTTGAATTACTAAACAATCATTACCCATTTATGAACTTTTATTCTCTTTGGACATTTTTTGAGTTCGCATTTTTTAAATAAAATTTGTTGTGTAAAAGGAATTACAATATGTTGCACAACAACACAGAAATATTTTAATTATTATTTAATTAGAAGCTAAAGTGATATTTATATTTTGGCAATTATAGACGAAACACAAAAAGTCACTTGAGTTTTATTCATTAAAATGGACGAAGCCATTATGTATTTTGATCAAATTCCTCATTCATTCATGCATCTTTAGGGCAACCAAAAATATGCACTAGAATAGCGTGTCTGCCCAAAGATTCGAGCCGGGCACTGACGAGGTAGGTTCGAATCCCAACCGAAACACGAAAAATGTGAAGTGGAGTTTTTTTCTGAGAAACTTCAACCATACCTTTGAATTGAAAATATTCCAATTACTTCTTTACTTACTTGAGTTTAATTGATCTCAAAAAATTCAAAATTAATTTAAATTCCCTTAATGTAGTCTAATGTTAATACATGTAGGACTACAAATTGACCAAGTGTCAGCCATTGATTTACGAGGTAGGTTCGAATCCCAACCGAAACACGAAAAATGTGAAGTGGAGTTTTTTTCGTAGAAACTTCAAACCATACCTTTGAATTGAAAATATTCCAATTACTTCTTTACTTACTTGAGTTTAATTGATCTCAAAAAATTCAAAATGCACTAGAATGTTTTTTTACAGCACTTAATTCAGAAATGATTAAGCTTCCAATTTATGTTTTAGGTAAAACTACGGCTTTTAAGTCATATTTGTTAGAGCATATTTTACTCCCTACGTATATTAGTACATATTTCACCAAAAGTCCATACATAATTATAAGTTTTGTCTATATGGTGACAATCTGGACAAAAATATGAATTTAAAAAAATTGGCTCTTTGTTTGTTTTTATGCGTCATCCTCTGATGGCTGATAAAATTTGGTAAATTTCAGAATTGTAGAAAACTTAATCAATATACATATACTAGCAATCTCATTGGTAAAGGAACTCTGTGTTTTGAGGGACCAGGAGTGAAAAATGTAAAACGAAATTTTTTTGGAACCGGTCGAGTTGGATGCCATATGGAAGGTTGATTTTTTTAAGAAAAATTGCAATTCTTTTATAAAATTTTTTAAACCTTATGTTTTAGCATATTTCTGAAAATTTGTTGTTTTTATTCTCTACCAGACTTAACTTATAACGTAATTCACCAATCAATTTGATAAAATTTACGCTAAAAGACAATTGACTTTTAAACGAAAACCACTTCGATCTGTCTGAAATTTATTGTTCTGTGTTTTGAGGTGCTATAAGTGAAAAACGAAATATTGGTAGGCTCGTTCAAGTGGTAAGAATGGTTTATTATTTTAAAGAATTCAAGTTTAGATTTAATTTTCGGATCCTTAAATTTTGAAATATTTTCTATGATATATGTTTTGTCTATCAAATTATTTTAATTTTCTTTGATTCCGCACAAACATTTTGATAAAATCTACGGCAAATATGAATTACGGATATTGTGATAAAATTCTAATAATATAATTTTTTCTGAGTTGTTTCTTTGAGAAGTTCATTTATATGCAGGTTGGGCAAAGAAGTCTTCTGCATTCTTTCCCTATAACATCCATCAACCGGAGTCAGAAGGAGAAGGTTGTCTGCTAAATTTTAAAGAAAAAAAAAATAATCGAAAATAAAAAAAAATAAATTGTATTTTGTTTTGTTTTATTTTTGTATGTATGTCTTTATAAAGACAGAGTTAAGGTAAAATAAGATAAAATACACTGAGTTAGTGTTAGTGAAAGTAAAAGTGAAGTGAAGATAGGCGGCATACAGTTATATAATTGGTGAGATTGTTCTTTATTAAAAAATTATTTGGTATTTTATATTTACTGTTACCAGGCGGTAGGCAGGTAAAATTTTAAATTTTATTTAAATTTTACCTTTGATGTAATAAATTTATTATTTTAAAGCATAAATTTGTTTTTTATTGTCTGGTAACAAGAAATGTAAAATTTCGTTTTAGTTATTAGTAAGAATTTCGAATTTAACCAAGGTTGGCAAATATCATATTTATATAAATATCAAAATATCGGATATATATCAGATATATATCCGATATATATCAAGTTCTGATATTTATTTTTGAATAAGTTGTTTATCTTAATATTGCAACTACAATTAAGTTGAAAGACAATTTGTCAAGTCTATTCGTCTTTATCTTTATTCTTCACGTGCACGTGCACAACTCCAAATGACGAATACGCTCGCTCGCTTTGGCTGGCTTATTTGAACAAGCTGCATCATCAATACTTATACAAGGTTGTACAACTGGTCCATTAATTGTCCATTACTGCTGACCAGTAATGCCGTAATAACCACCATAACAGGACCATTAACATAATGTTACTGAGTCGAAGTTATCGAACAATAAATGACTGCCATTCAAGAGCCAGAAAAAAAGCCAGCAATGACCCATACAAAGTTATACAACTGGACCAGTAATGGCCAATTATTGGCGACCAGTAATTCAACAATGACCGGGTACTGGCAACCATGACCCATAGTGCTGGCACTAATTTTACTTGTTGATAACTTCGGACAATAAATGGCTGCCATTCATTTGCCAGAGAAAAAACAGCAATGGCCCATACAAGGTTGTACAGCTAACCGAGTAACGGACAAATAATGATGACAAGTATTGCAGCAATGACCGAGCACTGGTAACCATGGCTGGGCCATTATAAAATATCATACGTATTAATTTAAATTAATTATATACAAAATAATTAAAATAAAGTAAAAATGTCCAAAGAAAAAAAATTTAAAACTTATACTAACATTAACATTATTATCATAGGTTTTCAGCAGAGATGCGATAATTAAACTATAGGTGAAATTTTTCAACCTATATATAGGGTGGGCCATTTAAAATTTTAAATTTGAATCGGCTATAAAAAAAAACTACTTATACTTTTTTCAAATTTCTGGTTTTATTGGAAAGGTTGAATTTTGTCATTTTATAATGGAACACAATATCATTCGTGACCACCACGACTGGCTCGGCAGTACCTCATCCGATCAACCCAATTTTTCAGTACATTTTCGATTGTTTCGGGTCGAATCTCTTCAATGGTAACTTCGATTTGATGTTTCAACGCTTCAATTGTCTCTGAATGCTTTGCGTAACATTTATCCTTAATGTCTCTTCACAGAAAATAATCCAAAGGGCTCAAATCACAGCTCCGAGGTGGCCATTTGACATCACAATTTCGGCTGATTATTCAATTTTCAAAAACAGTGCGTAAAATATCGATGGTTGCGTTGGCTGTGTGACATATGGGCCCGTCTTGTTGAAACCATATGTCGTCCATGTCATTCTCTTGAATTGAATGTCATTCTCTTGACAATCGAAAATGTACTGAAAAATTGAATTGATCGGATGATGTACTGCCGAGCCAGTCGTGGTGGTCATATGAATGAAATTGTGTTCCATTATTAAATGACAAAATTCAAACTTTCCAATAAAACCAGAAATTTGAAAAAATTACAGGTAGTTTTTTTTTATAGCCGATTCAAATTTAAAATGGCCCACCCTTTATTTTTAAAATGGATAATACTCTAATGAATTTGAGCCAAATGACAAAGATCGGCCAATTCATGGTTCAGTACTGGCTCAATAAGCACAGCCAATTAATGTTAACCATTAACGTGCCATTACTTGGCCATTTAAAGTAAACTGGACTGGTTATTTTCTATAAACCTTAGATCGGGTGATTCATAGTTCCAGTAAGGGCCCAATAACAATATAAAAGTAATGTTTACTATAATTGGGCCCTTCAAAGGTAACTAAATGCTGGCTATTTTTTTGTAAACCATAGATGGGCCGATGAGTAGTTTTAGTACTGCCCCAATAACAATAACCAATTAATGTTAACCATTAACGTGTCATACCTTGGCCATTTAAAGTAAACTTTACTGATTGATTTCTATAAACCGTAGATTGACCAATTCATGGTTCCAGTAATGGCCCAATTACAATAGCCAAGTATTGTTTACCATTTATGCGCCAGCGCTTGGCCATTCACAGGTAACTAAATACTGGCTATTTGCTGTTAACCCAATAGATCGGCCGATGACTGTTTCTATTACTGGCTTAATAACAAATCTCAAGTACTGTTAACCATTAATGAACCGGTGCTTGACCGTATTTCAAATTTTGGAAAACTCTGCTTGGGTTATTCCATTCCACCACACCATTGGTGGTGTATTGCTAAACAGAGATTGAAATACATATTTTGGAAATGGTTTGGATTCATTTAAGTGCCATTACAAATGGAATGAAGTCTGAAATGTTTATATTACATAAGGAAGTATATGCTTTTTCTCTTTGGTGGTTGTCAAACGTTTACCTAAAAATAGATGGTCAAGCATAAATTATCTAGGTGATGAGGTGCATTTAGAGTCATGCCTCTTCTTCGATAAAAAAGTTTCTTAACTTCTAAAGGTTGCTCTAGTTTAAGATCGACTTCCAGTTTATGCCAAATTTCAACTACAACGGCAATAGTCGTTTTGCCTCTTTGAGCTCTGTCTAAAGCAACTGCTATTGTCTTTAGATAACAAAGCATATGTTTAGCATTCATTACCCTATTTATGTCATAAGTTTAGTTATGTCAGAATCTATGTCAGCTTTATGGTCCTGGCATAGCTGAACCAGGCTACCTCGATTTGGCATGCGTTTTGCCAGCAGTGCTGCGACTGTTAACAGTTTTTCCAACTTTGAGGTAGGAATAGTTAATTATTTCTTTTTTTATAAATATCATGATATATATCAGGGAATAAATATCGTGATATATATCAATGATATATATATATCGGATATATATCATTGATATATATCATGCCAACCTTGAATTTAACCCTTTATCTGTACTCTTCAATTTTGTTAGTGTCTTTTGTGTCCCCATTTTTTTGCTTTTCCCTTATCGTGCTACTATTGCATGAAACCTGCTGTCGTGTTTTTGTGACAGAGATACCCAGTTTTTTTGTACTGTGTAGTGTTGAAATTTAGGCCTGGCCGAATTTCAGTATCTATACCTGCAATGTGAAAGGGTAAGTCTTTGTCTCAACAAAATGGCAGCAGAGTGAACCAACAGCTTAGCATTGACTTCACCAACATAAAAGGGCTCAATTCGAATCTAAACGACGTTCATCACTACATCGAAAAAAATAAACCTGACATATTGTTTCTTACCGAAACAATTGTCAGTGGCAAAGTATCGAAATTGGATCTCGATAAATACCGGATACCTAGTTACGAATTGGAACATTCCTTTTATAACAAGCATGGCCTATGGTCTATGTTTTTGTTCGAAATTCACTTTCATGTATGAGTATTAAGGCTTAGGAGTTGAACTCTAAGCACCATAATTCTCTAGCACTGAAGATCTCAGGTGTTGATGAAACTATGTTTATAATAGGATTATACAGATCCCCAATTCCCCCCAGGATAGACAAGATTACCACGGACTATCCCAAAGCAAGACTGGCCATTCTTGGAAACTTTAATATTCATAATAAAGAATGGCTTAAGTATTCATCGCGCACTGACTACGTAGGAAGACAAGCCGAACTGATACTAACAGATTATCATGGTTTGACGCAAATGATAAGAGTCCCACTAGAATCCCAGATAATTCACATCATAACAATAATTTGCTGGATCTGTTTTTGACAAACTAACCAGAAACTACGAAGACAAAAGTTGAACAACCCCTCGGAACATCGGACCATTTACTAATATCAGCAATAGAGCAATTTACATCACCGACACAAATTAAAGCAAATAATCCTCGTCGCGTTCGGAATTATAAACGCGCTGACTGGGGGGGGGACTGAGAAACTTTTATGATGAAACACCTTGGAAAACTATTTGTTGTGTTGATCAAGATCCTAGTACATCGGCAATAAGAATTTCTGAAATCATAAAAGTCGGAATGCGGCGGTTTATTCCAAATCGATTAATCACTCCTAAAACTGAGCCTTGGTTCACGCGGGATGTTGTTGAGGCAGTGAGGAATAAACGCAAAGCATTTAAGACGTATAGCTCAAATAAAACACCTGAAACCCATAGCGCTTATAAGCCAGAAATATTACTAAATACAAAATAGACTTGGAAAAAGACGCGTTTATCCAGAAGAAAGCGAAGAAATTCGCCGAGCACCCATCTGGCTCACGTAGTTTCTTTCAGGCAGTTAAATCAGTCCAGAGCAATTTTACTCGATCCTCTATTCCAACCTTAGTTCTGCATGACATTCCCGTGAGCGACTCGAAAGAGAAGGCGGATCTTCTGGGTCGTATTTTCGCAGAAAACTCTACCATAGTTGAACCTCCCCATTCTCCTACACTCATTTCCCCAGTTGTAACGAAAATGAAACCAATCATTTTTCGTTGCAACATTGTACGGAAAATGCTTCTTTCTATCAATATCAAATCTGCTGGCCCCGACGGTATTCCACCCCTCATTCTTAAAAACTTTGCTAGGCAACTAGCTCCAATTTTAACAAAAATTTTCTGTTTATCTTATAAAACCGGAATATTTCCCGATTCTTGGAAGCTGGCCAGCGTTCAACCCATATCAAAGAAAGGCAGTAAGATAGACCCTAACAATTATAGACCAATTGCAATTTTGTCGGTTTTAGCTAAAATATTTGAAAAATATGTTAACTACAATTTAATAGATTATTTGGAAATGTCGCGAATTATTGATGATAAACAGTATGGTTTTCGTAGAAGTCATGCAACAGGTGATCTGTTAGCGTACGTATCCCATCTCTGGAACAAACGTATCCCATATCTGGAACAAATCGCCAATGCTGGGGTTCCCCAAGGTTCAAACCATGAGGAATTTCGTGAGGTTGAATCAGTTAGACTTCTTGGAGTGGATATTCAAAATAACCTGAAATGGAAAAAACATGTGTTCAACCTCGCTAAATCTGCAATGCAAAAATTAGGATTCTTGAGACGATGTAAAAAGTATTTTGATCCCGAGTAAATTTTGCTAATCTTCAAGTCCTTTATTCGTCCATGTATGGAGTACTGCTGTCATGTTTGGGGAGGTGCTTGTCAGTCAACAATAAAATATCTAGACTCTGTACAGAGCAGGGTTGCATTGATTTAAATCATTTGATTTAAATCAGTGATTTAAATCAGATTTAAATCAACTTGATTTTTTTAAAAAAATCATTGATTTAAATCAATTGAAGAAATTTCTAAAATTTAAAGCAAATTCAAAATAAAATTTGTATTTTTAATTAAATGTATTGTGGTACGAATTTCAACATGCGTTACAAAAACACATAGAAATCTAGAGACCAAGGTCCTACAACAATATGCGTTCTAAGAAGATGATGAACGAGATACGCTCACCATTTTTTTAACCTATACCTGAGTTATCTTCACCAGACCAACGGCATCAAGTCACCCTAAGACAATTGCATATTGCTTGCGACTGGAAATAACTGAGAATAACTGTTAGCCAAATGTTAGCCTATCTTCGTAAAACTTCAACAATAAAGTCAGAGACTAAACCACGATTGGAAATACTGACAAACCCACATAAAATACATGAACAGGTTCTAGAAATTAATCTATAAATAATAAATAATAACATATCAAATAGAGTATTAAATTCAAATCAGCACCATCCGCTTACGAAAAAAAACATTTCCACTAAAAACTATCATTACTATTAAGATCGTGATGGTATTAAATCCTAAACACTTTCCTGATACTAGTTATTAACAATTGTTCCATATGACTTGCCCTTTAATGTCTACATGTACAAGGAACTAATCTACATGCCCAATGAACTTTTCGTACCTGCAGAATTCGATATTTCTGATATCACTCTAAGCAGTGACAAACTATCGTAGTTTGAGAAGCAACGCGTTTGATGTCGCTATAAGAACAACAATCAGTATTTCAGTGTAAAAATCTATATAGTAACTAAAATCTGTTCTTTTACTTTTGTCTAGTCTTGTCTTTCTACAAATACAACCAAACCTAATGATTTATATATGTATAGTAAGTAGTTAACGTAGCATAAGGAAATACCACTTCTTCAAAAATTATACTACATTTTTTTATAAAAATCAAAAAAATCCGATTGAAATCAAAAAAAGCGATTTAAATCAAATAAATCCGATTTTTTTGATTTTTTTAAAAAAATCAGATTTTTATGCAACCCTGGTACAGAGCAATACGGTTGATTGGTAATACAAAACTAACGAGCCAGCTTGATTTACTCCAGCACAGAAGAAATGTGGCTGAATTGTCAATCTACTATAAATATAACTTTAGCGAGTTCTCCTCTAAAGAAATTCAAAATATCCTTCCATCGTGTGCGCAGTATAATCTACAGACAAGAGCTGCCGAGTTATCCCATCCATTTGTTGTACAAATACCTCGTTGTAGAACTGTGTCCTTCCAGAACGACTATTTTAATAGAGTGGCCAAATTGTGGAACTCAATGCCCTCCTCTGTATTTCCCGATGAATTTCCCCCTCGGGCATTTAAAGAAAATGTCCATCGTCATTTAAAACAATTAGTATAGTTATCCCTATATCCTCATTACTTCCATTTTCCTCATCTTCTTCCTTTTATAGTTGACATGGTATCTTCGGATATTCAAAGAGTCTGAATAATGAATATTCCATATTTAGCGTGCTAAACATGTCTAACTAATTAATAAAAAAAAACAATGAGCGATCTAGTGATTTTGCACATTTTGCACCACTCGACTGATGATTAAAACGGCGAAAAGAATATGTTTTAAGCATGATGCATCTGATTTCATCTAAGCACTGTTGATGGCGATATTTATAAAAACAACGAGATGTTGAGCAATAGAGTGGAGATGTTTTAGGAAATCAAGACTGGTTCTTAACTTTCGGTCATCTACAATTACAGTCTAGCATGTTTTTTAACGAAATCTTAAAGAGCCAGGAGGGAAAAATATGCAGTGCACCAAACTTGACAACTTGTAATTTTTTTTACATCTTTTGAGGACGCCAATTTTTCTAGACGTGCTTTTTTTATCGCCATTTTAAGATCATTACAGAGTAAGTCATTGAAAATTATGACTCTCAATGAACAAATGCTTACGCATTCGTCTATTTATCCGCCACACATACTAATTAAAATATCATTGGTGAACTCGCCCTACGTTCTGCAAACAATCCACAGCTGGGTTTTTGTGGAATTAAAATTGGCCGAATTTTGGTCACTATAATCGACGACATTTTTTAGGTTCTCGTTTCATTTACGGCGGCGTTTCTATTTGCGCTTTGAAAATAAGAGAACGAATGATTTGTGAAGTGCACTGTCGTCTGCAAAACTGTTTTTTGAAATTATTTTTATTTTTTATCTACGGGTGTGACAACCCCGCGTACTCCAGTCCCTGCTATTGACATACGAGTTAACGTGAGATATCACATACCACTGGCAATAGCAGTGAGATATCACTAACCAAGGTGACATCTTAGGGGTGGTGGCGGATGAACTGTATTCAGTCAACGGTAGCATCCTCAATCTTAGCTGTGAAATAATCCTTGACGATGAGATGCTATTGCTTCCTTGAAGAAACGAGCCTTCATATAACTATGTGTGGGCTTTAATGTTCAAGAAAGACGGAGCATCACGGGATCAAGGAATATGCAACCGGCTGGATTATTGGCAACTGCAGTTTCGTTTTGTTTCAGCAAATTTTCGTAAAAACTTGCTATTTACTTTTATTGTCTTTATTCTATCATAAAATATTGGCCTATGTCATACTTTGTCAGTGATAGGATTTTTTGTTTAGTTATCCATTCTTTAACAAAATATACAAAAAAAAAAAGAAAGATTTACGTCCATCAACACCTTTGAACGTATGTTGTTGTGGGACCTTGGTCTTAAAAGGTTTTATGTGTTATTGTGACACATAATGTAATTCCTACTACACAACACATTTTATCAAAAAAAAAAAAACATTTATTCTTAAAAAATCACTAATCTTTACTACAAAAATTTGCTGAAACAAAACAAAAATGTAGTTGCCAATAGTCCAGCCGGTTGCATATTCCTAGATCCTGTGACGCACCGTCTTTCTTGAAGATCAAAGCCCACACATAGTTATATGAAGGCTGGTTTCTTCAAGGAAACAATAGCGTCCCGTCATCAAGGATTATTTCACAGCTAAGATTGAGGGTGCTACCGTTGACTGAATACAGTTCATCCACCACCACCCCTAAGATGTCACTTTGGCTAGTGATATCTCACCGCTATTGCCAGTGGTATGTGATATCTCACGTTAACTCGTATGCCAATAGCAGGGACTGGAGTACGCGGGTTGTTACACCCGTAGATCAAAAATAAAAAAAATTTTCAAAACAATAAAAACTGATCCCTCCATGCGGGTAAAATCTTGATTTATTTAAAGTTTTGACTTTTGACCTTATAACGTCACAACCACTCATCGTTGATATATATATATTTTAAGATTTTTCAATCTTTTCTTTTTCATTTTACTTTGATTTTGTCAAGAATTTTATTTTATAAGCTTAACCCATTCATCGACCCCACCCCCACATCACTGAACTAAGCTAGATCAAAACCAAGAGTACGGTTCGTTTCTGAGTTTATTTCATGAACTTTCCAGTACTATGCATAACTATAACTTTCATTTTCTATCAGACTTTCGAATCATGTGGAACAAAAGATAGCTCATTCACAATACTTTCTATAAAATTATGTTACCGTATTAAAAATATCACAAAAATATGATTTTTGTGAAAGACAGCCCTATAGTTATGTAATAAAATACCGCTACTTGCATATAAAACACAAACATATCGATCGTTCTAACCAAACTTAAATATCGAAACGTATAGCATTCAACTATTCAATAATAATGTAACAAATTTTAATTCTACTTCTTCTGTATATAAAATAAATATCTAAACTAAAAAATTTGTTGACAAAAATTTAAAATATTGTCTTTCGATTAAAATTAAATTTTTATTAAATTATTATTGATATTTTGATGTCGTTTCTTTTTAGCATCCATGGCATCTATTATTGGCTGCCGTTTGGCATTATACCTTTTATTTAGTTCATCTATTTCTTTTTCCATATCTAAATCTATTGTATTCAGTCGTTGTTGTAATTCCTCAAAACTAAGAAATTTTAACTGAAATCAAAAAACGTAACGTTGCTGGTTAAAAAAAATTATTTAAAATTAAAAAGACAAACAAACATACAAATTCGAAATTTTCACCATCAATAAAATTTCGTTGAAATTTCGCTTGATTATCTTGTTGTTTTTGTAAAGCATTTAATTGTTCTTCACGTTGTAATTGTTGTTGTGCGATTTGAGATTGATCGGGTAAGTAATTTTTTGTTGAATTAACTTGATTTAATTGAAGTTGAACATGAGATTGATATCTTTGTTTATCATCATTAAATTGTGCTACAGGTAAATTATTCGGTGAATTTTGTGAATTAATTTGATTTGATTTTTGTTGATTTAATATTATTTGATTTGCATTATTTACATTTGTTGAGGCACCATCTTTACGATCGAAATGTTCCAAAAATAATGGACGATACTTTGGTTTTTCTGGATCATTTCCTGAAAAAAAAGAAATAATTAATGTTTATTAAAATACAAACAAGTACATAGTTTTATATGGTCTGCGACTTTGTCTACGATAAATTTCGTTACACTTCATATTTCTACGATTCTGGCCAATTCGGAGTAATTTCAGAGCACTGGTGACAGAGGTGGGGTGGATAGTAGTTGAAATGGTTTTTTAAGTGAGCCAAATGTTTCAAGATATAAAAACACAGACAACAATGGTGAATTGGTAGAGCGGCTTTGAGAAGCCATAAAAACTGACGGATTATTCAGTTAATAGGTAGTTCGGGCTCAGAAAGAGAAAAATTGTGTCATTATCCGCAACATTAATTTCACACAACTGATTGGAATTATGCAGCAAATGAACTTGAATATGAATCAAAAGCTTGACCAACAAACCATTAACATAACTAGACAACTACAACCATGAATGTAAATGGAGATGAGATAGATAGAAAAAAAACATCCCCAAAACGCAACAACATCCAAAGGAAAAGTTGGGAACAATCAAAACGAAATTGAAAAACTTGAGTTAGAAAGCTTGAAGTTATAACTTAAGTAAATAATTTCGAGTGGAGACAGCAGAAATGTTAAAGACAGTTCCGGCAAATGATTTCCATAATCTACATAGATGATAAACAGGAACACACAGGAGAAGACACGGCATTAAATGCGACAAAGGATTCAATGAAAGGAAGTGCAGAAAAAACTGAGTAGAAAAATTATCGTTTGTGTGCTTAGTCTAGTAACCAAGGCGAGTAACCAAAGTTCATACGCAGCCGGGGATATTTCCAGCGATTGATACGTGAAATATCAAGCCATATCGGACACGATTACTTCAAACAGATTGTGTTGCAGATACGCCTTTTTATTTAACAGAAGTGTTTTGAAAGTTATATTCTTAAGTCAGAAAATTAAGATAATTTAACTTATTTCCAATTTTAGTACACATTATAAATGAAGTCATTCTAAGAATAATTGTAGATATGCTATTTGTTCAATAACCCAAGTGATGAGAGAATTTGCAGTAAAACAATCAAAGAGTAGCAGCCTGCATCCTTCGAAAGCTTCACCGAAGCCGATAAGCCTATTTGTGACCAAATGACTTTGCTGTTTGAAAAAACACGAAAATTTGTACAGAACAAAACTAAAATGGGATTGCAATTAATCTAGTTAATGGCATACTTATTGCTCATGTGACGCACTATCTTCCTCAATAATTTAAGCTCAGATATAGTTATCTGAAGACTACAAAAATAAACTTACTTTTAAGAGTTGAATCTTCTGAATCACTATTTATAACCATTGTTCCTAAATTTGATTCAAGCTCAACCATTGTCCCACTATCAGGCACTAAAGTACCATAATCTGCATGCGCAATCATTGTTCCACCATCTAAGTCATCATTCTTTTCCGGACACAATGTTCCGGGATCCATTAGAAATTCTTTTAATGTTCTAGAATTTTGTTCATTTTGTTGATCATCTTCGTCAGATTCTGCATCCACTGGTTGTTGTTGTTGTAATTCTTGACTTTGTATTTGTAATTGTTGTTTTGCTTGATTTATTGCTGCTTGTCGATAACTTTGACTTTCACGAATTTCTCTAGCTTCTGCTATCATTTGGCTTAAAATATTGCGAGATTTTGCATTTTCTAGAAACAAAAGAAATGGGATTATCATTTTTTATTTTATTTACGAAACGGAGAATAAAACTTACTTATAAATTCGTGTTTAAGAAGAGAACTTGCATCAGCACGATCACTTGGATTTTTAATTAAACATAAACTAACAAATTCTATAAACTCAGATGTCCATCGATCAGGATCCCGAAACGAAGGTGGTGGTTTTGTTGGTATCATAAAAATAGCTCTCATTGGATGTATATCACCATAAGGTGGTTTACCTTCTGCCATTTCCAATGCGGTTATGCCTAGTGACCATATATCAGCACCACAATCATAACCAATTTCTTCTATTACTTCAGGTGCCATCCAAAATGGAGTACCAATAACTGTATTTCGTTTCGCCATAGTATCGGTTAGTTGACCAGCTACACCAAAATCAGCTAATTTCGCATGTCCTTCAGAGTTTAGAAGAATGTTACCCGCTTTTATATCCCTAAATATTGAAATAAGTAAATTTTTCTAGAAACCAAATCAATGAAAGAATTTACCTATGTATTTTCCGTCGTAAATGTAAATATTCAAGGCCCTTTAATGTATCACACAGAACAGTCGCAATTTCTTCTTCAGTCAATGTTTTCTTTCTTAACCTCATTATATCGGAAACACTTCCAGCACCGCAGTATTCCATTACAATCTAAAAAATTAGAAATTTCGTTATCTTCAACAAATTAAAAAGAAAGAACTAGCGAACGAAAGATTTAAAAGAAAGAAAATGTTAAATTTATGCAAAACAGTTATGGCTCTATCAATATTATCTGTTCTTAAACAATAGTTTATGTCTTTTATATTTCAAAAAGGAGTTTGCTGGATTAAATAACTATATACTGCTATTATATGGCTACTATCAGGTAACTAATTCTTGTAAAGTCATTTTGCTTTCGTCATTTTGCTCGCAGCATCCCTTGTAGGGTCGGTTCCATTTTTAATGGAATGGAAGACGATCGGGAGGAATCGTCTAGTGAACTTTTTTGATAGATTTTCGAAATAGAGAAAATCATTTCTGTTAAGGTAACTCACTAATTGATCTTTGTTCAAATATTTTAGATATAGCGGCAGTTAAAGTAATTGATTAAATATATGATGTGGTATAAAAGAAGGAACGTAATGGAGCAAAAGAAAAGAAGGAAAGGAATAATAGCATACTGGTAAGAACTGGAATAAGAACAAACTGTCCTTCACTTGTATTACAAAAACGTTGAGGTGGAGCATATGATGTATAAATATAAATTCGAATCGGGATACTACTATAGTTTCAAGAGCGCAGGAAGAGGTGTAAATGTTTGAAAACCCGTTATTACGGTCATTACACCTCTAAGTACCCAACCCAATGCCAACTAAAGTTTGGTTAATGGATTGTTTCTCTGAGCAATTGTTGAACATGGACATATTTCCTAACAGAATGTTCATCCATAATGAATTAGTAGAATATTATCAAACCCACATTTCTTCTATGGTGTAAGAAGTCAAACTTGTCCATCAGTAAAATCTAAACTGTCGAACAGTTTAATGGATTTAGGTTGTACATCATCTAGACTAGACTTCAAGCTTGTTGGTAAGACATGTGTTCCATAGAGGGACGTATATATGATGTATAGATCTAGAAAAGTTGTTCGCTTGTGGTAAATTATGTCTACCTCATTTTGAATTAAGAAAGCGGTAGGGAGGTAGTGATGATTGTGTTAAATTGTTTTGAAAATTTTAATTTCAATTGCGTTTTTGCATTTCATGGAGAACCAAGGATCAACTTTTAGGACAACTGAACAAGTTGTTCTATTTTGTCTGTTATACACTGCACTGTTATAGTTTCAAATACGTCGTGGGTTAGCTTTAAACAACTTAAAAGTTTTAATTTAACATCAGTTTTAATTTAACAACTAAATCAGTTAAAATAATGGCCAAACGGTTCTGGTTCTGTGATTATGAATTCAATCGTAATCTGATCGTTTATTAAAAATAAATTTAGTAGATTACTTTATGACCGATAATATTTAAAATTCTTGTGGCTTGATCAACTATTTGCGTGTGGTCTTTATAAAATGCAAAAAATTCTGCTTGTTTTCTTAGTTCGTCGGTACCCGAGCAATGTACGAGCTACCCTTTATTGTTCAAATGCAAGCCTTTCAGTGCAACAAAGTTAGTCAACTTGACAGGTTTGGAAAAAGATGTGTTTTTAGAATAGATAGTCAAACGATAAAGACCAAATTCAAATAGAGTTTGACCAGAGCACATATCTTGAATGAAACCATACTATGACACTTGGAATTCAATTCGAATAAGAACATTAATTCTCACGTATGGTATGATGTTACGCATGTCAAACACCATGCTTATTAAAAACGAGTGTTCTGAATTATAATTTGCACATATATCGTCTTTTATCCTCTGATGCTTGTAAAACCAATCGACAGTTGCAACGATAATTGCCATCAAGAAGTATTTCCTCGGTCAACTTTTCTTGTGAAATAAAAAATACTATTTAGCCTCTTTCACAATTCACATCAAGATCATTTTGCAGTAGAAAGGTTTTCAAAAGAAGGACAAAGAAAAACAGGCCTAACTCATGGCTGATGCAATACTGCAAGGAACATTTTACATTTGGTCTGAGCTAATCCGTGTATCGTTAAACAAAGTAAGAGCATTTTTTATTTATAGTAATTACCCATCTAGAGTCTTCATATAAACTTAAAAGTGCCTGGTAATGAACAAACATAAAAACAACACAAGATGTAGACATCATAGCTTAACCTGTAAAAATAAAATCTAGATCTACAACATCCACTACCCCCTAAAACATAAGTAGGACAACTGTGAGGTGCTATGGTAGGATGTTGAACTCAAGCGTTAATGGTGCCAAAAAGAAGATAATTCATTCGCTCTGAACGAGCTCATGAACCGAATCCGATAAAACAAACAGTATTCAAAGGTTTTGAAATTGAATACATTTTTTGTGGAAAATATTTTTCTCTTTAATTGAATCATATGAACTGCCAAAAGTTATAAGTCGCTAAAATTCCCAATTTCTAGCTTTCTCGAATATTAAAAATTTTTTATATCCGAAATAAGAATGAATTGTGACTTTTAGAGACGAAGTGTAATAAACACTTATAACTCTTGGCAATTCATAAAATTTAATTAAAGAGACAAATTTTTACGTCTGAAAAGTTTATTTTTATTAAGCCTTAAAATAAATAAAGGGCTTGTCTAACCAATTTTAACTATCCAATTCCCAATAAAACTGTCTAATTGAATCTAGTAAAAATCTTAAACTTATTCTTTTCAGGTAATGCCGGCGTTACAACAATTTAAGCGAAAAAAATATTAGAGGACAAACTGGATGACTATAAACACCAGAACTTGAAGAACACGCTGGGTATTTTGATAAATGTCGACCCTGCTTGGGCTAACTGCTGAGCATATCATTATGATCATACGAACATATTTCCAATTTTATATTTCCAATCAGTTGAAGTGCGTTGAAGCATTAGTGTTACTTTAAGTTGTAATCCTGACAGAGCTACTGATGATAAATAAATTTTTAACTCTGACTCTAACAACTTAGTCATGAAACTATGTTCCAGTATTGTAGTCACTAATTGTTAACCGTCGATTCTGCCGTTTCATTCAAATAATTCAAATCAATTTAAATGAATTGAAATCAGGAGTCATGATGTTTCTACGGTGTGAAACGGGTCTGGCTTACTCGAAAAACCCAGACTATAGGTCAGGGCTCTTGTAGACCGTAAACCAGTTGTCATGTCTAGCGGGAGGGGGAAACATTGGCTTAATCATCTGGGTTACGGGACGATGCTACCGTACCAGCAGGGCATGTTTGATTATAACAAATAGATTATAATCAGATGCTTGTTAGGGTTCCGTTTTTATACACAAAACTATTGGTGTGAGTACGAAGTGTTTTACTCATTATTTCGATTATCTCGAGAACTGTAAATACCTGAAATTTGAAATGCGTATAAAACTAACCTAACCCCTCAAAATGACGGATACAAAAAAAAACTATAGTGGTTTTTGTTTGTTTTACAGGGCTGTGATGTAAAGCCGTTAAGAAAATACTTTATATAATTAATTTATTAAGGGAGGAAAGGAAAATAATTTATTAAGGGAGTGGGAATGAGAAGGGGTAAAAACACTATTTGGCAGGGTTCATGTGATATATCATATGAAAGAGCACTTAATTTACGAAACATTCTAATTTTTTCAGAATTTTGCAGTGCACAATTTTTGAACTATTGTCAAAAAAGTGCAACAAAAAGTTAGTCCCCACCTTGAGTTCCGAGCATAACTGACAGAAAAATTTTCAAAAATTCACAGAGAAAGGAAGTTTAATAAACTCTGAACGAAAACTATAGCGAGGTGTCACATAATTATTTTTCTGTACTTTGAGAGGGTGAAACTGGGGAAGGGTGAAATAAATCTGTTTTGACCCAAACGAGTTTACACTTAATTTAAGAAACATTACAATGTTTTTTAGTTTTTTGAAGTTCACATTTTTTGAATTATTGTCAATTATTATTGAATTGTTATTTGAATTGATTTTGTATATTTCCCCATTTAAACAATTTAAAAGCTGGTGCAATTGAATCTCTATTTAGTTACCGTGACCAGCTGTTGATAATATTTAACGAGAGGTAACATTTTGTGTATTATTTAGATCAATTTTCAATCGATATTGCTCTTGACATTTACGAGAAAAAATCATTTTTATGTGCCTATGGTCTGGTAATATATAAACTAGCATACAGAAGCTAGAAAAAAACTAAACTAGTATATAGAAGCTATAAACTAGAAATATATAAACTACAACACCACTTTATGCAAATTATTCTTGAGTTTGTTCTTCTACGTTCACGGAACCACCATGAACCGAAAACTTGGTATACAGCTGCTTTATCAACGGGTGTTCAACGAGTGTTTTCCAATTTGGACTAGTTAATTCAAAATTAAGAAATAACCTTGGGCTAGACGGTAAAACTAACAGTTTTGGCAAAATAACAAATAGACCGGGAGGCACCGTTGCATTTTGGTTAGTGATTTGATGCCGATTGAATTTAATTTTTATAGATGGATTAATTATTTATGATGTAGAAAATAAGAGTCAGCCGTCAGACTTGTGTGGGGTGTAGTTGTGGGGGAGTTTTAAACTGGTAAAAAAACGAATTCCAAAAGTAATTTGATGCCGCTTCAAAATTAGTATAAAGTTTTAGTACTGTTTTCAATATTTCTGCATACCAACTTCCGGTTTGATACTTCCGGTTAAAAAGTTTTTTTTCCAGGTGTTTATCCCTACTGTAGCCTACAATTAGCGATCGATTTTCATGAAACGTTGGTAAAAGCTTTCAAGTAACATGAGACAAATTTTATTAGCTTTTGCAGTACATTGAATAAAGGGTTGGGAGGTCCAATATACAACAGGTGGTTTTTTCCACAATGTTTTTTATGTTTGTTGGGAGCATAAAACATTCGTTCGGGAATGAATTTTGACGAAACTTTGGAAAAAGATGCAAATATGTATGGCAAGAAACTGATTAGTTTTTGAGCGATAGTGAACAAAGTGGTGGGGGGTCCTCCAAACACCTGTTTTTTTTAAAGCTTAATAACATCTGTACCTGATAATCGAATTGGATGAAACTTGGTACATAAACATTTGGTACGGTTCACAACAGTTCTGCATCCCAACTTCCGGTTTTTCGTTTCTGGTAAAAAATTTTGGTTTGTAATTTTTTGAAGTTTTTTCAGTGCCTACAATAATGAAGTGATTATGAAACTTATGGATTTTTTCAATGTTTGTTGGGAGTACCAAAATTTTTTGCCGGAAATGAAAAATCGGATGTTGGGATGCAGAACTTTTGTAACCGTACCAAATGTTTATGTACCAAGTTTCATCCAATTCGATTATCAGGTACAGATGTTATTAAGCTTTAAAAAAAACAGGTGTATTGGGAGACCCCCCACCACTTTGTTCCTATCGCTCAAAAATCAATCAGTTTCTTGCTCTTCATATTTGCATCTTTTTCCAAAGTTTGATCAAAATTCATTCAAAAACGAATTCAAACATAAAAACATTGTGGAAAAAACCACCTGTTGTATGGTGGACCCCCCAACCCTTTATCGAATGTACTCCAAAAGCTGATTAAATCTTTCTCATGATACTTGAAAGCTTTTACCAACGTTTCATGAAAATCGATCGGTAATTGTAGGATACAGTAGGGATAAACACCTGGAAAAAAAACTTTTTAACCGAAAGTGTCAAACCGGAAGTTGGTATGCAGAAATATTGGAAACAGTACTAAAACTTTATATACCAAGTTTCCATAAGATCATATGTCGGGATTAGAAGTTATTGAAGATTTAAACTTAGAGGTGTTTGGGAGACCCCCGCCATTTTGTCCAAATTTAAAATGAATTCAGATTTTCCATTTTCAAGTGAATTTGTCAAAGTTTCATCAAGATCCTATGCAGAAAGGTCTTGACTATATTGCATTTTTATACTGATGTATACGAGGAGCTGACCTATAATCCCCCATCCGCCAATCAGCTGATCACTTTTTTTTCAATTTTATGGTGTAAACATGCATCATACAAATTTTGAAGTGACATCAAATTACTTTTGGAATTCGTTTTTTTTACCAGTTTAAAAGTCTCCCACAACCACACACCCCACTACTTTAGCAGCAAACCGCCAGATTTATCATCAGCTGGAGTTAATTAATTAAAATAAATAAAACCGGCATCAAATGACTTTTTCATTTGCCTCCCGGTCTAATTATATAATAAAGTAATTTTTTTTTCTGTCATGTGACGTGTGTATATGATATATATGATTATGAGGGACATCACCAATCAGTGGGACAGCTGTATATAAACTTATAAGAGGTATGAACAAAGACCTGTTGCTAACTTACACGTCATCATCCCCTATATTTTTTTTTTTTTTTTTTTAATAAAATGTGATGTGTAGTAGGCATTACAATATGTGTCACAACAACACATAAAAACCTTTTAAGACCAAGGTCCCACAATAACATGCGTTCTAAGGATGTTAATGGACGCAAATCTGTTTTTTTTTTGTTTTTTTAATATTGTTACGAGTGCAGAAAAATCTAGACGATTACAGAAAGATCTAAACGATTACGGTCACTTCCAGGAAAATAAAATCAACAAACAAGTTAATGAAATGAATATTGTTGTTGTTGTCTCTTCTTAGAAATAGGGTCAACATAAACGATTTTATGAATCAAATCAACATAACGTAAAATAATCGAGTATTCTAATGTTTTCTCAAGGTTTCTGGAAAGTGATGTCGAATTATCTAGAAGTATTGCAGAAGGTATATAAGAAAAATACCTTTTGTAGTTTTTAATTAGTTTTATTTTAGACCTGCGACAGTAAAGTGAAATTAAATGTAAAATTAGTTTTATTTTAAACCTGCGATAGTGAAGTGAAAATTGTAGAAGTGATATTTAAATTAGTTTTTGTGAATAAAGTTTTGAGTTTTATTGAGAAGAAATATTTTGTGTATTATTTTGAACGTGGTTACTGGAAATTTCTACAATAAACCGTTGGAGTTTCTGAAGCTGTTGAGAGAATATTCTAGTTAGGAATATTGATTGCTGTATTGTTTTCCTATTGTTGTGGAACAATTGAGTTGTTGAATACTTAATAAAACCTGGTGTTTGTGCTTACTAATCAGTGATCGAACTCTGTAGAGATTTGGGAATTACGTTTATCGAATTGAGAGTAAGGCCAATTCGAAGTAAGGTGAAAAAAACGTAACATTGGTGACATCGGCGGATTAGTTAGCTGTTAATAATGGTTTTATTAAGTGCATTGAAGGTTCTTGAGTTAAAGAAAGAACTAGAACAACGTGGATTGTCAACAAGTGGAAACAAAACTGAATTAATGATAAGGCTTCGAGAAGGTATGGAAGCCAATGGAGTAGAAGTAGAGAATTACCAGTTTAGAATTGTCACAACAAATACTGATTCAATAGGAGCTGATGAGGAGAAAAGTTTTGTTGCGGAAACAACAACTTCATTGCCATCCGTAAATTTCGATTTTACGCAGTTAATGGCAATGATACAACAAATGAATTTAAGTATAAGCCAGACAAAACAAGAAATTAATGCCAATATGAATCAGATGAATGCTAATATGGTTACCAACAAGGATGAAATTAGTTGTAACATCAATCAACAAATGGCTGCTAAGAAAGAAATCAGTAGTAACATCAATCAACAGCTGGAAACAGTCAACAATAACATGGCTGTTAATAAGGAAGAGATTACTGCAACACTTGCTGCAAATAAAGATGAGATGAACCAGCAAATAAATGAGTTGAATATTAGCATAAATCAACACTTGGACGAGAAACTTCTACAAATGTCAACGGCATTCGATGTTAAAGTCGAGAAAATTCAAACAGAAATGCAGGAATTTGAGCGTGGTTTGAATAAGGTCGTAACTAAAGTTGACGATTTTAAGAAGAGGTTACAAGATGTTGAAACAGTTAAGGGTTCTTCACATGTGGTACACCAAGTAGCAAATATTAAACTAAAGCCACCATCGTATGACGGTACAACATCGTTCGGCATCTTCAAGTTCCAGTTCGAGACCGCAGCTGATCAAAATGTTTGGAACGCTGAAAATCGTCTTGCTGCATTGATAGTTGCGCTTAAAGGTGAAGCAGCTGAAGCATTACAGGCAGTACCAGAAAAGGATCGCAAAAGTTATGCTGAAGTGATGAATGCGTTGGAACGAAAATATGGCAGCGACCACAAAAAGGAGCTATACCGGATCGAGTTAAAGGGTCGCTTGCAACGGAATGGAGAAACCATTCAGGACTATTCTTCGGCAGTAGAACGCCTTGTACATTTGGCACACTCGAATACTCCACCGTATTTTATGGAGAAAATGAAGATCGAGGCTTTTACTGATGGTATCCGAGATCCAGAAACCAGGATCAAAGTAATGACTACACCTAAGGCGACTTTCCATGAAACTGTCGCATACGCAATGCAATATGAGATGGTACAGAGGATGTGTTTGCCATCTGGTGGATGCAGAAAAAGGAATGTAGAGGGGAACATCAAAGGGGAAGTTTTGGCACACAGAGATAGAAGCGACATCAGATGCTGGGTATGTGACGAAGAGGGTCACATGGCACGGGAGTGCAGGAAAAATAAAGAAGCAGATAGATCGTCGTTTTCTGCGAAGAATATGGGAGTCGAAGACAAGCAGCACGGAGGGTTCAGGAGCAGCAGTAGGAAAATCTTGTGTTGGATATGTAGAAAATCGGGCCATATCTCACAGGACTGCTGGAACAGGAAGCGTGATAGATCTTCGTCCCCTATTCAACGGAAGTCTGTTGAAGGTGCAACTGTAAAGCCAAAAAGTGAGAAGAATGCAGCCTACATTCCAATTTCAAGAATTGCGGTAAATGGTGAAAGCTTGGGTATCAATGGACAACTTGAAGGTAAAAGTTGCTTCATGACACTGGATACAGGTTCAGCTCGAACATTCGTTCGCAAAGGTTTAATTGACGGTGTTTTGGAACCATCAGATGGATTGAAACTCCAAACAGTAACTGGAGAATGCGCTGAAATAGAAGGTAAAAGAATCGCTGAAATAAAATTGGGAAACAACTGCTATCAACAAGAGGTGCTAGTGGCAGACATTATGGATGAAGTCATTTTAGGGATGGACTTCATGAAGGCGAAGGGATTAGTCTTCGATTTTGGATGTGGGATCCTAAAGGTTAATAATGTTCAGATGCCACTACTTGTGAATAAGGCAGAGTCAACAGCTATTGGCAGCGATGAGACACTATACAGTGCAGATGAAAATCAGGAACCATCATCCAAACAGATGACGGAAAGAAACGTCAACCGACGCAGACGATTAAACAAATGCCGAAAGTTAAAAAGGAAACAGGTGCAAGCCCATAACGAAGTGAGCGATGTAAAAGAGGTGGTTCAAATAGCTGCAAACGGGGATGAATCGCAGCTGAAAATGAGAATGGTTCGGAGACATGGCATTGTGAAACTCCCAAAGGGAAATGATAAGAAGCACTTTAGAAATAACGAGAATCCCTACTCATCACGGTGGGCTGACATAAAACAAAGTAATGGCCCAGTACTTAGAAAGGAACCGGAAGTAATTCTAAACAGCCTGGGAAATAGGAAAAGAAAAAAAAAATGTTTTTGGATTCAATAATTGGAGGAGAGAGCTAGATCCTGTTCGGGACGAACAGGCTTAAGTGGAGGGTAATGTTACGAGTGCAGAAAAATCTAGACGATTACAGAAAGATCTAAACGATTACGGTCACTTCCAGGAAAATAAAATCAACAAACAAGTTAATGAAATGAATATTGTTGTTGTTGTCTCTTCTTAGAAATAGGGTCAACATAAACGATTTTATGAATCAAATCAACATAACGTAAAATAATCGAGTATTCTAATGTTTTCTCAAGGTTTCTGGAAAGTGATGTCGAATTATCTAGAAGTATTGCAGAAGGTATATAAGAAAAATACCTTTTGTAGTTTTTAATTAGTTTTATTTTAGACCTGCGACAGTAAAGTGAAATTAAATGTAAAATTAGTTTTATTTTAAACCTGCGATAGTGAAGTGAAAATTGTAGAAGTGATATTTAAATTAGTTTTTGTGAATAAAGTTTTGAGTTTTATTGAGAAGAAATATTTTGTGTATTATTTTGAACGTGGTTACTGGAAATTTCTACAATAAACCGTTGGAGTTTCTGAAGCTGTTGAGAGAATATTCTAGTTAGGAATATTGATTGCTGTATTGTTTTCCTATTGTTGTGGAACAATTGAGTTGTTGAATACTTAATAAAACCTGGTGTTTGTGCTTACTAATCAGTGATCGAACTCTGTAGAGATTTGGGAATTACGTTTATCGAATTGAGAGTAAGGCCAATTCGAAGTAAGGTGTGAAAAACGTAACAATATTTTTTGTTAAATAATGGACAACTAAACTATGACATAGGCCAATATTTCGTGATAGGATAGGGAAAATAAAAATAAAATAAGAGATAAAAAGCAAATTTGTTTTAAAAATTTGCAGGAACAAAACTAAAATTGGTTTGCCAATAGTCCAGCTAATGGCATAATCCTTGATTATGGGACGCAGTATATTTTTCAATGATTAAAGCTCAGATATATAGTTATATGAAAGCTCGTTTCTTCGAGCAAGCTACAGCGTTCCAGCATCAAGGAATATTCATTAGCTAAGATTGAGGGTGCTACCGTTGACTGAATGCAGTTCATCCGCCAGCACCCCTAAGATATCACCTTGGCTAGTGATATCTCACTGCCATTGCCAGTGGTATGTGATATCTCACGTTAACTCATGTGCCAATAACAGGGACTGGAGTGCGCGGGGTTGTCACACCCGTGGATCAAAAAATAGAAAAAAATTAACAAATCAATAAAAACTGATCCCTCCATGCGTGGATGGATCAGTTTTTATTGAATTTGAAGAAATCTTGATAGTCTGGATTGGTATGTGATACCAAAAACTAGATTATTGCATTAGGCCGGTAGGTTGTAACACCTTTCGATTCGCCTGGCAGATACTTGTGCACCTCCAAATCGCCTGTCAATTTTTTTTTTTGTACTCTACAATAAGTGAGCTAAATCGTATAAAAATTTCAAGCTTACAGGAGGAAGTTTTTTTTTTTTAATTTTTTTTACACTTTCAAACATATAGGGAATGATGACGTGCACGGCTGATGCCTGCCAGGTTGTGGTTTTCGTACTTCACATTTCATGAACTATCACTAAAAAAAATTCTAGCCTTACAGGACGACCGTTACCCAAAGGGTTCACTAGCTCTCAGTCTATATCTCGTTGTAAGTAAACAAAAAATATATAAAAACATTTTGTGTAAGATACATTTAATTTGAGTATAAAAACAGATAATATCGTAAATGTAATGCATACGCCCGTGTAATGCATATCCTTTTTCCATCTACCCTAACATATTTAAAATGAGAGGAAGGAAAAGTACTTTTCCTCCCTAGGGAGGGAAATATGACTTTCCTACCTGGTATGAGGGAGGAAAGTGAGTATTTTCTATAGAAGGCAAAATAAATTTAGGCTTTGTGTGTTGTTTTTTGTATGAATTTTTTTTTATCAAATGCGCAAATCTAGTGAACCAAGAAGGTCACAAATTTTTGGTAGATCATTTTTCTCAGCTTTACAATAAAAAAATAAATTTTGGCGGTGCCATACTTAGCATAGTCGCCTCTTTTACATCGTAGTTATCGTGGCGGAAAGCTGAACTTCACGCCCTTAAAATAAAAACCCGTTGCTATATTAAACGTTGGTATATTCTTCTACTTTACCGCCCGTAAAATAATCATAAAATTAGACATCTAGTGAACCAAGAAGGTCACAAATTTTTGGTAGATCATTTTTCTCAGCTTTACAATAAAAAAATAAATTTTGGCGGTGCCATACTTAGCATAGTCGCCTTTTTTACATCGTAGTTATCGTGGCGGAAAGTTGAACTTCACGCCCTTAAAATAAAAACCCGTTGCTATATTAAACGTTGGTATATTCTTCTACTTTACCGCCCGTAAAATAATCATAAAATTAGACAAACAAATCAATTATTTTCTGAAGTTTATAGAGAAAATCATGACATGTTTAGTAATTTTCAAAATGTCTAGCGAGTTTAAAAAATTCAAAAATAGATTTATTCTACAATTAAGTTGTGCAGTTGTGCGTAAAACGTTGTACATACACTCAGTACACTCAGACTGGAACTAAGATTACGCACTTGGTTCAATAAAAACCCTCGCTTCGCATCGGGCTTCAATATGAATTACAGTCGTAATCTTCTACTTTCAGCCTTCGATATGTAAATAACTATACTTATCTATTCTTTAAACAAATATTAACAAAACAGCTATTTTTGTTTCCATATCGAAGAAATTGGTATCAATTACTGCACTTGTCGATCGATCTAACGTGTCCATCGATCTTACTTGTCAATCGATTTGTGCAAACAGGCAATCTGTCAAGATCACTCTCTGTATAATGAAAAAATGCAAAGGGACTTCTTTGTCCGTAAATCGTACAAATGGGATGCTTTGCTTGATTTAATTGTCTCGAGTGCCTACAATGCTTTGTACTGAAAAGTCCACTTCTACATAATTAAAAAACTATAGACTATTTAATTTTATTCCACAATAATGCTATTTTATTCACTAGTACTTTCGCTTATTAGGTTATTAAGCTATAAGCGAAAGTTCTAGTGAATAAAATAAAATTATTGTGGAATAAAATAAATAGTCTAAAGTTTTTTAATTATTAAAATGAAATTCCACCAAGAATCACGGTAGAAAGTGTAAATTTTATCCACTTCTACACTTTTCACCACATGGACGAAGGAGATGAATACAACACTTAACATTTGCATTGACAACAAACTTATTCCAACGGTCAAAAAGCCGAGACCGTTGGGGGTCACATTCGACCCACTACTTAAATTCAATGCTCATGCTCAGCAGGTAAACTCGAGATTGAAAAACAGAACAAACATAAAAACACAATCATTACAACATACAAAGCAATAGAAAGACTTATTTTAAATTACGCTGCACCCATATGGACATTCATAATGAAATGCTTACCAAACAATATCTATGGGCATGTCACAAAGAGTCACATCCCTGCAATTACACTTAATGCACGGCTACACCCCCTTAATTGATAACAGAAAAAACCAAGTCACCGATAACATTGAGCTAACGTATAAAACGGCCTTAAAATTAATTCACACCAACGTTGTTAAAGAAACAACAAGGAACTACGCCCCAAATCAAGTTGTTAAAAGCAAACCATCACAGGTCGCTACGGAAGAGGTCAAACTACGGCGGAGCACCAGATCCATTCTAGCGCAGTTAAGACTGGTCACGCATCTTAAATAACTACATGAATAAAATTGACCAGAAAATTGTTGACAAGTGTCCCGTATGTGAGGGAACGCCACAAGATTTGAAAATATCTCATTTGTTTTCTGCTATCTAAAATTAGCTAGTATAAATATTCTCAAAACCAAAATATATATTTTTTAAAGTTTGCTGAATTGGGTTGGGGGCCACCTTGACGTTTCATATAGAAAAATATTCCCTTTTGGCATTAGTTGATCTAAATCAATTGACTTGAAACGAAATTAAAAAGGTATTTGAAGTTATATCCCATGTTATCTAGTGGATAGTTTATCTGGCGTCAAACCGGTAGGACTAGTTACTATTACCGGCATATTAAAGTAATAATGAACCGATAAAGCTGATGTGGATTGGTTAACTTTATGATTCCACCATTAAATTTATTCTTGTAAAATAAGTATCTATATATGACTTACCCATAAATCATTTTGATTAAAATAACTTCCATAATATCGTACAACATAAGGCGAATCACATTGTTGCATAATTGAAATTTCCTTAATAATTTCATGTAGATCAGATTCAACGGGAACCTGTTTAATTGCAACAACTTGCCCACTCTCTTTATGTAATGCCTTATATACAGATCCATAACTTCCTTCTCCTAATTTGCATATAATATCAAATACTTCTTCTGGTGGGCGTGTTAAACTTTCTTCTGATAATTTTTTTAATTCACTTTAAAATAAAATAAAAATAATTATTATAAATATTTAAATAATTTTACTGATATAATTATATATTCATGTAAGAATCGAGAGAGAAAAACATTAATATTCGTCGGTCATTTACCCAATAAAATTTTCTTATTCTATAAACTTACAACAAAAAAACGTCCAAGATTATTATTCTATTTTTAAATTTATGTTTATTATAGATATCATAATTTTATATTTATATCATAAATTATTATTGTTATTGTTGCATGTCAATATCAATATTTCTATATAATTAAAAATGATAAAAAACTATCAATAATCAATAACGAAAAAAAAATTAATTGAATTAATGGAATAGTATAACTCAAAAACAGAATTTTAGGTTATGTTTATTAATTATCTATTTTACATAGTTTAAGAACTATGCACATATTTCTTATAAAATAATAAACAAATCATTATTTTATTTTAAAATTATAGAATTACAATGCAATTTTGTGTCTTATATTTGTGTAAAATAATATAAATGAAATACCTTGTTGAACTATTGGAAGACATCATTTTTTTTTCGTATGTCAAAACTTTTATAAATGAAAACACAATTTATTTGGTAATATAGTGAAACTTCATTATTTTAATAAATCATAAATATTCTGATTCCACTTTTAATTATAATAAAAATTCTTATTTAAAGTTTATATTAGAAATTCAACAAAAACAACAATGAACATTCATTATTTGTCAAAATATTTCTTTATGTATAAATATTGAAGTTTCTGTTTTCGACGATTAGTTTTTCAGTTATGACAACATAAAAGTGAGAAAATTATTTACTAAAGAAACAAACCAAATGTTTGAATGGTTGAATTCAATGAGATAACCTTTTCGTAAAAATGATCTTGAAATTACAAAAATTCGTAATTCGTAATCGTTTTTCGATTGTTGTCGTTGAAGAACAAGTTTTTAAAATAAAAAGTTGTCGTTAATAATTGTTTTTTATTTGGTTATAGTTTTCGAAATACACCAGTACCTCAATTTGCTTTAAATTAATATTACAATAAATCAACGAAAATAATAACAAAACAAATTTTTCATAATTCTTGGTTAATTTCAGATCTCTATGTCAAAAACCACACTTCTAAAGTATTTCATACATATACGTTGTTTTTCATGCTTTGCTTACAGTCACGTATAGTAAATCTTTTCTAAAGTGAACAAAACAATGTTTAATTTTGTTTGTGTCATAACAACACATGGAAATTTTTTAAGACCAGGGTCCCACAACAACATGCGTTCTTAGGAGGTAATGGGGGCAATTTTTTTAAAGGATATATAACTAGTCTACAGTACGTAAAACAAAAGCTTTTATTTGTATTTCCTTAGTACATCTTGAAATTCATAGAATTTATCATTTCCGTTTTAACTTAGATTTTTGTGAACCGTTTAATGATGTTATCAGTAATTGGGAATGAGCCAAATTTTGTGAAAGTAAGCATTCTAAAGCTAGAATGCTTACTTTCACCAACTCTCTTTCTTATTTATATTAACGATTTGTTGGATTCAACAATTAGTCCTATCCATAGTTTTGCTGATTATAGCACGCTTCATGCGTCTAATGAAAACCTTAAACTATATTCACCGTTAGCGCTTAATAACTGTAGATCAAATTTGATAGATTCATTAAACCATGACTTTAAAACTATATTGGATTGGGGTTCGCTAATAGTGTTGAATTCAATACAAGTAAAACACAGGCTTGCCATTTTTCTAGATTATCCACACCTAATCCGTTTCCATTAAAGTTCGACTCTAAAGATCTTGTAGAGAAGAATATGTTAGACTTCTAGGAGTAGGAGTTGAAAATAATTTGAAATGGAATTCTCATATTTTTAACCTAGCTAAGAACGCTGTTCAAAAATTGGGCTTTTTGGGACGATGTCGTAAGTTTTTTAACAGCGAACAGCTTCTATTAATTTACAAATCATTTATACGTCCCTGCATGGAGTACTGTTCTTACATATGGGGTGGAGCTTATTATAGTAATATGAAGTGCCTTGATTCTGTTCAGCTCAGAGCTATTAAATTGATTGGCAACTCAACTCTTACTAATGAGCTTGATTCTTTACAGCGCAGACGAAATGTTGCTGATCTGACAATTTTCTACAAATACATTACGGATGATTGAACCTCTGCAGAGATTAAATCAATTTTACCTGAACCAGCAAATCTATCGCGTAACACCAGAGCAAATGTTGTAGGCCATCCTTTTACGGATCATATAAAAAGGTGCAGAGCTGTTGCTTTTCAACGTGATATTTTCAACAGAGTTTCTCATCTCTGGAACGCTTTACCGTCATGGGTTTTTCCTGATAGCTTTAATCCTCAAAATTTTAAAGTTAGCGTCCATAAATTTCTTAGAGAACCTTAATTTATTCAAACTTAATTCCAATCCCTAGTTGGCATGGTATCTTCCGATATTCAGAGACGTTGATTAATAATTTGTTATAATTAACACTAAACATGCCTAGCTTAGAATTAAAAAAAAAGAATAGTTCATGCCCGGTTAAAGACATATATCGATATGGCGCATTTGATTATTTGCACGATGCACGATCACGTAATCTGAGTTTTAAAAAAGAAGTGCCCATCACATTATCGGTTATTCACATTCATTTTCTCCAAGGTCAATCTAAGTGCGTTACAATCCGTTACTATTTTAATAAGTATCCCATGTATGGTTTCGAGTTTGTGGGAAGGTCGGCGTCCCTTGGTTTCGGTCATTTGGTTATTCGGTCATTCTATTTCAAAATGAAACCAGTTGTAAAGTTCTTGCTCGTTTTTTGCAATATTATAGATCTATAACCTAGATGGGTTAGGTAGCGGTAGCGAAATCCAAAATTCGACGTCCACACCGTGCTGCCTGGTTAATGCTGACAGAATTAGGTTGGTGTACCGGAGACAAGCAGAGTAAAAACTGCTTAGCCAATCATGGTACATCACGGCAAATTGGCGTCACAAAACCAATGCGACTCAAGCGTCTGTTCTCCATGTTAGGGGCGGCTTGAAGCGGACGTCTGTCTTGGATCAAGCGGCTCGCTATATAAACGTGTAAAATGGTTGTTTCTGGTAACCTTAAGATGCAGAACGGACCCATTCACGACAATTTGGGTTGGGCCTAAGGTTAACGCCCTAACCCCGGGAAAAAATTATTTCTAAATTTGGAAATCAGAAAAGAATAACAAACCCGGACCAAAACAGAATTTTACTTGGACGTGAAAAAGGACCAGACTACCGAATCGGAACGTGGATCGTGTGCAGCCTGAGCGCTCCTGATGCTCTTATAACTCTAGAAACAGAGGCTGAGAGGTATAGGATGGATATCATAGCTCTGTAAGAAATTATAATAGGAAAATAAGATTTGGATAGTCACTCTCTATACTGTAGTGGTCATCCTTCTCGAAGAGAATTTGGAACTGGCTTTCTTGTTGGTGCACGCATGCAAGAAGCCGTGATGAAATTCATCCCGGTCAGTGAGAGGATCTGCTACCTACGTGTACGTGGTACATATAACAATATTTCTCTTATTGCCGTGCATGCACCGTCGACGAGAAGGATACTTTCTACATAGCACTGGAAGAGGTTATGAAACAAACACCAACACGCTAGTTACAGCACGTTTCTTTTCGAGTGTTCAGGATATGCGATCCTTTAGAGGTGCATACATTGGAAATGACCACTTTCTTGTATGTGCTAAAATAAGGGTCCACTTCCCAAACCCAAGCATTCCGAAATTCAATCAAGGTAAACGTTTTAACATCTCATCACTAAAGAATGCTGAAACAGAAGAGAGATATCAAATCCATATTGCCGAATCATTGGATAAATCAGAAACCATTATCGAGGCGTCGATAAGTCATGGTATTTACTCAAAGATGCTGTTTTAAGCGCTACTGAGGGAATACTTGGACGACCACAAACCACTCCCAGAAGCCATGGATGAATCAAGCATGTCTTGACGCTATTCAATACAAAAGAGATTGCTATCTGAAATGTCTGCAAGGACGTAACGCCAAGTCCACGAAGGAGAACTATAAACTGGCAAGACAACCCGTTATAACGCTATGTAGACGAACGAAGAGAGAATGGTGGAAGAGAAAATGTGAGGAGATTGAAAGCTTCAATAAGGAACATCAATCGCGTAACTTCTTTCAACAGGTTAAAACCTTAAAGAAGGGCCCTCAAACTAGATCGACTGCTATTCAAAACGAAGATTGGGAGCTACAAGCAGACCTTAAAAATATTTTAGATACTTGGGCCGCTTATTTTGAAAATCTTCTCAACTTAAGTGACCAGCAACAAGTCGGGCGACGAGCAAAGCTTATTCGAGCAGCAAAGGTCCATGTAGACGAACCAACCAAAGAGGAATTCGAAGCGGCGCTGTCAAAATTAAAATGCAATAAAGCACCTGGTATCGACGATATAACATCCGAAATGATTGTACATGGTGGTGAAACTCTATCCTCAAGATTGTTTGAGCTTATTTAAATGATCTGGAGGACTGAAACCATGCCACAGGACTGGAACACAGCTATGCTGTTACCAATCCATAAAAAATTTAATCGCCTACAATGTGCAAACTACAGAGGAATCGCTCTCCTCTGCACAGCATATAAGATCTTTTTTTACATTTTGCTATCCAAAATCAATCCTTTTGCTGAACAACTGTTTGGAGAATATCAGTGTGGCCTCCGGCAGGACCAAGGTACCACCGATGCACATTTCTCGATAAGGATGATTTTGGAAAAGTGCCGAGAGTTCAACATACCTGTGCACCAACTTTTCGTTGATTTCAGGCAGGCCTACGACTCTCTCGAACGAGAGACTCTATGGTCTGCTCTGGTGTCAATTAGAATCCCTGGTAAACTGGTATCACTATGCAAAATGACAGTACAAAACTCTCAATGCTGTGTACGAGTAGAGAATGAAATATCAAAGTTTATTAAAGTCGACTACGGTTTAAGACAAGGTGATGCTATCTCTCCTATACTTTTTTTTAGCCTTGGAAGATGTGTGCCGTCGAAAGAAACTACTGACTAACAACAATATCTGGTCAAACTCAGTACAGATGCCGAAGTGAAGCTGTTATGAGGGAGACTTTCAAGTCGCTTGAGAGTGGTGCTAGGAAAATTGGTCTGCAAATGAACTACAATAAAACCAAACATATGAATGTTTCAAGAGAGGCTGAGAAGAAAGATTTGATGTGCGGCGATGAATGAATTGAGGGAGTTGAATCTTTTAAATATTTGGGATCAATGCTTGACTCAAACAACAGCATACTTACAGATATAAAAGCTCAAATCGCTGCAGGTAATCGAACTTTCTACTCAATTAAGCCTCTCCTTGGATCACCGTATGTATCAACTAACACCAAGCTCTAGTCTTTCTACACGTTCTACTACATATTCGCCAGTATTCAGATTGCCGAGAAGCATATTCCTGGATGTTGTTAAAAGTTTAGTCTTGCCGGTGTTGATGCATAATCCAAGTCGTTTAGCATTTATTTCAAGCTGAGAGAGACTATCCTTAATATCGATTGGTCTACGTCCTAGAAGTGCAATATCATCTGCATAGCCAAAAATTTGACTAGATTTGTTATATATGCAGTTTTGTGTCTCAATTCGGCTTTTTCTTATCGCGTACTCAAGCGCCAAATTAAATAGTACGGGCGCGAGTGCATCACCTTGTCAAACACCTGATGTTATATCAAAAGAGTCAGAAGCTGACCCTTCGATTACTATTCTACAGTTTGATCCCGATGTTGTGACTTTGCACAGAGAAACAAGTTTCGCTGGAATACCAAGGCATATGAGTGCAGACCAGAGGTTGCGGATGACGCTATGATATGCTTGCTTGAAATCAACGTAGAGCTGGTGAATGCTGATGTTGTACTCCCAACATTTTTTCAGAATCATCCTTAAGGTAAAACATTGATCTGTGGTTGAACGGTTGGGACGAAAACCACACTGATAGTCGCCGATGATAGATTTGGCGAACGGGATGAGGCGAGCGAGTACGACTTTAGCTAGTTTTTTATATGCAGTGTTCAACAGTGCGATTCCACGATAATTCGCACACTTTAGGTAGTCACCTTTTTATGTAGCGGAAAAATAAGAGCCAGCAGGTTTTGGAGTTGGAGTTTTCCATTCAGCAGTAGTTCTTCTTGGTCCCAGATTACAAGAATCAGATCATAAATACGTGAGACCAGAGCTGCTCCTCCATTCTTAAATAGTTCTGCAGGGATTCCATCGATACCTGGTGATTTGCTATATTTTAATTTTTTGATGGCAGCTTCCACTTCTTCTATTGTTGGGTAAGGGACAAAAATCTCCTCACTTGATGGAGCAATTGCTCTAATAGGATGAACTTCATTCGTCCTATTCAGTAGGTCTTGAAAGTGGGATCGCCATACTTCCAGCACATGACGTTCACTTGTTGTAAGCTCGTTGTTTTCATTTTTGATGGCAGTAGATCTTGGGTGGAAATCTTTTGTCAGATTCCGTGCATTGGCAAAACATTCTTTCGAATTTCCATTAGCCGCATGTTGGTTGATGTTTTCGATACAGCTCTTCATGTGTTCGCGTCTCTTTTTCCGTAGGAGTTTTGCTGAGGCTTTTCTGGCGCATAGATAATCAGTTTGGGAGCTTCGAGTCTTTCTTGTTAGCCATTTTTTTCGCAGTTTTTGTTTGTGCTCAATGCTTTCGCGACACTCGTCATCAAACCATTCGTTACGTGATTTCGGTTGTCGTTTTCCGATTGTATTTTGTGCTGCGGATATGATGGTTGATTGAAGCGTTTGCCATTCTTCTTGTATGTTTAATGGCATCTCAGACGGGATGTCATGCTCTTCTTTGCTTTGGGTTACTATTTCCTGATATCTATTCAGTGTTTGCAGGTGTTTAAAGGCTTTGACATTCCAGCGCACGGTCTTTTTTACTTGTCTATTAAATGTAGAGTGTAGAGTGTCTCTTAGAAATCATGACATGATCGATTTGATTTTCAGTTCTTCCATCGTTTGATTACCACGTTGCTTTGTGGATTCTCTTATGAGGAAAGAAAGTGCTAGAAATTACTAGATCATACATCATAGCCAGCTCGGCTGCGCGAAAGCCGTTATTGTTACTAGTATGATGCAAGCTGTTAGGGCCGACATGTGTTTTAAGTTCTGCACTTCTACCAATTTGCGCATTGAAGTCACCTACCACGATTTTTATAACGTGCAGCGGGATGTTATTGATGACTTCTTCGAGTTCTAGAAAGAACAGGTCTTTAATGTCATCTGATTTGTCTTCAGTAGGTGCATGAACAATGATAATTGTTACATTAAATTTTTGCGTACGGATTCTCATTGTGCATATCCGCATATTATTTGGGCAAAAGTCGATAATATGTTGATTCATGCGACGGTGTATGAGAAAGCCAACTCCAAATTCTTCTCCGTTTTCATGACCACAATAGTAGTGAGTGTATCCCTTGGCTGTTTCGTGGATTCCAATCCCTGGCCATCTTAGTTCTTGTAACGCCACTATATCTAGTGTATAGCTTTCGATTTGGTTTGTCAGTTTTAGTAGGTCTCCTGGTCTTCTAAGGCTTAGCACGTTCAAGGTTCCCATTTTTAAATCGTAGTCCGGGTACAGATTCCGAGGTCACTCCAATAATGAATCCGAGATAATCCAAGGCCTGTGTACAGAATTCATGACAAATAATTTTTTACGGAAATGGGGTGTTAGCCCTACGCCTAACCCAAATTTTCGTGAATGGGTTCCTTCTACATCTTAAGGTCACCAGAAACAACTTTTTGCATGTTTATATAGCGAGCCGCTTGATCCAAGACAGACGCCCGCTCCTAGCCGCCCCTAACATGGAGAACAGACGCTTGAGTTGCATTGGTTTTGTGGCGCCAATGACTCGTCATGGGGCAGAATCATTGAGTATAAGCAGTATTTGTTCTGCCCCTCTCAACTACACCTACCTAATTCTGTTAGCGTTACCCAGGTAGCACGGCGTGGACGTAGAATTTCGGATTTCCCTACTCAAACACAAACGGGTCCACAAACGTGGACTCTTACACAAAATGACGAATCGCATTTATCGGTATTTGGGCGTAAGATCCTACGCTACATTTTTGGTCCACTTAACACAGACGATGGAGAGTATAGAACCCGATATAACTTTGAGATCAGAGACCTTCTTGAGGGTCCTGATATAATAGGTTGTATCCGTTCTAATAGGATTGCTTGGTTTCGGCATGTCCTACGATCCGATTCACAGTCTGGAATGATTAGAAAAATATACGTTAGTACCCCAGGGAATGGGAGACCGCGAGGTAGACCAAGACTACAATGCGAGACTCACGTAATAAACGACCTTAAAAAAATCGGCTGCCATGGTAATTATGTCGCTGTTGCGAATGACCTTGGTGAATATTCAAAGCTGATTAGCCTGGCAACGCTCCTACATAGAGCATAAACGCCGTTACAAAAAAAACCTAGATCTATAAAACTTTGACTCGCAAAGATATGAAGTTCGGTATACTATTCAGGTTATAAATACACAAAGTCAACACCAGTTGATGTTAGTTTGTTTCAGTGACTAAAACTAAATATAAGTTACTTTTACAAAGTCGTACTACGATTTAGTTTTCATAGAATAATTCTGAATAAATCGTTTAACTAGTTAATCCACTGAAATTTTATTTGGAATGGATGTAGTCGCCGGTATTAATTTTTTATCGCAATCCCTCGTCACTGAAGCATTTTTATGTTGTTGAGTTTGTTGAACGCTTTTGAATTTGTTTCGTAAAAGTGACATATTATTGTACCAAGCCAAACGCTAAATTATTTTTTACACCTTTTGTCTATCTCCGATCATTATGTTTGTGTTGATGATTATAATTTTAGGTCCATTGGATTGAATGCTGGAAGCACATCGATGACGTCATGTGTCGTAAGAACAGATCGATATGAATCAGAAGGTTGATTGTTCTATAACAGTGGTCGTTGGTAATCAAACAATTTTGGCTCGGGATCCAAAAAATTCACGTTCCCGTTCCAATTGATCGTTTGGAATCGATTCCATTCGCACAGTTATCTCCGACATTATAGTCCAACTTATCGTTTTGTAATAGTTTTGTATTAGGTTTTATATTGATATACAAAGTATCCTGTTGATCCCCAATCGCATTATAATCCTCCAAAGAAACATTTGACTCCACTGTACACTGTTGAAGTCGTTTTAGAAGAATTTGTTTGTTGCCTTGTTTGGATTACCTTTTTTGTTTAAATTCTGCTAGTATTTGATTAATTTTAATTTCGCTTAATTCACTATCTGTACAAAGAACACAAATATTAATTAACCGTTCATTTTGCATGGAAATTCCCAATGTGGAGAATTACACTTGTCGTTCGTTTGTGTGAAACACGTTTTATCGTTTTATATAACAAATTCCTCTTTACTTTGTCCTAATATAACGTTCGGTAGATAAATTACCCAATCTCACTTTTATTCCAGTTCTGAAGTGGCCGTAATCTTCGTTTATCGTACATTGACATAACAGGATTGGCGCACTAGTAAGTTCTTTGCGGCTAAAACGCCATTTTATTAATAATTTCGTTTTCGCAAAAGCTTTTCATCTCCACTGTATTTGATAAAAAATAATGTGACATCTGTCGTAAATATACACTACACTCTAAAAAAAAAAGTCCGAGCGGCAGGTATATCCGCTAGAAATAGGTAGATTTCGGGATCAGACAGTTATGTGTGCATTTAGAATCGGATTTATCAGATTACTTTATAAAAAATACTAATTAAAAACAGAAGTATTAAACTAACTTTAAAAATAAACATTATTTTATACAGTTTTTGGGCTCTAGGCACTTAACCTGTACCCGATATGGCCAATTGTCAAACATATTCAGGAAACTGTTTGCCGCAACATACCCAGAAAATATTTTTAGCGTAAGTGAAAAAATGCGACCGTGAAAGTGCCGCTAAATGCCGTTGTACTTCACACAGTTTATTGCAGATAGCTAAAGAACCTTTTGTTGCAGATGTCTGGCTTTTTAAAAAATGATAGAAATGTGTTCAAATAATTAATATTTATAAATTTTGTTTACATGTTTTGCCCCAAACGGCCGTTATAACGCTTTGTTTTTGACAGTTTTAAGGCTCTAGACTCTTAACCTGTACCCGGATATGGCCAGTTGTCGAACTTATCCAAGAGATTGTTTGCCGCAACACGCTCAGAAAAAACTTTTGGTCTAGGTCGAAAAATGCGACCGTGAGAGTGCCGCTAAATTCCGTTATACCTCATATCGTTATATATATATATGTATATATAATTTTTTTTTTGTTTGTTTTTCCGTCTCCGCTTTACATATATAGTCGTTTGGCATCAAAATTTTTCCGAAATTCCGAGATGACGGTCCTTGCAATAGGTAGATTTTTATATGAAATCTACCTAATATAAGTAGAAACAGAATAATTCAAAAAAATTATCGAACCAAATTAAATACATTATCCGAACTAACTCCATCAATACAATTTCGGAACAGTTTTATTTAAGTTGGTTTAAACTACTTTTAATAACATATTAAATCCACCAAAGATCAAATGAACTACGTCACAACTACAATTATACCATCACACATAATTTATAACATTATCAAACAATTTTATTTCAAAATAATCTTTTGTTGTTGTGTTTTTTTGTTCTTATTTAATCTTTTTTCAAACGGTTACTTAGTAAAAAAAAATAAAAACAAAAGAGATTTTGATAATTTTTCTATGGTATTAAATGGGTTGATATTTTTCTTGTAAGGGTTGCATTATAATGCTTATAAAAATGGAACCTTTTGGGTTAGAAAGCTGAAATTTTTTGAGGCTATAGTTGAAAAGTATGTTTAAAAGCTAAGATGAATTTAAATAACATAAACTGAAACATGATGAAAGCATTACCTTTTGCGTTTGTTTTCATTTCAACAGCCGTAGGGTCTCAACCGTTAGACTTAAACTATTATTTTTGAAAATTTTGGAAAGATTTATATTTTAAGTACGTGAAAAAAAGTTTTCAAATATGAGCTTGGCCATTTCAGCTAGATCAAGGGCAGCAAAGTTTAGTAAATTTTTCAAACAGCTGATTTTTGAGGAACCTGAAACGCCAAAGTGGTCATCTGGATAAAAATGATAGAAATATGTTCAAATATTTAATATTTATAAATTTTATTAAAATATTATGATTCAAACGGAAGTTATAGCGCCCTAGATTATTCGACATTTTAGGCTCTAGCCGCTTAACTGGTACCCGGATATGGCCAGTTCACGAACTTGTCCAAGACATTATTTGCCGGAACACACACAAAAAATTATTTTGGTGTAGGTCGAAAAATGCGACCGTGAGAGTGCCGCCAAATTCCGTTATATCTCATATCGTTATATATATATATATATATATATAAATTTTTTTTTCATTTTGATTTTCCGTCTCCGCTTATCATATATAGTCGTTTGGCACCAAAATTTTTCCGAAATTCCGAGATGAAGCACATACCAATAGGTAGATTTTTATATGAAATCTACCTAAAACTTGTAAATTTACATTTATTATAAATGGCATTCAGTTACCATTTATTATAAGGATAATTTTCAACCACCGCCTTAAGATCTGTAAAAATACGCTATTAGTTGTAAGTTAAAATATACTAAAGTGTGTATTATTAAACTTAATTTTGTGTAATATTGACTGTAAAAATACAACTTTAGACGTATTTTTTAACATTATTTTACACTGATTTATCTGCATATTATGTCACTATGTGTAAATTAATCAATAAAGGTGTTATTGCAATAAATACAAAAATATTTTTGCTGCATAAAAAAATAAATCTTTATTTCATAAAAATAAAATCATTTAAAAATTCGTTAAAAAATTATAACATTAAAATTATAAGAAAAAAGAAAATTTTCAATTTTCATTTTTTAAGTCCCTCATTCTGTGGCCATTAACCTTAAAATTAAATTATTGACTTTTTAAAAATTATTGATATGAGTTTTAGAACCACTCACATTTTCTAAACTTAAGTCTATTATTATAATTAATCCTTTGTGTTCTGCAGTAAGACCGCGCTCAATAAAAATATATGCTCGTTCTTCATCGTTTTGAATTGATGTTTCTGTAAAATAAATAAATATAATTAATAAAATTGTAAATATATTTATAAAAAAAGCTTTGAAACGTACTTATTGTGGATATCCATGATCTGTTAATGTTAAATGAGTTTTTTGGTCTCCCATAAAGTAGTCTTTCGTATAGTTGAAAAATATTTTCCAAATAAGCTCCATATAACTCCTTAGCTTATATTACATGTAAAACAGTTAAACATTAGAAACAATTAATCCGACACTACACAACTTTATAATGTTGTAATGTAACAACCCGAACTTTCAAAAAATGTATAACAATTAACAACTTCTGATTCCAACGTATATTTTTATTTTTGACACGTGTAATTTATTCGCACATGATAATTCGTAAATTTACAACAATGGAGGAGTAAAAAAACCAAATATTCAAATTTTAAATCTTTGGATGCATTTTTACACTTTTTGTCGTAAAAACATTCAAATTTACGTATTTCGTCGTAAAATAATTACAATACACCTTCTTGGTGCATTTTTTAACTGCGAGAGGAATATTACTTAAAAAAAGACGTAAATTAAGGCTTATTATAATGGCAAATTTACGTCTTCGTATTTCGATTTTTTAGAGTGTATAGCTATAAATTTAAAATTAAGAGATATACTAAGATGGAGGCAATAAAAATAAAATAAGAGATCAGGAGCAATTTTTTTTTTAATTTGCATTAACAAAACTAAAATTGAGTGGCCTCCTCAATGATTAAAGCCAATATATAGAGCTATGTGGAGGCTCGTTTTTACAATCAAGAAATCTCGCATCATCATCAATTAAAACTCCATAACCAAGATTGAAAGTGTAACCGTTTCCTGAATAGAGTTCATCCACCAGTACCTCAAATATACCACTTTGACTAGTTATATCTCACTTATATTGCCAGTGGCATGTGATGTCTCATGTTAATTCGTATGCCAATAGCAGGAACTGAATTATGCGAAGTTTTCATGACCGTAGTCCAAAAATTTTAAAAGAAAAAAATCAATAAAAACTACATCGCAATGCGTCAAAAGAAGTACAGTATTGCATGAAGTATATGCCAAACTTACTCTGGTACTGGTCAAACGTGGTACTAGGAAAACGTTTTGTATATGGATGTAGCTGATTTGTATATCGATATTACTTTTGGAAGAGAGATACACTGAGAAAATATTAGTACCACCAGAATTTTCCTGTCACACGGATTTCCACTTCGGAAGTCTTGCTTAATATTTGTTCATGTGTCTTCAACAGTATGTAAATATGATAATGTAAATATGAAAATTTGGCTTGTACAAAGTGAGATTGTAGTGTCCGAATTTTTTTTCAGGGTGCTTCAAGAGATGATAAGTGTAAAGTGTCCGAATATATACTCAAAGCGATCATCATGCTTTCATCTTGTAAACTGTCACAATGATTTGAAGGTCACAAAGCTAAGCGGAAAAGTTATCTAAATGGGTAGAAAGTGACAGAGTTGGACAAAGAAATGGAAAATACATCGTTAACTGTATGCCAATACCCAAGATCGGTACTAAGATAAATACCTCTGACGCATTCATGTCATAAAAAAGCCACTTTAAAGGGTAGTAGCTATAGTATGTATTGGAATCGTTTATTACAAGATAAAAGTCTTGTTAGTAGCCGAAATTTACAGAAAAATAAAAATATGCAGATTTTATGACAAATCATAATATCTGACCATCTTTAAGTCGTATCTAGAATACGCTGGTGACAAACCAAAACAATTAGGCCTATTTTAAGGCTACTGCCAAACATTAACGTCCATAGACATCCATTTTGGTCTACACGACATACATCTAGGCGTCTATTTGCACAATATTTAGTGAGACCATAAATGTTATTGTAAGCAGCAGCCAAATTCTGTAACTGTGAAGCGGTGAAGTGATAAGTTTTTTATCACTTTGCCTCAAAAATATCTAGGTGAGTGAAGTTTTATAGGTATAAAGTTAATACAGACTTTTTGTTTGGCAATAAAATGAAACCGTTTCTTTTGTTGTTATTGATATTATGTCAAAAAATACCAAAATGTCAATGTGATTTGATTTTTCTAAATTGCATTTCTAAATTACATCCCAATTTATTTTTCAAAATTAATTTCTAAAATATTTATTTATACTTAAATTTGAAAACATTTACTTTTAAATGAAGTTTAAATTTAAAATTAACATTTAATTTTTTGTATTTTTGACGTTTGACAGTGTGTCTGCTATTAGATTTTTCAACACTCACATCGCATATAGAATCGCAAAAATGGTAAAATGATACAAAATTAATGATGAAATCGAAATAAAATTTTTTTTAACACTTCACCACTTCACAGTTATAGAATTTGGCTGCAGGACGTCAATTCATCTTGGAGCATAAGAAATAATGGTCTTGCAGTCATATAGAATAGCAAGAAAGAAAAGATTTCATTACGGCCAATGGATCTTCGTGATTATCCTGGACGTAAAAGTATAGACAAACAGAAAAGGATGACATAACCGAAATCACGGCATGGATGTTTTTATGTCTTTTTACTCAATAATGCCAGCGAAACTGAACTGTTGCAAAAATAGGATCAAATAAAAAAACGGTGTCTTTAAAGTAAATTAACAAGGTAGAAGGGAATGTGGGGAAACTGGTGATAAGATAACCTTGAAGAAAATGATTTTCTATGCTTCTTAATTAAAGATAAAAAAAGTCAGACAAGTGCGAATAAAATTTGCTCGCCAAGGGTTCCGTGAACGTAAAAGATCACAATATCAAAAATAATTGACAAACAGTTGTGTTGTAATGTTTTTATATTGGTCTGGCAATATTATATTGGTCTGGCAATAGACGCATAACAAAATAAATAATTAATCGTAAATGTCAACAGTAAATTACAATCACATACATATATAGATTAATCAAAGATCACACCAAAAATGTTGCTTCAGGTTAAATATTATCCATAGCTGTTTATGGTAACTCAAGAAATATTCAATCACATCAGCTTGTAAATGGTTTAAATTTTATTATTTTTTCGGTCAATCAAGTGTCGAAATTTAGGGGGGTGGAGAGGCTTTATATTAAAAATATAATTTTTTTACAATAACACGAAAACTGTGAATTTCAAAATTCTAAAAAAATATAATGTTTCTTAAATTAAGTGCTCCTTCATATAACACCCCACTTATTCAGGTCAAAACTTTTTTTTTACTCTCCCCAGATCCATCCCCTAAACGCACAGAATTATAATTATTTGAGACCGCCTGTGCATTTAACAATAACTCAAAAAATTGCAATGATTTCTAAATTAGGTACTCTTGCAAATGACACCCTACTTGCCCATATTTTAAATAGTGTTTTTACCCCTTCTCATTTCCACCCCGTTCATAAATATAATTATGAGTATATAACACTTTTATATATCTTTTATTAAAAACTCACTAATTTTTCTATCATTCCAAACATATTTGAAGATTTTCGATCAGTTAGGTTAGGTTCGGAGTTAATTGAGGTAAGAAAACACGAAGAAAACGTCATTATTCAAAGTTATACAAAAAATGGTGAGGTGTAAAATTCCAAAATAAATTTTTAAGGAATACTGAAATGAAGCCCTTTCATATGATACCCTACTTGAATCTATAAAAAATGTATTTTCTCAAAGGTCTCACATCGTAACCCTGTAAACCAAACGAAAACAACTTTAGTTTTATTTGTATCCGTCATCTTATGTGGACAGGTTAGTTTTATACGCACCTCAAATTTCACGTCCAAAGCATTTATAGTTTACGAGATAATCGATATAATGTGAAAAACCGTTTTACTCTCACCAATAGGGCTCGTTATAAAAAACGACACCCTAAAAAGTCTTAATAAAAACAAATATCACACAAAATTGTAAAAGCAAAAACGAGTCACACGCAAGTCGAGGTAAAGGTGTAAGTTATCGTAAACAGGATTATTTCTAACAAAATGAAATCTTTATAAAAATAATCAACAAACTATAGTGAGATAAAAGTACAAATAAATGACAACCGTAGATTTGTGATGATTAAGTCAATTTGATAATAAATAATCGTATAAGAAGTCAGACCTCACTCAATTCTGAAAATAGCTTATCTAATCTTTATCGATTTTAATAATAAAAACTCTTTTAATCAATTATGTTGAACTACATTTATGAATTGAAATTGAAGGTAAGGGCTATCACTATTATCACTATTTTCCATAACCTGATTTATGTAAAACAACATGGCGCACACTTATAAGGGGCATCCATGTTGACTGAACAATTGTGTAATCTCAACGACCACTTAATTTATTAAATAAAATAATTGTTTTACAACAATAGCGGTAAAGATAATAAGAATTAATAAGAAATTAATTAAAATTAATTTATCATAAGAATAGATAACGCCTCATAAAGAAATTTCTATATAATCGCGGCGTAAAAAGAATTAGTTACCGAAAAAAACGTTACACTGTTAAAAACAGTTGGAAAACTTTACAACAAAAAACCTATGAAAATTATAAACATTTTGTAATTTACATTGGCACACGTGCATTTAGATAAATTTATAATTTATATTTTTGAATTACGTATTTTTATTTTGTTCAAATATACATATTTAATGCAATAGAAATAAAAATCAAATAACCACAAAAGGTGTTCACATTTCATAATAGAAAAAGAACACAAATTGACACAAATTTTATGAATGCATCTTGTGCTGTGTAATTGTAGTTGTATTTGTTTTTGATTAATATTAATACGTATTCGAAATTCATTAATAAGTTTAACTACTTCTTCGATTTCTTTTTATTCTCCTATTTTTTTTTTGTAAATATACATATGTAAATAGGACACATACATATTTAAAAAAAAATTAAGCAAAATAGAATCACGCAACAAGTGTATTTGTTGTATATGTAGTTGTATTGTAACACATATGAATTTAAGTATAGGAGAAAATAAACAGATCTTAAATATTTTTTTTATTTTTTTTCCTAAGATCTGTTTATTTAATTTTAGTTTTTTTTTGTTCAACTTAAATTTTTATATAAATAAAAAATAGGGATTTAATATACGCATTTTTTTTTTATTTTTTAAATGTTATATAGATTACCTGCGTGGGTTGTTGTTTTTTTAAAAAATATTTACAATGTGTAGATACAGTAGAACGAACAAAATTAGAAGAGTATTGATAAGTTGTAATTTAGAATGTTGTTTTTTTAAGTGGTTTGAAGGAATATAAAGTTTTGAAACATTTTAAAGCGAGACGACTTTAATCTGTTTGACGAGAATCACTGCCAGAACCCATAAGATATCACCTTCGCAAGTGATATCTCACTACTATTGCCAGTGATATGTCTCACCTATATTTAAAAAGAAAAAAATTTACAAAAAACAAAACCTTATCCCATCACGTGATTGCAATTATATGATCGTTAAATTAAAATTGGGTTATGACGTCCAATAAACCAATGAAGTCTACCGCCCAATGAAGTCCTAGTTCAAATTTATAGCAGTGTCTCTCTGGGTAGGATTTTTTTGTTCGTGCATTTCATCCGTGAAGGTGTGGGATATCAATTGGCTAGAAAATTTTAGATTTATTTTAAGGCTATGGGATGAAATCCATGTACGAAGAGCTTGTTGATCAAGAACCGTACTTGCTATCAGATTTGAAATGATGATTTTGTAAAATTTGTAACTGCAGGAATGGAATTCTCGAAAATTTTAGATAGGACCGGCAGTAAAGCTCTATAATTTGAATGTTAGATTGTGTTTCACGAGATTGTTGAAAAAGATTTATGAAAGTGTCTTCTAAAATTGTAATAAGGATAATAATATTAGGATAATTAAAAAATGATGCTGTCCATTTTATGTTTAACTCCTTAAAAGTTTTTGGTGCGCCTCACCAACGTTCTTAGAACATAACTATTCTCTTTTTATATTTTATTGATCTGCGTATATAGATCATATTTTATAGATTCATATTTTATAGATCTGCGAATTTTATGAATGGTATGAACCAATTAAGAATATGTATGTTATAGTTGACATGGTATCTTCGGATATTCAAAGAGTCTAAATAATGAATATTTCATATTTAGTGTGCTAAACATGTCCAACTAATTAATAAAAAAAAAAAAAATGTCCGTTTAAAATAACTACATTTTCTGAAGCTAGAAAATATTGTGTATGATCTGTATTTTTTATAAAAATTGAAACCTAGATAATTAGAAATTATGCTCTAGGTAGCACATTTTCCATGGCAATTAGATTTTTACTGTATTTATAATATATGATGTGAATAAATAAATAAATAAATGATGTTTGATGATTCTGGCACAATTGATGTTTGATTTTTCTGGCACAATTGGTCTTATTTAAGACAGAATTGTTTCCAATTAAGCTGTATTTTATTTTTAAAGTTATATAAGTGTGGGACATTTCACGCTAACTAGGTAAGAATAAAAACTTTATCCTCAAACTTTGGGAATAGATAGTACTTTATGCGAAAATAACTATCAGTTTAGATTTTTGGACTCCGACTACACCCGACAGTGACGCTCACAAAATTCGATTTTTTTGCTTCCACCACAAACTAAAAACTTACTTACACGAAAGCTTACTTTAATTCTAGCTCATACGAGATCTATAAAGAGTTTTCATGTGTTCTATATGTACTACTTTTTTGTTGTTGTTTTTTTTTTTAAATAAAACGTGTTGTGTAATAGGGATTACAATATGTGTCAGAAGAACACATAGATACCTTTTAAAACCTAGGTCCCACAACAACATGCGTTCTGAGGTGTAGGTGAACGTTTTTTATAAACCTTTGTGGATTTAAGGCGCTCGAGACTATTGATTCGGGCTAATCATTCCATTTGTACGATGTACGGACAGAGAAGTCCTTTTGAATTTTGTCACTATGACAGTGAGTGATCTCAACATTTTGACTGTTTGCACAGACCGATTGAGGAGTAAAATGGGATTCGTCCAAGAACTGTTGGTCACGATATTTATAAAAAACAACAAAATCAGCAACTGTGCGGCGATGTTGTAGTTAATCAAGATTTGATGTTAAATTTCGATCACCAATAATTCATATAGCACGCTTTTGAACTAGAGTTTGTATTTCCGGGCTTTTTTGCTTGACAAATCCCGGGATCCCGGGATTTGTGAAGCAAAAAATCCCGGGAATACAAATTCTATTTTGAACAGAGTCTAAAAGAACTAGAATGAAAATAGATACAGCATCCCAAACTTGACAACAATACTCCATATATGGACAAATATAGGATTTATAAATGTGGAGTAATTGATACGATGTAAAATATTTTTTTAACCTATTGAGGAGGCCGAGTTTTCTTGGCACGCTCTTTGGCCATTATATGCCATTATATGATCGTTCCAGAGTAAGTCATTGGACATTTTGACGCCCGATACACGAATGCTTTTACATTCGTCTATTTGTTCGTCACACATTCTAAGTGAAATAGCATTGCGGAACTTGGTCTTTGATCTGGAAACAATCAATAAATGTTTTGGTGGAATTAAAAATGACCAAATTTTTATCACTCCAATCGGCGAATTTTTCTAGGTCTTCGTTAACATATATGGCAGCGTCTCTCCGGACGGGATTTATTCGGTCATGCATTTTACCCTTTGAAAATAGGAAGACGTATGACTTGTGCAATGTGCAAAACTCTTTATTTATCGGATTACTGGTGATTTTCAACAGTTAGTTGACATAAATTAAAAATAGAGAGGGGTGATAAAACTAATATTTGGGGGACACCAGCGTTAATTAATTTAGACTCGGAGAAAAAGCCATCTAACGATACTGAGATGCATCAGTTAGACAGAAAATTTTGAATATACTTCACGACTGCGGAATGAAAACCGTACTCAACGAGCCTGCTGATCAAATGCTTTTAAGATGTCTAATGCGATAACGTACGCTTCACCACCTCTATCAAGTATTGTATTCCAAAGATGTGCTTCATATTTCAATAGATCAGTTGTTGATCTTTTGTTTCTAAAATGGCTGTCAAATATTAAAAGGTTGTCTTCCGAAAATTTGGATATGTATGAATTAATTTAGTGCTCGTATATTTTAGAATGGACTGGGAGTAGGGCTATTGGTCTATAATGGGAAATCTCACCTTTCGTACCTTATTTTTGGGACAGGCTGGACAGTTGCCAACTTACAGCTAGAAGGAGAGATACCAGATTTATAGGAGTCATAGAAAATTTTGGTTGGAGTGGGTGCAAGCTCTTTTGGAAATGTTTTTAGCATAACAGAAGGAATGTAGCTCAAACCAGAGGCTTTGTTGTTCTTTTACCATCTTAAAAGTCTTTCGAAGATTTTGGGTTTGAATTGAGCTTTCATATTAGCTCCTGAATTTGGGGAATTTCTTAAGGAGTTTTCAAAACTGTCGAATTTGAGCCAAAGCGTTCTGTGAACAATGTAGCTATACTTGCAGGGTCAGTAACGATTAAATCACCATCAATGATAGGAAGATAGAAGATTTAGTACCAGACTTTAAAGAATAATGGCACTGTAAAAACTTTTGTCAGAAATTGAATTAATCGAAAATTTTGCCCTTTCGCTCTGTCAATCTCTGTTTTTTCGATTTTGATTATTTGGTTTGATATTGAGATCGGTTAACAGGATTTTTGTTATGCATTAAAATATTAAATAATCTACATTTGTTTCTAAGAGCCAATTTCTTCGCCTTCGCAAGCAACTATTCTTGCTGTGGTTTCATTATTGAAAAGGGTACGAATTCATTAATACCGAGTTGAATGGTTTCAGTAAAGTTTTGGGCAGAAACATTTAAATGGGCAGAAACATATCAAAACAATGACGATCAAAAGGGAAACCTTGAAAAAAACTTCGTAGACCATTGGTGTCCATTTTACAGAAGTGACATATGTTACAGGGTTTGGGAACTCTAGGTTTTAGTAAATCAGTTTTGATAACTCATGTGATTAGATAGTGGTCAGAATTTCCAATACTACCCTTTTTGACATCGACACTCGTAAAGTCTGACATGAAAGTGAGATAGAGATCTAGAAGAAACTTTTATCACCACCATCACAAGGAGTTGGGTTTTTTACAATTTGCATCAGATCATGCGATGAGGCAAATATTTCTGCCATTTCTTCCATTGTTGTCGTCGTCGGTTGTCTTAGAAAATTCTTACTATGATTAATGGTGGCCGTTGAAGTCACCGGCAACGTTGAAGTCAACGGCAAGTAACTTTTGCTCTAATATCGTCCACAACATTGTCCAGGAGATTAAAAAAATTGGGATTACGTTTGTTTGGGGACCGGTATATAGCTATTGTAAAAAAGAAATTTCAGGTAGACAAACCTTTAATACTACTGTGTTGTAACCATCACGATGTAGCTCAAAATTTGTAAAGAATTTTTATATTATAGCGTTTAACACTCTCATGAATGTATGCACATACACCTTGATGAAGTATAAAAGCTGATTTAAGCCTATATTTGGGATACAGAGTTACGTCAGAGGGAAATATTTCAGAAACCTTTGTTTTTGTAAGAAAAAGAATATGCATTTTTTCGTGTTCGAGATGATTTTGCATGGCGTCACGGCTGGCATTCAATCCACAAATATTTTTAATTTGTATTTTAAAAAGTTTGTCCAATATACATTTATTATTCATAACTTGACCAAAATGTAATTTGTTTAAAATTGGGTACCTAAACAATAAATCCTATCATATAATAAAATATGACATAGGCCAAAAAATAATAAACAGTATTAAAAAAATAATAAAAATAATAAACAGGCGAAAACAAAATTTTTAAAAAGTTTAAGAGGTTTATAAGATTACATAGATATTTTCTCATATTGCTTCTACGAGTTAAGACGCAATTAAGGTCACCAACACGCTTTCGTCTATACCTGTTAGAAGACTATATACAACTGAAGGTGACAAGTGCCCAGAGGTTTGCATGCTAGCCTTGTTTTAACCCACTAGATTCATCTATCGAGGCGCACTGAAGAAATGAAGACGAATCGGATTGGGAATGCTCGTTAAGTCAATAGGCATCAGCCCACGACCCGGGCGACTAAACCAAGGTCCGCACTCCTGCTAGACATGACAACGGCTTTATGGTATGTAATGTTGGACAAGAGACTCGCTTAGCTTGGGTACCTCGGGCAAGTCAAACACGTATCACGTGCGTGACATAAAAACCGTGACTCCTGAGGTGGTCAATCTAGTATTGAAAATAATACTAGATTGAGAAATAAATAAAGATAACTATCTGTTATTAGAACTTAAAATTTAGCGACATTCGAAAAGTTGACAGTTATATTGGATCCGCTATTTTGAAAACCTGACATGAGATTCATTCTTACCGACCTTAAGAATAGATGTCGATTAGTTGTTTTAATAATATCTTAAACCCAGCTAAAAACAAATAAATCAAATGTTAAATAGTAAATACGTATATTATCAATATGCAAACTTTATGAATTTTTTTCTCGATAACGTTAGACCGTAAAAAAATTTCAACATACATTTTTGACTTATACTGTTATCTAGAACACGATGTTATTTTTTAAATTTCAAAATTAGTTGGCCGCCATTTTGTTTTTAAAAATTTGACGTTTGATTCGTAATCAGCGATCCTAACAATCTTAGGACATACTACTCTTTTACCGTTTATTATCTCACAGAATAAGGAAAAACGCTAAAACTACGTCTTTTTACCTTTGGGTTTGGAGTCTGGTCGATGCCCATCACAAAACAAAAATTAATCGAAAGTAGATCAAATAAAAAGGAAATTTAAAACAAATCGTACCGTATTTTTCGAAATCTCGATTTTAAATTTTTAACCCTTAAAATAAGGGTGAAAATTACGCCCAAAAATTTTAAAAATATTTTTATCGTAATCCATGATCAAAATTCTAACAAAATTTTATTTTTTCGTGTTTTTTAGTCGCAAGATTTTTCTACGGAATTCACAAGTTTGTGGTCAAAGCAAAAAATCGCCATGGTGTGAGTCAAAAAATCTGAAAATATTTGATAGGCATTTTTTCATAAAGTACCTATCTCCCTTGTTTTCTTATAAAGTACCTATTCAAAGGTAACCACACGTCCCGTTTTTGGCGGGACAGTCCCAATTTTTAACAATTTGTTCCGCGTTTTAAAAATGTTCTGATTTTTGTAAAAAATACAGAGAAGATAGGGAACGGCGGGAGAATGGAAAGAAATATAATGTTTTAGTAAAAATCATAATAGAGAATAAATGTTTAGAAACATTATCGTTTTGAAACAAAATTGAAATTTTATCGTTTTGAAACAAATGTTTGCACTACAAATTGTGCAATATGTTCTTACCAGGAACTGATGCTCCAGCTGGTTTTTCTACGGTAAATAAAGTATGCACATCACAATTAAGTGTTGAGACTTGTAAAGCACTTACAAAAATTTCGAAAGATTTCTTAGGAAAAATGTCATGACGTTTTAAACAACGACAAAAAAAAATCCTAATCAAATGAGAAATATGCCAAAGGGTAATACATACAATAATAATGAAATTCGTGATCTACGCGACCGACGATGAACCCGATACCTTTTAATCAACTTCGTACTTGGAATATTATAATAAGTAGGGGTTGGATTTTTCGGTAAATAAAAAAAGTTGCATTCGTAGTGAAATTATTGGGTTATATCTCTTTTTTCGTCCAATTCGGGATGAAATCGGGTCGAAAATATACAAAAAATTAAAAAATGCACAAATTTACAGTAGAAATGAATTAAAACACATAATCACATTTATATTTTATTATTAAAATATAACATTATTTGCATTGTCAATGTTTCATCATAGACTCTAGCTTTATCAGGTTGTAAATGTCTAAAACTCCTCTCAACAGCTTCCTATTGGCATACATAAAATCCCTGCGCTTCAATCCTTAATTGGAACACTTTTAACCTATTTTTTTGATCGGAACAAAATTTAAGTTTATCTCGATAAAACATTCTGGAATTTCGAATGTTTGATAAATATTTTAAAATTTGTGAATTTTCCTTAATTAGCGACTTTTTAAAAGAATCAATCATCGAAGATCCCTTTCTATACCTTTCTACCTTATAAAAAAAATTTCAATTATTTGTCTACTTACTTGAGTTTAATTGATCTCAATAATTCCCAATAAATTTCCACGCAGTTTTGAACTACCGCACGAGCAGCAACTGATAACGTTTCCATTATACTGTTGCATTTTTTAATGCTTGATTGCTGCCAGTTACCGTCCGCCCCCAGCTTTTAAGAAACGTTAATTAAGTGATCCATTTTATACAATATTGGTTTGTTGATTTCTAGTTCTAGTTACTTTTGACGTTAATTGGTCTTTCAAATATATTAGAATAATCTATAAGAAAGTTTTTTTTTCAAATCGTCCATTAGTTGCTACTATTTTATTGCGAACAATCTAAGGTTTGTCCAAAAAAATTGTTCATACCACGCCAGATTTGATTAGACACTATTAAGCTATCAAAAAAACAAGGCAAGAAAACAGGAACCACAGCTCCTGGTTTAATACCGGATATATCACAATGCGTGCAATGTGCTTAATGTATCCGAAATCATTTGGGTGAATTTTTGAATAGAGCTCCTTTTTTGCTGAAGAATGTTAGTTTTTCTAGCGATTTTTATAAGATAGGGGAAACATCAGGTTAAACTCCAAAAAGCGAAAAAGTGAAATGAAAAAAGCTATGTTTTTAGAAAAATTCCAAAGTGTTTAGTTTAAAAAAAGGGTGGTCGGAAAGTTTTCTAGAAATTCAATTTTTCATTTTGATGAGAAACATATATTGGTGTGCCTTAAAAAAAACAAATGATTTTGCGTTACGAAAAACGTTATAACAATTTTATGCCATCACACCTAATGGAATTATGATAAATGTTTTGAACAGTATGTCATATTTTCTCTAAAACAAATAAATTTTATAAGAATGAAAATTATTTTGAACTTTATTGATTTTATTCATAATTCTGTGTTCATGTAATACAAAACAAAAATACAAAATGTGTGTGTGCATTTTTGTTTACATATAGAAAGATGAAAATTTTCAAGTGTGAGCCGCGGCGTTTACCGGGTAAAACCATCTCCCTTGCTCGTGATCCTGTTGTATGTCCTTGCGGCACCACTAATTAGTTAATTCTGTCGCAGGGCAGGGCTGAGTGCAGTATTTTTCGTGGTTATAATGTTGTGTTTTCGTGGTTTTGATGCATACTGTTCAGCATGACTTCCTTCCTTCGACTCGTCTAAGTAGTTTCATCATACTTGTGATGATCTCGTTCGCTATGTCCCAGTTTTCTTTTAGACTCAGCCTAAATTGCACGAGACTATGTGGTGTGATTGATTCTCCCATATGCTGCTCAATAAGTGTTCGTGTGTTTGCAAACCTACCGCCTACTTTTCCTCAAAGTAAAGGCAGTTTTTTTCCTTTATACTCTTATATTTATTTAGATGCTCACGTAAACATGCATGACCTGAGAACATCTGTGTCAAGAGTGTTTAAAAAATTTATTTTATGAATTCTACTATAAACTTTTATGTTTCACTTCTGCCTGATGTCCGGTGACAGCATGCATTTTTCATTTATTTTTTCCACAATACGAAAATTCCAACCTCCATCTAAACAGATATTATTTTTAAAGATCTGCATCTCAGGTCAAAAATATTTGTTTGAGTTTTGTGATCTGGACGACTGGCGGACGGCCGATCGATTTCGTACTTGACATAAAAGCATAGTATTTATTTCTGAAAATTCAAACTCAGGCTAACTTTGAAATCAAATTACATGAGAATTACTCACTCGTTATCAACGGTTTTATGTATGTGTTGGAAAGGTCATTGACTTCTAAAAAGTACACCGTGAATATTTTGCTTAGTACCAGTTTACTAATTTAAATACTATGGAATAAAATTTATTAATTTGGCCATACGGCATGCATTTTTCAAATCCCAAGGATCCAGGTACACTGTTCAGCAACTGTACAAGAATGCCATTTGAGAAGCCCGTAAACATTTTATTTTCACAATATAAACGTTCTTACCTTACTTTAAAACATTTTAATATATGGAAGAATTTGTTTTTATTCTTAAGATATTAGAACTAAACCTTTTGTCTGATATGCACATCTTTAAAATTTTACAGTTTTTTTTTCGTCAAATATCTAGCCAACGTATACAAAACTGTTGATATCGGATAAGCCGTTATCTTGCTATTTTCAGATTTTCAGAATTTCCAGAATAATTTCTGACCACTCTGTTCTGAAACTAAACGCTTTGAAATTAATGTTTTCTAAAATCATAGTTTTTTAATTTCACCTAAACTATTTATGTAATTCCAAGTATGAACTTCATCAAAAATGGTCCAGTTCAAACATCGACTTTTTGGGTCGTCCAGAACATGGATTTCATCTATATACATAATTTTATTTATTTAGTATTTTATAAATTGTACTTATATTGAAATTCAAACAAATATATTATTTTTGCATTCCATGAAAATTTGTGTTGCTCCATATACACTAAATTTTTATCCTCCCCCTCCTAGGGGTCAATTCTAACTTGATGAGGTTAAAAAAATCCAACTCAAAGAGAGTCACTTATTTATTCGAACTCAAAATTCTATGTTTTGCGATTCTAAGTCCAAAAGTGAGTGACTTCAAAATCCAAATCGATTTTCATAGAATGACTGTTTGGCATATAATGAATTTTGTTACAATGCATGCACAATGAAAATACTTTTACTCATGAGATCCAAGTTTGTATGAAAATTTATTTTGAGAAAAAAAAATTTATTTTTGAAATACTTTTTAAAAATTTCGTAACTTTTTCCTCATGATTATTAAAGAATTGAGCTACCTACATTTTAAAGCATTGTATTTCTATTAAAAAATAATAATAAAAAGTTGCTCAAATCTCATGAGGAAAAACCTCATACATTGTGCATGCACCGTAATAATAAAAAGTTGCTCAAATCTCATGAGGAAAAACTTCATACATTGTGCATACACCGTTACTGTCAGTATTATGTTGACAGAAAACTATACTTTGCCGTCGGATAATGAATGGAAATGGATGACGAAGAGGATGATATTGATCCACAATATAATATAGACGATAAAGAACCAAATACGAGAAATGCAGTACATTTTCTAATAGTAGGCAGGAGATTGCGGGACCAAATTGCTTCACAATTTTAATGGTTATTTTGTACATTTCAATATATTTCAAATGAATATTATAAAAATAATAATTTCTTTAATTCATTAATTACATCTATAATTCATTAAAGAAAATAGTAACATAGGTAAAAGATAAAACATTATTTGCAAACGCAAGCCAAATTATCATTTTGAATTTGGAGCATTTCTTCCATAATTTCCAATTTGCGCCTTTTTAGTCGCAAAATCTCCTCTATGTAATCGGTTTCACAGCTGCAAATTGTTTTTGCATTCGGTATTTCAAGTTTTCTCTTCCATTTTCGCGGCAGGCTCGATGGAGTTCGAATATTATTTATCACAGAGGATGTAGCATCTGTAGTTTTTACTCTCAGTTTTTCTGTAAAACTATCTCCATCCACGGCATCGTATGTGATAATGCCTACCACCGTGCTCTCAACTTCATCTAGCTCTAAAATACGATCTGTTCCATTAATGCCCGATCTATTCATTTCCCATTTTATTTTTAAAAATTTAGTACGAACACGATTGCTGCAATAATAAAAACACAATTAGTGCTTAAAAGTTCTTATCAACTAATTTAGCTTACCGTTAATCCTCCCAATATTTTTTCCAAGTTGGTCCAGTCTTATGAGCCCCTCCCATTGCATTTATAAGCCATGCTACATTAAACTGACCAGACGTCCCACGCTGCGTGAAAATATCCCACATTTCATTGCGCTGTCCCACGGAGAAATCTGTTCCACGAAGCGTCCCACGAAACAAATGGAACCACATTTGCCCGCATTATCGAAATAATCAAAAAATATTATATCTACTTCATAGTTTTTTCTTGCGGTTTGTATAATGTTTTTTAACGTTATTAACGTTCATTTAACTATTGAGAGAACAAACCAGTGCAATATTTTTTTACTGAAATAGTGTTTTAACTATAATTTTCATAGAAATACTTAACTCAGTCTTTTTCGCTTCAATAATTTGCATTTTATTTTGCAAATATCTTTCGATCTCTCAGAGATCTCTCCGTGAAGAAGATTCTTTATTTATAGAAATATCTTCCCTGAGTATGTACGAGAGATCGAAAGTATATTAGGAAAAATAGAATACAAAATATTTTACTTAAAGACAAGTTTCTCTTTATAAATTCATAAACATTTAAATTTTTATAACATAAAAACAACTAACAATGTTATTTTATTCAAGCACTCATTTCAACCCTTTAATATAATATTTATTGATCAATAATATAATAGCCGTAAGTCTATCCTTCTATACGAGCGTAACGGATATCTTATCTATCCTTTAGTCTATAGATCAAATATAGTTCATATCGGTATATTGGTAGCGCGCTCGACTGATGATCTATAGATTGTAAGTTCGAAACCTGAATATTGCGAATTCTTTTTTATTTTTTTTTTAAATAACATTAAAATTATTGTTTTTTTACACACTCTTATTTTATTCATATTCATACATGCATTTCGTTTTACGATAATGCAGTTTTTAAATTTTTATTTTAAATAACATTAAAATTGTTTTTTTTTTATTCATAAATTCATTATTTTCTTTAAATAACTTTAAAATTATTGTGCTTTTTTATTTTATTATTCATGAATGAATTCATATAAATAAATAATTCATATATGTATAAATAAAACTTATATAAAATTTTGTTTTTGGATACTTAGAATTATCGATAAAGTAGTTCTTTAAAGTTAGTTAAAAAGTTAAGTTGTCTTTTGCCATAATTTGTTCAAATTAAAATCATTAAAATCATTTCGATATTTACATTTCGATATTAAGAATAACAACAACTACTATAAATAACATTAAAATTATTGTTTTTTTACACACTTTTATTTTATTCATACATACATTTTGTTTTACGATAGTGCAATTTGATCGATAATGCAGTTTTCATAGCATTTTATTGCACTGTCATTTCCCGTTTCGTTCAAATTATTATATATTTTCGATATTAACAAGAAAATTAATTAGTTTTTTGACAGGCAGTGCTAAAAATCATATAATAGTGGTTTCCGATAATTATTTGCCATAATTTCATTCCTGTGAACTAAATTAAGGAAAAACAAAAACTACTATTTGAGTATGTATTTCTCTTGCAATATAACAGCTTTATCATAAAAGATCGTGTGACGTCATTTTGTTTAGTTATGAATGCAATCATTATAGAATTATAGAATGCATTTAGGGGATTTTATTTTTTTATTTTAATTAAGTTACATAATACATATGTATATTTATAATTTTTGTTGATGTTTTATTAATAAAACCTTTTTTATTTTGAATTAGTCACAAGATATGTAATATTTATTATGAAAAATAGATCGAATTTTTTTTAAAGGAATAATAACCTTTTTTTAAAAGGAATAATTTTTACATTAAATAGTAAAGTTGGTAGATGGTTTTTATAATAAGTTAATTAAAAAAGAAAAGAGGAAAGTACATGATTAAAGGTCTATTTCCTCACTTTTTGACACAACATTTCGTAAAATACTAGCGCTATTATGGCAGGACCAGAACCAGAAAATTGTTTTTAGTACAGCGAACATAACAGCATAGAAAAATACAGATTTTTAACAATTTTTAAAAACAATGTAGGTTGAAAACATTTGATATTTTTATACAAAAAACAGTTTAGGTTATAATATACATTTTCAAACATTAATAATTTAAACCGATTTAATAAAATGAACTTTAAGAAACTCAGTACGAAATTTCGTTGTCATTGTCGATTAAATGTAAAAATGTCGATGTCGATGTAAAAATCATAGAATATTTTCCGGAGCCCGCGGGATACCCCCTAGTAATATTGATAAATTAAAATGTTTATAATTTGAATATCGTTCTTACTCGTAAGAGTAAAATTTTCGGTTTTTCGATTTCACTCCTTTGGAGAAAAATAGTACATTTTCGTCATCCTTTATATTCATTTTTCTAACAAGTAAACAAATCATTCACAAGAATTATATATTTTTTACGTTTGAAAGCATTAAATTTGAAGCAAAAATGAAAGGTTTGAGTATTTGAAAGAAAAGAAATATTTATTTCTATTTAGGAGCAAGAATATTTAATATTTTCACTCCTGCAGTATTTCACTACTGCGTTTGGGAGTGTTATATTTTTTTACCCGCTCTGAAAGAACAGAGTAAAGGAGTGATATAAGGAGCGTTCCAAACTCTGTTTAAAACACACTTTAACTAGGTAGCTCAAAAGTAAAATTATAATTTTCTAATTGTTATAATTTTTTCTCAATAAAAAACAAAAAAGTAAGCAGCATAAAAACTTGATAAATAGCATACGATTGTAAAAGACAGAATAAGAGGTAGTAATACAGAATACAGAAAGGATATTAATTATTTAGTAAAATTAAAATAAATTGTTTCAGTTGTTTTGCAGTCTTTATTTGAGTAACCAAAGTTGTGTGCTACTATAAAATTAGAAATGGGAAAAACTGAAAGAAATATTACTCTTACAGAAGCCGTTTTCTCCTTCCGATTTACCACAACCAAAGCTTTCGATCGATGGATTGCACAATGTATACTAATTCAATCGTTATTCGAAGACAAATATATATATGTGCCACAACCAAATCAGAAGCCATAATTAAAAAATGTTCAATGGATCATGTTCTGGACCAACTAAAACTAGATTTGTCTATTGCAAATTTTACCACGGTTTATGTTGAGGCATCGAATCATAAGGAAATAGATATATTACTTCGGTCTGAAAGACCTAAGTATTACATTCATGAGCTCAAAGTTAAATTCTTACCCCTACTTTTTTGACATTTCTCGACGTTTTAGGACCTCCTGATTCTAAAAAAGCATAAAAAAAATGTATGTCTGTCTGCCGGCCGGCCGTCACAACCGACGAAATCTCAAAAACGGCTGGACGGATTTGAAAAATGTTTTTTTCTAAAAATAGGTTTACTCAATGGGAAGAGCCGAAAGGACGATGTGTTCGATAACTGTACCGGAAGTGTGTCAAAAAATCATTATGTGTGTCAAAACAAGGAAATTTGCATATATTTTGCTTAAAAAACGTTCATTTTAAGTGATTACGAGTAGGAACATTGAATTTGGAGAAATTTTGATGGTCGGGATTGGTATGTGAGACCAAAATCTAGATTATCGCATTATGAGTTTGTCAAAAAAATGTTGTCAAGTGTGTCAAAAGAAAGATTTTTATTTATTTTTTACCCAATTTGTTGGAAAAAATTAAATTAAAATTTTCTTTGAAATGATATTTTATTATTATTATTTAGAATTATGGCATTATAAGTTTGTCAAAAAAATGTTGTCAAGTGTGTCAAAAGAAAGATTTTTATTTATTTTTTTACCCAATTTTTCGGGAAAAAAATAAAATTAATTATTTGTTTCAAATGAAATTTTATTATTATTATTGAGAATTATGGCATTATAAGTTTGTCAAGTGTGTCAAAAGTTGTCAAGTGTGTCAAAAAAAAATGTAGCTGTTTTTATGACGTAAATGTAATTGAAAATGAAATTGGACATGGAAATTTTTGAATTTGTTATAGTTTTTGAAATATTTTTGGAATTTTGAAAAAAGCTTGTATTTTTGATTTTGTAATAATTTTTGCAATATTTTTAGAATTTTGGAAAAAGTTTTAATTTTTGATTTTGTAAGAATTTTCGGAATATTTTTAGAAATTTGAAAAATTTATAATTTTTGATTTTATTATTATGAAATTTTGAAAAAAGTTTCAATTTTTGATTTTGTAATAATTTTTGGAATATTTTTAGAATTATGAAAAAAGTTTGATTTTATTTAATTTTTACAATATTTTTGGAGTTGTGAAAGAAATATGAATTTGTGATTAATATTTTCTCGAAACGCTAAATGGAGAGGTTTTTGAGTAGTTTGCTGAGTGTATCATCTTTTCACTAAATTATGTTAATTTATGATCTGTTATAATTTTCCGGCAACGTATTGATGTTTCGTGTTAGTTTTGTAAAACATATCTAAACAGAGATAAGAAAATATTTGTACTTTAACAAGGAGTTTTGTTTGATATACATCGCTGCCCAAAACTAAAAACCATGTCCTAAAGTAAAAAGTTAAATAAGTTAAAGTTAAATATAAAAGTTTTTTGCCGAAAACTATATTAAAATCCTTAACCCAGACCGAAGTCTTGATATCTCAGAGCTGTGAGATTTCAGCCCCTCCATATTTTTCGATTCTATTTCGATATTTTAGAGAGCATGACAGAGTAAAGGTTAGATTGTTGGAATTTTCTTCTTTCCTGAGCATTCGAACAAACATCAGAATACATTCTTGAAAAATTTGGAAAAATTTAATATTGAAAAAAAAGTTGTAGTTTGCGCTGATAACACTTGGTATTCGTGTTTTAGTGGTCTGTCACGCCAAGGTGTGAAAAATGTTTTAAGCAATCTAAACTCGAATTTGACCCAGAATGTATTGGATTCGCAGTCCATATTTTAAATTATGCAATGTTGTTGTTGTAGCGACGAAATGTGGTTCTATTCTGCCGGCTCCAAGTCTAGATTCAGGAACTCTGCTACTGCCCTTGGGAGGTAGCGCAGATCTTCCTTCGTCAGGTTGGCTGGTTTTTTTGGACTATTGAAAAGGTTAAATAATGCAATAAAAACTGCTGCTGATTTAATACTAATTGATGCAAATGGCAGGGTTAAAAAAATGTATGGCTATTTTACTGTACGGGGGAGATATTCGAGGAATTCTGCGACAAAAATAAAGTCGAATATATAACAAACAAACAAATGTCACATACAACGGAACTCGGCGGCATTAATGCCAGCAGGAGAAAGAATTTTTAATGTACAAACACCTTAATGGATATTTTCTAACGGTTGAGAGATGTCCAATTCAAATAAAAGAAATTTTTGAAGAATTAAATAGTAAGCAAAAAGTAAAGGAAAGCATAAAATAGTAATTAAATAGTAAATTTATGCACAATCTAGCTAGCTCGTTTTGAATGTCCCACGTTCTCGCAATACAATTTCTAATAAGCTAGTATTTTGAAGAATTTTTCCATTTTGTCCCACATTTTAGTGATTTGGCTCTGGTCAGTTTATGCTACATCCTCCTATTGCTCTGCAAGCTTACCTTTTTCATCCTCTGCAGACGAAAATTGGTTTCGAGCCAACTCCAAATATTGATCTAAATAATCAACTAGAGGGCCATTCCGCAGTGACGGGTGTTACATTTGTACTCATTTAAACTGATATAATTTCCAAATTAGAACAAAAATCTCTGTGTTTTGAATATAATTCAATTCATTTCAATGATTTCTTAAAGTAAAACAAAAACACGTTAGGAATTATTCAAGCGTTTACATGTAATAAAAGATTTAAGCCCTGTGACGGGTGTTACGAGTACTCTTGCAAAATATGCTGTCTTGTTGACGAATCATTTGAATTTAGCTAAATTAGAATTTTTTGTCGCAAAATTAATACCTAGGTTGTGAGTTAAAGAATATTCCGTTCCTATACTCTAAGTATTTTGTGGATATATTACTTTTTCTACTCCTATCACAGTAAATTATAAATTACATCACACTATCCATGACATGTAAATTGATTATTTCAAATAGCGTGCGGTAAGTAAAAAAAAGCGTGCGGTAATGGATTTTCATATATATATTACCGCACGCTTTTAATAAAAAGAAAAATTTGTATATAAAGAAAAATTTGATTTTTAAAAATTAAATATTTCAATTCATTTTGACACAGAATAATGCAAAACCTACCACAATTTGTAAACTGTTTGCATTTAATTTGTAATTGGTAGTTCATTTTTTCAAGTAATTATATGCGTTTGGGCATTAAAACAAAGTCGTAGAAGTATATAACAAATCTCGAGTTGTAAAGCATTTTCCATGCTCGTGAAGATACTGCACTCGACGCTACGCGTCTCGTGCGCAAAATTTTCCCTCGCATGTAAAATGCTATTTACAACTCTAGATATGTAATATACTATTTTATATTTTTCTTTTACAATAAAAGCTTGTGACGGGTATTAAAAGATTTGTGACGAGTATAAATTAAAAAAATTATTAAGTAAATTTTGAGACTTTCTTTATTATTTTGGACTTTTATGATTATTGTTGTCTTTAAACAAAAGGCATTTTTGGGAGTTTGAACTAAGACCATATGAAATGGAATTTCTACTCAAGTATCTGAAATATTGCTGTTTTTGCAGTTGAGGTAGTATCGTTAAATTATTCCATTATTCCGTCGGTTCTTTAACTCGTTTTAAAGATCATGAATGTCGTTTTCATTGACGAAATGATATTTAACGCCCTTTGGATTTGAAGACAAATATTCATAATATTCCCAGACTGTGCTGATAAAAGTCCACCGAGACTTTATTGCCCTCCAAAGTCTATCCTTCGCAGTTGCACACAGCCGTCGACAGCGCCCTTACTAGTGGCATGACCCATGACTAGTGGCAAAGAAAGCCCACCCTCCAGTCTTTCTCACTGTAATAGACACTGGAAATAGTAAATCTGTTTTTGAACTGGGCATCCGTCTGAAAAAAACCTTCACACAGGGATATTGTATAGGTGCAACACATAGATACACATAGAGGAACGTTTTACATTCCTATTGTGCACTTAAAAAATTAGAACATTAGTTAAGAAAATTGTAACGGGTGCAAGGTGTGACGGGTGTTACACAAATAAATCAGCCTATATTTTAACGCAAGGTCTATTTTAAGGCACACACATATTTTTCAAGTATTGTTTAATCCTACAACCTTCCTTTTGTAAGGTCAATACAAAATAAAAGCTAGTATACCTCATGTAGGATGAACTTTTCTATACATTTTGTGACAGGCGTTACAGAAATGCCTGCGTTACAATTTCATCAATAAAACGATTACTACTTACCTGATCGCTTTCAATTTTTTTTCAACAAATAATAATGAGTCGCAGTATAGACAGCAAATGGTAATGGCGGCTTGTCAATGTGATTGACGTAAAAATCGTGTTGCTATTATAGTAATTTTTTCCATATTAGACTTTGAGATCCGCTCACTTGGCTTGAACAAAATATTACGAAAATCGGCGAAAATATTATAGAAATTCTTTTAAATAATCATAAATTAAAATATAAAGCCTAATAATTTTCTATTTAAGTATACATATTTGCAAGTTATTTTTTATACTTTCTGGTATCGATTACTGCGGAATGGCTCTAGAGCAACCTTTTGACTGTTTGTGGACGCTTTAGCTAATTTTTTTTAAAATTTATCATTCGACATTTTTAATACATAATGTCACAGCCTTTTTTTTAATGACTTTTTTGACATTTCAAATGATTTTGGAAAAAGTCATATGACCCAGACATAATCGAAATTTATGACTTCATTTTCGAAATTCAAGTCATATGTTGAAGTCATCCAGTTAGAATTGACCCCTTGGTCATTGGTGTTCCGCTTTCCCAATACCAAAATATGGTCACCTTAAGGCTTATTTCAAAAGTTTCCCGTCTCCACTTATTATATAATGTATAGTCGTTTAACACCAAAATGTTTTTCCGGAATTCCGAGATGACACACATTTTTTTCTATGAAATCTACCTAAAATCTCCGCCGTCATAGTTTTCTTAGAATAGAAATCTCAGATTTGCCGATTCGAACTACTTTTGTAAACCTTTTCTATCTATTTTTATCAATCAAAATATAAAAAAAAACTCATTTCAAAGGTTTAACTATATATTAAAAAAAAAATACAAAAAAATTTAAATAGAAAAAAATGGGTTCTTAAAACCCGACAATAAATTTAAATATTATTTATATCCTATTGCTAGTGTTTGTAAATTGTCTAATTTGCACACCACTGACTGTGTCAAAGAAAACTGGAATTTCAAGTTTTTTATGTTTGTGTATAAGTATTTTTATTTTGTTTTTCTTTTTAATTCTTCGTCTTAATTTTTTTTTTTTGTAAAAAGGCATTGGCTGCTTTCTTTGTTTCATTTAAAAACATTATTGTTGTATTAGTAATGAACCTGTTTTTATAAAATTATACATTTATCAATTTATTATAGAAGAAAAAGATGTTAAATCTCTGATAAATTTGACAATACTTATACTAATAATTTATAAAATATATCAATGAATCGTTAATTATTTCTAAAAAAAAAACTAATTAATTTATTGAATAAACATTTCCACAATGAATCAAATACAATCAAAACAAATTTTATGAATGTATTTAGATTTTTTTTATTCTTATTCATGTATTGTTTTGTTTTTGTTTGCTTTTAATTTATAATTTGATGTGTACGATCGCAACGATTCAATATATTATACTGATTTTATTTTTATTTAATAAAAATTATTACACGTTCGTTATTCATTTGTGATTGTATGTATTAGGTTTCTTTTCAAAGAAAAAAAAATTTCAGTAGTGGAATTTAATTTTTTATTTTTACATTGCGTCGTTGTATAAAATTTTTATTAAGTAGTTAATTAGAAACAGCATTCGGGTGTAAACGGGGTATCTATCCGTCCGATGAAAAAGTATAATTTATTTTAAAAATTATAAAACGGATAGTAATAATTGTTTTTTTTGTTGTTAATTAAATATTTAAAAAAAATTAATAATTAAATTTAAAAAATTTTTTTTTTTTTTCAAATTAAATTGTTAAAATTTATAATAAATTAAAGAGTGATAAACTGAAATTAAACAAAAAAAAATTCGATTAAAATTAAACATTTTATTGAGTGTTTTAATTAATTAAAAAAAAAATACAAATTTAAAAAAAATTTTAAATAAAAAATTATGTCGAATTTTACTTTTGATAAAAAAAAGTGCTATAAAACCAATTAGAATTGGTTGAAATTTGATTCGTAAAAAAAAATAATTATAAATAAAAGAAAAAAAAACTTATAAACTTAACATCAGCGTAACTACGTATTTTTTTTAAAGTTTAATTTAATTATAATAAATTTTTTTTCTCTCACGATATAAATTATTATAAAATGGCTTTGAATAATAATAACGAAACGGAAGGAAAAGATCAACATAAAACGGTTGTTCGAATTGATCAAGATTCAGATGATAATTTACAAGCATTGTTCGATAGCGTATTAAAACCAAGCACAAATCGTCCACTTCAAGTACCATTTCGTATGCGTAAATTACCAAATTCATTTTTTAATCCACCATCAACTGGTTCAAAGTCATCATCCGTATCGCATTCACGTGAAAATAGTGCCGATTCAGCGTTCGGATCTGGTTCAACGGTATTTAGTGGAACGAACACAATACAAGCAAATCGTATACCAATATCACATTCTCGTGCTCATAGTAGTCCTGCATCATTACAACAAACATATGCAGGACTAAATCAAACTCATAACAATAACAATAACAATAATAATAATAGTAATTTATCGACTGGTGCTAATTCAGGACAACAACCACAACAGCAACAACAAAATCAACAAGTAAATACTCCAATACAACATGTTCATCTTAAACAACGTTCATATGAAGTTAGTTCTGCTATTCAACTACGAGAACAACTTGGAGATCTTCCACCTGGCTGGGAGCAAGCTAAAACTGCCGCCGGACAAATTTATTACATAAAGTGAGTAGAAACTTTTATTTAAATTTTTATATTTATTTTTATAGAACTGAATTAAATTTTTCATATGTATGATAGAATTCAATGCAAAATTATATTTTATAAGAGCATATTATATGACGTGCTCCTGGCAGAGTCACCAAAATTTAAAATTTTTTTCTACGTGCTCGATGTACTAGTCGAAAGGATGCATTTTATAATTGTTTAAATTTTTATTGGAACGAATACAAAGATTATTAATTTTTGTGTATAAATAACGTGTAAATCCGTAAGCCGTAGACGTAGCATAATAGGGTAAAAAACCGATCATGGAGACTGGGTTATGCCAGCGTGGTTCGAAAGATCACAGTTTCCACAAAGAATGACGTTTTAATATGAGCTCACTAAAGGTACCTCCTAAGAGTAGTCAGAGGTTAGGTCCCACCGGTCCCAGAAAATGCAATAAGTGCTAGCTGATAAAGATTTCGGTTCCGAAGTTTTTCAAAAATGTAATCTGTGCTACGGTGATCAGTTAGTCGTGAGATTATACGCTTTATTTATTTTATTTATTTATTCCTCAACAAAAACATACATACTTAAGACCTAGCCTTGTAATTTGTACATATGTAAAGTATACACTAATTCGAACAAAAAACAAATTACTATTATTAAATCAAACAAATTATAAGATTAATTGATGCCGTGTATCAAGTTCTCATAACACAAACAATCAACTCAAGAATTCAGCATTCTTATAAAATTCAAACAAGGGGCAAAAACAAGATTGAGGAACAACGAAATACCAATGGCAACCACAGACACTAACCGAATCCCAATCCTAAACATACAAATAATCCTATCCTAAATTAACCTACTAGCATCATCTTGATGGCAAAAATATTCGAAAACAAGTTCCTTGAATTTGGCGTGTGATCTTAATCTCAATTCGAGAGGTATGGCATTGTAAACAAATGAACCATAAACAAAAAAGGATTTGTTTGTAACACTTGTGCAATTTCTAGGTATACGCAGGTGATTCAGTCTATTGCTAGTACCAGTCAAAAAACTTGTTAAGGAGGTAAGATTGGCAATGCGAGGAAAGGATCTTATGAATCAAAATGCACATAAGATATTTGAGGTATGTTTTTAAGGGACATCGAGGCTGATTAACACCAAAGATGTACCTCGAACATGCGTTAAATTTTTTTTGAAGTTTGTTAAAACGTAGAGTTTAAACATCCTAGAATCGAAGAACAGTATGTGAAATGAGGCATTAAGAGGGATTTAACAAGCCTAATTTTCAGATCTTGATTAGTAAATGGAAAAGAAGCCCAGAGAAATCGGAGGCCTGAATAAATTTTATCACAAACTGCATTAATCTGAGCTTACTATGACATAACTCAGAAAGAAATGATACCCAGACTGTGCACGACATTGGCAGATACACTTCATTCAATTTTATGGAGGACAAAATTGCGCGATCAACGTTAGATAAACTGAATAAAATAGTAGACGTTTTATTAGGATGCAATATTTAAAAATATACTTTTTACTGTTTATTTTTAAATTTATTTATAATAATAAAACTTCCTTATAGTAACAATTTGATTTTTATTTTTTTTATTTTAAAGAATATCGATTTCGACTTACGTCATCCTCAGTTCTTAAATTATTATTACAATTTTTGCTTAAACTATTACTTATATACTATTTCAACTGCTGTTTTTTATTATTATGTCATATATTTTGTTAGTTTTAGTGTTGATTTTATCATTTAAAATATTGTTATTGTTTTTATGTTTATATATTTCTATTTCTTCCAATCTATCTAGATTTTGTCCTTTTCTTTTTTTATGTAATATGGTTAAATTTGTGTTGATATTGGTGTATTTGTGTTTTTCTATTTTCAAATGTTGGGCATATCTGGATTTTGGATCGCTTCTGTTAATTTCATTGGTGTGCTCGATAAATCTTTTTTTGAAGGACCTCTCCGTCTGGCCTATGTAAAATTTTAAAAACACCAATATTAACAAAAATTTAACCATATTACATAAAAAAAGAAAAGGACAAAATCTTGATAGATTGGAAGAAATAGAAATATATAAACATAAAAACAATAACAATATTTTAAATGATAAAATCAACACTAAAACTAACAAAATATATGACATAATAATAAAAAACAGCAGTTGAAATAGTATACATATAAGTAATAGTTTAAGCAAAAATTGTATTAATAATTTAAGAACTGAGGATGACGTAAGTCGAAATCGATATTCTTTAAAATAAAAAAAATAAAAATAAAATTGTTACTATAAGGAAGTTTTATTATTATAAATAAATTTAAAAATAAACAGTAAAAAGTATATTTTTAAATATTGCATTTTAATTCAAAAGTGACAAAAGCACACAAACAGTGAATAATATGGAAAACCATAATAACACATATAGTTTTATTAGGGTTAAGCACGAGCTTGTTACGTTCAGCCCACAGGGCTACATTTCTTAGATCAGAATTAATGTTATCAACTAGATTATCTAGCGCAAACGCCTTTCTGCCGTAATATAATTGAACATCATCGGCGTACATATGATACTCACAGTGGTTAAGCACATCTGGCAGATCATTTATAAAGAGAGAAAAAATGTTACCGGGAGAGTGTCGGACAAGATGCCGTCATATACTGTGTATTGGTGTCTATCATGCAGATATGACTTAACGAGAGAAATTGCTGTAGAAGAAAAATTTTATTTTATTGTCAATTTTTCAATAACTAGGTCGTGATCAACCAGTTCGAATGCCCTAGAAAAATCCAACAAAACAAGAGCGACAACAAGTTTTTCATCAATCATTTAAATGATGTCATCAGAAACACACAGAAGAGTATTTTCGGTGCTATGTTTTTGACGAAAGCCAGATTGACGATCAATTAGCAACCGGAACTTCTGAATATGCTCAGTGATTTGATTTTTCATGATTGATTCGAATGCTTTCGAAAGAACTGACAGGATACTTATAGGTCGGAACTCGGAGGTCTTTCAGAGTTTTAGGAAAAGAGTTTTTAGGAATTGGAGAAACCCTGCTAATTTTTCATTTAGCAGAAAACTAGAAGTAGTTATAATGTGATTAAAAAAATGAGTGATTGCTGGAGCAATTAATAGAAGTACAATTTTTAGAAATTTGAGAGAAATATCATCATAACCGATTGCATTTGATTTAATACTTGTAATAGCAGATACAGTTTCAATCCATGTAATATGGGAAAATTGAAAACAACTTGGTTCAGCAAGGGGAAAAATTGGTGAAGGTATACACGGGAAACTTGTTGTGGCTGTTACTGGGTGAAAAATAAAATTAGAATTAATCTCATTTGGACTAAAAGGTATATCAACAAGTTCCTTCCCTCTATGTTTCGCTTGGTTTCGAAGTGAAACATAGGAAACGCGGCTTGCTGGAGTTCTTGACCTTACCCATATTCGGTATGCTTGATTTCTGCAATTGATGAGGCAGTCAAGCTCCGGATTGAACCAAGGTTGACTTTTATCTCTTGTGGTAATTTGTTTGATCGGCACTAATACATTAAAAGTATCATAAATAGTCAAATTTAGGAAGTTTAATAAGTCATCAGTCGAAGATAAACGATAAAAATCATTCCACGGATAATTCAAGAGTATTGAAGCTACTGTGCTATGGTCAATGTGTGAATAATCACGAATAAGATAAGACCTCTTAATCACTGGAAGCCTGGGAATATCGTTATTCGTTATTATTCACACATTGACCCTAGCACAGTGGTTTTCTTACCATTTTACCATTTGTGTTGGATTCGCATGAGCTGAAGTTATAACCTCCATTGGAGGCTGGAAAGTTTTGCTGCCGGTGAGGTGATAGTCGGCAGAGGTAGTAAGATGTTATGAATTATAACCAGTCTCGCTCTTCTCTCACGGTTGAGTGTTGCTGTTCACTCAGAGATGCTGCATTGGCCTAGATAATTTCGCCCAAAAATCGCATCCTTCACGAAACAGAAAGGTTCAAATTTGACGTGAGTGAAGACTTTTAACCTTTTTAAACTCCTCAACTTCTTTGTAGGAAAAAATTATCCGAGTTAAGTGTACAAGTGTAGTAAAAAAGAAACCCCCCATTATGATTTTGGTGGGAATGATTCAATGTAATATCAAAAACCATACACTGGAAGGATTTCGTATTATTCCAGAGTTTCTGCGGAGACAAGTGCGGATATAACTTCTTCATCCAGGGTTCCGTGTGTATAATATTCTACGAGCATAGTTTTTTTTTAAAAATACAAATTTATAAATAAACCAAAACGGGGCCTTCGCAAATAAAATAACAACTAAATTGGACTATAAAAAAATTTACCTTTCATATGACACCCCACTCGTCAATGTTCCCACCCCACTTCCCAAATGTCCACCCTCAACCTCCTCCAAATAACAGTCTTAAATTATGAGTCGACCGCTATAGTTTTCATTCAATCTTTACAACATTTCCTTCAACTGTGATATTTTTCTTTTGTAATGTTCGAAGTTAAAGGTTCAGAAAAAGTTTTTACTTTTCGAAACCTATGCCTTCAAAAAATGCCAAAAAATTGTTTTTAACTTGAAAAAAAATAACCGTCAAGGTCAAAAATAATTTTTTAACAAACTCGATTCCTTAAAAAAACTTTTTTTACTATCTTTGTCTATAAAATCCAGATAAATACAAATATGTATTTGCAATTTTTTTTGTTTTCAGTAGGCGTGAACAAATGCATTGTATAACTTTAAAAAATTTCAAGTTGCTAGTTTGTGAAAAAATCGAATAGTTTGTGAGGAAATCGAATACACCTATCCCCCGCTTTACACGGCACTCACTTAACACGTTTTCGACTTTACACGGTTTTTGAAATCAAAATTTCCAAAAAAAAACAAATTTTGATATTACATGCACTTATATCTACTTTATTTTAATTAAACCTTCTGGTATACCACTTATGATCATATACACACAAGTTGTAATTAAAACAAGAAAACAAGAAACTAGTAACAAAAAACGCCTTTGAGTGTTCAAAGCAAAATTTTGTAAATACATGTTGATATAAATCAGCAAAGGGATGTAAGAGATTCTCTATGTAAATCAGTTGATTTTAAGCAATAGATCGTTATTAGCTAGATACAAAATACGTAGGCGTATTAATGGTCATAGTTAATTTGTAAGTAAATAATTCTATCTGTTGACATACGAGTTAACGCGAGATATTACAACACTGGCAATAGCAGTGAGATCTTATTCTATCCTATAATGAAATATTGGGGTCTGTCATATTTGATTAAATAATTAGATTTATTGTTTAGTTATCAATTCAAAAAAATTTAAAGAACACAAACAATAAAAATTAGCGTCCATCAACATCGTTGAACGCATGTTGTTGCGATGACCGTGATGTTAAAAGTTTTTATTTGTTGTTTTGATACATATTGTAATTCCTACTACACAACACATTTTATTTAAAAAAAAAAAAAAACAATGGAAAATAAATTAATGATATGGCTTGAAGACCAATATCAAAGACGTATTCCAATTGGTACCTATATCATAACTAGTAAGACTTTAAAGTTTTTGGAATGTGAAACAGTTGCCATCTACTTAAATAGATCTACTCCATCTACTCAAATAAAATGCCGTTAAAGTTTTATAATGGTAAGTCATGGTTGGCTCGAAATATTTACACACGGGCATTTTTTGCAAATATTTAAAATTAAAAAGCGCATCTACTGATTTAGATACAGCACAACAGTATGTACCCACTAAAATTGACTGAAATTAATTCCGGTACATCTTACTGTCCTGCAGCCAAATTCTGTAACTGTGAAGCGGTGAAGCGTTAAAAATTCCATCGTTTCTGTTCATTCAAAAACTTATCACTTCACCGCTTCACAATTACAGAATTTGGCTGCTGATCAGGTTTTCAATACTAAAGAGTGATTAAGCTTAGGTGGCAAAGCGTCCAGGTAAAAAGGAATAAACAAATCTTTCTATTTATTGGAATGCCAATACAAAAGCTTGGATTAAAGCCACATTGTTCATTGATTTGTCTCATAACTCTTACGTACCATAAGTAAAATAGTATTTAATCAAAATAATATTTAAGGTTCTTCTTTTACTGGACAATGCTCCATGTCACCCTCAAAATTTGCAGCTTACAAATGGATAAATTGTATTTCTACCCAAAATTAAAACTTCTTTATTGCAACCATTATACCAGAAGATAATAAATAATGCAACTACTTTCAACAACATGATCCGAATATTGAACTAGCTCTCCGACTTCTGCGAACTGTCAACGAACTTTTAAGTCAATATGAAGATGTATGCAAGATTTAGCTAAAAAGAAAGCACAATTATTAATTACAGATTTAACTTCCAAGTCGCACCGAACTGAATCAAGTTAAGTTAGGTTTGATTTAGGTCAACATGCTAGTATGTGCATGTGTAATTACTTTTTATTTTTCTGTGAATTTCTTATTGGTTATGTTACATGTTTCTTTTTGAAAATCAATTTAACTGTTATGTCGATATCTTATGTGATTAAACTGGTACTTTTATGTTTTACCGAATCTGTTTGTCGCCCAAGAAATGACCAAAAACCCACGTTTTTCGTTTAACACGGTTTTCCATACAAAATTTATACTTTCGATTAACACGTTTTTATCAGGAACGTATCTACCGTGTAAAACGGGGGATAGGTGTATGTAGAAATTCGGATGGACACTGAAGACTCACCCAGAGACCTAAAAATATAAAAGTATAGTTAGTTGACGCAAAGCTCTGTGTGCGAAAAACGTTATGAATCTTTTTGTGTATATTTTCAGAGAGTATAAGTAGTACATAATGTTTCAGTGAGTTTTCATTTCTTTGTTGACAAGTTGACAAATCATATATATATCACGACGAAATTTCTCAAAATACTTAAAATTATTCATTTTTCCACCATTTTGAAAATGTACTCATACTTACTTTTTTTTTTATTTTAAGAAGCATATTTAAAAAACTTTATCCTCGTCGCCAACCGTTGTTTCTAGCAACAATGTTATTTTATATTTGTAACATTTTTTCATGTTTTTTTATCTTGAATTTTGAGTAGTTTGCAGTTAGAATCCATCCATCATTTTTTTAGCAAATACTTATGAAGCAAATTGAATAAAACTCAATAATTTAACTTGGTTGATCCTGTCTGTGCATGTTTCTAATAGTTTTAGATTGAAAACATAATTAAATTAAAAAATGTGTTACCACTTTTAAAAAGAGATTTTGAAAATTTTACAAAAACTTCAAAAATTAAACAATATAAATTTTAAAAGTATTTTTTGACTGAAAAGGTTTTGGTCTTATTATCACAAACGATTTTATATAGAAAAGGTAATAGGCGCGTAATCAACAGTTGAAAGAATAAAATCGAATCGAATTCGTACGATTTTCGAAATTTATTAATTCAATAATTACAACAAAACTTTGCCCATTTGTTTAAGAAGGTAAACTTTAAAATTATATCATAGCATTTTCAAATTTTTTAAACAAAACATAAAATTGATTAAATATTTCATTAAATTTATATTAAAATATAATTTACCTAAATTCTTAGAGTATTTATAAATATAGAGAGAACATAACTTTAAAATAGTATGAAGAGAGACATAAAAATGATGAATTTCTCTTTTCGCCATTTTCATTAGTTTTTATTTACAACCACAATCTTTTTTTATTAAATTATAGAAAATAAAAACAATTAAATAATTTAAAACGAAAAACAGGTTAAATGTTTTCTTCATTGTTGTGCTAATTATTATAAAATGATTTTCATTACGAGAGTAATTTAAATTTATTGTGTTATTTTCAGTGATTTTATCACTGTATATTATGAAATTCAAAGTATATTATGAAAACTTGCTGTCAAACTTTTTTCATTATGGACAAATTTATTTTTCATTGATCAAATATCAAAAATTATATTGGAAGCCAAAACCTTGTTTTGTTTTTCATTGCTTTTATACAGTCGCAGGTAGGGAGAAACAATTATTTTTTGTGGTAGGGTTTTTTCTTAAGATTTAAAAAAAACTCGCAATAGTTCTACAATTTTGAATCAAATGAAAAATTTACGCACGTCTATGGGCAGACATAACTGTTTCTCATTGAGAAAAAAACTAATTTGACATAAGTGTAGTCACGCTAAATATTAGTTGTGGTGATCGGTTGCCTAAAATAGTAAAAATAAAATAAACAACTATTAACAACAAAAAGTTCGAAATCTTTGATAAATAGGATTAGTTTTGTTATAAATTTTAAAATAAAAATGATTAAAATATTCAATGATTAAAACGAATAAAATAAAAGTTTTAATTAACATAATTAGATTGAAAACGAACTAAAAGATAAAAAAAATTTTAACTAATACTAATATCAATCAATATACTCATTCAATATTCATTTTGTTGCAAATCGTTTTATAAGAATTGCTCCTCCTCTTTTGTTAACTGAAAATCCCGTACTAAGATTTGCCAAAAAACTACTCACCAAAAACTAATCTGATGTGTGAATTTAAGAAAATGTTTTGCCAAATAAAATTTGTTTTTCAGTTTTTAGTTCTTTTCCAAATAAAGTGGGTTAATTTTTTTTTTAATTTATTTTTTTAATAAAAAATAATGTACATTATCGGCTGCCACCAAATAATTGCTTAATCGGTTTCTTATTATTATTCTAATTTAATTCTTATTCTTATTCTAATTTCTTATTCTAGTATGTACGGTTCTTCCGTTTGGATATATCCAAACCATTTTATCGTTCGAGTTTTTTTTTTCACTACAGTTACGTCATATTCCTAATTGTTTGTGAGTGGCCTACTTGTATTCGCAAATAGGGTTATCAACAATTATTATTCCTTTTTATGACCTATTCGATACCTAATCTGCCTTGGCTTTTTTGTCCGCAATAGCTATTTTACGGAACTGTTAGAATTACCAGTCTGAGGTAACTGTGAAGTTTGTGCGAGATGTACGGTTTTCTTCCCTTTGATTTTTCTTCCAATTGTCTCAAAAGCCTGCTCTTTCGAAGACTTGCTAGTTGCTAGTCTCTGATAGTCCTACCTGTTACAGATTTAGAGGCTGCCCAGTCAACGCTCGCCTGGAATTAAAGCTCTAAATTTATTGCCCTTTTGCCTACTTAGCGATAAGAGCAAAAAATTATTTAACAAAGAAAGTTAAAGCTAACTTAAAATATGTTCAATCGATTTTTAAAAAAATCAGTCTCAAATGACGCGAACGTATTTTTTTTGAGAAATAACCCAAAAAACAGGATCCAATATAAATGAGGCAGCATTGCAATCCTTAGGTAAGACTTGGTTCTATTTACAAAAACATTTAGTAGTATCACTTCGAAAACATGTAATATCTCCATCGATTATGTCATAAAAAGTCAACCAACGTAAAAAACATAACAAATTATTGTAATACGTGTTAAATGCAAAAATATGAAACATAAACACTTGCTTGAAACATGTTAATGCAACAATTTATATACAAATAAGTATAATATAATTCTAAGCCGCAACGTTATACAATTCAACAATAATTATATTAGATTATTATTTTTTACAAAAGTAAACAAAAAAAAATCAAATACGTTTATGTTCATATCTGGTTACGACGGAAATATGTTTTCATTTTTTTTCCATAAATTTCTCTTCACTTGTCTTATTATGATGTCTACCTATTTTTATTCCTCACTGTAACTGTTGAATAAAATAAAAAAACAACTGAACAAAAAAAAAGCACAAACATTTCTTGGAATTTTTAGAATTGTCAACCTGATGATGTAGACGTTTAAACAAAAAAATATAAAAATTCTTTTGCTTGAAGTAAGTACGAATTGAATTATAAGCAAAATAAATTTATAGTTAGTAGTTATATTGTGTTCCAGAAATAAATATAAAATGTAAGAGTTGTTTAGGGACAAGAAAAATTTTTTAAAATTCATCGTTTGTACAATTTTAATTATTTTATATAATTAAATTAATTTTTCCAACCATTTCGAAATGTAATTCAGGTTACATTGAATTTATATAATAAAATTTTAATATATATTTTAACTGTCTATCTATATTTTCATGATAAACGAACTAACGAGATTCAAAGAAAAATATCTTATTATTATTATTTCCTTATTTTAATAGAAAATATATTTTTGTTATGTATTTGGTAACCTTAGATTTTATTATATATATACACAAATATACATTAATATGTGATTTTACAGTTAAATCTACTACATAATATTATTTTTATTCGCCTACATATTAAAGTGTTACTTTATTACTGTGATATGCGGCCTGAAAGCGTCATTTTTTAACCATATATTTTGTTGTCATAGTTACGTCCAAAAAAGTAAAAAACATTTGTATTTGTTTAAATTCTATAAAAAAAAAATTTTTATCAAAGCGACCCTTAAATTTAAAATTTCAAAATCTAATCAAAACAGTGTTTATCATTTGTTGTCATAGTTATACAATAATTTGGAAAAAATAACAAATTTGTTTTATTTTGTCAAAGGTTACTTGTTCAACATATTTTTATTTCAAAATTTATGGAAATTTATAATTTTGATTTAGAATAAACAATTTTTTTAAAAATATTTTGCTTGCGGCGAATAAAAAATAGTATATGATGCACGGACGTAAGCTATTTTGGACTTAATGTGGGTGCAAATCTCGGCTATCGCCTCGATTTGCGATATGGATTTGACTCCACATTCGTCCAAAATCTTTAGCTTACGTCCTTGCATCATAATGTACTATTTGAGTATTATATGTATATAAAAACCAAAGTAAAAAACAAAACATTTTATTTATCGAAGACAAGTTATTTTTTTTCTTTTCGCTAAGAAAGATTTATTCATGTATGTATAGGTAATAATATTTTAAACTGCATATACCAGTGGAGTGGAGTGTACATTTATAAAACTTGTATAAAGTTACTTTTTATTGCATAAATTCTTTAGGTTCCTGTTTCATAAATTAATTCAGTAACTTACAAACAACGTCTCGTTATTTGTAAGAGTTTAAGAAATTTTTTTTCACAGGACAGGACAAATCTGGTATTTTTCAGTATTTGCGTGCGCTGCGTTCTTAATATGTTCCTAACATAACAGTCAGTTCACCTATTCCCAAAGATACCCAAATACTCCTGATATAAGTTGCGCAGATGATAATGAAACATCTTTTAATTAATGATGTTTTCTAATTTTCTATGCTTTAAGTTCCAGAGTTAATAAAAAATCGTCGGCCTTTAGTGGCGGGCAAGTTTTTTCAATATATTTCCATTCTTCGCTCAAGAAATCTGTTGACCTTATTATATACGGACTTTTAATTTATTAACCAGAAGTCACTCAAAAACAACGTTCATTCGTTTGGTTTGTCTTTACCCAAAGCATTAAGTGGTCTTTAAGCTTGGGACTTTGATTTAGCACTACGCTAAAATTCGTCAGATGATCTCTCTCTCCCGCTCCCGTTCCCTCTCACTCTCTCCTCTCTCTCTCTCCCCCTCCCTTTCTTTCTCTCCATCTCTCTCTCATTCTCTCTCGCTCTTTCTCTATCTGTCTCACTCTTTCTCTATCTGTCTCACTCTTTCTCTATCTGTCTCACTCTTTCTCTATCTGTCTCACTCTTTCTCTATCTGTCTCACTCTCTCCTCTCTCTCTCTTTGGCTTGCGCTCTCTCGCTGTATGTAAGTGTGATGTAGGTGATTGATCTGGAAATTATTAGGAGTATCGTAGTTGAAGCTTGCTAAACTGTAAACAAATTACAGAGGATAATATTTGGTCGAAAATGAATTCCGATCAGCCTTACCAGTTTTTTTAGAATGTTTATATGGCATGGTAATGAGCAATCTAGCACTTTTTAATCTGACACAGATTATTCATTAAACGAGGGATAGTTACCAGGCTGAATGTAAACCAGTTACCTTTCGGTTTCATTCGTTTTAGTAAAGAAGTTGTAGTGTGAATTTGCATGAGCCTGTGTTAATTTTATGTTCAATTACTTTCCGTATCTTCAAATCTGCCATATAACTGGTAATAAGCTTAGCTGATGGTTTATCTGTTGTTATGGCTAAAGTTTGTGGTCACGTCTTTTCGATAACAGAATTAACTAGCTAAGGTCTGTAACGGTCTATTGTGTTAATAAATGACTTCATCCCCATCAATTGCTTTTATAACACTATCCAAAAACTAACAGGACAAACGATGCCCGAAGTGCTGCCTGGTAGGCGGAATATAAGAGCCTCTTTGAGCCTATCTTGAGGTCGCTCTTGGCTGGTCTGACCATTGCTGCCAGAGATGGAGTAATTATACTAAGTACATGGCTGTACTTAGTTTATTGGTACATGATATTTCCCAACATGAATTGTCCTTCTAGGACTGTGAACCATAGATCCGGATTATCGAACCAGAAAGCAAGGACTTTTGATGCTACATGATTTATTTGTGGCATGCTTCCGAAGAAGTTGTAGCTTGGAAAGGTGGAGATGACTCAGTAGAAGTTGAAGAGAATGAAGGATTTGAAGAAGTATATTTTTCCAACAGAGCAGCAGCGACCAGTGCCTTAATCTGGTCTGCGGTAACCGTAAAGCTTTCGGATTCGGAAGATGCATCAGTTTCTTCTGGTTCTGGTTTGCCTGCTAAAACTGATGGGAAGATGAATGAGTGGCGGAAAAGTTGTGACCGCAACTAGGTAGAAAGTGGCTGTAGCAAACAAATCAGAAGTTCCAAAATTATGAACATTTTTAAAAAATAATAGAAAGTATATAAAATTTAAAGTTCACACAAAAAAAAAATCAATCTACAACTTAATATTATTATTAAATTAAATTATTTAGCAGTAATTAGGAGTATTATTTTGATTAATTAGGAAAATTATTTAATACAAATAATAAAATTGTGCTCAAAATTAAATCCAACGAAATCCAAAAATTGTGTTGAGTGGCTGGGTCACCAAATATAGGTTGTATTATCAATTCTATATAATATCGAATTTAAAATCAGAAACTCTTCCTATTCAATCATTTAAGTCTTGCAATTAAAAAATCTTCTTTCTTTTCTCAAATAAAGGTAAAACCATTTTGTAACAAATACAGTGTTTTTTCTTTTAATTTACTCTGTCAAACTAATTCCAATACATATAATTTTCTTTGGTTAAATCCGCCTTCTTTCTTGAATTATATTTTAATCTCTTTAAATTAATCGAACTAATTTCTGATGTAAAATTCACAATAAGAACGGTACTCTTCAGTACCATAAGGCAAAAAATATTGGACCCTCAGTCCGTATTTTGCAATTGAACATTGAGGCATAAGCAAGTTAAAAACTGAACATTTACAAAGAGTATTAAAAGTAATCGATATCGACGTTGTAACTTTGCAAGAAACGCATGCAGCATATGAAGCGCAACTTATCTCTAGAGGACACATTGTTGGTTACAAATTAATTAGTGCTATTTACCATCAAACATATGGATCTGCCACGCAGGTTACGTCAGAAATCATGAACTGCACCCATGTACTTACATGGACGGACAACAATATACATCTTATTGCTGTTGATATATTGGACACGAAGATTGTAAAGGTATACAAACCTCCAAATACAGGATGGCCAGCTGCTACTCTACCATTATTTCACCGTCCAGCAATATATGCTGGTGACTTCAATAGCCATCACACTCAGTGGTCCTCCTCAAATAACAATCCCAATGGCATATAACTGACTGACTGGGCGGATGGTAACAACATGTTCCTGGTATATGATGCGAAAGACATGAAAACCTTTAGATCTACTAGATGGTGAAGTGATTACAATCCCGACCTCTGTTTTCCACAAAAAACGAACAACGTAACCCTATTCCAATATCTAGGGCTGTCTTACAAGGTTTTCCACGTTCTCAACATCGTCCAGTAATTCTTGAGGTAGAAGTCCAAATCCCACTCGATAACTCTACTCCTCAACCTAGATGGAATTTTATCTAAGCTGACTGATCTAAATATTGGTCAGAGTTGCATGCAGTGATTCGCTGGATCCAACCTCTTCCTAAAAATTACGATAGGTTCGTTGGAGCCATCATCTCAAATGCTAAGAAATGCATCCCAAGAGGGTTCCGTGAAGATTGCATTCCTGGCTAGAGTAGTGAGAGAGATATTATATGAGGAGTCCCTTAGTAGTGGTGACAAAAGTGTTTTAACATTTTTGAAAACATTGATTTTTTCCATTCAAGCAAGGATCCTAGGAATCGTCTCCTTCGGAAGCTGGGTGGCTCAAACTCAGCTACTCGTGTTAACAATGAAATAAATCGAGAGGACATTGCAAATCAATATCGTAAACATGTCTCGTTTTTCTATTAATCGCCTTCATAAAAGAACAATTAAACGTAAATTAAGAGAAATGAAACATAATTGCTCGTCACCATCGAAGTATGCGAAATCTTTTAGTAGCGAAGAACTAGATTCAGCTTTGTCCCAAATAAAAAACGAAAAAGAAGCTGGCTGCGATGGTATTTTTCCAGAATTTCTTAGAAATGCTGGAAAAAATGTAAAACAATGGCTAACTAAATTTTTCTCGAATATCCTAGAAACCGGTAATCTTCCAAAACATTTTAAGACTACGAAAGTGATAGCGATACTTAAGCCAGGTAAACCAATGAACCAGGAAGCTACTTTTGAGCATCTGCTATAAATTGCTAGAACGATTCATATACAACCGTATCGCACCCATCCTGAATGACCAGATCCCTGTTGAACAAGCTTCAACAAGCCGTCCCAATCGCTATTGCACTGACCAATTGCTCGCTTTAACATCCTATATCGAAGCTAGGTATCAAAAACAATTAAAAACAGACGCAGTATTCATCGATCTCACTGCAGCATATGACACGGTCTGTCGAATTGGGATTATATATAAGCTGTTCAATGCAATACCTTGTAGCACCATCCAGTGGCGTAGCGACATACGGGTTTGTTCGGGTTCAAACCCCCCCCATTGAAATTTTAAAATTTCTGTAATCTAGAAGAATTGCTCTAATATTCTAATATTAAAATTTTTTCCCTGGTTTCTTACGAATGAATTGAACAGTTGCTTTCTTTTCGTTCCTCAGAACCCCCTCCTTCCATCTTCCTGTCAGACCTGACGCCGAGGGGGGTTTTGGGGGTTGTGACACCCTTCCAAGAATTTTCCCATTCGGCAAATTCGGCATTTTTACGAAAAGAATTTTCCAATTCGGCAATTTTACGATTTTATTAAAGTTAAGTTAAGTTTATTAAAGTTATTTAAGCAAACATTTAAATTTTCGCAGCGATTCCCACTTTTTGTTCAGTATCACTTATTTATTTTCTTTGCCATTAGGCAAATTACGATTTTAAAATCTTTACGGCAACTCGACTTAAAATAGCCGAAGCAGAAAAATCTGGATGAATGACTAATACATTTTTAAATAAAATCAATAATTTATATAAATAAATTATTGTAATTATAATCAACGGAACAAACTTTTTTTGGTATATACTTATTATAACATGTTTCGAATGTAAACATTCATCGTCAGATTACCAAAATCAATGGCGTAGCGACACACGGGTTTATTCGGGTTTAAGCCCCCCCATTGAAATTTTAAAGTTTCTGTCTTCTAGAAGAATTGCTCTAATATTCTAATATTAAGATTTTTTCCCTGGCATCTTACGAATGAATTGAACAGTTGCTTTCTTTTCGTTCCACAGAACCCCACCCTCCACTATGTTGTCATAGTGATAGCACACATACTCACTAGCACACATACTCAAAAAGTTGACTGCCAGCTGCATGCCACGATGCGTACTATAAGTGGTGTTATCAGATCCACCCCTTAACCTTGGCCCTGTGTTAAGCAATATCGCTCCACCTGCACTCAGACGCTCGCATGCTCTCATGCGTGAACATAAAAAGGTAACCAACAACATCACGTTACCCTTGCACGAGGATAACGGTGACCACACTCGTTGTCGATTGAAGTCAAGAAAGCCTCCACATAAAACTGCCAGCAACCTGCTGGCAACTAATTTTAATATCTTGGAGGTGTCCCTCCTGGCATCATCAATATAACTAGCCTTTCTATTACTAACCCGACTTCTACCCAACCTGGTTTCGATCTGCCACGTCATACCTGGACTACACTAAACCGAATAAGAACGAATCATGGACGCTGTGCTGATTCTTTCTACATTTGGGGCATTTCAGAGTCCCCTGGGCCCTGAGTGTGACTGCAGCGCTCCACAATAAACCATAAAACACATTGCAACTGCGTGTCCAATTCGACGGTACAATGGCGACATCTCAGACATCCATTTGGCAACTCCCGATGTAGTAGCATGGATAGACTCGCTCGATGTAAACATCTAATATTCAAATGTACTACCCAATGTTCAAATATTTTACTTTCTACTTTTTTACTAAAAGACGCGCAATCAAATTGAATGTAAGTTCATTTAATGTGTATCCATGCTTTGTTTTAGGTAGATTTCATAGAAGAGTCTACCTATTTTAAGTTTAATTTTTAATGTGTCACAAAAAACCATACGCTAAATAAAAAAAAAATAGTGATACAATAATTTGGAAAAAATAACAAATATTATGTCAAAGGTAGCTTGTTCCACATATTTTTATTTCAAAATTTATGCAAATTTGTAATTTCAATTTAGAATAAACATTTTTTTAAAATATTTTACTTGCGGCGAATAAAAAATAGTATATGATGCACGGACATAAGCTATTTTGGACTTAATGTGGATGCAACTCCACATACGACCAAAATCTTTAGCTTTACGTCCTAGCATCACAATGTACTATTCTGGCGTCTTTTATTTATGCCCACTGGTCTACTATTTTGTCTACTATTCTTTCTTTATGAGTACATCTGTAGCCCTATTCCTGTACATCGTGAAATAGGATTTGAGAACAGGATAGGATTTGATTACAGCAATTTTTTCATAACTAGTATTCCGTGCCGGAAATAACAAATAACAATTTCGTAGATCGGACAATAGATAAGATCGGACAAAACAAAGTGTCCTGGAAGTTGTTCTAAATACAAAACAAAATTAATTGTGTTAGAATAGTTAAAATGATATCTAACGCCTTGATATTTTAAGGAATTTGATTAATCAAGAAAATAATTTTTCATCCCTTCCTAGACACAGGTTTGAGGCGAATCAATAGGTAAAGTGTCATTCAGTTTCAAATAAGTTTAAATTTCAAAATCACTAGCACAAAAATTTCTTTTTAAAAATAACCAAAATTATCATTTTTTAAAGTTAATAAAAAATTATTATTCGAAATTTGCTTTTTTAAAGTTAATTAAAAATTATTCGAAATTTGTTTTATGAAAGTTAATTAAAATTATTCGATATTTTTGTTTTATATTACACCAACTCTCACCAAAATATTTTATAAATCCTATAAATCTGGTATTTATCCATCCTGCTGGAAGTTGGCCAATGTCCAGCCTGTCCCAAAAAGACGAAATGTGATATTTCAAATTACAGACCAATAGCCTTACTCCCAGTCCTGTTTAAAATATACGAGCAATATATTAATTCACACATATCCAAATTTTTGGAGGACAACCATTTGATATCTGACAGCCAATACGGTTTTAGAAACAAAAGATCAACAACCGATCTATTGAACTATGTAGCACATCTTTGGAATAGCATACTTGAGAAAGGTGGTGAAACGTACGTAATCGCATTAGACATCTCAACAGCATTTGATCGAATCTTTCATGCCAACTTGATCAACAAGCTCGTTGCGTACGGTTTTCATCCCGCAGTCGTGAAGTTGATTCAAAATTTTCTGACTAACCGATACATCTCGGTATCTATAGATGGTTTTATTTCTGAGTTCAAATTAATTAACGCTGATGTACCCAAGGCTCAGTTTTATCTCCCACTTTATTTTTAATTTATATCAACGAACTGTTGCAAATCACCAATAACCCAATAAATAGTTTTGCAGATGATAGTACACTGCACAAGTCATTCTTCCCCCTATCTTCAAAGGGTAAAATGCATGAAGAAATAAAGCCCGCCTGGAGAGACGCTGCCATAAATGTAAACGAGGACCTCGCCGATTGGGGTGACATAAATTTGGTCAATTTTACTTCCACCAAAACACAGTTATTGATTGTTTCCAGATCAAAGACCGAGTTTCCCAACGATATTTCAATTAATATGTGTAACGACCAAATAGACGAATGTGAAAACATTCGTTTATTGGGAGTCACAATTTCCAATGACTTACTCTGGAACGATCATATCATGGCCATGGCAAAGAGCGCGTCAAGAAAACTCGGCCTCCTCAATAGATGTAAAAAATATTTTTCTCCGTATCAATTACTCCACATTTATAAGTTCTATATTCGTCCCTGCATGGAGTATTGTTGTCAACTTTGGGGCGCTGCATCTGTTACCATCTTGAGCCTTTTGGACTCTGTTGAAAAGCGTGCTATACGAATTGTTGGTGATCGAAATTTAACATTAAATCTTGATTCCCTACAACATCGTCGCACTGTTGCTGATCTCGTTGTTTTTTATAAATATCGTCACCAGCAGTGCTCGGATGAAATTAGATCTATAATGCCTCAGACATCTTCTTTTCCTTGTTCAACTCTTCAATCTGTTTATGCAAATAGTCAAACTGTCGGGATTACTCACTGCCCCAGTAACAAAATGCAAAGGGATTTCTTTGTGCTTACATCGTACAAATGGAATGCTTTGCTTGAATCAATAGTCTCGAGTGCCTTCAATCCACAAAGATTTAAATAAAGCGTCCACCAACACCTCAAGATGCATGTTGTTGTGGGACCTATATGGTCTTAAAAGGTATCTATGTGTTGTTGTGACATATTTTGTAATTCCTACTACACAACACCTTTTACTAAAAAAAAAAAAATATTGTAAAAATATTTTTGTTTTTAAATAAAAATTATTCGATATTTGTTTTCTTAAAGTTAATTAAAAATAATTTAAAATAGTTAAAAAAAATCATTAATCTAGTTTTTAAAAAATTATTAATTAAAAAAATTAAAATTGAGGAAACATTAAAATGAAGTATCTATTATTGTAATGAATTATTAATAAAACTAATTAATTGGTTTATTGGGTTAAACTATTAAGTCTTATAAAATAATCCTTGACCCCCCCCAAATGGAAAATTCTGGCTACGCCACTGTATAGATCTAACTTCAAAAGCAAGAACTAAGTAACCTACTGTAGAGGAAGGTAAACAGATGAAGAGGGAATTTCAAAACATTAATTTAGTTTTTTTCACGGCAACAATCTCGTACTTGAAAATGAAATTTGTCTTTGCAAATGAAAAAGTGAAATTTTAATCGGAACTTTATAGCACAACGCATGGGGTATTTAAACTATTTTAATTGCACCTTGGCTTCGTGATCGTGACCACGAAAACCTCCGAAAGATGATTTCTGATGCAAACTTTTAATTGGCACCACCCTCACTTGCTTTTGAACCTCGGATTCGTAATCTTCGACGCCGAAAACCCTCGAGAGACGATTTCCCATGAGAAATATTAATTTTTTGAATCACTGTCTGGGTGGTTTTGAAGGGCTGGTATCACTTGCTTTTGGTCCTCTAATTTGTAATCAGCAAGCCCGAGAGACAATTTCCGAGGTGAAGTTTTTCAATTTTCAAAATTTGTTATCACTGCTACTACTGCTTTGTGATGGGGAAATTACCCGAATTTTCTCATTTTTCTATTTACTGCAGGGGTTGGTACTGATGAATGTTACTGAAGGTCTAAGGATTGTACAGCATTGGCCGGTTTATTTACTGTATTACAAAAAAACTGTGTTTCAAAAAAGCTGAAATAGGTGATTTGTATTTAGTTTTCCCTTAAACATTTTAATAAAACGGCGGCAATAAAAAACGGACGTTTTTGTTTGCTTATTTTGAGTAGTTATGACCCAGAACGTCGAGAAATGCTTGTACACTTGTCGATACATACACTTGTCGAGAAATAACTGTGCACATCCTCGAAACTAATTTTTATTAAATTCATTCTATTTTTTCGAATAAGAACAATGAACTATTGGTGCTGTAAATGGAAATAGCGTTTTTAAAGAGGTTTTAAATGATTTGTAAAAAATACTGTTTTATAATTCGATTACATCATGTAATTCAAAATGTTTTAAAAAAACCGGAGAAAAAGTCCTAGCTCCGAAGCTCCGAAGACGTATCTTCAAACCCGAAGACTTCGGAGTAAAAAGTACGAGTTGGTAAACCTATGTTGTTGGTGACTTAGAATGTTAATTATAATTAAATTACAATAATTTTAAATCATGGAATAAATTTTGAAACAAGCTCTTATAATATGGAGTTTTTATTTCTCTGAGAAAAATCTAAATATGCCTTCGAATTTAAGAAATTCAAATGATTCAAATGATAGGTTTGGACGAGTTTAATTACTCACAAAAATCCCTATAATGTTGTCTAATATGGGTACATATATGACAATATCTGACCAAGTGTCAGCCATTGATTTCACATTGATTGGAAACTAGATCAGTATAATTTCTATACACTCATGACTTAGGTGGATTTGACCTCTTCCAGTGCTATGGAGACAATTGTTCTGTTTGTCGACGTTTAATTCAAGCCCAGCTCAACCCAATCGGCGTTTTACCCTAAATACTTTACCTGAATGTATATAGAGATCGATTAATCTTTTGAGAGCCAGGTCAGTAATCAGTATGTTAAGACATCAGAGTTATTTTCATTGTTATTTGGTAAGTCGAATTTATATATATCACTGAGTGCTACGTTGTGTTAAGTGATTGGTAAGCCTCAGTTTCGATCGCATTCACATTATGTTGCGCATCAATCAATGACAACCAACTAGAATAAAAATTGTTCCGGAAGATAATAATAAGAATCTGCTAGTTGGAGATTGAAGAGCATCAAAATTATTATAAATAATTTTTTATGAAACCTTGTGATACTCGATCATTGTAATTTAATATTGAATACAATCCAAATTAATTGAACTCACACATAAGAAAGAAACTATCAAGTGAAGAATATCGGTCATACAAATATTTTTATTTAGAGATAACAAAGTGTCTCAGGGTTGTAATTTGTTTTAAATCAAATGTTTAAACAAATCTAATAATGTTATCAAATTGAAATTAGAATAATCGCGAAAATATAATAATTTCGAATTTATTTATTAGATAAAGTCAAAGTGGGTAGACAAGTAGATAGGTATCTACTTATCTCCCCACATTGATTAGTAGATAGGGAGATAAGTAGATAGGTTTAGTGCAATTTATTTACCAATGAATTTTTGACAGATAGCACACAGCAAGAGATAAAAGATGAGAAAAAAGTGAGACAGAGATGTACATTATTTATTTTGGGATAAATTTGTTTTGAAAACAATTGCAAACATTAGTTAAATTTCTGCTCCTAGTTCGTACCATTTGTTTGTTGTGACATTTGTTTCCATAGGCATCGTTATTTTTATCATTATTATTTTTAATTATCAAAATTTTGTTATACTGCCTACAAAATCGTTAATATTTTTATTAGTTTTTGGGTTTCGATTATAATTGGTTGAATTTCAATAGCAATTTATTACTTTTATGCGTTTTTTTCTCCATTTCAACGGGACCCCAACAGTTTTTTTTAATATTTTAATCCGAGCCACTGAATATTCGCACATGCGCATATGAATATAAGCACAACGACCAATTTTCGTGTTCGCTGGTAAAAAAATACTAATATATCTTGCTTTAAATTATTTTCTAAACTGGTGTTATCGGAATTGCCGGTTGTTGTTTTTATGACAAAAAGAGATCTTAGCAATCAATAACTTAAGTATCAGTTCGACTTCGCCACCAATCGGTAAATAAATTTGAAATACAGTCAGCGTCAAAAAAAAGTGTACAGCTAATAGTTCAACATTTACGGACTAATATATCTTAAAAGAAGAATGGAAAAATAAAATACATTTCATTTTTAAAAAGTGTATTAAGTATTAGTTTATTTTAGCAAAAACAAAAATTCAATTATTTGTTGTTATCCTTGTAATTTTAAAAAAATTGCAAAATGCTCTGATTTTACGCGTCAAAAAAAAGTGTACACTCTCACATTGTTTGATTGTTTTTTGTTATAGCGGGATTTCCGATTTTTTCAACTAATTTTACTTTGTTTTGTTGCATTGTCGATACCTTCGTGTCAAAGATCCGTGCAGTTATTATTATCCCAATAATAATAATTTCATGCTCTGCATGAAAATGGGTTACATGGTAGAACTCCGAGAAAAAAATCAGTTAATTCTAAGAAAAACCGAAAAAAGCGTCTCGAATATGCAAAAAAGCATATTTTTATTTTACAAAATATCTATTTTACACTCGTCACTGAATAAGCATTTATTCAAAATAGTAATGTCTTCAAATATATGCTTTTTTGCATATTCGAGACGCTTTTTTTGGTTTTTCTTAGAATTAACTGATTTTTTTCTCGGAGTTCTACCATGTAACCCATTTTCATGCAGAGCACGGCAAACGGTACTGGCTCTTATTCCTGCTCCTAATGTTTCTGTGAGTTTCTCAGCTATTCTGACTGCACTTTCAGAGGGATTAGCCCTAGCCCTTCGCGCTATCGCTCTTTTGTCCACAACTGACAAAATTGGCGGCCTGCCAGAACGGGGAAGATCTTCTACACTTCTCAAATGTTTGAATTTGAATAGTATTTTTTTCACAATATTATGACTTCTGTCGATAATACTAGCAATTTCCCTCAGAGATTTGCCTTGAGATGCTAATTTTACCACTAAATTACGTGTTTCTATAGTAGTTTGTGTGGCCATGTTGAATAATATTAAATTATTATTATTGGGATAATAATAACTGCCCGGATTTTTGACACGAAGGTATCGACAATGCAACAAAACAAAATAAAATTAATTGAAAAAATCCGAAATCCCGTTATAATAAAAAACAATCAAACAATGTGAGAGTGTACACATTTTTTTGACGCGTAAAATCAGAGCATTTTGCAATTTTTTTAAAATTACAAGGATAACAACAAATAATTGAATTTTTGTTTTTGCTAAAATAAACTAATACTTAATACACTTTTTCAAAATGAAATGTATTTTATTTTTCCATTCTTCTTTTAAGATATATTAGTCCGTAAATGTTGAACTATTAGCTGTACACTTTTTTTTGACGCTGACTGTATATGTAAAAGGCTTACTACTAAACTACTAACCCTCGAAAACCATCAAAATAAATAAAAATTTAATAAATATATTGAATGAAGTGGAAAAAATCTTAATTATTTTGATAAACATAAAAACAAATTTATTATCAAATATATTTTCATTTAGTCTTTGAGAAGCTCTATTTCATAGTTGTTTGCTTTAAAAAAAATCTATTAAAGTTTATTCGATACAGTTAACATAGTTGTTTTTAAGTTTAATTTAGACAAATCATTTTAATTTACGCGAGTAAGTATTGTTTAAAACTATAGTTATGAACGGTTAATAAAACGTGTGATCACTGTTGTCAACGGAATCTAAACAATATTTTTCGAAACATTTATAAGAAACAATAAAACAATTTCATACAAATGCTTTTCGGTTTGTTTTTAATTCAACTGGTTCGGAATGAGCTAACCGATGCACACTGAGCGAAGAGAACGCTACTGCACAACGGACAATGTACGGCGACTTTTTTTTTGATTTTTGACTTTGCATCTTGTTTTTATAAACTAATAATTAAAATAATTATTAGTTTAGCAAGCAATTTAAATAACCGTAGCAGTTAATCTATCTTTTATTAATAAAAATAATTGTTGAACTAATAATTACTGATTGTCGATTTTAAGTTTTTTAAACTTTAATAATTAATTTAATTTTAATAGCTAAGAACTTTAATTAATTTCAAATAATAAATAAAATAAATTAAACATAATAACTTTATAGCAGATAATTCATATGAAGTGATTTTATTGTAATTTACACGATCTACTTGAGCATGCGTCATTAAGAGTATTTGAAGACACTGCGTATTACACCAGTCGAATTAAAAACTCCGTACATCAAGGTATATTTACCCAAGTTTTATTTAAAAACATTTGCGCAGGTTAAACTTGCCGATTAAATAAAAAACGCAGTGTCTAATTTTGAGTACACTTCTCCGCACCGGCTGACTCATTGTCCGTCTCACTCAAACCGGCTCACTCAAGCGTGTTGTTAATTAAACTCATTAAACCGGCTCACTCAAACATTGTAGAGATGCACGTTAAATTTATTTTAATTTGCAGTATGTAATCGATTAAAAAAATGGAAAAAATTACTGTCATCAGTTATTTTGAATTACTTTAAATGTTGTGTAAGCAATAAGTTATAATTATTTTAAATTAAAATAATTGATTGATAATAATAGAACATTAAATCGTAATTTCGCAAATACAATCTTTGTTATTTAACAGTAACTCAACTAGAACAGGTTCTTCCTTCTATTTTGTAGAAAATTGTTAAATAATAAATATATTATAAATTATAACATTGAAGTATTTGATTTTGATTATGGGATGATATAGTGTTGTGTCGTTTGATTATACGTATACACGTTTTTTTAATATTTCGATTGTTAACAACAATTTAATTTTTTTTTCTGTTATTAATATACTACACTGAATGTTACAAACGTGTTTGTGCTACATATGTTGTATTTTTAAACTTGATATTGCGATACTTTTTGAAAACGTGATGCTGAATATTAATTAATTAAAGGTTTTTATTTATTTTTTTAATTTATTTATTAATTATTACTTCCGTAAGCTTAATTGTGGTTCTAGCATATAGTTGCCACCTTTTCAAATTTACAAAACGAGTCACGATCGTTATTATCACTAAATTAAGTAACAACCTCGGCTCCTTTTTCTTCCCCTTTCTTCCCCGAGGAAAATTAGTTGTTTGCTTTAATAAACACTAAAATTAACAATTTCGACGAGTCGTATCTAATTTTACAAGTTTTATAGTACGGTACTATGAATAAGTAAATCGAGAATAACGATGAGACTTTGGTGGCCGCCCATAGGTATGTCATTAACTTGCGTTTAAGAAAGTCAAAAATTTACTTGGATTAGACTTATGGATCTTTTTAAGGAGTTGAAGATCATGGGATACACTCTGGAAGGTATTTTGGCGGCACACAGTGGGCTTTTTTGTGCAATAAGTAATTTTTTCGACACATAAAATTTAAAAATGTAATGATGCAGTTTTGTAGAAAATTGATTCAGTATGAAGAATCCATAAATTGTATTCCAAAAAAACGTTTATTTGTCTTTGAAATAATGAAGTAAAGTCACATGTAAATTTTGGTCCGAAATATTGACAACTGTTTACGCACTTCTATAGTGTTTGTACGTAAGATAACTTTATTGCTCTAATTTAAATAGTGATTATTTTAAAATATAGTTTTTTCTGCGTATTTAAAAAAAAAAATTATAAAGTTCGCTCATATGGTTTAAAAGATATGATAGAATAAAATTTGTTCTATAATGTGCCGTAATTGCAAACTTCCTTGGAAGAAAAAAAAGGTTGCTCGGTCGTGCTAGGTGCTCCCGCTATAATAAAATGAAACGTAAGACTCCATACTATCAATTAAAAAAAACAAAAGTTTAAATAATTAATAATCTTTTATAAAATCATAAAATTTGTCTCCAAATACATGAAATTTTTAATTTTAAAAAATTAAAAAAGATGAAAAACGTGATCTACGCAGGTGAAAAAGTCGAAATTTGAACTTGACCATTTTTGATTTTCCTGAAACTTGGCATATAAGTAGGGACAAAATAAAAAATACAACTTATTTTAAAATTTTTTTAAAGTGCATAGTTTGAGCATCATGCACCCCAACATGCATGAAAAATGAAAATTCTGTCAATCCGATGTAACTTTGAAATTGAATTGCTCAAGAACGGCTATACCGATTTCATCAAACTTTTTTTGTTTGATAGATGATTAATTAGTCGTTTGAAAAAAATTAATTTATTGTTTTAATAATTAATTTTTAAATAAAAATATTGAAAAAACTTTTTTAAAGATGACGCTAGGGTCAAAGATCAATTGGAATTTTATTAATTTTTTTCTGAAAATAGTTCTATCCTTACTGTAAAATATATCAAATTTACAAAGAGGCTAAAATTCTTGTTCTTGAGATACAGGTAACTCTTGAATTATGCGACACTTGAATTATGCGATTTTGGTTATATGCGGTTCAAAATTTTAAATTATGCGCAAAATTTTAGTTTAGTGCGATTAAACTTTTCGCTACAACTTTTAATACACCTAACAAATACGTATTCATTTTATGTACGCACATTCCCCGATTTTGCATTATCTTCTCTTTGCTTTATTCTAATAAATATGTACATTTTTACATGTTTTTATATCCTCAGTATAATATATTTGAGTACATCAACACCGCTGAGCGCCTGTTGTTGTGAAACCTAGGCCATGAAATGTTACTATTTATGTAACTTTGATGGACAGCAGCACAATTATTCTTACCACAACAGTAGATGATAATTAAAGCGGACAAATACCTAAAAGATTACACACATATATCAATTCTTAAAGCAAGAAAAAAGTACAAAGATTTTAATCCACATGAGGTCGCATTTATTTATTTCTATAAAGTAATGGATCAAGCGGTCTTATAGCAAAATCATTCCTCATTCATCTTTACTTTTTCTCAAGCTTTCAAACATTTTGATATGAAAAAATTATCTCTTCTTGTGGTTCTACAAATTGTGTGTCCCAGAAGCTAAAAAAAAGATTTAAAAACGTTGATCACCATCGATAATACTTTTGGCATTCAACGGATCTCAACCATTCTAACATTAAATTTATTTTTTACCACCTAATAAAACTATTCTGCAGCCATTAGAGTAGAGCATTACAAATTAGTAGAGATTAAAATATTTAGAGTAGAGATTAAAATATTTGGGGTAGCGAAAATCCGAAATTCTACGTCCACGCCGTGCTACCTGGGTAACGCTAACAGAATTAGGTTGGTGTAGTTGAGAGGGGCAGAGTAAATACTGCTTATACTCATTACCATGGCGAGTCATTGGCGCCATAAAACCAATGCAACTCAAGCGTCTGTTCTCCATGTTAGGGGCGGCTTGGAGCGGGCGTCTGTCTTGGATCAAGGGGCTCGCTATATAAATGTGTAGAAAGCGTCTGTTCTCCATGTTAGGGGCGGCTTTCAGCGGGCGTCTGTCTTGGATCAAGCGGCTCGCTATATAAACGTGTAAAAAGGTTGTTTCTGGTGACCTTAAGATGCAGAACGAACCCATTCACGAAAATTTGGGTTGGGCGAAGGGCTAACACCCCATTTTCGTAAAAAAATTACTGTCATGAATTCTGTACACAGGCCTCGGAATATCTCGGTTTCATTATTGGAACGACCTCGGAAACTGTACCCGGACTACGATTTAAAAATAGGAACCTGGAACGTGCTAAGCCTTAGAAGACCAGGAGATCTCCTAAAACTCACCCAACAAGTCGACAGCTACACACTGGATATAGTGGCATTACAAGAACTAAGATGGCCAGGCAGTGGAATCCATGAAACAGCGAAAGGATACACTCTGCAGTATTATTGCGCTCATCAAAACGGAGAAGAATTTGGAGTTGGCTTTCTTATACACCGTCGCGTGAATCAGCATGTTATCGACTTCTGCCCAATTAATATGCAGTTATGCACACTGAGAATCCGCACGAAAAAATTCAATGTAACGATCGTCAATGTTCATGCACCTACTGAAGATAAAGCAGATGATATTAAAGACCTGTTCTTCCTAGAACTCGAGGAAGTCCTCAATATAAAATATCGGCACGATATAAAAATCGTGGTAGATGACTTTAATGCTCAAATCGGTAGGATTGCAGAACTTAAAACACATATTGGCCATAACAGCTTGCATCATACCAGCAACAATAACGGTTTTCGCGCAGCCGAGCTGGCTATGATGTATGATCTAGTAATTTCCATCACTTTCTTCCCTCACTAGAGAATTCACAAGGCAACGTGGAAATCAAATGACGGAAGAACGGAAAATCAAATCGATCACGTCATGATCTCTAAGAGACACTCTACAAGTATAACTGACGTTCGATCATACAGAGGTGCTGATATGGACACCGATCATATGCTTGTCATCTTTAAGTACAAGTGCAAGTTGTCATCTACATTTAACAGACAAGCAAAAAAGACCGTGCGCTGGAATGTCGAAGCATTTAAACATCCGGAAACGCTGAATAGATATCAGGAAATAATAACACAAAACATAGAAGAGCATGACATCTTTTCTGAGATGCCATTAAACATACAAGAAGAATGGCAAACGCTTCAATCAACCATTATAGCCGCAGCACAAACTACAATCGGAAAACGACCACCGAAATCACACAACGAATGGTTTGACGACGAGTGTCGCCAATCCGTTGAAAATAAACAAAAACTGCGAGAAAAATGGTTAACAAGGAACATCCGAAGCTCCAAGCTGATTATCTATGCGCCAGGAAAGCCTCAGCAAAACTTCTACGTAAAAAAAAAACGCGAACACATGAAGAGCTGCATCGAATACATCAACCAACATGCGGCCAACGGAAATTCAAAAGAGTGCTTTGCCAATGCACGGAATCTGCAAAAGATTTCCACCCAAGATCTACAGCCATCAAAAATGAAAATAATGAACTTACAACAAGTGAACGTGATGTGCTGGCAGTGTGGCGATCCCACTTTCAAGACCTACTCAATAGGACGAACGAAGTTCATCCTATTCGAGCAATTGCTCCATCAACTGAGGAGATTTTTGTCCCTTACCCAGCAATAGAAGAAGTGGAAGCTGCCATTAAAAAACTGAAAAATGGCAAATCACCAGGTTTCGATGGAATTCCCGCAGAACTTCTGAAAAATGGAGGAGCAGCTCTGGTCTCACGTATATACGATCTGATTCTTGCAATCTGGGACCAAGAAAAACTACCTGCTGAATGGAAAACAGCTCTCATTGTTCCGCTACATAAGAAAGGTGACCGTCTAAAGTGTGAAAATTATCGTGGCATCGCACTGTTGAACACTGCATATAAAATACTAGCTAATGTTGTACTTGCTCGACTCATCCCGTTCGCCGAATCTATCATCGGTGACTATCAGTGTGGTTTTCGTCCCAACCGCTCAACCACAGATCAATGTTTTACATTAAGGATGATTCTGGAAAAATGTTGGGAGTACAACATCAGCATTCACCAGCTCTACGTTGATTTCAGGCAAGCATATGATAGTATCATCCGCGACAACCTCTGGTCCGCACTCATATGCCTTGGTATCCCAGAGAAACTTGTTTCTCTGTGCAAGCTCACAACATCGGGATCAAATTGTAGAATAGTAATCGAAGGGTCTGTTTCTGATCCTTTCGATATAACATCAGGTGTTCGACAAGGTGATGCACTCGCGCCCATACTATTTAATTTGGCGCTGGAGTACGCGATAAGAAAAAGCCGAATTGAGACACAAAACTGCATATATAACAAATCTAGTCAGGTTCTTGGCTATGCAGATGATATTGTGCTTCTCGGACGTAGAACAAGCGATATCAAGGATAGTCTCTCTCAGCTTGAAAGAAATGCTAAACGACTTGGATTATGCATTAACAACGGCAAGACTAAACTTTTAACAACATCCAGGAATATACCTCCCGGCAATCTGAATACTGGCGACTATGAAGTGGAACGTGTAGAAAACTTCAAATACCTCGGATCTGTAATAACATCGTCAAATGACATGCAGGCAGATATTAAAGCTCGTGTCTCAGCCGCATACAGAGTTTTCTACGCATACTCAAAACTTTTGCGATCCAAACATCTTTCGCAGTCGTGCAAACTCACACTTTACAAAGCATTAATCCGACCTGTGCTCACATTTGGAAGTGAAAGCTGGACACTGACTTCCTCCGATTGTAGAATTCTATCAACATTCGAGAGGAAAGTCATACGAACAATTTATGGTCCATGTAAAGTTGCTGAAAATCAGTATAGAATCCGAATGAATCATGAAATCAGACAGCTTCTTGGAGGCTGCGATGTAATCGGCTTCATTAAATCCAACCGGATTAGATGGTTTGGTCATGTAGAAAGGGCTCCATTGGAAAGAATGATAAAAAAAGCGTCCCAACAACAACCAGCTGGTGTTCGTCGAAGAGGAAGACCTAGACAACGCTGGCGTGATGACATCATCCAAGACCTCCGTGATATAGGATGTCGAAACTGGGGTCAACTGGTCATGGAACGAGATGATTGGAAGCTGGGGGCACAGACGGCAAAATCCCTTCATGGGATGTAAACGCCAGAGAGAGAGAGAGGAGAACATTATACTATAATAAAATGTTTATTGATATAAGTATACTATTATATAATTTGGATGAATAATTCAATGTGATTTAACAATTACAGCTAAAACATTGCTTTTTGTACCAATAAATGTCCGAATAAATGCATTTTATCAGTCTTCTGTTGTTTTTCTCAACGATTTGAGCCAATCAGATAACATAATTGCTCCACATGATTTATGATCTAAAAATCCATAACCCCAACTTTTTTTGGAATTATGATTACTCGTCTCTTTTATATTTTTGGAAAAATACATCTGATGCAGCGATTAAACATTTATAATATTTTCGAAAACTAATATTGAAAAGAAGAAAAATGTAATCTCAACAAACAAACACCACAAGCATAATAATTAAAAAATGTTTTTCTACCATAGTATATAAAAACCCATTTTCACATAGTTTTAACCTCCTGTGAAAGTGGCCTGTTTTCTTTCTAGTGTAAAATCATTTTCATTAAATAACAAATGGTAGTTGCTATGATATTTTTAATTTTTGTCGTTTTCTAATTTAATAATCCATAATTAGTATCGTTTATATTTGCTATCGTAGATAAAATAGAATTTCCTGCGCGAGTTGAAAACTATTTTCCCACGTGAGATGAAAAAACGGTGTTTTCATCTCTCATAGCAAAATATACTATTATCTAACGTATCTGTAATAATAATCTATAACTATAATTTTGAAACTTTTATTATACTTAAAACAAAAGATGAACAAAATATATGAATCTGTATATAAAGAAAAAAGAAAAAAAGAAAAACGTGCAAAATTTTTGCTATAAACTTTTCTCGTATATTTTGTTTTACGTTTTTCCATAATTTTCTTTTCTTTTATTTATGTAGATATATTATTTCAGATTCTATAAATAACAAAAATAAAATAAATACTTTAATTTTTGTTTTTCATTGTTTTTTACTCTTGCTGATGATAATGGCCACTTTTCATGTATGAATTGACTATTTTAATTAATTAAGTTAATATTTTAATACATAAATAAAATAAGAGATAGATAGTTTGCTACATTTTTTGGAATTTTCTTATGTTCGTTAGGGTTAATTATATAAAATTATTTTTGATGTGATAATTGAATTAATGAAACTATGCAGAAGTCATGAATAATTATGGGTTAAAGTAATATGACTAAAAAAAGGTTAAAAGTTGTAATTAAATTAGGTATATTTCACCGCCAATTCATCGAAGGGTGAAATATTTTTGAATTTGTGAGGTTCAAAATTATAAAGTACAGGCACCTCAAGTGAATCTTGTTGTGCTGGTTTTATAAGATTAATATTGTTACGTTTTTCATCTTTAGCTCAAATTGGCTTTACTCTCAATTCGATAAACGTAATTTCCAGATTTGCTTTTGAATTCGATCACCAGTTAGTAAGCAAAAACGCCAGGTTATTTTACATTTTCAACACTTTTACTGTTTCACAAATCACAACAACAAGAAAAGCATATAGCCAACAATATCACTATCTAAAATATTCTTCCAACAGGCTCAGAAACGCAGACGGTTGATTTTTCATTTAATTTAACTATAATTTAATTGAAATTTTCATTTTATTGATCTATATAGTATATGAGCAATTTCACTAAGATTCAACAACGTTTTGACTTGACCCCTTTTATTTTTTATTATTTTTTGTTTATAGTCATTTTTAACAATTTTATTTATTTTCTTTATTGTACATATATAATTATAATATTTTAAAAAGTTCATTTAATAATAAAATATTTGATATTTAACATAAAAAAAAAAATCTCTTAGTTTATAACGCCATTTTTATAATTTTCCTTCAGAACAAAAAAAACTGATTCCCGACAGTCATATGCACAACGAATTTTATCTTTAAAACAAAAAATAACGCGTGTCCTAAACTTTCACAAGTAGTTAGATATAAAATAAGCTTCAATTTAGCTTTAAAAAAAAGAGGATGTGCCTTCTTTCCTTATGTTACACCGTTTTTTTCTTATGTTACACCGTTAAAAATTATTTCAAAAAATTAACAGTGTACATTAAAAAAACTTTGTTCTAATACCTATTCAACGACATATCATTTATGAAAATCGATTAAGTAGTTTTTCTACGATCACTCGTCAAAATGCGCTCACATCACAAAATAACAAAAAATTGAGGGGCACCCTGTGAAGACCCCTGGTCGAAAAAAAAATTCTAAGAGAACTTGTATTTTTTATTTATGAAAGACTATAAACAAAAAATAATCAAAATTTAAAGGGGTCAAGTCAAAATTTCCCAAAAATTTGCTGAACTTGCGTGAAATTGCTCATATACACTATCGCAGTATCGGTGTATAATTTGAATTTACATACAATTTTTTCGATTACTCGAGGTCAATTTCTTTACTAAGCAAACCCGAAAAATTCTGGGAATAATCGACGTCATTATTTTGCATCTATTTAATGTTTTTGTTTTTCATTTCTTTTTCTTGGAAACAGTATCACATGTTGATTTTAGTTTTTTGTTGAATTAACTTATATAGGGAAAATTGGGGTTGATTACAATTTTGATTAATTACATTAAAAGTACAACAAAAATAATTTTATCAACAGTGTAAGGCTAGACTCAGGATAGTAAACAGAATGCTATCCAGCCATATATCGAGCTACATTTTGTTTCTTTATTATACTATCATTCCTGGTAATTACTTTATTTTAAAAACATGAAAAACAAAAAGTACTTTCGCCAGTCTTGATTGTACAAATATTGGATTGAGTTCATAATACAGAAAACGAATAAGTAAGGCAGATTCACAACGCTAATTGCCGCCGGGTCTAGTGCTCTCTTCTTGCAAATTGTTCTGGATCAAGGGGTAATGTGAGCCGTACCGATAGACTCGTCACAAACGAAGCTGCATGTATACCAGGTAACTTCCAAGTGTAATTTACCTTGCCTACGCACCGCTAATCTCTGTGGAAATGTACTTTTGTTTTCTCCGCTACTCGTGTGAAAGATATGCCAAATAAAAATTTTAAAAAGTCTCAGGGGAATCTCAATGTAAAGTTAGCTCTTAAGCTCAAAGGGAATCTCAATGTAAAGTCAGCTCTTAAGCTCCGAAAATATCGGAGAACAATGGACCTCAAATTGTCCCAGTCCACCATCAGGTGATGACCCATCTTCAGAAAAAAGTGGAAGCCAATTTGAGTAATACTGACTCTAGTTCCTATGATGCTGATCTCGGTACCCTTCACACTGTACGACTGCTGTTGGTGCTGGTTATACAGCTGCCAACTGTTAGTGAACATCTCAGGAACCTTCAACCTGGATGGCAGAATCTGGATCAGTATGTAAGGGTGGTGTTCGTTGATACGGTGGAAGAGCTAATGGTGGGTTGTTAAACAAATGATTTGCCTGAATGGTTTGACCTAGATTCGCTTGTCCTAGCTCATCAACTTCGGGGTTCTGTTGATGCCTTCCGTAAATTGAATTTTGCTCCTGCTGTTGATGTCTCAACAGATGCAACACCTCTTGAAACGGTTCGAGCGGGGTCGGAATCAACCAAACCTAAGGATCAAAATATAAGTACTGCGTGGGGCCTAGTATGCTTCGCTTCTCCTTCATCATGCTGCACCTAAGAGTGTTGCTGCAAATCTGCAGTTTTCTTGTATATCCCAACCATCGCCCAATCTAGCAATCCCTAGCATTACCCGGTGGTCCATCCAGTGCCTAATCTGGTTCATCAACCCTTTTGCTCGAGCGAGGTCAACTGGTTATTGCAGCTGGTTCACCTCTCTAGAGATAAAAATCTCCGCCGAAACTATAACTTCTAATTCACCTAACAGATCAATGACATTAGATTGTGTAATCGGGCCGCTGGATTAGAGGCATGCTCCCTCAACTCCCCCACCCAGTTAACGATGTCAATCTGGCTATCCCGAAGTAAGGCCTTGGCCAATTTACTATCTTCCATCCCGAAAAAAGGGTGATCGATGGGAAGCACTGACATTTTCTTTTGTTGTTCAGTGTTAAAAAGAGAAAAGGAAAATACGGCAATTTCTTCTGGCTAACAAAAACGAAACCTTGAATATCAAAGCAAATCACACTTCAATGCGTACGCAAAAATTATCAAAATAAAATATAACCCAACCAAAAAAAATCGCGACTCCTAACCGCCACTGGATGAATAAAAATTCCCTGTACAAATTCCTAAGCTTTAACGACATTATTTATTCCTAAACTAATTTAATGTTTGTATTTATTTGTATATTTGTTTGTAATGAAAAATTGTTTATTAATTTATTAAATAAGAAAAATTGATTTATTTATCTATTATTAAAATTTTTATTTGTTTGATTTATTTATGTTTTTAAATGTAATAGGTCACCCAATGTCACAACCCCTATTGTATCAAACAGATAGCTAGACATAGATGCTGCTGAAGGACCGAGGAGGAAGATCGAACTCGTGATCTCTCCCTACAAACGATATGTAAGGTCAAGAGCGGATATAGGTTAAAATTCTAATTCCATACTCTAGAACCTCCCACAAAATTTGAAAGAAACTCAGCAGCTGGCTTGGATCCCAGCCCAAATGTCTGTCTCTACAAACCAGATACTGAATCCTTTCATCCCTAACCGAACAAAAGAAAATTAAAACTAACATCGTTGCTGGAGGCAGACCACGAGCTTCAGATCCAGCTCAGACCTCTTCACTAGCATTAATATTACACTGGTGATGGATTTTCTTAAAGATAATTAAAAAAATTCAATTAATCCACAAAAAAAAATTCAATCAAAATTAAGCAAGAGAATATAAAATTTATCGAATTTTTTTTTGCTTAGTGTTTTTTTTACCAAAAAAAAACACGATACAAATTCCGGTTTTTGTTTCATCGCCGTTTTCACGAATTTGGGGCCCTATTTCCGAACACATATTTGTCAATCAACAATATTGTCAATTTCACCAAAATGCTAAACAACTTTGTTTAAAAACGGTATTCTGTAACTCAAATTTGTGTCTCCTTAGACACAAACCAAGTATAACAAATTTTTATAAAATTATAACAAATTTTTGGAATTAAATTCGTAATTTTGACAACTAACTTTTTTGGTCTTAAAACACGCAAAATAAAATAAAATATATTTAATAAATAAATATGTTTTAATGATATTTATATAAAAATATGATTATTTAATATTATTCAAGACTTAATTTTGCGTTTTAAATTAATTTTTACGCCAATCGATGAAATTTGTATAAAAAAGTCAACACACAAAACATAAAGCAAAATTGTGATTTTGACAGTAACTATCTTGTTCTTGTCAGATTCACAATATTGTATTGAATTTTCACCAAATTGGTGTTACATAATACGAAATTCACAATATTATGTAAATTTACAATATTTTGATGACATTTATGTGTTCGGGAATAGGGCCCCTGAATAGTTTTGTATCGGTACAATAAATTGTTCACAAAAATTCTTGTTGTTCGAAGTTACATCAATCATTAGGTTTTTTTTAAACATTTGGTAGAATTATTCGTAGTTCTTTTTCTGCTTGTGTACTAGTGGAGTAATGATATTAATGGTTTGTTTATTTCGACCATCAATTAAATCAAAAGAATTCACCAACGAATCCCTTAACTCTTGATCTCAAATTTTATATTCAAATAAATAGCTTCAACTTTGTATTTAAATAATAACTTCATCTTTGTATTCAAATAGAACTTAATTTTTTTTTATATTTTATTTAGCCGAATAAAAGAAAAAACGAATAAAAGAAATTTTGATATTTATGAAATAAAAGTCATTCACTAATATCATTCGTTTCTATAATTTAATAATTTTAATTTATAATTTTATTTAAAATTAATTACTGTTTAGCGAAATATCAATTTTTTCTAAAAAAAAATGCACACAGCTTGGTTAGCCAAGATTCGATTGATTTTTATCTTAAAAAGTAGTTTTATTCATCCCGGCATTTTTAGTTTCTCTTTGTAATAAAAAAAAGAAACTTTCAATGTATTTAAAAACAAAACGACAAATGGAGATGTATTACAGAAAACATTGATCTGTAGGTATGTATGGATTTAACCATTTGAATTAAGTTATACATTGGATTAAATGTTATCAAATGTACTTTTGTTTATAGTAATGATGCGAACGTAGAATGCATGTTTTATTATACAAAAGAAAATGTCTTCGGGAATAAATAATAAGAGGATTCTGGTCGTTACAATTTCTGAAATTTATCAGTGAGAAGCACGGGACAATCCTGGTCTGCAGGGATGGTGGTTGGGCTATGGCTATGGCTAAGAATGATGGTAGGTCAGCAAATCTTCTGATTATTTAAACTTAGGTGATGAGTTGGTTGTTACGGTTGTGGAGGTGGAGGGAACAATACATGCTACAATTTGTCAAAGTCGACCACTGTACGGAAGATTTGCACTCTTCTGCTGAAATTTTCAAAATATAAGCTAGTTCTGGTCTTGATCGAAAACCATGGGTCTGCCATGACCGGGTTCTTAGACCCGAGACACAAAAAACAAACTGTTATTTGTGGCCAACGTAGGTAAAGTTTGTTCCTGAAATCTTGTTAAACGCAAACTATACATTTTGCAACTAACAGGCGATAGTCTACCTTCTAGTTTATTTCAGATTACTAACCGCGTGAAGAAATTATTAATTCGGATAGCGTAAGTAATCTGGTTATCGATGCTTATAGGTGGCAAGTCAAAATTATCCATGGATGAGATGCAAACTCTCACCATATGATTCGAGTTAGTAGTGATATCTTTAATGTGGGGAATAAACAACAACTATTGGATGTCACTTTTCCCTCCAACTACATGTCAAACATAGTACTTAGCTGACCTGCATCGGAAGAACACTCCTTCTCTGATCATCGATACTTGCGATTTGAATTGGACAACGGGTTTTCGAAAAGTAAAAACTTTAAAAACCGGAAACGGACAAGTTTGGATATCTTCCATATCAACACGTAATTGGGATAATCTGGTAGACAAGCTGACTGATTCTTTTAGTGAAGCCGCTCTTGTGCCATATGCTCCTAGCAGGTACCAAATCATATCATCGTGGACGAAGGAAATCTAGGTTACTCGCCAAATGTGCAAGAATCACTTCAAAAATGAAAATAAAATTAGGGCTGCATTGGACTAGATATCTTACATACCCGAGCAGAAATTAGTTAGGGAAAGCCTGAATACAGTCAGGGCCTGATCAGGGTCAGAAAGGGCAAGCCCTATTAGGGCAATCTGATGTGGGCCTGTTCCGGACCTGAATTAGAATACCATTTTAGGGCAAACCATATTTGGATACATCCGGCCCTGATTTGATTTTTCGTATCTGACCCCTAGTTGGGCAATCTAATCAGAGCCTGATACAAAATGCCTTACTAGGGTTTGCCCTATTTAATTTTATATGGAAAACTTGATCAGTGCCTGATCCGTTTATCCCAATCAGGGCCTGATTAGGCAAAAGCGTTACACTCATGATCAGGGCCCTATCAAACTAGGGCTAACCTGATCACGGCCGTACTTGAGCCCTAAGAAATTTCTGCTCGGGTAGGAGAGTCCTTATATCTTACAAATATTAGTTGATAAATAAAAAAATGATACCGCTATTGGGAAGCGCTACTGTAATGAAATTTAGGAGTCCTCCGAGATAACAAAACTTTTTAAAGTTTTATCAATTAATCCCACAACCACGAGCTATCTCAAAGACCGTACTACGGTCAATGAAACTTACAAATATAGAAATAGAAATATGAAAAAAGTGTAAATAAATCTTCAAAATAAATAAAAAAATATGATAAACGGAGATTCGAAATCCTAAGGGAAAAAAAACTAGCAAAGCAAGTCTCAAATTGTAGTCGTTAAGCTAAAATCCCAACCAATAGGCAGTATCATACCATGTCTGCATCGCCATTTTTTCAAATTATGTGTTGACGGACAGCACATAAAAGCTATAATAAGATTTTTGTATGACTAGAAAATATAATTTAACTTATAACCATTCCAAATAAAGCCGTAATGCGATCACTTTATAACTCCTCGACAAAGTCCCATCTATCAAAATTGTCAAATTCATGCAAATAAGGCAAATTTTTAAGAATATAAGGTGAAATTAGATCAAAACATATACAACAAATGAAATAAATATAAAATTCTTGTCGGAATCACTTTACTTGAGATTATCGTTCATTAGGTTAATAACAGGCTTATAAAATTGGAACCTCTTGGGCGAGAAAGTAGATATTAAATCTAAAATAAAGGACAAAATTTTCGACCAAAAATCAGTTTTTTTAAACAGATTTTTTGATATGCTAAAAATTTTTTAAAAGTGGAAGAGAAAACTGATGATAACTTTTGTACGAATAAATTAAGAAGAAATATTTTAGCATATAACTGTCATGAGTTATTGATTGTGTTAATAATTGTTCACTAATATATTCTATAATAGAATTATTATGAATTCTTCACCGAATCATTCTTATGATTTAATTCGATTCATGTATCTGTGTTGAAAGTTTATTGATGAATAATTAAATCCTTTCATAAAAGTACAAAAAATGTTTGAACATAAAAGAAATTTGCATAAAAATATTACCAATTCTTTCTCCCAATTGTTCAAGAATATATTTACAATCCGGACGGCCTTATGGTTGTTTTATTCTGTTTTATCTTCAAAATGTTCATACAAAAAATATTTCAATCATTTCAACAATACAAGTCATTTAATAAACAATTTGAAATATTTGTTCATTCAATTTATTATTTGATTCACATTTCTATCTGCAGAAGTTTATTTTTGTATTCAATAAGGATTCAAACATAAAAGTAGGATATATATAATATGTAGGATGTTGTACCAGAATATACAATATAGAGATCAACACGTTTTATAAGACAATTTTCGGAAACTCGAAACTACCATTTTCTTATATGCGTGACAAATTTTCATCGAATTAAATTTAACAACTTTTATTTAGGACTATTTAACCTACATATATGAAAAGCTGAAATAACAAGAAAATGTTGAAATAAGAAAATTAATGAAAGAAGGGTGAAGATAATGTGTTCGACAGTTAAAGGTTAAAGCAGGAAAATTGAAGATACAAAAAAGTTAATAATTTTAATGCAAAGATGTATTACGACTTTCGATGTTGATTTTCAGGCTCAGTAGCTTCTGTTAATGAATTTTGAGTATAAATAGTTCAAACATGTATAATGTATACGCGTTCATAAATTGTGATTATTAGTTAAACCTTTTGGGATGTGTTAAAACATTACATTTTTAAATTTCGGGACACCATAGATGATAAATTAGCATTATTTTTCATACCGATTTCCCAAACACCTTTTTTGACACAAAAGCATATAAATATCATTTAGTAATAATTTGTGTTTATTTCTGTGAAAATAAACTGAAAATTTACATTAAACTTTGTTAGTTTTTAAATATTTATACTTCAGAACCCTTTAACGATGTTATTTCACGAATTTGAGCTAAACTACAAAATCTTCCATTCAGAAATCTTTATATGCTGAATGGAGCTTTTCTTAGATTATTACTGACTGAATCCAAATTTATCGATTTTAGACGGTTTTATACATACTGTTGTAGTTTTTTATCTCAAACCATATCAACTGTGTTTCTGGATCTAAATTAATTTTTTTTCATTAGGACAAAACCCATTTCAATCCATTTTCAAAAATTTCCACTGAACTTTATCAATAAAAACTAATCTTATCAATTTATCTCTAAACAAAATAAAAAATAAAATAAATCCAACATCTAAATATTTCTTAAGATTGAAGAAAATGTTGGAATTTTACTAAAGGAAAAATTTCTACACATAAAATGAATTTCCACATTGAATTGAAATTCTTTCCACCATTAATCTAAATCCAATCAATCTTTTTATTTCCCACAAAATCCTCTGATTTATCACAAGCAATAAAACTTTCATTGAAAATGTCTCGAAAGTTGGGTTTAGGCTATCTTACTGACTAATAGAAACTATAAATACCATTCACTCTAATACTATGATTCGATTAAGAATATTCATAGAAAAAAATAAAATCTTGTTTTTAAAAATATATTTTAATTTTCATCCACTTGGTGCGAATAATAATCATTTTTTTTAAACCTTAACCTACTTTCTAAAATATTCAGTTTGTTGGTGACAGAAGTGAAAAAAGTTTCATTTTCATTACAAACCAAAGCACATTAATAAACAAATGTTTCCACCCGATTTTCTCTTTTTAAATTTAATGATTAATGAAAATTTGGAGCAGACACTTAAAGTCAATTGTTCTGTCTGGGATCGTAAACGAAATTTTAAAAATTTACATTTATAATAAATAAAATAGAATATTTTATTAGACTTGAAATATTAGTCCGAAATGGAAGCCTTTTCAAATTTTTTTACTAGCATTTATTTGTTTACATTGCACACACACACTATTAGACAGCAACTTTGATGGTGTATAATCATTGAAACCTAATATTTAGTAGAGTGGACATGGGTTTTATTTTATGTCTACTATTTGAAGAAGAGTGCGAAGCACTCTTGGTAGAGTTGTCTGTCTCCTTCGAAAAAAGTCGAACAAGTGCGAATATAACTAACTCGTCGAGCGATTCGTTTATATAATATTCTACGAGAATAGTTTTCTAAAAACACAGTTGTAGAAATAAATTAAAAATGGAGCATTCGCAAATTACAATAAAATCACCAATCAAAAAAAAATCACCTTTCATATGACAACCCACTCGTCAAGGTCAAAAATAATTTTCATTATTTATAGCTATTTATAGCTATAGTTTTCATTCAATCTTTCTAGCATTTCATATAACCGTCAATTTTTTCCAATGGAATGTTCGAAGTTAAGGAGGGAAGACAGGAATTCACTGGGACAGAAACTCACGTTTTTGGTAATAACTCGACTCACTTCCTCAATAGAATGAAGAGGGGAATCAGTTTCGTTTTTTTTTCTGGATTAGGGGCTTCACTTCATACAATTTCAATACATTTTTTCGCTGAATAATCAATAGTTTATTAAATAGAACAATGTTCATTGGAGTTTAAGACTTAGAGTCTGGCGCTCGGGAGGCTTCTCAAGAAATGGCATTGGTTTTAGTAATTTAATTTTAGTTTAGGTTTTAGGTAGAGCAACCATGTCTAGGTCAGTAGAATTTGGACATATTTGCCATATCGTAACAGTCACGTTGTTTCTTTTTAATTGTGGGAGAAAGTGTTCTATAGAATCTGGTCGTTAGGGGCTTATCTAGTCAGTTCTCACATGGCATTTTTGGGGAGGGCTCGCGAATGCGATATTCTGGCTTAAGTGACGATGGTCATTTGTACCATATTTGGTTGTTTGTTTTTGTCAACAAACAAATCTTAGACTTGGAAATCTCTTATCACTTTGAATAATAAGTAAATAAATAAATACATTAAATAGAATAAGTAAATAAATATTTTTTGTTTTAATAAATAAAATAAATATATGTTTCCATTTTCAAATAAATAAATAAATAAAAATATTTTTTCTTCATTTTAAATAATAAAAAAATTAAATATTTTAAGTAAATAAAATAAATACAAAATAAATAATAACTATTGAATATATTTAAAAAGAATAAAAAATTAATAAATAATTTTAATATATGTATAGCTATATTTTTTATGTACAGCAGGTTTTCTGTTTCTGTTTCTTTTTAACGTGAATTCTCATATCGTCATATCGAATTATCATATTCAATAATAAATATTTTACATCATCAAAGCAATTATTGTAGCAAGTCATGATTGGCGATTATCATAGTCCTTAGTTCTATCATTACTATCTTTGTTTCTCCTAGTTTTGTAACGACTATTTTCAATTTTTACTCTAAAATAATAGTTTTCAAATTCAATGAAATTTCCTAATAATTTTATTAATTTTCTTCACTTGCAATAAACGTAGACATTTATTTGTACCACTGTACAAATACGTTGGAGAAATTGCTTATTACGATGATGGAAGAGGAAACAGAAAGCCTAATAATATGATATATAAACGATCAAATTGTTTGGATCAAGGCAATTAGTATATAATGTTTAAATCAAAAATCAGTATATAAAATTTAAATCAAAGACTAGTTCTTAATAAATTCTACTAATTAAATATTTATCTGTTCTCATTTATAAATTGCTTAGAAATATATCAATTTTATACCAGAATATTGAATTTGTATTTTGTGACATTTCAAAACCATAATTTGTTTTAGTGATAATTTGAATTGAGATTTTAAGCCAAAAAAAATATTTATATATATATAAATATGACAGAACCAAAAAAAAATCGAAAGTTTAATTTTTTTAAGAAAAAATAATGTTATCCGGACGTTTTGTGTTATTACGTAGAGCAGCTACCACTAATATTGTGTCGGACGCAAAATTGAATAATAATTTAATCAAAACAAAGTAATCAAACTTAATACTAATAAGCGCATCATAGAAATGTATGAAACGATTCTCATCTTCTTTTTTTATCCAACATTTTCCAATGATACCTGTAATCAAGAAGCAACAAAAAAAGGTTTATGATATATGCTGAGCTTTGAAATACAAATAATTATTGGCGCCTACAATCAACATTTGGTTTCATGGATTGGTTTTGGAAGAAGACAACCTTTAAGAAATAAATTAATGTAAGCCGTTTTGAATTTTAATTTGTATAATTTTTGATTTTATTTTTGCGGAACTAAAATATTTATCCCTGTTAGCTAATTAATAGTTTCATTGCATTATTCAATGTGAGTTGGTGATAAGAGATTTGCAAGTATAATCCTTTGTTTGTTTTAGATTCAGTTTTCCGGTGCAATATTATATTTCGTATAAAAGTTCAATTTATTATACATGGACCGAAACAGGACCCTTTAGTTTTTATAAAACTATTATACTTTGATTTTGTTTCTGTCTCCCTGAATAAAACACTTTTCTTATCGATTTTGACCTGCTGAACACGAATAGCATATTAATTTTTTTAGGTAAGCTCTTGTGTTTTCGTGGAAAATAAAGATTATTTCGGTTTTTGTATCTCATATTTATCAAAACAAACAAATTCAATATATTAATGAAACAAGTTTACAACATAGTAAATGTGCTAACCAATGCACCAAGAGTTGTGGAAGTTACACTCAAATAAAGTTGAAAAAAAAACGAAAAATTTAAGTTTTTTTTTCAAATCTTTCTATATTCAGCGCCATAAATTTTTAACAAAAAATGATTTTAAAAACTTTTTAATTTCTTAAAGCCTCCAGTAAATTCAATTCCTTTCTTTTAAGTTAAAAACACGAATATTGTTGCAGGTTGCACCAAGTTATTAATGTTTTCCCAAAACAAGTCTGTTGTATGCCTGGTTTAGAGGACTGTATTTCTTTATTGACTTTCTGGGAATGAAGGTTCATACAACACTCAGAGGTAATATTGATATGAAATAAGAATATATGAGTGATCAGTATATGTGGTTTTCAGGATATTTATGTGAAACAAATTATGATATAAACCATACCATACACAAAATCTGTTAATTAATATTAAACATTAAATTCTTCTTGAACAATTTTCTAATATAACAAATTTAGCACCCTCACAAAAAAAAACTAAATTATTTTAAATAATTAATAATTAAATGATCAGAAATGTTTACAAAATTTACTAGACATAACACTACAAAAATTAAAACTAGCAGTCAAACATAGAAGAGACTACATGACAAATGAACATTGTAATATGTATTATGTCATACAAATAATTAAAATTAATTTTATTTGTTTTCCAAAAAATCGGGTAAAAAAATAAATGAAAATTCTTATGACATACTTGACAATATTTTTTTGACAAACTTATAATGCCATAATTCAAAATTATGTATTTGTATATTTATTGGAAATGAGAAGGGGTAAAAACACTATTTAAAACGCGGTCAAGTGGCGTGTCATTTAAAAGGGCACCTAATTTAGAAATCATTGCAATTTTTTTTAGAATTTTGCAGGGAACAGTTTTTGAGTTATTGTAAAAAAAGTGCAACTTTCAGACTGTTCCGCCCCCTACGTTTCGACGATGATTGACAGAAAAATTTGAAAAAATTCACAGATGAAGGAAGTTTGGTAAATTTTGTATGAAAATTATAGCGAAGTCTCAAATAATTATATTTCTGTGTGTTTAGGGGATGGGTGTGGGGAGAGTAAAAAACCATTTATGACCCAAATGAGTGGGATGTCATAAGAAGGAGCACTTAATTTAAGAAACACTACAATTTTTTTTTAATTTTGCAATGCACAGTTTTTGTATTATTTCAAAACAAATATTTTTAGTATGTAGCCTCTCCACCCCCTAAATTTCGGACTAGATTGACCGAAAAATTAATCAAATATAAACCATTTACAAGCTGGTGTATTTTAATCTTTATTGAGCTACCATAAACAGCTATGGATAAGATTTAACCTGAAGCAACATTTTTGGTGTGGTTTTCGATCAATGTATATATGTGATAGTAATTTACATACTATATTGACATTTACGATTAAACATTTATTTTGTTATGCGTCTTTATGTTGTGCGACGGAACTCTTGGCGAGCGAATTTTATTCGCACTTTTCTGACTTTTTTTTATTGTTTAAATGAAAAATAAGAAAAAGCATAAATTTTAAAAAAAACGAAACTCAATAATTAAGTAACTAAAATCGACACGTCTAACTCAAATAATATTTAACACAAGACTGAATGAAAAAATAGTAAAAGCCCGATTCTCCGGAATGCTCGGGGATTGAAGCATGCCGGATAATCGAAAATTCCGGATGCTTGAATGTAAATGAAATATTATAGCGATTTCATATAATACTTCAAATAAATATTTTGTTAGGATTCTCGTCAATATATTTTCAAATAAAATATTAGAAACTTATTTTGGTATGTATATTTCCAGTTGTTTATGACATTGATTGCAAATAATATTTAGTACAAATACAAAAATAAGTAAATAAAATAAATAAAAAGAGTATTTTGAAAATTTAAATAATTTAAAAGTTAAAGCAAAATATATTTCTTGTGAATTCCCAAACAAAAAAAAACATTTTTCCTGTGGGAGGAAAAAAAATTAAAAAATTTAAAATTCCGGTTAATTGAATATTCGGTTAATTGAATGTCGGATAATCGGGCTTAACAAATGAGTAACTATTAAAATTTCATCCTAAAAAATAATGACACATAATCGAATTTTATCGTATATACTTGCCGAAAATAATATTCGTTTGCCTTTATTATTTCATTGCTGTTTGGATTTCTTCTTTGTTTTATTTTTTACTATAGTTTGATGCGATTGTGTGAATGTAAAGATTTAAAATCAGAGTGTTATGATAGAGATGAATATATATTGTTTCATTATACTGTATTTTACTGAACGTTATTTTCGTTTGAAAACGTGACTTCTGTCCGAAAAAAAGATTTGAGTTAATTGTTATATCGCGCCTACAGAAGTTTTACTTAAAAAAATGCGAAATTATCTAGGATCGCCTATACCTGGCATTGATGCTTCGACAGTTTGACACTTCTGAGTATATCAATCTGTGAAGTTTTTTGTGGCACCAATACAAAGAACCGTTTTTCTGATTACACATAACAAAACATCATGAATCACGAAATTCCTAAACATTATTTAGTTCATTTAAGTAAAAAATTTAAATGAACATCAACGAAACAATCTTCTAAATAACATCCAATTTCGTCCATAAAACCGAATGATTTTCTATGTCGCAAAAACTATCTAAAATAATTTCATGAATTATTCAGAAACATAAAGACAAATCCTAAAAAATAAGGCTAAACTTTAATTTCTTAAACCAATATTTAACATGTAGTATTATAACACATGACCTCTCTTAAGCTGGAAAGACCACCTGAGCAGAATCGACTCGGACCTTTTGCATTATTTAGTACTTATTTTGTACTAATTTGTACCACCAATAAAAATTTTGTACCACGTGCCGTTACGACAAAACCCGTGGCGCTGCTAGCTTAATATTAAGCTAGAAAGACCACCTGAGCAGAATCGACTCGGACCTTTTGCATTATTTAGTACTTATTTTGTACTAATTTGTACCATCAAGAAAAATTTTGTACCACGTGCCGTTACGACAAAACCCGTGGCGCTGCTAGCTTAATATTAAGCTAGAAAGACCACCTGCGCAGAATCGACTCGGACCTTTTGCATTATTTAGTACCTATTTTGTACTAATTTGTACCACCAATAAAATTTTTGTACCACGTGCCGTTTGGGAGAAAACTACCCCTAATTAATTTGAGCCTTTCAAGCAAAGTAGGCTTTTGCATGAGCAGACCCGATCGTCACTTCCTAATTAAAACTATTATAGTTTGTACCGATAAAATATGAACTTTCAGATTTTGTACCCCTTGCCGTTTAGGAGAAAACTACCCCTAATTGACTTATGCCTCAGAAGCAAAGTAGGGTTTTACATGAGCAGACCGGATCGTCACTTCTAAATTATAATCATTATAGTTTGTACCGATAAAATATGAACTTTCAGATTTTGTACCCCTTGCCGTTTAGGAGAAAACTACCCCTAATTAACTTTAGCTTCGGAAGCAAATTTAGCTTTTGCAAGAGCAGACCCGATCGTCACTTCTAAATTAGAACCATTATAGTTTGCACCGATAAAATATGAACTTTCAGATTTTGTACCCCTTTCCGTTTAGGAGAAAACTACCCCTAATTAGCTTTAGCCTCACAAGCAAATTAGGCTTTTGCATGAGCAGACCCGATCGTCACTTCTACATTAGAACCACTATAGTTTGTACCGATAACATATGAACTTTCAGATTTTGTACCCCTTGCCGTTTAGGAGAAAACTACCCCTAATTAACTTTAGCCTCACAAGCAAATTTAGCTTTTGCATGAGCAGACCCGTTCGTCACTTCTAAATTAGAACCATTATAGTTTGTACCGATGAAATATGAACTTTCAGATTTTATACCCATTGCAGTTTAGGAGAAAACTACCCCTAATTAATTCTAGCCTCACAAGCAAAGTAAGCGTTTGCATGAGCGAACCCGATCATCACTTCTAAATTAGAACCATTATAGTTTGCACCGATAAAATATGAACTTTCAGGTATTGTACCACTTTCCGTTTAGGAGAAAACTACCCCTAATTAACTCTAGCCTCCGAAGCAAATTTAACTTTTGCATGAGCAGAACGATCGTCACTTCTAAATTAGAACCACTATAGTTTGTACCGATAAAATATAAACTTTCAGATTTTGTGCTTCTTGCCGTTTAGGAGAAAACTACCCCTAATTAACTCTAGCCTCACAAGCAAAGTAGAGTTCAGCATGAGCAGACCCGATCATTACTTTTAAATTCGAACCATTATAGTTTGTACCGATAAAAAATGAACTTTTAGATTTTGTACCCCTTGCCGTTTAGGAGAAAACTACCCCTAATTAACTCTAGCCTCACAAGCAAAGTAGACTTCTGCATGAGCAGACCGGATCGTCACTTCTAAATTTGAATCATTAAAGTTTGTACCGATAAAATATGAACTTTTAGATTTTGTACCCCTTGCCGTTTAGGAGAAAACTACCCCTAAATAACTCTAGCCTCCCGAGCAAATTTAGCTTTTGCATGAGCAGACCCGATCTTCACTTCTAAAGTAGAAATATTATAGTTTGCACCGATAAAAAATGAACTTTCTGATTTTGTACCCCTTGCCGATTAGGAGAAAACTACCCCTAATTAACTCTAGCCTCACAAGCAAATTTAGCTTTTGCATGAGCAGACCCGATCGTCACTTCTAAATTAGTATCATTATAGTTTGTACCGATAAAATATGAGCATTCAGATTTTGTACCCTTGCCGTTTAGGAGAAAACTACCCCTAATTAACTTGAGGTTCGGAAGCAAATTTAGCTTTTGCATGAGCAGATCAGATCGTCACTTCTAAATTAGAATCATTATAGTTTGTACCGATAAAATATGAACTTTCAGATTTTGTACCCCTTGCCGTTTAGGAGAAAACTACCCCTAATTAACTTATGCCTCAGAAGCAAAGTAGGCTTTTGCATGAGCAGACCCGATCATTACTTCTTAATTCGAACCATTATAGTTTGTACCGATAAAATATGAGCGTTCAGATTTTGTACCCCTTGCCGCTTAGGAGAAAACTACCCCTAATTAACTCTAGCCTCAGAAGCAAAGTAGAGTTTTGCATGAGCAGACCGGATCGTCACTTCTAAATTATAATCATTATAGTTTGTACCGATAAAATATGAACTTTCAGATTTTGTACCCCTTTACGTTTAGGAGAAAACTACCCCTAATTAACTCTAGCCTCACAAGCAAAGTAAGCTTTTGCATGAGCAGACCGGATCTTCGCCTCTAAATTTGAATCATTATAGTTTGTACCGATAAAATATGGACTTTCCAATTTTGTACCCCTTGCCGTTTAGGAGAAAACTACCCCTAATTAACTCTAGCCTCCCAAGCAAATTTAGCTTTTGCATGAGCAGACCCCATCTTCACTTCTAAATTAGAACCATTATAGTTTGCACCGATAAAAAATGAACTTTTAAATTTTGTACCCCTTTCCGTTTAGGAGAAAACTACCCCTAATTAACTCTAGCCTCCCAAGCAAAGAAGGCTTTTGCATGAGCAGACCCGATCGTCACTTCTAAATTAGAATCATTATAGTTTGTACCTATAAAATATGAACTTTCAGATTTTGTACCCCTTGCCGTTTAGGAGAAAACTACCCCTAATTAACTTATGCCTCAGAAGCAAAGTAGGGTTTTATATGAGCAGACCGGATCGTCACTTCTAAATTATAATCATTATAATTTGTACCGATAAAATATGAACTTTCAGATTTTGTACCCCTTGCCGTTTAGGAGAAAACTACCCCCAATTAGCTTTAGCTTCGGAAGCAAATTTAGCTTTTGCATGAGCAGACCCGATCTTCACTTCTAAATTAGAACCATTATAGTTTGCACCGATAAAATATGAACTTTCAGATTTTGTACCCCTTGCCGTTTAGGAGAAAACTACCCCCAATTAGCTTCAGCTTCGGAAGCGAATTTAGCTTTTGCATGAGCAGACCCGATCGTCACTTCTAAATTAGAACCATTATAGTTTGCACCGATAAAATATGAACTTTCAGATTTTGTACCCCTTGCCGTTTAGGAGAAAACTACCCCTAATTAACTTTAGCCTCACAAGCAAATTTAGCTTTTGCATGAGCAGACCCGATCGTTACTTCTACATTAGAATCACTATAGTTTGTACCGATAAAATATGAACTTCCAGATTTTGTACCCCTTGCCGTTTAGGAGAAAACTACTCCTAATTATAATTTTAGCCTCACAAGCAAATTTAGCTTTTGCATGAGCAGGCCCCTTAGTCACTTCTAAATTAGAACCATAATAGTTTGAACCGATGAAATATGAACTTTCAGATTTTATACCCCTTGCAGTTTAGGAGAAAACTACCCCAAATTAACTCTAGCCTCCCAAGCAAAGTAAGCGTTTGCATGAGCGAATACGATCATCACTTCTAAATTAGAACCATTATAGTTTGCACCGATAAAATATGAACTTTCAGATTTTGTACCCCTTGCCGTTTAGGAGAAAACTACCCCTAATTAACTCTAGCCTCACAGGCAAAGTAGGCTTTTGCATGAGCAAACCGGATCGTCACTTCTAAATTAGAGATATTATAGTTTGTACCGATAAAATATGAGCGTTCAGATTTTGTACCCCTTGCCGTTTAGGAGAAAACTACCCCTAATTAACTCTAGCCTCCTAAGCAAAGTAAGCTTTTGCATGAGCAGACCCGATCGTCACTTCTAAATTAGAACCATTATAGTTTGTACCGATAAAATATGAGCGTTCAGATTTTGTACCCCTTGCCGTTTAGGAGAAAACTACCCCTAATTAACTCTAGCCTCACAAGCAAAGTAGGCTTTTGCATGGGCAGATCAGATCGTCACTTCTAAATTAGAATCATTATAGTTTGTACCGATAAAATATGAAATTTCAGATTTTGTACCCCTTGCCGTTTAGGAGAAAACTACCCCTAATTAACTTATGCCTCACAAGCAAAGTAGGGTTTTACATGAGCAGACCCGATCGTCACTTCTAAATTAAATTTATTATAGTTTGTACCATTAAAATATTAACTTTCAGATTTTGTACCCCTTGCTGTTTAAGAGAAAACTACCCCTAATTAACTCTAGCCTCTGAAGCAAAGTAGGGTTTTACATGAGCAGACCGGATCGTCACTTCTAAATTATAATCATTACAGATTGTATCGATAAAATATGAGCGTTCAGATTTTGTACCCCTTGCCGTTTAGGAGAAAACTACCCCTAATTAACTCTAGCCTCAGAAGCAAAGTAGAGTTTTGCATGAGCAGACCGGATCGTCACTTCTAAATTTGAATCATTATAGTTTGTACCGATAAAATATGAACTTTCAGATTTTGTACCCCTTTACGTTTAGGAGAAAACTACCCCTAATTAACTCTAGCCTCACAAGCAAAGTAAGCTTTTGCATGAGCAGAGCGGATAGTCACTTCTAAATTTGAATCATTAAAGTTTGTACCGATAAAATATGAACTTTCAGATTTTGTACCCCTTGCCGTTTAGGAGAAAACTACCCCTAATTAACTCTAGCCTCCCAAGCAAATTAGGCTTTTGCATGAGCAGACCCGATCTTCACTTAGAAACATTAGAACCATTATAGTTTGTACCGATAAAATATGAGCGTTCAGATTTTGTACCCCTTGCCGTTTAGAAGAAAACTACCCCTAATTAACTCTAGCCTCACAGGCAAAGTAGGCTTTTGCATGAGCAGACCCGATCATTACTTATTAATTCGAATTATTATAGTTTGTACCAATAAAATATGAGCGTTCAGATTTTGTACCCCTTGCCGCTTAGGAGAAAACTACCCCTAATTAACTCTAGCTTCAGAAGCAAAGTAGAGTTTTGCATGAGCAGACCGGATCGTCACTTCTAAATTTGAATCATTATAGTTTGTACCGATAAAATATGAACTTTCAGATTTTGTACCCCTTTACGTTTAGGAGAAAACTACCCCTAATTAACTCTAGCCTCACAAGCAAAGTAAGCTTTTGCATGAGCAGAGCGGATCGTCACTTCTAAATTTGAATCATTAAAGTTTGTACCGATAAAATATGAACTTTCAGATTTTGTACCCCTTGCCGTTTAGGAGAAAACTACCCCTAATTAACTCTAGCCTCCCAAGCAAATTAGGCTTTTGCATGAGCAGACCCGATCTTCACTTCTAAAGTAGAACCATTATAGTTTGTACCGATAAAATATGAGCGTTCAGATTTTGTACCCCTTGCCGTTTAGGAAAAAACTACCCCTAGTTAACTCTAGCCTCATAAGCAAAGTAGGCTTTTGCATGAGCAGACCCGATCATTACTTATGAATGCGAATTATTATAGTTTGTACCAATAAAATATGAGCGTTCAGATTTTGTACCCCTTGCCGCTTAGGAGAAAACTACCCCTAATTAACTCTAGCCTCAGAAGCAAAGTAGAGTTTTGCATGAGCAGACCGGATCGTCACTTCTAAATTTGAATCATTATAGTTTGTACCGATAAAATATGAACTTTCAGATTTTGTACATCTTTACGTTTAGGAGAAAACTACCCCTAATTAACTCTAGCCTATCAAGCAAATTAGGCTTTTGCATGAGCAGACCCGATCTTCACTTCTAAATTAGAACCATTATAGTTTGTACCGATAAAATATGAGCGTTCAGATTTTGTACCCCTTGCCGTTTAGGAGAAAACTACCCCTAATTAACTCTAGCCTCCCAAGCAAAGTAAGCTTTTGCATGAGCAGACCCGATCGTCACTTCTAAATTAGAACCATTATAGTTTGTACCGATAAAATATGAGCGTTCAGATTTTGTACCCCTTGCCGTTTAGGAGAAAACTACCCCTAATTAACTCTAGCCTCACAAGCAAAGTAGGCTTTTGCATGGGCAGATCAGATCGTCACTTCTAAATTAGAATCATTATAGTTTGTACCGATAAAATATGAACTTTCAGATTTTGTACCCCTTGCCGTTTAGGAGAAAACTACCCCTAATTAACTTATGCCTCAGAAGCAAAGTAGGGTTTTACATGAGCAGACCCGATCGTCACTTCTAAATTAGAACCATCATAGTTTGTACCGATAAAATATAAACTTTCAGATTTTGTACCCCTTGCCGTTCAAGAGAAAACTACCCCTAATTAACTTATGCCTCAGAAGCAAAGTAGGGTTTAACATGAGCAGACCGGATCGTCACTTCTAAATTATAATCATTACAGATTGTACCGATAAAATATGAACTTTCAGATTTTGTACCCCTTGCCGTTTAGAAGAAAACTACCCCTAATTAACTCTAGCCTCACAAGCAAAGTAGGCTTTTGCATGAGCAGACCCGATCATTACTTATTAATTCGAACCATTATAGTTTGTACCGATAAAATATGAGCGTTCAGATTGTTTACCCCTTGCCGCTTAGGAGAAAACTACCCCTAATATACTCTAGCCTCACAAGCAAAGTAGAGTTTTGCATGAGCAGACCGGATCGTCACTTCTAAATTTGAATCATTGTAGTTTGTACCGATAAAATATGAACTTTCAGATTTTGTACCCCTTTACCTTTAGGAGAAAACTACCCCTAATTAACTCTAGCCTCACAAGCAAGGTAAGCTTTTGGATGAGCGGTAGACCGGATCGTCGCTTCCAAATTTGAATCATTATAGTTTGTACCGATAAAATATGGACTTTCAGATTTTGTACCCCTTGCCGTTTAGGAGAAAACTACCCCTAATTAACTCTAGCCTCCCAAGCAAATTTAGCTTTTGCATGAGCAGACCCGATCTTCACTTCTAAATTAGAACCATTATAGTTTGCACCGATAAAAATGAACTTTCAGATTTTGTACCCCTTTCCGTTTAGGAGAAAACTACCCCTAATTAACTCTAGCCTCTCAAGCAAAGTAGGCTTTTGCATGAGCAGACCCGATTGTCACTTCTAAATTAAATTTATTATAGTTTGTACCGATAAAATATGAACTTTCAGATTTTGTACCCCTTGCCATTTAGGAGAAAACTACCCCTAATTAACTTATTCCTCAGAAGCAAAGTAGGGTTTTACATGAGCAGACCGGATCGTCACTTCTAAATTATAATCATTATAGTCTGTACCGATAAAATATGAACTTTCAGATTTTGTACCCCTTGCCGTTTAGAAGAAAACTACCCCTAATTAACTCTAGCCTCCCAAGCAAAGTAGGCATGAGCAGACCCGATCATTACTTCTAAATTCGAACCATTATAGTTTGTACCGATAAAATATGAGCGTTCAGATTTTATACCCCTTGCCGCTTAGGAGAAAACTACCCCTAATTAACTCTAGCCTCACAAGCAAAGTAGAGTTTTGCATGAGCAGACCGGATCGTCACTTCTAAATTATAATCATTATAGTTTGTACCGATAAAATATGAACTTTCAGATTTTGTACCCCTTTACGTTTAGGAGAAAACTACCCCTAATTAACTCTAGCCTCACAAGCAAAGTAGGTTTTTGCATGAGCAGATCGGATCGTCGCTTTCAAATTTGAATCAATATAGTTTGTACCTATAAAATATGGACTTTCAGATTTAGTACCCCTTGCCGTTTAGGAGAAAACTACCCAAGTAACATTTTTAGTTCTAAATATGCTCTAAGCGCGTTCCTATAGCTATTTGGAAAAGCTAGTAGCTTCTATTTTACTTCTAACAGCGTATTTATCATTATTTTAGAATCCCTATAAAGCCAAAATTGGCGGTCTTAGAGCAAACATTTTTTTTTATTAGCTGTATAATACTAATTTTGGCGCCTTTTTTACAGTGTTATCCTCTATAAAACATATTAATGATTTTATCTAAAACTTCCAATAACGAGCTCAAAGATCTATAAAGCAATTTTGGTATTTAAATATTTTACATCAAATTGCCACAAATGATTTTTGTAGTAATTTCTAAAGCAATATTTCGTGTAAAACGAATGATCCCGAAAATATAAATTTTGTTTAAATTAGTTTGGTAGGTTTTTTGGCTATTATTTTAATATTAAAACACAAATTTTCTGGATTTAAAGCCAATTTTATTTTTATTTTTATTTTTTCAATTTCACTGACGTTTCGATCTTCCTTGAGATCATTGAAAATGATCTCAAGGAAGATCGAAACGTCAGTGAAATTGAAAAAATAAAAATAAAAATAAAATTGGCTTTAAATCCAGAAAATTTGTGTTTTAATATTTTGTTTAAACATTTTTATAACATACAAATGTGTTTTTTAAGAACTCTCTTTATAAAATTATAAATGAATTATTCTATTTAGAAGTTAATAATTATATAATTTTTCGAATTTATAATATTGAAATTCATACGCAAATTAGATTTCATCGTTAATATTAAATGGTAGATCTAAATTCTAAGCGGGCTTTGCAAATGATCTAAATTTAATAAAAAAACATATATTTTCTGAAAATTTATTTCTGAATATTTATATTCACTATAAAATTTCAATTTGTCGTTTTTTTAGCCAAAAAAACCATTTTTAACCAACAGATATTCGGTCCATTTTTCACGAATTATATTAAATTTACAAGTAAAAAAACTAAAAATTTAGAAATCATTTCTAAATACTTAACAAAAATCATAAATGGCTGCCACAGTTTTTCGTTTTAGTTAATGAAAAATATGGACGACTCAGCCATA
>OY856186.1:404036814-404271814 GCA_963693315.1 Diogma glabrata
GGAAATCAGTGAAATATAGAGCAAAAGTTTGATTGATCGTTTCTTTCCGTGGGAAAGTGGAAATATAAAATTTATCTAGCATTAAATATTTTCTGTAGCCCAAGCGCAGTCTCCAAACCATAATAGAAGGATGGAAAATATAAAATGAGGAGCTGTCATATATTTGCTAAATTTAATGCAATGCATCGAATTTGATGATTTTCTTCAACTCAAAAGAAAATCTCCGAACTGAACCGAAAACTTCTAATTATTTGTAAAATTGTGCGCAATCCGTTGAATAATAACTGTCTCATATTTAAATAAAGCAGCCAGTACAAATAGTTAGCCTCAAATGGTCTAAAAATTGGATTATGTTTCCCATGTTTCACATAAAAGATTGGACAGCCATAAAAGCGTAAGTGTCCTTTATTTGTATATTAATTTTAACAATTAATTCTATTTATATTATCCGTTGACTATATTATTGTATCCTTAAACAACTATAATTATACAACAACATAAAAAAATATTCCTCCATCCCGAACTACCACCAGACGGATCTCCGTGCGGAACGGATATATCTCAATCGAAAAAAAATTGAAAAATTTTGAATTTATTTATAGAAATTTTTAAAAATCAAACTTTTAAGAAAAAAAACTTAACATCATCGATGATGCTATTAAAAGCTAATATTAAAGTGAGTTTGTTTTGTTACATCATGGCGGACATTAACTACGTTAAGTATTTTCCTCTTTCCTTTCTTCGTTCAGGTAAATTGTTCTTTTTTTTCTTTAGTAAATAGTAGGGTCCGATTATAAATTATTTTATTTTGACAAAAATGTGTCGTTACGTTATCCATAGAGTGTCTTCAAATTTTGACTTTCGGGTAAGTGAAAAAAAATACCAAGACCTTATTCAATATCCAATTCGGCTAAGTTTAAATCAAGTAACCTTACCAGTTGGTCTATTAATAAACATTATTGTTTTTTATGGAAGATAATACGCCATTTGAAACGTAGGATTTTTCACTAATAGAATAGATACCTACGGTATCTATATATCCAAGGGAATTTTACTTATTTTAAATATAAACAAATGTACGGCCAAAACGTGGACTCTAGCCCAACAAAAGATCTCTAAAGAACAAAGAGGGCTTTCATTATGACTTTATGGCTTTCATTATGACTTTTTAAACAAACCAAAAATAATTTATTAATCTAACATGCAAACTAGAATTAACATCGAGAGAAGTGATAAAAGACAATAATCTTCATTGTAGTTCTCCTTGGTGTCAACTTCCAATCAATATGTATTATACGACAGGTTTCCTTGTTTTTTGATTTTCTTCAGCCAACAATTATATTTATGCCACAAACGCTGTTTAACATAACGATATTATAGTGGATGTGAAGATCTTCAGCAAGTACAAGCAAGCCCGCAGCAATTTACATCTTTATATATCAATAACAAAAAATGTAACATATAAGGGAATGAACTCACGATAGCAATTCTTCTGTTTCGTTTTTTTATATAAACAAGGGAAATAAACAAAATTCGATAAAATGCAAATATATAATCAAAAACTATTATAACCTTGATATTACAAAAAAGTCAGGTATGCCGATAATTATTAATAAAAATGGTAATGAAAGAAACTGCAAAGTAGTCATATTATAAGCAAGAAAATAGAAAAGTGTGGTGGTTGAGTGGGAATTTAGTCTTCACTGTTAGTGAGCCGGGGCCGTTAACTACAAAGATATATTTTCCTGACAACCCACCTGTTCAAAACTTTAATTTGTTCTATAGTTGTTTGCAGTTTTTCCATTAAATGCTACCTGTTAAATTTCACGTAATTTGGCGGGCATAACACTTTTTAGGTAGATACCAATCGTGACACTTTCCAGAATTAAAAGGAATAATTTTCTAAGTGTCAATAATAACAAAAAACCCAAAGAACTGCTGTAAATAAACAAGGCATGCTGGTCTAGAAAAATAAAAGCATTAAACATTATTTACGAAGTTGAGTCCTTTTTCGGTTAGAGTATGATAGCGTTTGTATTTAGTCTATACACGAACACATCAATCTCAATAATGTCATTTTATAAAGTTTCGGAATTTTTGAAATACATATATATATTTATTGTCTATTTACGAGTATGCATACAGCTTTATTCTTTCCATTTATTCAATAACTTATAATTCTAATTATATAATTTGAATATATATTTTGGTTAAAGTTTTCTGAAAAATACTTTTTTGATTATGAAACGCCCCTGAATTTGTTCAATTAAAACCAATCTGAAAAAGACGCAAGGCAAATTAGTGGCGTCTGTTAAATTTTTCGTTCAACTTTTGATGTAAAATATGATGAAATTTTCCGCACCTTAATGAAAAAATTTTTAACACTTCACCACTTCACAGTTACAGAATTTGACTGCTGCTATGGAATAAAAATATATAATCTTGTAAAGTAAAAATCTTTGTATATTAATAGGCTAAATAAAAACTTTGTACAGCCTAAGGCTTTTTGTTCGAATTTTGTTTCATTTCAAATTTTCACTGCTAACGGATATTAGTGTAACTGAGATTTGACAGATTTTTGGGATTTTTCGGGTCATAAATAAAAAAGTTATAGACGAATTAAAATGTATTTTTGAATTCAACGGCCTCACACATACAATATGAAAATGGAATTGCCCAAGTATATATTTTTTTTTTTACAAAAACGATAAGCAGGCTATAGACCTTCAATCAATTTGTCAATCAATTCGAAAACGAAAACAAACGAAATAAAATTTAGTGTAAAAATCCCCTAAATTTTATTTCGTTTATTTTCGTTTTCAATTGATTGACATCTTGATTGAAGGTCTGTAGCCTGCTTTAAGAGAAAAAAAAACACGAAACAACATATAAGAAATAAGAAAATTTAGTTTATGAAATGCTTTTCGGGAGATAAACGTATTATTTTTCTTTGTTTTTAAATATTATTAGAGACAGCAAATTTTTTTTATATTTTCAGTTATTATTATTTTTATGATTTTCGAAATAAGAAAATTTAGTTTATGAAATGCTTTTTGGGGGGGGGGATAAACGTATTATTTTTCTTTGTTTTTAAATATTATTAGAGACAGCAAATTTTTCTTATATTTTAAGTTATTATTATTTTTATGATTTTCGAAATAAGAAAATTTAGTTTATGAAATGCTTTTGGGGGGGGGGGGGGGGGATAAACGTATTATTTTTCTTTGTTTTTAAATATTATTAGAGACAGCAAATTTTTCCTATATTTTCAGTTATTATTATTTTTATGATTTTCAAAATAAGAAAATTTAGTTTAGGAAATGCTTTTGGGTGGGATAAACGTATTATTTTTCTTTGTTTTTAAATATTATTAGAGACAGCAAATTTTTCTTATATTTTCCGTTATTATTTTTTTTATGATTTTCGAAATAAGAAAATTTAGTTTATGAAATGCTTTTGGGGGGGATAAACGTATTATTTTTCTTTGTTTTTAAATATTATTAGAGACAGCAAATTTTTCTTATACTAGGAGGGCCCGGCGTGTTTCGCTACGCTTATAAATAAAGTTTTTGCGTAGACATTTTGTTGACGTAGAAGCAATGATTTCAAAAAGTGGTAATGAGATATATGCTAGCATATAATTTTTAATTTTTCTTTTTGAATATATGATTGAAAAATTATCAGAACACTAGCTGATCAGTTCGGATATATGAAAAATTAGCGATCAAGTAAGTTAGAGATAAAAAAAGCTTACTTGAAAACTTATTTGATCGCTAATTTTTCATATATCCGAACTGATCAGCTGGAGCGCTGATTATTTTTCATTCATATATTTAAAAAGAAAAATTAAAAATTATATGCTAGCATATCTCATTACCACTTTTTGAAATCATTGCTTCTACGTCAACAAAATGTCTACGCAAAAACTTTATTTATAAGCGTAGCGAAGCACGCCGGGCCCTCCTAATCAAAATTAGTACTTGTTCGTCATATTTGTTTTTGCGAGCTACGAAGAATTTCTACAATTTTTTTCAAAATATCATCAGAAATATACGTTTTAGGCAAAAAATGACTTGCACGTTTTCTGTGGAGATTAAATTTCCTACAAAAATGTTAATTTTCAATCTGCATATTTAGTCTTTGTTTATTACGGGATAAAGAAAAATTAATAAAGACTATTCAAATTAGTTTTTCTGTTCCATTTTAAACTTTATTGAAGTTTTCACTGTTAAATACAAAAAATAGAAATAAATTCTTTTTAGTACTTCACTTTGTTTTTGTCATATATAAATCCATTGAACTTAAAACTAAGTATTACCAGTGCCTAGCACTAGATGTCTATTAAATTCATTTATTGTTTTTTTTTTAATTTTACGTTACTACACATATTTCATGAGGCTTTTAAACAAATTTATGATTTTATCAAAAAATCAACTTCGATGATTTTGCGGCACGTGTTCTTATTATGTAAAAAAAAGCAAAAAAGTTTTTATGGGACGTCTGAGGCCTACCGGTCGTTATACTGGTATACCGAGTTTGTCTGGTTTTAAACCTAACTTTTTGGTCCGGTATTCAATGCAGAATAGAAGGCCGAACCTTTATTCGTTTAACAATCTTTTATTTGGGCAGAAATGTCTAAAGATCCAAATTATTATTACTGTTATTATTCAATATTCGATATAAATTGAGACTAATTTCTTAATAGAGCTTATAGTATAATCAGTCAACGCTCTTCAGAGACACTTAATTCTTTTAGATAATATTTCATATATTAATTTAATTTTTTTTCTTATTACAGGTGTGTGCAACGTTTCTTCACTTTGTATTTGTTATTGCTTCATTTTAATTCATATATTCGTAGTTGATGCAGGTAATTAAAGTAAATTTTCATTAATAAATTCTTTTATTTTTTTTGGTGAATTCTAGAAATTGAAATGCAAATTTTATACCATCACATATGTATAAATTTGATCGTTCAAACCCACGAATATGTAAAAATAACAAAAAATTGTTACATTATACTAAAAATTTCGATAAAAAATATTCTTCCAAATTTATCGTCACTAGTAAATGTTGTCTTTAAAAAATATATAAATTGATTCGATATTTCAAGAGCCCTTCTAAAGTTTTCCTTCAACAACGGCATTAATCAAATTAATTGTTGCTCATATTTCAAATTAACATATTGGTGTTAATTAATTTGTATATTAAATCAATGTTGCGTTTTTATGATAGTTATTTCAAAGTCGTGTGTTACTCGGAAAGTGCTTAGGTTTGTTGTATTCCTAATGACATTGGTGTAAAGTTTCACCACCAGCAGGAGTAAGATTAATTTTTCTTTGGTATAACCCATTGTTCTTGTTTATCTTACCCCGATGACATATGTTCCGGTGCAAATAGAATTTTTCTATTTTGAAACTTTGCCAGATAATTTTATCAGGTATTGAGTTACTTTCAACCAGACAGCTGATAAAGTGAAATAAATGTTTTTACATTAACATTAATATATAATAAGTTTTTACGCAAGTTGATGAAGCATATATTTTGCATCCACCTACAGTGACCTATAATTAGTTTATTATGACTCAGTATTTACACTACCTACAGTTTTAATAAAAATAAGTTGAAAATACAAAAAAAATTCTTGTTCAATTGTCATTTCTCGGTGATCTTATTGTGTTTATGATTATTTTTGTTTATTTGCATTTCAATGTCTCAGTTCTGTTGTAATGTAACAACAATACTTTCGTGAATGAATTATTTAGTTTTTTAACTTGTTTGTTTATTTTGATGAATTGGTTCGATGATTTGTAAGTATTATAATTAATTGAGCAAGTTTTTTCGGAAAGCTGTTTTGTTGCTGTCACATCTGATTAGGAAGTCGTTTGATTCGTCATCGTGCTCCACATATAAACAAGTTTCATGTTGAATCTGCAAATTGTTTAGCAGCACTCACCAACATGTAAAGTACGATCAGTTACGATTCACCGAATTAAAAAGCAAATTCACCAAATTCACCTGTATTGTAGACGATAACTGAGTTAGTTAAATTATTCTTTTATTTTTATTTATGTATACTAATAAAAATTCTTCAGCCTTCTAGCTTCAATTCAATACAAATGTGAATGTATACAAGCAAAATTAAAATCTTAGAAACCCCCAATAACCTTTGAAACTAATAAACTATAATTAAATTCATGTTTTGATAACTTATTCAGTCATTCAACTTAATTGCTTTTATATTTGAAATATAGCTTAAAACACAATTTGTTTAACTTTAACGAATCGCACAAACGTAACTATAAAATTGCATTTGTATACTTATGTACTTAACTCACTCATACGCTTTGTTTTTTAATTGATGATATATCTAATAAATAGTTTTTTGATTCAACTAAGTGTATACTGTAAAAGTAATCGTATGAGTATAAATTTAAAATGTTGACGTTAGGGGAAAAAATATGTCTAGAAAACTAATTTTTTTTCGTATGATATAGTCATTTACGCTTAACGTTGATTTACATAAATAAAACTACATAAAAGTAAATCAAAATTTTTAATATATTTCGAAGTAGTTTTATAAATTTTTTATTCGTAGAATTAGTAAATATTGAAATATGATTGACAAAAATGCTTTGAGGGTTGTGATTTGATTCGTTCTTCTTTGATTAGAAAAAATCAGATCTTTGGTTAAGGGGGTCAAAGGCCAAGCTCTGTTGCAAGGCTTGATCTTAAAGCAGTTATTTTAATCTCTAAGCTTATTGAATGCTGAGTAGTTTTGATTCCCAATTAGGTTAAAGTATCGACTTAAACACAGCTTTATATATATGTGGTTTTGAGCAGCTGAAAGTTAGAATCTAGTAGTTAACTTTAAAGTAACTGCCCATTTACAACTTACTTATCTCCCTCGGCATAATTTTCTTCATATATGATATATATATATATATATATATATATATATATATATATATATATATATATATATATATATATATATATATATATATATATATATATATATATATATGTATATATATATATATATATATATATATATATATATATATATATATATATATATATATATATATATATATATATATATATATATATATATATATATATATATATATATGATATATATGATATATGATAAATACATAGTTTACTAGTGAACTATTAATAGGTTGAAAAGCAAAATGAAATGACAGAATTGAAAATTGAATCAGCAAAAAATTACAGCAAAAAATAATTTGTTGGAAATAGAATAATAAATTGTTGCTATAACATTTAGTGATTAAGAATACATTAATTAACACACTTTCTTTGGGAAAAAAATTGAAACCTTAAAAAAATAATTTGTTTAGAAAAAATATTTTTATTTAAGTAAATTTACACATCAGATTAGCATTGGATTGGTAAATGGAGTAATGGTATTGACTGGATGAGTGTTAAAATAGTTAAAAAATTTTACTCGGAGAACTCGGTTCGATTCTTATCCTAGTGGATGTTTTTTGTTAAAACAGCAATAACTAACAACAATCCGTTTTTTTTTTCAATTAACCGAAAAGCATTATGAAATTGAGCAATTAATATGAAAATGTTTCCAGTAAAAGTTTAGTAATTAATACAGTAAAATGAACATTAAATAAGTATTCAACATCAAAAATTAATCTGATGTGTGAATTTAACTTAGGAATAAGTTTTTTAAACAAATTTATATTGAAATTTTTAGTTTGTTTCCAATGCGTGTATTGAAAAAAATTTTTGTTCGTTTTTTTAAATTCTGTGCTAAAGTTAATAAAAATAAAGAAAATTGTTGACAGCCTACGCTCTTTTATTCATAGTTACAAATAATACAATGGGACCAAAAAAGAGAAAATTATTAAGTGTGACGTAAATGTTTCTACAGTTTTACCGTATTTCAGGTATTTATACTTTAAAGCTCAGATAGCGTTTAAGTGGTTTACACAGCAGTTGTTTTACGTTTAGGACTGTGACGCCCGGATCTAGTGCGACAAAATTTTAGGGGTTGAAAATTTTATAAAAATGGCGTTTTGCAGCCTCAGGCAAAAAAGTAAGACTTTAACTAACTCCCAAGCGACTGTAAAGTTAAACTGTACAGCCGTTTGCCGAAAAAAAAATTGTTCATATAAAAAATGGAATATCACAACACATTGTTGGAAATTTTCAAACCATAAAAAATTAAACAATATCAAGTATTTGAGTTTACTCACAGAACTGCTTAAATTTGTATACTGGTACAGGATACATATGCCACAAAATTAAAGAAAATCAAAAAAAAAATAAACAAAAAACCCACTGAACTTACTATTCCATTATTGAACAGAACGGACGGTGTTAACATCGATAGCCTCTGATCGGTAAAACTGACATATCAACGCTGATGCTAGAAATTATTTGAAAGAATGCCAAGCAATGTTCAAAGAAATAATTATTGGAATACACAAATACGATTTAAGTAAAATGTTTGCTAACATTAAATTGAAAAAAAAAAACCTTATGAACACAATCAAAATTACAAACAAAATAATTTAATAAGAAAAAAACACATTATAAATTATATATGATGATCCCCTTCAAACTCATTTAAACGGTTAGCATCTTCTTGTAATCGCATTAATAGTCCACCATATGAAATATAAGCAGATAATCTTTGTTTCCTTCCTTGATATATATTTTTTACCAAACATTTCATACTCAAAGGTGTCAGCCATGGTTATTTCGGTTTCTTGTGCTTTAAATTCACCACTATTAGTTTTATTTTCACCTTAACACAATTTCCTACAACATTGCAGAAGTATTTTCTTTTCTTTATCTTTATTCGGGTACAACATGTTGTTACATTCTTGACATAATATTATACCGACGAATGCTTGCATATCCAGACATTGTTTTTAACAAATTTTTATTAGCAACACAATTAATAAACTTTATAGTTATAAAATACAAACTAGAACTTATTTTTGAATCAAATATACATAATGTCCCAATCGAACATTTGATCGATTATTTATAGCTAGATTATCTATATATTCCTTTTTAATGATACTTTTCATCGCTTACAATTTTAGTCAAACCATTTCAATTAATTTCCTCTACAACTACAGACAATCATTCCGCTTTTTATAAATTTGAACAACCGTAATATATCTACATGTAATATTATTATAAAAGATTTACATAACAAAATTTGTATTATTTATGTAGATAGAAAAATATTTTACAGGTAGTATGACGCAACCAAGCAATTGACTGAGAAAATGCTAAAAATTGGTTGATTGACCTGCAGTACCCACAAATGTTTTTATGTTTATTGACATTCATTCTTTTAAAATAATGAATTGAAATAAGCCCAGAACCCAAATTAAATAGTAAATCATTTAGAAAATTTCTTTAGATATGAATATTCTTGTTGTAGAGTAAAACCAACATAGGCCCGTCATTGTATATCCGTAATATTTATATTTAAATTCAATTCAACAGTTCAATAAGCCTACTAAACTGTTGAATGAGCTACGGATGTAGTAAAAAGATATCTTTTATACAATAGGTTCCAACATGCACTCTGAGGTGTTGGACACAACCTAATTACCAAGGTTTGTTTTGTTTTTTAAGAATGAATAACTAAAAATAAATTCTGTCAAATAAATACGATATATCTATGAACTGATACGGCTATGAACTGAGATTCAATTATATATTTTTGTATTTTCCTTTTTCTTGAAGTGTTACTTTTCGTAATAGAAGCATTCAAATTTCTTATATCGACACTTTTTACCGCTTTAAGACCACCTGTAAGGATAAATATATTTTAATTTAAAAAAATTAAAAATTACTTACCTAGCTTACTCACGAGTTACGACACAAATCGACTTCCAAATCGAAAATAGCAAAACCTGGTTCCAGTCGACGTCACGCTACAGCACTGAAAGAATAAATTTATTTAAATTTTTAAATGTAGCTGATTACATACTATCGTTGTAAAATATCGATTATGATATATATTCAAATCTTTCATTTTGGTCTGACTTTTAAAACGGTAAAGTTCAAAAGGTAATCGCTAGATTTCTATGAGTACTTTATAAACTGAACCAGTTCGAGCAGCATTTTTTGTGCCGAAAAATTGGATCTCATATTCGATATCTGATCATGAATTTCTTTCCTTGTCAATCAAAAACGCTGTACCTAGAATTAAAAACGAAACAAAAAAATTTGTCGGCCCTGTTTCGTAATTGAAAAGGGGAAAACAAAGAAAGCAAGTCTTTTGTTTTTTTACTTTCATATCAAATCACCACTCATGGGATCATATGCCTGCTGCTCGTTCCGTGAAATCTTAGAATATGAAGAATAAGATTTCGGGTTGCTATATCAATAATTAGAACAATTAATTTTATAAAATTGCTCTTGCACCACTATTCGCCATTCATAAATTTAAAAAAAGAATTATATAAACGACTCACAAAATCCAATTTGCCGTCATCTATATAAATAATTATTTGTTTGTTATTTAAAAAATGTACAATGTAGTCCAATATCTAATCAATCATCAAAAACTACAAAGTCCATCTGAAAAAATTTTTTTTCATTTTCAATATTTTCTAAACAAACCCACAAACAAACATGAAATTACTCATACAATTAATCTGTTTTTGTTGTTCACACAACTATCAAGTTTCTAAAACGCCGCGCCGTCGTTTAATTAAAAAAAACATTTTCCATCTCATTCTTCCTAATTACCTTCATTTTCACGTTACATATAGACTTGTGTAAAAAAAATGCAAAAAATAACTATAAAATCTATGTCAAGTTTAAGTTTAAAGCAAACGACAAAATGTTAAGAATAGGAAAATCCTAATTATATTGTTTGAATTGAATACAAGAAAAAATCGTTAAATTCTAAAAATAATTAGCATACAATTGTTTAAAGAAAATATGTGGCATTTTTCCAATTATAAAAAAAAGCGACGGAAAATAAAATGAAATCCAAATTATTATTTAATGATTTTATATAAATATACAAAAAACATCGTCTGGTTGTTTGATATTTTTAAAAATTGGCACATATTTTAGATGAATTGCACTCACTGCATACCGGTTGAACTTGACTTTTGCAATCTAATTACACGTACTATAAACTTGAACATAAAACGAATAATAATTACATACCTTGCAACCAAGTTGTTGTTCCTAATCGACTCAACACCATTTCTAATAAAACAATAAGATCGTAACTGCTCACAATAAACATGGAATGCATTAAAAATTTTTAATTTTTTAACAACGTCCATCAACATCATATAGTTATGTCGAACAAACATTTCCTTTTTATGTACATTATCTGCACAATTTAAAAAAATAAGTATTGTATTTAATTATTATATTAATAAAAATCATTTCTTGAAACGACTTATTACAATATTTTCAATAACAAAATTACTAATCATAAAAATAATTTGATGATTTATTGATCGTTAAACTCAAGAAATATACGGAAATGTTAGAAATAAAATGTAGCGAGTATAATTAAACAAATAATCAAGGAGTTATGGATAAATAACTATAGCTGCAGTGTATTGTACTAATTTAAAATAATTTAAAGAAATAGTATTAGAAAAATTATTAGATAGTTAATCAAGATTGCTTTTTGAGTTTATGACGGTTAATATATGTTGAGTTGTTAAAATTCCTTATGTTAAATTCATAATCCATAATCCACCCACAATACATAATTGTATCATATTTCACAAGTATCCCCCCTCCCCCTTTGGTATCTATTGAAGCATTTTGTTTTAAATTTTTAATCAATTTTTAATACCGGCATTATTCTGTTTTGGTTTGTTATCAAAAAGATTTTTATTAATGATAAATCCTACCGTCAATTACCATATACAACTACCTAATATAAATAGCAGACTGATATTTACTTTATTATTTATTTTGTAATGAGTGGTGGTTAGACGTCAGGTAACCACATACCATCCTGACGCCCTGATGCTACACGCGCCTTGAGTTGGTTCCGACCAGTCTCAGTTTGTGGGTTTGGTAAATTTTATCCTCAGCTCACTATAATTGCGGAAATACAAGCGATAAGTTTTGAAAGGCCCATGAATCAAAAGTACAAATAAAAGGGTTCTGACGACCTTAATATGCAGAGGAACCGAGACTACCACCACTATCAAATATAATTATTTTAAATTTTTAATAATAAAATTTTATTTACTCCATGTTTTGTCCTGATCGCACTCTCATACTGAGTTATATCTAACCCATTATATCAAGAATTAAATTATGCTCGTTGAATGAACTCATCCAAAAACAGAACAAACAGGTGGTTGTTGAATAGTGTTATAAATAAAATCGTTGTACCAAAATGAACAGTTGGTTGATATAATTATCGTAAAACATTTGTTTTTATATAACCACAATAACAATCCTTTATTGTTTAAAAGAATTAATTATTATTGTTGGAGAACAGAATATTTAGATTTTTATAAATGCAAAACTGATGTATGGTAGAAGCGGAGCACACTTTAAATTTTCCAAACGACGACGATCTAAATTTGTGTACATTTTTTTTGCACAATATCGAACCTGCAACTCACATCGATCAGTTGCATTTTTTTCAGCCACCATCGATCCATTTGTTTCCAATAACTGGAGCTTAGCTTAATTTTAAAAATGTTTTTCCTTATATAATTTTTAATTACTCTAAACAAGAAAGAAGGAAGAGTTGATTGCATGAAACAGATGCTCGTTATTCGTATTGTTTGTAATCCTGTTTTTCTATCAATTTATATAACACAAACAAAAGTAAGAACCACCCGTTTATCAATTAAGAATACAAGCAAAAAGCTGGAAATGTTCATGTATTGTAACAATTCATTTCTTTCTCTGTTTCATTATTCTAACGCTATCAATTCTTTTGCTTAGTTTTTATATAAACAAGAAAAATAAACAAAATACGAAACATTGCAAATAGTGTGCAAGTATATATAACAAAAACCATTATAACCTTGATGTTTTACAGGGAGTCCGAAGAGGATGTATACCGATTGATTGTTAATAAAAGTGTTAATGAAAAATGCAATGAAGTCGTGTCATAATTGAAAAATGGAAAGTGTGCCTTGATTAGGAAATTAGTCTTTACTGCCAGTGCAGCCGGGGCTGTTTACTACAAAGAACTAATTTCCGGTTAACCCAACTATACAGTACCTGATTGTTCCTATTTCTGTGTTTGTTTTTTTTATTGTAGGTTTTTTTCTGAACCGCTAAATGTTGGGCATAACAATTCGCGTTATCATTTTTACATCAGGAAAATATTTTTAAATATGAAACACATCTATCATTTCTTAACGTTTCAAATTGCGATATTGATATCTCGCTCGACTGATGTTCTATAGGTCGTGAGTTAAATTCCTGGTGTGATAAATTTATTTATTTATTTGCTACACACAAAAAACATAACATAACTTTCTTTGAATATTATTATAGCTGTAATGGTTTTTATTAAAGAAAAACACTGAAAATGAGTAGTAAACAATAAACAAACCAACCAGATCGTAAGCACAACAATGAACGACTTTTTATTTTAAAAATGAAACAAAAGAAAAAGCAGCCACATTGCCTAACGTTAAAAATTTTTTTTTGTAACACAATCACAAAAAATATTCAATTCTGTACTAGAGCAACATTAAAGAAAAATCTTTTTTTCCGCACAAATGACCTCAAAATATTTTGTATGCCTGGAACGCACGCCGCCTAAATGTGAGATTTTCAGTTAAATATATCCTGAATATATTATTTTTATAGTAATAAAATATCAAAATAATAATTTAAATAACTTACCCTATAGTAAAAATAACTTAAAAACAACCCAAAATCATTTGAATTGCAAGAAAAAACAATTATTTTGCATTTTCAAAAAACCAGTTGTCGAATTACAATGTTTTTAAAAAAATCCAAATGGATTGCTATGTTTATTTTTATTAAATGTTAACAGTTTAGTACAATTTAGAAGCGAGCTAGTATAATTTACAACTATTACAACGAAGATGGCGCACTTTAGTTATTTAAATATCTTAAATTTGTTTATAACTTTGTTAAATAAATGATTTAATTAACAAGTAAATAAATATTCATAAACTTTATGCATTTTTACAAAAAATAGTGTGTATTACTAGTGCGATTGCGTTTTCCAAACAAGAGTTACTAGCTCTTGTTTGGAAAACGCAATCGCACTAGTAATACAATCTAGTATTTACTCACAATTCATTTTTATTTTAATAATTAATTCGATCTGAGAGACCTAAGTATTACATTCTCGAGCCAAAAGTGAAATTCTTGCTCCCACATTTATGGCATTTCTCGACGTTTTAGGACCTACGGATTCTAAAAAAGAGCAATTCCACGTCACCGCAACATCGATGTTCCCGACCTCCTCTGATTTCGATAAAATTTCATATACAGATAGCCAATGACAAAATAAAAATACCATTTCGTTCAAAAAATTAAATTTCGCTCTAGGGATAACACAGGGTGGCGGCAAAGTTTTAGGGGTTTGCGAAACATGAGTATCTTTGAATATCGATTGCCAACGATTGATTAAACCGATTTAAGTCATTTATAGCTCATTGGAAAGGTAATTGATAGGACATATAAAAAAAATTACTTAAAATTTTTTACTAATTTTTTAAAAGTGTGTTAAACTTAAAAAAAAATTCAAACATGGCGCTGTTGGGGGTACTTGATTTGTCCATGCCCTTAAAATTAATTTCGGACAGGTATAAATGAATGAAAAGACATATTATGTAAAAAGCATTCACACCCTCAAATACTTAATTTGTATCCTTAAAATAGTTAAATGGTCCTTAAATTATTATAAAACAAGAATTCCGGTTGGTTGAGGTAAATAGATGATTCACTGCATTGGTTAAAAAGATGATTTAAAAAAAAAAACGGAAATGAAAATTTTGTAAAAATTTTATTTTTAAAACGAGAAATTGTGTACCTTGCAAACTTTTAATTTAGATTACGAACTAATTAAATATTTTTTTCTGGAAAAAAAGTGGCAAAAGTGAGGGTACTCCCAACAGCGTCGTCTTTAAATTTTTTTTAAGTTTAACGCACTTTTAAAAAATTATTAAAAAATTTTAAGTAATTTTTTTTAAGTCCTATCAATTATCTTTCTAATGAGTTATAAATGACTTAAATCGGTTTAGTCAATCGTTAGCAATCGATATTCAAAGATACACATGTTTCGCAAACCCCTAAAACTTTGGCGCCACCCTGTGGCATCCCTAGAGCGAAATTTAATTTTTTCAAAGAAATGGTATTTATATTTTTTCATTGGATATCTGTATATGAAATTTTATCGAAATCAGAGGGGGTCAGGTCACATGCCAGGACAAATGCTGTTGCGATGACGTGGAATTGCTCAAAAGCAAAAAAAATGTGTTTGTCTGCCGGCCAGCCGTCACAACCGACGAAATCTAGAAAACCGCTGGAGAGATTTCAAAAATTTTTGTTTCTAAAAATAGGTATACTCAATGGTAAGAGCCAAAAGGACGATGTGTTCGATAGCTGTTCTGAAAGTGTGTCAAAAAAAATCGTCAAGTTTGCCAAAACAAGGAAATTTGTATATTTTTTGCTTAAAACACGTTCATTTTAAGTGATTACGAATAGGAATATTGAATTTGAAGAAATCTTGATGGTCGAGATTGGTATGTGAGATCAAAAACTAGATTATTGCATTATAAGTTTGTCAAAAATATGTTGTCAAGTGTGTCAAAAGAGAGATTTTCATTTTTAATTACTCATTTTTTTTGGAAAAAAATGAAATTAATTATTTGTTTGACATGAAATGTAAGCAAACATGAAATTGAACATGGAAATTTTTGATTTTTTTATAATTTTTTACATATTTTTAGAATTTTGAAAAAGTGCGTATTTTTGATTTTGTAAGAATTTTCGGAATATTTTTAGAGTTTTGAAAAAGTTTAAATTTTATTATAATTTTTGGAAGATTTTTGGAATCTTGAAGAAAGTTTGTATTTTTGATTTTGTTATAATTTTTGCAATATTTTTAGAATTTTGAAAGAGTTTTCAATTTTTGATTTTATTATAATTTTTAAAATATTTTTAGAATTTTCGGAAAAGTTTGAATTTTTGATTTTGTGAATTAAGAAATTTTGCAATAATTTTAGAATTTTGAAAAAAGTTTCAATTTTTGATTTTTTAAGAATTTTCGGAATATTTTTAGATTTTTGAAAAAGTTTGTACTTTGATTTTATTATAAATTTTGGAATATAAGAATTTTGAAAAAAGTTTGAATTTTTTAATTATGAATTTTCGCAATATTTTTGAAATTTTGAAAAAATTTAAATATTTGATTTTATTCTAATTTTTGGAATTTTGAAAAAAATTTGTATTTCTGATTTTGTTATAATTTTTGCGATATTTTTAGAATTTTGAAAAAGGTTTCAATTTTTGATTTTGTAATAATTTTTGGAATGCTTTTAGAACTTTGAAAAAAAGTCTAAATTTTTGATTTTATTTTAATCTTTAGAATATTTTTGGAATTCTGGAAGAAATATGAATTTTTGATTTTGTAATATTATCTTGAATCGCTAAATAGAGAGGTTTTTGTGTAGTTAGCTGGGTGGCATCATCTTTTCACTAAATTATGTTAACTTATGATCTGTTGTAATTTTCCGGCAACGTATTAATATTTCGTGTTTGTTTTGTAATAAATTTCTAAAAAGAGATAAAAAAACACTCGTACTTTAACAAAGAGTTTTATGTTTGATATACATCGCTGCCCAAAACTAAAAACCATGTTCCCATAAAAGGTTTTTGAGGAAAACTATATCAAAATCCTTAATCCAGACCGAAGTCTTGATATCTCAGAGCTGTGAGATTTCAGCCCCTTCATATTTTGTACAAAAAATTGGGTAAAATAATAAATAAAAATCTTTCTTTTGACACACTTGACAACTTTTTTTTGACAAACTTATAATAAAATAATCTAGTTTTTGGTCTCACATACCATATCCGACCATCAAGATTTCTTCAAAATCAATGTTTCGTAATCAAATTTACACTTTCTACTGCATCTCGATGAAAATCATTGCAGGTCGTTGATTTTTGATAGTGACATATTTAAATTTAGTTGCCTTGAAGATCATTTTTGACAGTGTAACAAAAAAAATTATTGTGACTTTCGATAGGCTATTCAGTTACATTTTCAATGCACATTAAACCGTTGACATCAAGGCCATCTTCAAAAAATTTGTTGCATATTATTTTTAACAGTGTAAGCAAAAGTTTGACAGTGTATTTTATTTTTTCAGCAGATCAGTCAATTACCTTTTCAGCGCATATAAAGTCGTTGATATCGGATGACCCATTCTCTTGCAATTCAACAAGTTTCAAAGTCATCCTAAATTTAAGTTTTCAAAAAACTTTCGGACCACCCTGTTCTCAAACTAAACTCTTTAAAATGTTTCCAAACATATAGTTATTTTTTATTTCACATATACTACTTATATTCAAAGTATATGATGTCAAAAGCTATAATGATGTCAAAAGCTTAGCAAAGTTTAAAGCTATATAAAAGAGGCTCATCTAATGCACCCTGCTACTTATATCCAACTTAGTCGATTTGAAAATTTATGATATTTAATTGTTTGTTGCGATGGAAAGGGTTAGCAGTGATTACATTCTATTTTCTTCTTCTAAAATCCAAGCTTTAGCAGATGAATCATAACTAATCAACGCATCTCATACAGTCAAATCCGTATTTTTTTTATTTCTTACATATTTTTTTGCTTTATAGTAATAACTAATAAGAAAACATCAAATAATTATTTCTTATATAATTCTTGTTTTTTTCTTTTTCTTTTATTACAGTCGAATGAGCATTAGAGTTAACTAAAAAAAAGTTATTTTATTAGGTGAGTGAGTTTTATTTGAAGTGTTTTTGTTGTTTTCTTTTTTTATTCTCATAGTTTGTTTTATTTTTATGGTTTGTTATGAAAAATATATAAATTTCTATTGAAATAATTTAATAGTGACAAGAAGTTCAATGTCATGAATCATGGATTAAAGAACGAGAATAGAGGTATGTTTGTACGATACGTTAATAATTTGGAAATTGAAAGTTATGTTTTAAACAGGAAGATGAGTAGATAGATGAGTTTTAATTTATTTTGTGCTTTTTAATATTATTGAATGGATGAATACGTCAATTTGTATGGTTATTTATTATATTATGTATATTTTTAATTATTAATTCTTTGCCTTGATTTTTTTTTATTTTTGCACATTGAACATTTTTGCAATTAATTGTACTCAGATAATGTTTTTAGTTATTACGAAAATTAATACTATGGTTACACATTTATTCAAGAAATCGTTGTGGTTTACGTTTTATGTGGAATTATATCGTTAAATTTAATCTCGAATACCTTGATCTTTTTGACATGGTTGACAGTTAAATTTTGCTTTTATAATTACACATTGGGAAATTTTATTAACTTGACTTTGGTGTTGTTATCGTAGTTTATAACTTTAGCTGAAACAATTTTTTTGGATTAGAGATAAAAAATATTTGTGCTCTCATTTCACCACAGAGTGTAGTGAAAGTTAGTTAATATATTGTGAGAACATACTCCGTTTTTTTAATAAAATGTGTTGTGCAGAAGAAATTACAATATGTGTCACAACAACATTTAAAAACCGTTTAAAACCTAGGTCCTACAACAACATGCGTTCTAAGGTTCTGATTTGCGCATATCTTTTTTGTTTTTATTTTATATATTTTTATTTTAAAGAATGGAAAACTTTATATAAATTTTCTATCACATATAAAATGTTACTTAGGTCAATATTTCATGATAGGAAAGGAAAAATTCAAATAAAATAAGAGAAAAAAGCAATGGCGTGCCACCATCAAAGAATATTCCATTACTAAGACTGAGGTTACCAATGGTATGTGATATTTCACGTTAACTCATATGTTAATAGCAGGGACTGGAGTATGAGGGGTTGTCACACCCGTAGTTCTAAATTTAAATAAGCTTACAAATCAACAAAAACTTATCCTTCAATGCGTATCATTGGCTCTACTCTCCCGCATTGTAAAATTTAATTTTTGAAGTGAAAACTTCTATAGGCGCACCACACACAGATTTTTCCGTAGGGAGTAAGTTAGTCTGATCCGTGACGCTCTGAAATGAAAGGTTTTATTACGGTTTAAATTAAAATCTATCAATCATTTATTAACGTTTTAAATTGGGTTGTGGATATCGTGCTCGACTGTTGTGCTGTAGGACTGAGTTCAACTCCTGGTATGGTACATATTTTTTATTGTTTTATTTTTAATTTTTATTAAATACCATTAAAATTATTTTTTTTATTAATGAATTCATAAAAATAATAAAAATTTCTTTATACGAATTTTAAAAAATTGATCTATAACGCAGTTTTTTAAAGTTATATTGCTACTGTCTTTTGCAATTTGCATTCGAGTCATCATGCTAAATAAATATTGAATATATATAAAATTGAAAGTATGTATGGCTGTTTATCCTTTATGCATAAATAAATTAATCATCACGAAAACTTATGAAGTTGTTATGTACGCTTAATTTTGGAATTGTTTATAATACATGTTTCTAAAATTAAGTGAAGACTTAATACTTGTAACTTGATACTTGATAAAATCGATTATATCGATTCAAAGCTCACAATTACGAGACGGAAATCGCATAAATTCTATACAAAGAAGCATAGCTTATATGTATGATTAAACATGGATGGAAATCATGATAAATAAAATAATTAAAATCGGTGGCACTTAGCCAATAGTGATTTACAAACGGCAACAATGCGCATTAATACCAATGAATTTACTTAGCTTTCCGCAGAAAGATTTGTAAAATTCAAACTTGTTGATCTATGGGTGTGACAACCACGCATACTTTAGTCCTTGCTATTGGCATATGAGTGCTATTTTCACTATTATTTGGCTTACATTGTGAGGCTAGAGTGTGTAGTTAGCGGTTTATCGTTCTGACTTGTTTCTCATTTATTCTACTAATACGATCCAAATACTACTAACACGATATCAATTGATTGCGATTGCCAATGAAGTTTTCACTTCTACCGTGCGGTCTTAAGCACACTCTCTGTTTTTTTTTATTTTTTATATCCTTTGGTCACGCTTACGCTCAATACAACAATTCCATCACATGATCTCAAAATTAATATACTACAAAAAATTATTCCATAACACGAAAATCAAAAAAGAATATTGAGCAACCGTAAAACATTATGACGAAAACTCATATATTCTTTCATAATACTTGCAGGACCCAACGAATCAACTAACTTGCAATTACATGGGCAACCAAAAATGTATTAGCTCACACAAAAATGTTTAAAATACTGTATGAGAAAATGTTTACAAATTTGTTGATTGACTTGTTGAACTTGTTTTTTTTTGTGTTTGTTTCTTAATATAGAGTATGAGATGAAATAGACCGATCGTTACAGGAAGACATGTTAGCCTATGTAAGATATTTGTGAAACAACTCTTTGAAGAACCATAGTAAAACATTTAGTATTTCACTTGATATTTCTAAGGCATTTGGTACAGTTTGGAATAGAAATCTTGCAGCAAATTAAAATCTATTGGCACAGGTAACCTTATTGTCTCATGAACTAATATGTTTCTTAAATGTCGTCAGTGTTTTGTTAATTTAGATGGCATAACATTCAATATTTCCAGTATTTTGTCCCCTATTTTTTATTAAACCTTGTAGAGATTGGGACTTATATTATGATATAGAGAAACATAGGGTATCTATTTATCCAAGGAAATTAATTTTAAACGGTACATGAATGAACGGACTATACGCAGACTCAAACATAAGAAAGATCTCTGAAGAATTATATTTTAGTCATTTTATTTTACTTCTAGAACAAACAAAAATAATTTATTATATCTAACATGCAACATCAATAAAGAATGAGAGAGACCGTAGATTAAAAATAATGTTGATTGGAGTCGGTCACCAATTGGATTTCAAAAAATCACTTCTCCAAATATTTAGAGCTTCATCCATATAGACGCTCGTAGAATGCGATATACAATGTTAATCACCCCAAAGGTGAATAAAATCAAAAGATGAACCAGCATGACGTATAATAATTATTTCAATTACAAATCATTTGTTCAATCAATTGTTTTTTTATCACCAATAACCATGCCAATAGGCTTTTTTTGTTTTTCTTAGCATTCTTTTTGACATAACATTCGAACCGACCGAATAACAAAAATTTTATATTTTTTTTTTAACTTCAACAAACTAAACAAAAATTGAAGAATAATAATATTATTAACATTTTGGTAATATTTTTTTGTTTTAAATTATAATTAAATAAATTTTATTTTTGGTTTTATAAATTTTGTATAATATGAATAATCATCATCATCATCATCATCATAATTGTATAATAATGTAATTGATAATATAGTATAATAATGTAGTTGATTCCACTAATAATAAATTTTATTATAAATAGAACAAATGACATATCGCGACAATTTTTTTTTAATTTTATATCTTTGACAATTTTTTAATTTTATATCTTTGAAATCTATCACGAACTGACCAAACATTTTCAAAAATGTAACTATAAATAGCATTTTATTCATGCTAAACGAAAGAGAAAAATGTTGATTGCATATACCTCATCTCGTTTGGCAGCTGTCGATATTCGTTATTATTAATACGATTACATCAGATTACCAAAACTACATAAATCATACAGACTGCTACTTAACAAAGACATATTGTTTCGTTTTCAGCTAATTGAAAGATAAAATAAAAAATAGGAAATACCCTCCAATTAGATACAATCATTTAAACTGTTGTAAATATATACTCAAACATTGAAATAATTTTAACGTAAAGATTTAGAGTTTTCGGGTTTTCATACTCTCACCTCTTTTGTTTCGTTTTTATATTAAAACAAAGAAACAAGAATAATAAAAAAAACTACAAATATCTATGTAGAGATGATGAGAATACATAACAACAATAAATTTATCAAATCATATGTTTGATGGCGATCAAAAGGTTCTTTGTATTATATTATACAAATGAAAAATTATATTAGTGAAAAACATGTAACGTTGTAGTATTAAGGATGGAAAATGGAAATGTGTTTTACGCTGGAGTTAGTCTTTATTGTCAGGGCTAACTACAAAAATCTAACCCTCTAGTCAACACCTTTACTCAGAACTCAAATTGTTCGGTATTAAATGGTTGATCCTTCCAAACGATACATTTTAGCAATTTGTGGGCATAACAACATGGCATGAAAAGATTTGCCAAAGAAAAGTGGTTATGCCCGCCAAATTATGTGATGGTTAACAGGTAGCACTTATGAGAAAATCTACATCAACTCTAACACAAATTTAAGTTCTGTATCGACCAAACAATCAGTATACACAATCTTCGGACTTCCTGTAAAAAAACATCAAAGGCATAATAGTTTTTTTTATATGTTTGAATCCTCTCTAAAACATTTCGAATTGTTTTCTTTTATTTTATCTGTTTGCTAAATAAAACGAAACGGGAGAGTGCATGCAATCAACAAACAAACACTCTCTTTTTTTTTTAATATTATAAATACAAAAAAATATTTTTGAATTCAGTGGAGTTGCAACTTAAAATTAAAATAAAAATGTTCGTAACCTTAAAGGTATAAAAAAAGATTCGATTTAATGTAAAAGAAAATAAAATAAACAAAAATCATATTATGTAATTAGAGATTTTCCCTGGTGAAGACCGCGAATAACCGTTTATCACTTTCAAAATTTATAAATCCCTTGGATATATAGACGCCTTAGGCATCTTTTCCAAATGTGGAAAGTCCCACGTTTCAAAGTACCATAATTGCAAATTTACCGTAATTACAAATACATTTTTCAATAATTGAATTGCAAGGAGATTGAATTAGTTAAAGATTGTGTTTAGTTTTCAACAACATGATTTAATTATTTTTGTTTACATGCAATTGAGTATGTTTTACAAAATTTTTGTAAAATATATTGGTTTTTATACAATTTACAAAGAATCAGCTTAAGTTACTTTATAGAAAACGATTTTGTAGCTTTTAATGATGTTTTCCCTATCTTAAAGCTAGTTTCGTAGCTTAATGGCCTAACCTCTTTTCTTGTAGATATAGATAGATATGAAAGTTTTGGGAGAACTTTTTCAGTTGTTTGTAAATAAAGTTTTTATTTATACATAGTTGTTTAAGTTTGAGGTAAAAAACTTATTTCCGTCTATAAGTAAAGCAATTAACCTTTTTATTATAAATTTAAATTATCTGTTTAGAAAACAAATAAATAAAGGAAAAATATAAATAATTAAATAGTATTTAATGTTTGTTTACGTTCGTGACGAATTATAACCGCAATTTATTTAATTACATTTTATTTTACTGCATTTGTAATAGTGTTAATTGATAACAACAATTCTTAACAAACTCTATATAAATAAGAAATTAAAGTTATTACTGAAAACTTAAAGAGTAGAAAAATGCAAGGGTTAAAATTAAATCAACCGTTTATGTGAATATCACCAGCTCATTATCGGTTTGTTCCTACAGAATTGATAATTTTGTTTTAATTAGTTTTTATTTTGTTTTAATTTCTACGAGTTGTATGTATACTAATTAATATAATTTTCCTTATGATGGATTCAAAGTTTGATATAAATTTCTTGATTGGTAAAGATTTTTATATTTGTATGAAACAAAATCATAAAATTATAGAAAATAAATTCCAGAAGAAAATTTATTTATTATCTGGCATAAATTAGTTTTGTAATTCTATTTTAGTTTCGGCGGAATTCAATATTATTTCAAAGGTAGAAAACTTGAACGTTTAATGATTTTGTGCTTGAATTATTACTTTTTATTGCAAATTATTTATTCAAGCATTAAGAAATAAATTTTAAAGCAACTGTTTACTGGAAAAAAAATTTCTTTTTTTAAGGCATTGAAAAAAAAAATTCAATTTTTTTTATTATATTTCAGTTTTGCATGGCACAATTTAATAAAAAACGAAGTGGAAACCAACTTCATTTGACTTGCTTTTTCATTTTTGGTATCAATATCAGTGATAGCTATACCGAAATCGTACCGACGTTAATTGATACTACTGGTATTATTTTTTTGATAGTTTGTAAATATTATTACTTGGAACAGAGAACTGAAGTGAAAGATTTTGCACCCACAGAGCAGAGTTTCACCTTATTTTTAGATTGTATGTTAACAACGTTAATCAAAAGCATTTGAATCATTCATTATTTGATTCGCTATTTGTACAGTGTCCATCTCATAAGATCACTGTCTCAATTTTAACTATTTTTATACTTTTGCTAGAGTTATCACATACTGTATGAGTCATCTTGCCTTCCGTTAACTGCCGCTTAGTTTCATATTTTTTTTATTTTCTGTTTAATTTGGCAATACTTAACAGCAATAAAATTATAATAAACTAGCCTACATCGTGTCTTTTTTAACTGTAGAATGAAATACAAAACAAAATTGTGTTTTCAATCATCAGAAAAAAAGAAAACCAAACCCCTTTATATCATCATTATAAACTATTTGCTTACAATTCCTTGGAACTTTGAATTAAAAAAGAATAAGTAAGAGAACTTATAGTATAGATACTAAAGTGAGGGTCCGATTATATCGAAATATTGTTTTGATTATTTTAAATCTGTGTTTTACTTTCAAGTTTCTGCAATCATTCGTTTGATGTGTGGGAGTGTGGTGATAACTTCCACTTCTTCCAGTTCTAACAAATAATAAATCAACAAAATGTTTACTTACTCAATGTATTGAATAATACATATTGTATCTTCCTACCGGTGTAAGTTCACCGTAATATTAAAAGAGTTCCACTCCTGGTGGAAAAAGTTAAAAATTTTCAAACTCATGCAATGTATTGTGGGTATATAAAAATTGTAATGTCATTCTCCAGTATTAATTTTTCCATTACCATGCCATTTTTTTGTAAATTGCATTAAGAAATTATTAAATAATTAAAAATATAATTTAAGTAAATTTTAAGGTTTGCTGCTCTGCCACAACAGTCCCTAAATTAGGGTTACGTTTGCACTTCATATTGCATTTAATAAAACCTGAAGACGTTTAAAGATCACCTTGTTTATCTCTCGCTATTCCCATTGTGTGTCTTTGTGTAATTTCTTTCTATAATCCATTGTGAGAATATTCTTCTAACTGTTTTGTTGAACCAATAAAACAATACCTTCATTTGATAAGCCTTTATTTATTGTCTCATTATGAGCATGTTCAAATTATTTAGTTGAGCCCTTCGAACAGTATTTATAATTCTTGTGTTTGAATTATTATGGTGTACAAATTTACATTGGCATTTTAAACTATTTAGATAAAACATTACACGAAACACTAAATTTGAATTTTTTTCTTTTTATTTTTTTAATGAAACTGATTTGACTTTACTTTACTATTATTTAACCAATTTACACCACAATAATACAGAAAAAGCTATCCTACCTCCAAAGAAAATAATTACCCAAAAATATTAGCTTTCCTAGTTTAATCTCAAAAATTGATTTAAATACTTTTACCTGGTATCTTACATATGCAAACATAAATAGAATATAAAACAAATATGATAAGGTTTTCCCGAAAGTGTCCGATGTACTTCGGAACCGTTTAAACGAGTTTGATTTAAGATAATTTAATTTTGGAATTTTAATCGTTCTTTAAATTATAAAGCCCTTAAAATTTTACGACCTTTAAAATCTTCCCGAGCTAGTCTCGAGCCTCTTTGCCCTAAGTATCCACCATTGATTATTTATTTATATCTAGCATTGTAGAAAAAATTGCATTTTCTACGCAGGATAAAAATGTTTTTCGTTCGTGAGCTTGTTTAGCTAGCGCGAAATTTTAATAATCATAACAAGTTAAATTAATTAAAACTAATTTCTGTTTATTTAAATCATTTGAAAACCAGTGTAATAAATACTTGTTTAACCTCTAAATCACCAAAACAAAAATAAAGCATAAATCATTTTCTTGTCGTAAAATAAATAACTTTGATTTCTTATAATTCGAACTAACGATTATATTTTTTTATGCAAATTAACTTCAATTTCAACACTTTCATGATATCCTAAAGCTTTAAACGTGAATAAAATAATTTCAAACAATCAAAATTAAAACATTAATCAACTAACTGACAATAATAAATTGATTTAAAATTATAAACAAATATTGACATAACAATAATAAAGATTTATAAAAAGGTTTTTGTGAAAAACCCATTGAGCCCTAACACATAGTCATCATTTGAATTTCTTTCTAACCTTGATTTAATTCATCTGAAAATTTTAAAAATGTAAATAAAATATTTCAGTATTCATAACAAAACCGGATGTCAACCAAAAATAAAAAAAAAACAGAAAAGATATAACTATTTGTCTTATCAATTTACTAAAAAGATGTGTTTGATTTCGTTGCGATGCGAAATTTGCATGAATTCCCCGGATTTTAATCAACTTCTTCAGACAATTTGTAAAAAAAAATCAATTATTACTTAACTCACAAGAACATAAACATTAAATTTATTTTATAATTTCTATAATTATAATCATATATAAATGAGAAAACTATCTATAACTATAATTTTCAATGGTGATAACAACAAGTAAATTGCGTGTAACGATTATCACATTCTTTGTAATATTTTTTTTATTTTAAATAGAAAACTATAACTAACTATATACTCGGTATTTGTTAATAATATTAATTTAAATAAATTAAAAATGTTCAATTTTATTTACATAAAAATTTTAAAATAATTAATTTATTATGTACATATTTGTGTAGTTAAGATAAATGTTGTGATTAAATAAAATGCGATAATAGAGAGGTAAAATATTTTTTGTATATATACATATATACTTATTCTAAATTGAATATCGTGAGATTAAAAGACTGAGAATCAAGTCTATAGTCTTAGGAATTTAGAAATAATAATATTTAACTAACATCATTTAGGTAAGAAGATACTAAACTTTTACGATATTACTCTATGCCTATATATTGGATTAAATTTTCAGATCTAAAACTCACATGTTCGTTTGGGGCGAAGGACGGTTATTGGTTAGCGAGGAGGTTGTTGGCTAGCGACAACTATGCCCGAAATAATGCTAAGCACTTACTAGTATTTGGTCAAGGCTTTCATTTAGCCAAGTTTTTGTTATAGCTTTTTTTATATCAAAACTTGTTGTATAGAAAACAAGGGTTTTGAGGTAGCAATACACAAAATTTCACTTAAATAATACATAAAAGTTTATTCACAAATAAAAATAACTTTACTTTTATTTACACGGTTTTATGTTCATGATACAGCGTTTCGTTTCCAATTATTTTCGCTTAACATAATCGCATTCAACCTAAGCTTTTTACACTATCGTAGGTTAATTAAAATTACTCTCATTTTGCAAGAGGAATTCTTTAGATGTAATTCTCCTTAATTTCTCTATTATTCGCGGTAAATTCAAATTTTCTTTACAAAAAACACTCGAGAAATCCTAAATAATCGACGTCATTATTTTGGTTTTTTTATTTAATTTATTATTTTATCTCAGAGTATTGGTGTATTGGTTGTAGGTTATTTTAAATTTTAGAAATGTATGTGTTCCTTTAAATAATGTGTTCAGTTAAACTTTTTATCGTTTTTTAACAAAAAAAAGTAAATGGTACAAAGCCACAAATATTTTTTCTGTATTTATTACAAAATACGAGTCAATTGCACAAATAAAGTTCCATATCCTTCGTATCTAACAATATCTGGTTTTATATCTTCTCCAGATGGATCAATCTTTAATTTATAAGATTGAAATGTTTGTGTAATAGATGTATGATTATAATGATGACGACAATGATTTTTGATGATCAAAATCGAAAACAGTTTTACCATGGACATTTATAATAGCATGTACGTTCAGACCTGTTAATGCAATAGATAGATAGAATAGAATTCTTTGACAAATGATAATTGAAATTGTGAAACAGAAAAACAATTTTTTAAATAGAAAGTGCATTGGATTTGTATAAAATTGTGTCGGACGTGATTCTTTATTCTAATCTAATCAAATTGATAGAAAAAACCCTGTCGGCAATCTATGATATTTAATTTTTTTCTTTATCTGTGTATAGTCTACTACTAACCGCCGTTTTTGTTTATTATCATTGGTTTTTTTTATAAACTACAAAAAAGGGTGACTTGTATTGATTTATTGAGAACTTTATACTTTTTTCTCTTTCGAACTCATTATTATTTTTTGTATATATTAATTTTATAATTTTGTTAAATGTTTCTCATAATAATGAACAACTTTTTACTAAATTAGTACACAGACACACCATTTTGCAGTTTTATACAAAATAGCTACTTTAAAAGCTGTTGGGGAGACATATAGTTTTCATTTGTTTTTTTCTCAGTTTTTCAGTTTAAACGGATAACTACTCTAAACCAAGTGTTGGTAAATTATATACTACAAGTATAAATTTTGTTATGAGATTCGATATGTCTTAAACATGAAGGCCATTGTTAAAGCATTGTCATCTGCAGTGTACATTGTAAATTGTTTGACCAAAGCTATCTGACCCAACATTTGTTGTTGTTTGACGAGGTTTAGTAAATAAGGCTCAGGTAAGTATGAAGCAGTGATGGGCTACCACCATGATGGATTGTCTAAGAACCCTCAAACATACAGATTAAATAATCGTTTTACAAATATATTCATTTACTATTGTAATATGATGGCATACATTCTGGCTTCATCTTCTGGTGCCTCCTAGAATGCTAGTACCTAGAATTTCCAATTTTACTTTATTTACTGCAGGGTAATATTATGCTCAAGTACTGAGACTATACTGTCTTTAATTCTTTAACAATGGTGTCTTGTGTCTGCCTTGACTACGATGCGATGGCCCTCAATTTTCCTAGAATAATGACGTCGAATAATTTCTATTTTTCGTTTCGCATTATATGTCCAAAATACTTTAATTAACTCTGCTTTATGGTATTGATTTCCCCGAGTTATTTTTAGAATTCTTCTGTAAGTCAACATTTCAAAGTTCTAAATTCTTTTACCCAAAACATCCGTTAATTATAAATTTAGTTAAATAAATCAAGTAGAGCAGATATATCCCCTTCGTTCTCTAATAATTTTAGCCCTTCACCATGAATTTGATCTGGTTCAATAGATTTACCATTTTTTAGTTCTGTTTTGGCATATTCCATTTCGCCTTATATGATCTAGCCCCTGCTTTATTTGTTTGTCTGGAATTTAAGTTATTACATCTTTTAATTCAATTTATTAAGCCTTTCTAAGACATTACATTCATTTGTAAGCTGTTGTACTTTTGCTTGTCTTATATATCTCCATATTGTCTTCTGAGTTTCTCCGTATTTTTGGGTATCGGTACCCTTATAGGCACGACGTTGATACATAAGGCAGAGTACTTCATTTGTCATATTTAGTTTTTGCACTGCTACAAGTGACGGCTTTAGATTTACATGCGAAATTGGTTTTATTTCAAGTTTAATTGCTTTCAAATTAGACTCCCATTTTTAAGGCTCTGTTAGCCCCCGCTGACCTCAAAAAACCAAGCCTACGCTAGCAAAAAAGTGCTCATGGTAGTCAGACCCTTCTGACAAAACTGAACAAATCTATCATCTCTTTCATTAAATGAACCCAACTCAAAACCGCCAACTGCATCGCCACATCCTCCACTGTCAACTTTTGCATTAAAATCGCTTATGACAGTTGTTATATTATGAGTCTTACAAAATTTTATTGCCATAGTCACATCTTCATAAAATTGTTCAATATCGTCACCTGACGCATCTGCAGTAGGAGGGTGCATAGGTTTGAACAATGTTTAATTCGAACGGCTTTGCACCTAATTGCAACACCGCCACACGATCTTATATTGGCAACCAGCTTTTGGAGGCTATCATTACTTGTGAACGAACAATAAAGTCCACTTCATTCCGATGTCTGTTGTAATAATTTCCAAAAAAATAAACACCATATTCGCATGCCCAACATTTTCTTTAACCACTCGACCTGATTTCATTGATACCCGATAGAGGTATATTTAATCTTACTATTTCTTTTATAATATTCCAGATTCATTTATACCTCGCACATTCAATGTTTCTATTCTCTTCAAAGTCGAGCTGGAGATTCTTGCACCCCTGAGACATTTTTGCTGGTGCTAAGGCCATTGTAAATTTTCTCCAACATATTTGAAGAAGCATTTTTTTGGACACTTCTAATCGTTCTGGGAAATTCAATGAGGTGGTTTCCCGTTGCTTTCCTCATCTCAATATTATTACCTAGTCTTTTGAATATGTTGAATGTTGCCCAATAATGTAGGATAATAAATCGAATTTTGACTTTTTGATATAACCTCATTATCCTCATCATTCATGACTATTACATGGTACGCATTAACTAAGTCAACTTTCGAAAATATAACTGCAATATAAAGCTACATGAGAGAGTTCTGAATATGTGTGTTAGGATATCTATTTGACAAGATCCAAGGAATGGAACTGTGAAGTCCCCACAAGATTTTCATTATATTTACTAAACTAGCTGAAGAGGTGGCAAAAGAGAGAATATTGAAAAAAGGCAGATGCCCTGGTTCATAATAAGTGGGAATCCAGCTATTTAAGTCTTCGTGCTGTTTTGTTTTTGCCAATGGTGAATTGGCGTAATCTTCAGGTTTTCTTTTGCTCTCAAGTTTTTGCGTGAGTTTGATATTCATTTCGAGATCACCAATTTGATAAACATTTTAGTTATCCAATCTCATTTTAACTAATATACTGATAACCCTAACTATTTGCTTATATCTGATGTCATTCAAAAATGCCGAATTTAAAATTGCAAAATACCAATTAAGATAGAAATAAGGATTTATATAAAAATAATTCTATTTAAAGTGATGATTCTTAACTACAACTATTGTCGGTTGTATTTTTTCGTTATACTGTTTCTAAAATCATAGTGTATGACCAGGATCTCCTCCCGTCCCGGTCTTTCCCAATTTGTTCAAACTTCACCCAGATTGCCTGCAATAAGAAAAAATATATTTTTAGTTTTAATTTTGGTTAAGAGGTGGCAATGGAGTTATAGCTAGACATGTTGACTGCTGTACGCAATGCACATTTTCAAAAGGGTCTATGAACCTTCTTGGTGACCTTTTTCTTAAATCAGTCGTTCCAGAGGTGCCCACTATTGTAATGAAGCGCTGCTTCGTTGACTAACAACGAAGTGGCACAGCAGGCCGCGTACCTATCGAGATTTTGTTAATAGCCCTAAGCTAGCTGTAGTCCGTGGGGACGAGAATGAAATCCTGCTACTTCAGTACAAATATCATTAATGTACGCGTAATTAAATCTAAACGGATCATAAGGAGAACAAGTGAACGAAGTAGACTCTGGCGATCCCATATGCGAAAAAAATCACGATCATCACATCCACCCCTTACACTCTCAACTCGCAGTCACACACTCTCACATCTCATCCACTCACGCACGCACACACATGAACACAAACACATACGCACACGTGCATATACACACATCATCATCCATACCCCCATACACTCCTTCTCATCACCCCGCTCATCAATCACTACATTCATACGCTCCGAATTGCACGACCAAGAAAATACGTTTAGGTGAAGAATATCAGCTGACGAAAGATATTGTGCTTGTCGGCTTGAACATAGTAGTGATTCTAATAATTTAGTAAATGACTTCGTTGCAAGATTAGATCTTGTTTTAACTCCTCGATTCTCGACCGCAATGGTTAAAATGCAACATTTCGTACATCCAAAAAAATAGTTCATCTGTTGCGACTCGCATCGATTGGTCATGCTGGTACACCTTGCTCCCTGTATCAATTAATGATGGTGATACATCTCTGCGTTGTGGAATTGCTATTGTTAAAATCGTATCAGAACCACACATATGTTCAACGAACGTGATGCGCGTCCCTAAATGACGTTGTTACATTTCTACTAAGTTTGTTTAATACAAAAGCATACCCAAAGTGAATTCTTCAAAAAAAAAATTAATCTCGAAATCAATTTCAGCTTATAATGGCGTATAATCAGTGAATTGACAAAACTATATCCTATGAAATGCATTCATGAATTAAATATTGACATGGTAACATTGATTTAATTTGTCTTGTATTCTAATTTTTTTATAAGTTTTTAATAATAAAATTTTTGTTTTTAATATTTATACCAAAATTTTTGTTCACATGCGTCCAAATTGGATTTTGACATTCATACGCGCATGTAACATAGACACTCGCACATACATACCCCCACATCCACACGTCCATACACTCCCACATCTACACACATATACTCAATCCTTCATACATACACATAGAATAAAGCAATGTTACTCACCCCATAGTGTTGGCCAGTCTCACTTCCCGATTATTTTCTCACGCCTAGTTCACCATACTCATCAGCCAGTAAATATCCATATGATTCCGAGTACCAATATCACGTAAGTTAATATGACGTAAGTTAATATCCCGTAAGTTAATGCTGTTGACTCGCTGATCGTTTACCACCCGAGAATGGAGGGTGGTCTGTAAAAGCGAGATTCGATGGAATACCAAATAAAACAATGTAATGGCCCGTTCTTCTTGAGTGATCAATGTTCTCGCAATCAGTTTTACACCATTTCACCCCTCTCTCTTTCGAAGGTTGTATTTTTCACTTCAGGTAAATTTGACACTATTAAAATTTTTTTAATTTGTTTTTTTTCTTCTTTCTTTTTCCTCCACTATTTTAATTAATAATTTAGTCAAAGAATCAATGTTCGAGTATTGTACAGTTTATTCTATCAATCCTACAATCTAGGTTTCTACTGATCGTCACCATGACGCACCAGCAATTTTAACATTAACGAGCTAATTTTACTATTATATATTTTCTTATGCGCTGAACGACTAATTTTACTGTATTATTTTATGCTCTAATTTATTTAATTGACTACAGTTTGTATTAGATATAATTTAATTTACTAAACACAAATTCATATTGTTTACAACCGCCATTATGACGGAAAAACGATTTAACATTAAATTAGAACTTTTCCTATTATTTATAAGCGTCGAATGACTATTTTCATTATATTAGGTTATTTATCAATTTATTTATTTAAAGTTCAGATCATATGTATCTAATTTCATCGACATGAACCTATATTTTTTCCAATCGTCATTATGACGTCACCAAAACGATTTAACATTCAATTAGAAAAGTTACTATTATTCTCAAGTGTCGAACGGCTAATTTTACTATTTTACTTTATTTTCTAATTTATTTAATGAACTAAAGTTCGGAGTGTATGTAATTCAAGGTCAAAAACACAAATTTAAAGTATTTATGCTCGCAGTAAATACGCGGTTTTATTATATTAAAAATTCCATCATTAAAAGTTTAGTTAGATTTACTATTGGGTTATGTTAATTAATTTAGCAACTTATTCAGCTGGTTTATATCCATTTGAAATACCCAAAATACGGATCTAATCTTAAAAGTGATAGACCGCCATTATTGATTTTCGCGTATCCACTCTAGGTTTAAACCAAATTTTACTATTCATACCATTTTATTCGGCGTATGGGTACTCAATTCCTTTTACACCCTCCTTTAGATTGTTCGACGTCCAGGATCTATGTCCACATGTCCAAAAAGACACCCACAAAAAAATTTGACTACACAGCAAAAAAATAATTTAAAACAAAAAAAATTCACACACAATATGACTGACACTTCACCAGTCGCTCTTAAACTTTTTTAAAAAGTTAATCAGCCGTGAAATGAAATAACAGACTAAGAGAGCGATAACATCTCGTGGCATTTATTTATAGTTAGAAAAATGGTAGCATTAACTGGTAGCTTGTTTTAATAACTGAAAAAAAACCACTAAGGAATCTGTACAACTAAATTGTATCAAAAAAATGAAAAAGAATTATAAAAACAAAATTGATTACGGAACGATTGTCAGAATTATATATGGAAATAGCGTGACTACGAGTTAATGATATTGCACAACTGTTTTATGATAATTTGATAGCGATTAACGATTACAAATTTAATATAAGAAATTACATTGGGAAATAGCACACAACTATTTTATGATAATTTTTAAACGGAAACCTTTGTAGATGACGATTACGGATTGAGTATAGAAAACTATGTTTAAAGGAAAAACGAAAATAATTATGAAAGTTTCGGTTTAGGTAAATTTAATGGGTGTGGGAAAAAAGGTTCGACTCTTAATTACGAAGTTTGAATTGAATTACACTTCATTACACTATGGCTATGTATCCATACCACCAATTTGTTTTTGTAAGGTCTTAAGTAATTTAGGAATTTAACGCTTTGTTGCACTATGATTTATAAGAGTAGTTGTCAAGAGTTTTTCGAACAGCCAAGATTATAGGAAAAATATTAATGGCTTTTACAGACCACTTAAGCTGCAATACTCTTTTCGATACTACAATTATGAAGCAAACTTCAGTCTAAAATACCGTGAAATATTCTCCAAGTGGAAACATCAGTCCAAAATCTTTATTTCTGAAGTAAACTGCAGTTTTTGACCTATTTTCGATGAGTGTTGGTTTGTTGTTGTGTTAATATCACTTCTCGATAGAATATTAGCTACAAACTAGTAATCTTTCGATGGAATCACAACTGTGCCCTTAAAAGGTATTTAGAGATACGATGTTATCATTTGGTAGGCATAAATCTGCCTGATGTTCCTCCAGTTCCTTCAATAGGGTTTGTGTTGAGTATATAGTTTTAAAATTATACAACAATGATGAACGCAACACAGATAGTCACTTTGGATCATGAAAAAATATACCTAAATATCTCTAAATGAATATGAAATTGATTGATTTTTCTACCTTACTCAGTACAGTACAAGACTCACATATCATGATAAAATAGAAGAAGATTGGGGGTCCTACCAGTGAATGAATAGAGTTCATGTGTCAACATTGGTTACTGACTCGGCAACTCACTCTTATTGCCAGAGGTATGAAATCTTACGTAAGCCAAAACTAAAACAATTATAAATCAAGAAAAACCGATCTCTTCTAGTGAACTTTATATTACTTTTTTATTTCAAGTATCTCGTGTTTTCATCGATTAATCCCACCTAATATGACGATATCGTAATCGCAGGATTTTCTTTCATATAAAAAAATGTCTACAGCCAAGGGACCGTTTGCTTACAATGGGTTTAAGAATTAAGAATTACTATGGTTAGCCCCCTAGCAGAATTTAGTTAGGGAAAGCCTGAATACAATCAGGGCAAAAAATGGCAAGCTCTTTTAAGGCAATCTGATGTGGGCCTGAATTAGAATACCCTTTAAAGGTTAACCTTATTTTTTAATATTTGGCCCTGATTTGACTTTTCGTATTTCACCTTTAGTTGGACAATCGGATGAGGGCCTGATATAAAATACCTTACAAAAGTTTGCCATATATAATTTTATTTAGCGAACTTGATCAGAGATCCGAATATCCCAATCAGGGCCCTATTCGGCAAAATTGTTTCACTTATAATCAGAGCCCAATCAAAATAGGACAAACCTGATCAGGGCCCTATTTCAACCCTTAGAAATTTTCCCTTTAAGCATTCTTAATGATGTGAATTGTCATCACAGTCAAATAGTATCCAAGATTTTATTCTTGGCATTGGCAACCACGCGCTCAAATGACGGCTAATGGAGTTGTACGGAAGATAAACAGACATAATAATTATGCACATTTCCCCGTAGCTTCGCCATAACTAAATATTTCTACAAGATTCGTCTTTTAACTGTCCGTTATCTTTATTGACTTGGTTAAAAGAAGAGTTCACAAGCATGGTTTTTCTTGAGATCGTCTTTGTTTTTCAACAGATTTGAGACATTTCAAAAATGAGCTAAGTTCAGTCGAGCTTGATATTTTATAGACTCCTGTACCAACATTTTCCTAGTCTGACATTATCTTGTTTATCGAAGAACTGAAGACCATCAATTCTATTTAAATCTAAACATTTTATTTTATGTCTATTATGAATCATACTACGGTTTCATATAAGGTCAAGATTATAAAATTCAATTTAAAATAATTTTCTATTGAATGGTTCGACTAACAATAAAGGTCGAGTACAGTCGGATATATTTGGCAATAAAATTCACCCAACAATTACTATGCAACATATTTGTTGCCTTCAATCACATCAAATTTCCTTATAAATTCAACATTTTTTATTTATATTGGATTACATGAAATTTAAATTTATTGTTTATGATGTCTTAATTTATTTTATTTCATTGAAATAACATTGAATGCAATTTTAACAAATTTTGCAAGAATTTAAAAGAAAATCAATCGACTTATTGATGGTCGATATAGCTTTACATTTTTTTCTTATTTAGTCAATGACATTTTATTTTTAAATTAATCAATACAATCCGTATTGAAATTTATTTTTATTAAAAATATGTATGTCGAAAATGAAGGGTAGTAAACTAAGGGTTACATCTATATACAAAATTAAGTTTAGAAAATTTTCTTGATCTTTGTGATTAATCCGGCAATAAATGAAGAAAAGCAAGGAAGGCTACTAATATAGTTAAAATTGTATCACCATTAATTTTGTATAAACACCCAGGTCCTGCTTTCTTTCTATATCCGATTAGCCTTTTCCTTATATATCTTTTTATTTTTCCAACAGTGAAATAATTACTGCTAATTTTTTGACCCGAGACACGTAGTTCTTAAAATATTATTTATATTTTCGTGTAGCACACCTTCAGTTTCCCTCTTTAGTGTACCAATATCATTATAATTTCTTGCAATTTTCTTTTGCTTGATAACTTTGTATTTTATTCAATTAATTTAAATATATTAGTTTTTTTCCAATCGAAAGCCAATTATCGAAATGATTGACAATTAGATACACAAATCAGTTCAAATCAATTGATTTATTTTTTTTAATATTATTGACCTTGTCTTACATATAATTAACTCTTAATTCTGAAAACAGAAAATTCTCATCAAATAGAATTAATTACGAAATAGGAAAATTAAATTTCATTTTCAACTACTTAAGTTTCAATTAGTTAACACTTAATTCATGTGACAAATTGTTGTTTTTCTGTGTTTATATATTTTTTTAATGTTTTAATGCTTTTCGTTTGTTTATTATTTTGTCTTAAGTGTTAAATTTCAAAGCAACACACTCGTCATAGATTACTTTCTTGCTTATGTTTTCTTTTTTTTTAAATACGAAAATATGTTTTAGAATTTGTAAAGAAAACAAATATGTATTATGAAATATTTTAAATGAAATTTAAGAGGTCTTCACACTTGGCGTTCCATTTATAGACAGCTCTTTGATAACGAAATACAGTAAAATAATTTGGTGGATTCCTTTCTATAAACTGCACTAATTGTCCAAGTCGTTACCAAACTTTCTCCGACTTGGAGTTATTGCCATGTTCTTATGAACTGACTCTCTGTAAACAATCAATCCAATTGCGTTGGTTCTTGTGAACCAATTTAGCCAGCAAATACTTCTAAAAAGAGTTGAACCTCTAACTCACGCTATTTCACTATGAACATTAAGTAGCCTTCTTTGTTTTGTTAATCGCTAGCATTTGATAGATTTTGAAGAATACATATGATATAAGGGTTCGTCATACTCATACTATTCTTTGTGGATCTCCATAAAAACATCATTGTGGAGAATTCAGGTATTTATCACATCTGTACGTAATAGTGCTTGCATGGATTAATGCAAAAGATATAATATATTTTAAATTTACCCGTGGCATAGTTGTCTCAACAACAAATCAGTATTCCTTGTGCAATTAGTCACATAGATAATGTCACAAGAGACTCTAAATCCAGAGCTCCCAAACGTTGATGTCAAAAGACAAATCTCGAACTGAAGTTGAGTGTCTCAGTTGATGATGAAATGACAATGATATCGAAAGATGTAACTAGTAGCTGATTAAGTTAAAGGTAGCTCCTTAAATCATAATTTGGCATGTGATGCATGTGTGGCATGTGATGGAGGGCTACTAGAGGGTAGAAATAGAAAACAAAATAAGAAAATTTAAATATTGGTCTTACATATAAAAAATAATTTTAATTTTTCATAATTTTCTGAATATTAAAAAAATAGATTTAAATATCAGTAAACCAACATGAAGCAAGGCAAACAAAAGATATATTATATCATCTCATAAAAAATTAAATCTAATTAATAAAATCTAAAACTACTTTTTTATTTCTCTTTCTAGTTTTCATTCTGCATTCTATCATTATTCTTTTGTTTATTATTTTTAGGGTTCCGTACTTTGAAAAGGTAAAATCGGTACCCTATGGGTGAGACTTCAGTGTCCGTCCGAATTTCTACATAACCAATTTACTCACAAACTAAAAGTGCCATCAACTTGAAATTTTCTACAGTTATTCAATGTGTTTTCCCACACCTGATGATAACAAAAAAACTTCAAATATTTGTTTTTATCTATATTTTATGGACATAGATAAGGAGATAGTGAAACAAAATTTTATTCTAAGGAATCGAGTTTGGTCTACAAAAATCGAAAAACATGGAAGTATTTCAAAAAAAATTTTCATTGAATTTTCGATTGCTTAGTTTTTTTACCGAGTTATTGCCAAGTTATTTCCAAAAACGAGTGGTTTTTTGTCCCCCCCCCCCCCTTAACTTCGAAGATTACAAAAGGAAAGATTTAAAAAAGTTCATGGGTGTAGGGATTTTGCTAAATCGAAACTAAAATTTTTTTTGGTTATTATTATTTCAAATTGGAGGGGGTTTAAAGTAGAAATTTTGAAAAATAAAAGGTGATTTTTTTTTGGTGCACAACATTTTGTTTTGTAATTTTTGAAAGCAGAATTTTCGACTTATTTTCAAAAATGTAATTTTTTTTTTGTCCCCCCTCCTTATCTACGATCATTACAAAAGAAAGAATTTAAAAAAATTCACGGGTGTAGGGATTTTGCTAAATCGAAACGGAGGAACACACATTTCGAAAATTTTCATGTATTTCATGTTGTTTTTATTTTTTTTTTTGTTTTGTCCCTTTTTATTGTGACCTTGATTTTAGATTTAAATTTTGTATAGAGGAAATTGAGATTGAATATAATTTTGTTTTGTATTTCATTGCGATTATGTAAAATCGTAATATTATCCTCCTTCTAAGCCTGTCTAATTGTTGAATTCCGAATTTTTTTTACTATGATTCATGCTGTTTAGAATTACTTCCTGTCCCTTTTTAACTCCTTGGCCATTACTTTGTTCTGTGTTGGTTCACGTTGATGAGTCTGGATCCTCGTTACTTTTGACGTTCTCCCTTTTTTCCCTTTTACTTTTTCACTCGTTACAGTTTGAATCCATTTGAACCACTTTATTTAAATTTCTCACACTATCGCTTTCGTTAGGCATCCGTCTTGCTTTCTTTTTCAACTTTCGCAGTTTGATTTAGCATCTGTGTTGTCACTCATCGATTTGGATGGTGGATCTTAACCTTTTTGTTCACTGCATTGATTCTCATTGCTGCTAATATCTGATGCCTCTGCTTATTCAACAGTAGTAGTATTTAAATAATATTAAGCTTTAGGATCCCACGTTAAAAATTGAAAATGAATCCTTTTGTCTTCATACAATCCATTCCCAAAATAACTTCATCCATAATGTCTGCCATTAACATCTTTTGTTGATAGCAGTTGTTACCTAATTTTATGTCAACGATCTTTTTGAATATTTGCAGTTTTAATCCATCTGATGATTCAACTTTTGCAAACAAACGTCCCAGCTGAGCCTGTATCCATGTCATGAAGCAACTCTTAGCTTCAACTTGTCCTTTGATACTCAAATTATCTACTTTATTTTCCATTCTTACAATTGTCATTTAGGCTTCATCCCTCCTCACTTCAACGATTCACAGTTCCATCTCCAACGGACTTCCTACGAATAGGAGACGAGGATCTGTCACACTTCCTGTTTCTGTATTATATAGCCTGATTTTTCATATATTCATTACAGGAGTTTCCGACTGCTGATCCTGAACTCTACGTGCTCCTTTTTCCGGTTCCATAACTCATTACAGAAGACGACGATTTCTCTTCATCCCCATTTTTTTGCACTCCCAAGGTGTTTCTTAATTTGCAAAAACGTAAATAAAATTGTGTTCTTAATAATCCAACTGGTGGAATACTCTTCTGTCATGTGACGTCCTCCTGTCGTCAATAATTAAAGTTCACAAATAGAGTTAAGTATATTGAGGCTAATTTCTCGAGCAAGCAATAGCGTAGCATGACCAAGCAAATAAAAATTAATTATAATAAAAAAATTATACGAATTTATATCAAATATTGCACATTTTCTAAATATATTTTGTAACGATTATGGAGTGCGATGTCCAAAATCCTTTTATAATTTTTTTCTAGAAAATGGTTCCTCTAAAGCACTATAACTTAATAACACCTACCTAAATATCCTAGATACATACATAGATATTTATTTAGGAATTTTAGAAATAAGAATGTTAATCATCCAAAGCAACAAGAAATTGAATAATTTTATGTAATAGGAAAATAAAATAAAAACTACGCAGCCTATGATAGACTAGGTAAATAAATAAATTTCAAAAACTAGATGTCACACCTAGGTGTGAAGTTTTGAAGATCGTGTTATTATGTTTATTGCTATTTAATGTAAAGTTCTACTATAAAATATAGAGCATAATTGGTATTGTTTTTACTCGTTTAAGAAAGTTTGGGTTGGTCATAGAGTAGTTCAAAATAATCGATAGAGTTAGTTGAATTAGTGGTGACACAAGTTATTTCTTATATAACAGTAATACAGTATAGTAATATCAGATATAAAAGAGCAATTTCACGAAGATTCAACAACGTTTTGACTTGACCCCTTTTAATTTGAATTATTTTTTGTTTATAGATAGTCTTTCATAAAACAGGGAGCCCCTCAATTTTTTGGTATTTTGTGATGTGAGTACATTTTGACGAGCGATTGTAGAAAAACTACTTAATCGATTTTCATAAATGATATGTCGTTGAATAGGTGTTAGAACAAAGTTTTAAAAATGTACACTGATAATTTTTTGAAATAATTTTTAACGGTGTAACATAAGAAAAAAACGGTGTAATTGAAGAAAAGATGGCGCTACGCCTTTTTTTTTAAACTAAATTGAAGCTTTTTTTATATCTAGCAACTTGTGAAAGTTTAGTACTAGCATTATTTTTTGTTTATAAAATAAAATTCGTTGTGCATATGACTGTCGGGAATCAGTTTTTTTTGTTCTGAAGGAAAATTATAAAAATGGCGTTATAAACTAAGAGATTTTTTTTTTATGTTAAATATCAAATATTTTATTATTAAATGAACTTTTTAAAATCATATGCACAACGAATTTTATTTTTAAAACAAAAAATAATGCTAGCACTAAACTTTCACAAGTTGCTAGATATAAAATAAGCTTCAATTTAGTTTAAAAAAAAAGGTGTAGCGCCATCTATTCTTCAATTACACCGTTTTTTTCTTATATTACACCATTAAAAATTATTTCAAAAAACTAACAGTGCACATTTTTAAAAACTTTGTTCTAATACCTATTCAACGACAAATCATTTATGAAAATCGATTTAGTAGTTTTTCTACAATCGCTCGTCAAAATGTACTCACATCACAAAATAACAAAAAACTGAGGGGCACACTGTGAAGACCCCTGGTCGAAAAATAAAATTCAAAGAGAACTCGTATTTTTTATTTATGAAAGACTATCTATAAACAAAAAAAAATCAAAATTACAAGGGGTCAAGTCAAAATTTCCCAAAAATTTGCTGGACTTGCGTGAAATTGCTCAAAAGTAAAATTATTATGAAAACAAAAACGATTAAGAAAGAGGAATAATAAAAGAAAAAATATTTTGTAATAAGATAAAAGGACGAATAATATTTATAACGTACAGAAAAGCCATTGTTTTAGTTCACTAAATCTAGAGGTCCAACCAAAACTGCAACCGAAAAAAATACATATAATTGAAAAAAATTGAATATAATTGAAAAATTAGGAGTTTGTCCAGAAGAAGATGATGCGGCATCATTTATAACAAGATTTAAAGAATGAACAGCACATGTATTAATGTTTCCCTTAGCAGCTTTATTCGATTTTGAACTGCGGCATTTTTTTCCTTCATGTAGGATCCGTTATCAAATCTTTGGCTTCTTATGTTATTCAATAAAATCTTCATTTCAGTAAGCTAATCTTCAAAATTCTAAAGTTAGCCTTTATAAATTTATTAAACCAGTTTTATTTATTTAAACTTTATCCAAATCCCTAGTTGGTAAGGTATCTTCGGATATTCAGAGACGTTAATTTATAATTTATTATAATTAACACTAAACATGCCTAACTTTGTATTATTAATAATGTATTCCTGGAATAAAATCTACGAAATATTTACGAATTTCCTGTTTTTTTAAGATATAGATAACTAAACAATAAATCCTATCATATAATGAAACCAATAGATTAACATAATAAACATAATAAAACAATATTTAATGATAACATGTTGGTTCTAAAATTTAAATAAGAGAGCAGAAGTAAAAAACTAAAATTAGGTTCCAGTACTCGGGTTGAGTATAGTCCTTAATCATGTGAACCATTGTCTTCCTTAATGGTTAAAACCAACATAGTCAAATAGAAAAGAGAAAACTGCATATGATATTGAAAGTTCACTGAACCGACTGAATCGGAATCATTCGCCAGCTCCCATATTATATCAGCTTGGCTGGTAATGTCTCACTGCTATTGCCAGTGGTATCTAATATCTCCCGTTAAATCGTATATCAATAGCAGCCTCAGGGAGATGTCAACGTGGAGATGTCACGCCCATAGATCAAAAATTAAAACAATAATACAAATTAACAAGAGCTGATCTCCTCCGTATGCGGAAAAATTACAAATCTTCATATATTTCTTTTACATAAAATTTAATTTTGATACTAAATTAAATTTTAGCTTTTTATATAGAAAAACAAAATTTAAATTTGCCAAAAATTTAATAAAAACCAATACGAAAAAGTAATCGAATTTAAAAGGAAACTCAATTTGGCGCCTTTTGTTTTGGAGCCTGGTGCGATCGCTCCATTGCACCCGTGGTTTATCCGGCCTTGGCTTTCAACTCGGCTATTGTTTCACAAAAAGGAAAATAATTCTGCAAATAATATTCCTCAATAAGAATATTCAACGGCTTCAAAAACTCGAATGGCCACAGTGTCCAAAATAATACACAAAATTTTTTTAAATAAAACATAAAAATTTATTTACAATTAAAAAATAACTTTGCGTCTATTTACACGATTTTACGTTTACGATACAGCGTTTCGATTACAAATAATTTTATTTAACATAAACACATTCTAATATCACAGTCTAATTTAATTTAACTTAACATCAGCCAGATTAAAATAAACTATTCGAAATTTCTCAAAAATTCCAAGTCTTATTTTTTCAAAGAAAGCTCCAGAAATTCCGATAAAATTTATTTCATGTATTATTTTGTCTTTTGCTCTGTTACTTTTTCTTGTGACCTTGATTTTAGATTTGAAATAATGTATAGGGGAAATTGGGAAATTGAGGTTGAGTGCAGATTTGTTTGTGCAGAATCGTTACAATATATTTGAAATTCTTTTTTCAGTGTGCCAATTAATAGTGTGCTATCTTGTGATAGTGCAATGTGTGCCAATTAATAGTGTGCTATCTTGTGCCAGTACAAAATATAATAGATATGCTATATTTTATAATTTTGTATTTCGTTTTTGAATTTTTTCTGTTTTTAATTAACACTCTGATTTTATGAAGTTGGGCTTAAGATACCATTTACACCAAATTTGAGTAACCAACTTCTTATTCCATGAAATAAATCTTGAACGTTCTAATTATCCATATATCCACAAAGCTTTCTCTTTCTATTGATCAAGCAAGTTTTAATACTCAATCAATTTCATTTTCGGCTGAGTTATGTCCACTTTCTATTTCAACTGATTCCAGTTATAGTTTTTTCCATATTTAATGTGGAAACTTTCAGGTCTTCTATAGAGTGCGGAAATCAGTCTCATAGGACATGACTGAATATGATCTGGTAGCTTCAACTTTTATGTTATCAATTCAAAAACGGAAGCAAGTTTCTCAAAACCAACCTTTACGTGCTGTAAAAATCTGGATCCATAAAACATTCTCGATATTTTTAAAGCAAGTTATAAATTTAAAACTCGTTTTAATTATTGACGACTGTCATCAATCCGTATACTGAAGGCTTTTCCATTTTTTCAGTAATAAATTATTATAATAATTATTATATAATTATTATTTTTATATTATGATAATTATTTCAGTAAAACTTTCAAAAAATGTCTTTAAATTTTTATTTTTATTGCACAGTTACTATATTGGATACTAAAAATTTATTACCATCACGAATTGAACCACACATTGGTCTATATTTGACTAAATTTATAGAAAAGAAATAAACTTTGGGTATTCCCCCAGTTGTATTTTATGTCAACTGAACTGAAATATTTTTTCCACAATTTTTATATCGTGTTATAGCTTCTTTGTTCTTCAAATAGAATTATGAATTAGAATTATGAATTAGAATTATAGAGTTATGAGTTCTGAATCCATCTCTACGTTTTTTGTTTAAAATTTACTAAAAACTAATCAATAAGAATGTTTTAAATATTTTACCTCTATAGGGATAGTAACTAAGGGGGAAAGGCAACGTCTTTAAGAAATAGCTTTTCTTCTCTGGGCTGGATCTAATAGGAAATTATAATTGATTCATTAAACTTTCGGAAATCGAAACCGTAACTATCACAAATTCTATTCTATGAAACATATTAATATTAATTTATGTAACTCGTTATCAGTGTCCATTTTATCATTTTTTATCGCTTATATTATATACTTATTGAATATTTTAGAATAATAAATTTTTTAACGCTATCATTCAATAGGGTGAAGCCGACAATTTTATATTTACGCTAAATATTAAACCGCAAAAATATATATATGTAAATAGTAAATAAATTTATCTGTATTATTGTTTGTATTATGATAAAACGTGGTTTTTGGTTTCTGTTTGTTCTCATTCCAAACATATTAATTGGGTTGAATACATATTCCAGACTATTCTACAGTGGTAGACTGTTGATATGAATTAATAATGGATATTGGGTATTTTATTTTGGGAAATTTTAACCTTCAAAATCGTTTTACTTTGAATTTAGAAATAAAATTTGCACTAAATTTTAATGTTTTTTTCTTTTGTTTCAGGTCAGTACCTCAAATGTGTTTCTAGAAATTTGAGTAATTGGGGTTTGTACAATTAGTATTATAATTAAATTGAAAATCATTGACATATTTTGTTGGGCTGAATAATTTATATTTATATTTCCTTATCTCAAAATAAACTATTATATAGAAAAAAAAATTTAATTGGCGAATTAAATTGGTATAAATACAAAGAATTCACTGTACTTCTTATACGATTTTTTTTTAACAAAAGCTTGACTTTGTCCTACATTTAGATCTATTAATGACAATAAAATATTTTTAATGACACATATTTCATACTGAATGTTCCAGAAAATAGAGTCACAAAGAATGAATTATTTAAAATGATGATATTGCGGAAAAAAGAAAAAGTTTACAAAGAAAACAAAAGGAAACGATATGTGTAATGTGTATATTTAAACGACGTGTACGATTTATTATTAATACGATTTATTATTATAACTCTATTTGAGTGGTTTTTTGATTGAATATAAATTAAAAAATTATATAGAATATGAAACTTACTCTGTCTATTTATACATACCTGAGGAAAAACTAGTTAAGAAAAGCCTGCATACAATCAGGGCGTAACCAGGGTCATAAGTGGCAAAATTCCTATTTGCGATATCTGATGTGGGCCTTTTCTGGGCTTGTATTAGAATACCCTTTTAGGGTTAACCTTATTTGAATACATCCGACCTTGATTTGGTTTTTCGTATTTGACCCCTAGTTGGACCATCTGATAAGGTCCTGACACGAAATGCTTTAAAAATGAGTTTACCCTATTTTATTTTATATTCAAACTTGATCAAGGCCTAATTGGACTATCTTAATCAGGACCTGATTGGGCAAAGGTGTTGAAATCATGATTAGGGCCCAATCAAACTAAAGCAAACATGAACAAGGCCCTATTTGAGTCTTAACAAATATCTACTTGGGTAACTGACTGTTTTAGAAAAAAGTGGTATTGCTAACGTTCTCGCATTAGACATCTCCAAAACATTGAATCTGGCATGTCAACTTGATTTACAAATTCGTTGAGTACTTCTTGCATTCCGCTATCATGAAATTGATTCAAAATTGTCTGACCGAACGATACATTTCGTCTGCCATAGATGACTCTTCTTCTGAGTCTAAATTATTTAACTAACGCTTGTGTACCTCAAAGTTTAATTTTAAGTCTACTCTGTTTTTATCTGTTTCAATGAACCAATAACTAGCTGTCAAAATCGACGATGCAGCATCTTGACTTTTTTTAGCTCTGTTCAAAAGCGTCGCATACAAATGTAGGCTAATCGAAATTTAACATTAAATCTTTATCTCATTGTTTTCAAACTAATAGTGACCGAGTGCAGATGAACTTCTTTGTCCGCACAGCTTATAAATGGAATAATTTGTTGGAATCATTAGTCTCTAGTAGCTTCAATCCACAGTAAATTATAATTTGTTGTTGTGACGTAATTTCTACTACATCAAACTTTTTTTAAAATTGTTTAAATAAACACAAAACGCAAGAAACTGAGAATTCATTAAATCCGTAGGTACTCACACCAGTCGTGAAAACTGCTTTTAAATGTTTTTGATGTAAAATCTTTCGAACCACATCACCAACAAATTTAAGAAATTTAAATCTAAACTGAAGCGCGCGCCATCTTCATTGTAAGCTTCGAATTCAAGATTAATACTAATACGATTTAGATTGTCGTTTGAGCTAATTAATTTTATTAAAAGTCTCAACTTGGATGACAGAATACAAGCAGTAACGGCACAGACGACGACTGACTAATAACAAAATCAGGGTAAGCACAATAGACCTTCAGGTCGCAGTGCTACTTGAACTGTAAGTCTCAAGGCCCTCCAATAAAAAAAAAAAAAAAAAAAAAGATTGTCGTTTGCTGCTAAATTGCACTTAGCTGCTTAATCTAAGTTTGATTTTATAAAATCGACTAATTTTAGTTTTAATTGTTCGATATCGACCAACATGTAAATTTTCCTAAGATTATTTAAAAACAAAATTTAGATTTTTGAATTTTTATGTAATAATTTTGGAAATCAATAACATTTTGTGAATAGATTTACACATTCAAGTACTATAAAAATTAAAAATAAACAATTCAATAATACATTTTAGTACAAATCTCACATGAAGATGGCGCGCTTAGTTTCTAATTTAAGTAAATTTTTCCTCATTAAGTTTTTTTATAAACATTTTGTTGTGTAACATTTATTTTTCGTGTGTGTAGTGAAGAGCTTCTTCGCGGCATAGCAGCGAAGTGGCATAGCAGGTCGCGCACCTGGATGAGATTTATTTAGTCCCATGCTACCGTCTTCCCCCGAAAAAAACGCCTAGGCGTTGTAGACAAATAGAACGCCTACCCTGCGTTTTATTCAAATATAACGCCTAGGCGTTATGTATTGAATTATGAATACAAACTAATTTTTTTAAGGCATTCACTACATGTATGATAAATAATATCATACATATTTTGATTTTCACATGAAAGCAATTGATTTTTGACAGAGAAAAACTCGAAATCTCTTTTTGACTATTTTAAAAACTTCAAAATCAGTTTCTAACCGATCGGTACGTGGCTAAGTAGTATTATAAGCGATACCATCCTAGAAATTGAAGTCAATCTAAATGATCTTATCGACGAGAACGACAACGCCAAGCTTCATAAAGGGTATTCGACACATCATGTGGTATGAAGATTGTAGCTTTTTGCAAACTAGAAGATGTCAATATTACTGTTGTGGAAGTGGACAACAATTATATGATGAACGATTAATGTTTATGAATCATTCTTTTACAAACCGGACACCTTTCTGACCGACACATTTTTGATTTGGCTAAAGCTTTCCGTAGGGGCTTTATATCGAAAAAATTTTCTATTAAAACTTATATTTAACTAATGGAAAAATGAGTTTTACTGTTAGAAATAAATTAACTTTTCCAGCGCGGGACGACAAAAATTTATTTCAAACGTTGAAAATAATAAAAAATTAAATCTGTACATATTTGATTGTGTCTAAGTTTTCGATTTTGGTTATGTATCTTTTAAATGCCAAAAAATTGCTTTTTCTGTTGTTTTGACTCTACTTTTGTTGATTTACTGAATATTAGACCAATGGACTGGCTACAACCAATTCCTTCAGCAATTCAATCGATTGGAAAGTGGCTAATAATACCGGCACAAACTCTTTATTAAAATTGAATAAATTCTTCGGTTTAAAATTGGATACAGAATAAAATGGCAATGAACAACACATACAAAATCATATAACCATATACAGATTACCTGAACTGCTAACTTATGTTTTAATTACAACAAAAGTTTTATTTAAATTTAAATTTTTTAAAAAATCGCTTACTTCGAGTGGCGTTCTATTCGAGATAGCTTTCTATTTGAAACAGCGTTCTATTCGAATAATTATATCACTTTTTAAGAAAATCGAAAAATTGCTCACCCTCGAACACAACGCCTAGGCGTTGTTTTCGGTGGAAGACGGTAGTTTTAGCCTGGGGATCGAGAGATGTTTCCTGCTGCTCCATTACCAATAACTGTATAGTACGCGAGAAAACATGATAAGAACAGATATATAAAAAAAACGTAAAATAAGTGAACTGAGTAGACTCTGGTGACCCCCTTATGTGAAAGAACCGCGATCACTACGCCCAACCCCATATTTCAACATTCACATACCACACACACAATGCACTCACGCATATATACACCTACGCTCCCATACATACCCTCCCATACATACACTCACGTATACATACATACCCACACACATCCATGCACGTATACCGGGATCTATCCACACTGGTTGTTGTATATGAGCGGAAGATGTAATATTTGTCATTGTACGAAGACAGAACCCAAACAAAATTTTTAAAGTTATCCCAGTGTCGAAACACCACAGAATATAAGGCGAGAAACTACCAGCTTTTGGGATGATGCACATCCTATCATGTAACGGGAGAATACCGGATATATATTTAAGTCACCTCATTTAGTGAGAGACATCTAAGCTGCATAAAGTATCAGAATTCATACTTTATTAAGTTCTCCATAACTCATGTGTAGTGTCGTTAGTCTTATAGTAACTTCTTGTTGAATTACCTAAAATGACAAAATTCCTTCGGTTGTGATAACTTTAAATGATTGAGCCCCATATGTACTACTATAGCTGTTGCTGAACTCGTAGGCTGTCATCCGTTATCTTTCCTTCCCCTTTTTTTTATTTGGGTTTGACAAAATCACCAAAAAAAATTTCCCCTGTGTATAAGGGCATTCACATCCACACATCCATTCTCGCATATATATAAAATAAACATAATAAAGAAACTCACCCCATGATGGATCCGGATCTATCTTTCATCCCCTCGTAACGCCTATTCCATTACTTCCATCGGTAATCGGTGGGCATAAAAAAAAACAGCGAAGCACCTGATAGATGCATGATAACAACAAACAAAAATTGATGGCTTTGATGGTGAATCCCAGTTAGAATATGAGATTATTCTGATAATTATAAGTGTTCGCGGTTGGAATCGCCACCACAAATCGAACGTAATAGTAGATTTTACTTAGCACTAACACACCATCATTTAAAAGTCGTTGATTTTAGTTTTCTGGCATTTAATTAAACAATTCTTAAAGCTGAAACTATAGACATAGATTAATGTAACTTATGCAAACAATTTGCTTAAACAATCCTTAAAGCTGACACTTGACAAATATATTATTGTAATTGATCTCAAAAATCCAAAATAAAATTTAAATTCCCTTAATGTAGTCTAATGTTAATACATACACAACTACAAATTGACCAAGTGCCAGCCATTGATTTCACATTGATTGGAAACAATCAATAATGACTATACAATCGTGACTTAGGATGTTAATTAGAATAGAAATGTTCCCCATTCTATGAATTCACACAAAGTATTGCCTAGAAATTTAATGCAAAAAATCCCATATAATGTAAAAGCATTTCCATAATATGGAGTCTAATGACAGTGGAAAAATTCAACTTAAGTAAAATAAATAAGTGATGAAGAAGTTTCAACTTTGAAATTGTCATCGCCTCAACGGCGTAATCGATAGTGTGTCTGCCCAAAGATTCGAGCCGGGCACTGACGAGGGTAGGTTCGAATCCGATCCGAAACACGTAAAATGTGAATTGTAGTTTTTTTCTGAGAAACTTCAAACCATACCTTTGAATTGAAAATATTCCAATTACTTCTTTACTTACTTGAGTTTAATTGATCTCAAAAATCCAAAATATTATTGTAACGTTTGCAAACAATTTAATTAAACAATCCTTAATGTTGATATTTGACATACATATTATTATAACGTTTGCAAACAATCTAATTAAACAATTATTAATGTTGATACTGAATATGTAGTAGTGTAACTTATGCAAATAATTCCTTAGTAGTAATGCATCAACATCTACTCCTATCTAATATTGTCTTACTGGCAATACTGCTATTTAATATATATTAGGTTTTGTCAGAAATTAACCTTAGTTTAAAATATATATATATATATATATATATATATATATATATATATATATATATATATATATATATATATATATATATATATATATATATATATATATATATATATATATATATATATATATATATATATATATATATATATATATATATATATATATATATCTATATCATTCAGTAAGAATATGGTTGATTTTAAAGAGAATAAAGAAAATAATCTCAAGGTTATTCCGTGCTATCTCCCTTAAATGTTTATCAACTAAATTACTTCGCAAATTACTTTAATTTTATGCACCATAAACACTGTCCGAATTTCCTTTTTAATCAAGCGAGAACTACCCCAGGTATATCTCTAAACTACCAGAGTAACTTGTCTCAATTCGTTCTTATCCAATTTATAGAATTTTCCTTTTTTTGTTTACTACTAATTCACAGCTATAGTTATTTACACTTCACAGATTTTTTTAATTTACCGGAACATTTCACAACCAACAAAAAAGATTTCTCTAGCTTATAATTTAAAACAAAAAAAAATGTTTCTCATTCTCACTTTGATCTAAATAATATATTATTGCGGGACGTTTGGTTGAATTACAAAAATTGCCTGACCGCTAAACAGCCTGGTTTTGGTTAAACGCATTCCGTGTCTAACTTAGGTTATCCACTGCATATATCGATAATCAGAGATCCTATCCTCCTTTTTAAGGCAGAATCAAATAAGATTTGATGGCTGGATAACTCTACTTCGAGATCAACGAAATAATTTTACGTTACATGCACTTTAGTAACATCGTGTTTGCCACTCAATAATTCTAAGTTAGCTGTACAGTAAACGAACGGCAATTCTTACACTCACTTATGGACAACACATGCACATACAGTTATTTCTATCTTTTTTTTGTTCTTCTTAACACAATTTGGGTTTTTTTAGGTTATCTTCTCTTGTTGATTGTCATACGGACATGAATTGACCGTATTCACTCGTGGATAAGAATACGAATTTCACTAAGTAAAAAAATTTGAATCTTCTATTTACCTCTCTACGTTATGGGTGATTATTTTGTGTTTTTGTAATTTTTCCTAGCATCCAACGGTGAAGATTTTCGCCAACAATCACGAAAAGATGAAACCGCGGCTAACCTCAAGCAAACGTCAAAAAACAAAAATCCAATCACAGCTGTGTTGTTATTTGGCATAAAAAAAATCGGCTGAGAGACCTCTACATGAAAAATTCTTGTGTTTATATCAAGATAAAACGATTTTATATCTCAAATTCATTAAACGTATTAAGCTTTCCTGTAGGACATTTATCTACGAAAATTAGTTGTACTAAAAAAAGGAAAAGTCTTCGCTAAAATAATAAGAGACATTTATTATGAAACGTATATTGGAAATTACATTTTCCAATGTATCCACTAAGGATTTATCATGCTTGCAGATCGGGGACTTTAATTAATTTATAATATTGACTGAAAAATTTATCTATGAATATAGCAGAATTATGAATATAATTTGGAAAAAGGCAACTATATTTGAAAAATATTACACAACTGTTGTAGATTAATAAATGTTTGCTTTACGAAAAGTATTGTAATGCCATTACGGTTTGAATTTAAGAAAAGAACCATTATGAAAATCTCAGCCAGAGCAAACTTGATGTATATGAGAGAACAGTGAATCCATAAATCCGAAAACCACACAACGCTTCGTTGATCACCAGACTGCGACATAACATGTGCAACAAATATTTTCGCTTAAAAATCTACTATTTCGATGATTATAATACTGGTGACGCTAATGCGTAGACTACCTCCACCACAGCTCTGGAAACAAAATGTTCTGGATAAATAGTGAGCTTATATCCTTCAAATATTTCAATTAATAACTATCTATTATTATAGATTTCGCGTAGTTTTAATTATAAAAAATAGATGCTCCGAAATCCCCTACTACTTTACCCATTATTGCTCAGACATCTGATGTCATTAAAGTTTCAAATAAACAGATTAAACGGCCCCATACCCGTTATCCCAATATTGTCCAAAAACTGATCAGTTCTTTGTCATTCAAATCACCATCTTTTGTCAAAAAGCCATAAAAAATAATTCTAAAAATATTCTAAAAATTATAACAAATTCCAAAATTTCCATGTCCAATTTCATGTTCAATTACATTTCATGTCATACAAATAATTAATTTTATTTTTTTCCAAAAGATTCGATAAAAAATAAATGAAAATTCTTTTGACACAATTTAGTACTTGATAATATTTTTTTGACAAACTGATATGCCATAATTCTCAACAAAAATAATTTTATGTTCAATTACATTTTATGTCATACAAATAATTAATTTAATTTTTTTCCCAAATATTAGGTAAAAAATAAAAGAAAATAATTGTTTGACACACTTGACGACGTTTTTTTGACAAGCCTAGAATAAACTAGTTTTTGGTCTCACATACCGATTCCGACCATCAAGATTTCTCCAAATTCAACGGTACTACTCATTATCACTTAAAATGAACGTTTTTTAGCAAAACATATGCAAACTTCCTTGTTTTGACACCCTTAACGATTTTTTGACACGCTCCCAGTTTAGTTATCGAACACAACGTCCTTTTAAACCGCTCAATTGAGCATATCTGTTTTTAGAAAAAAATTGTTGAAATCCCTCCAGCGGCTTTCTAAATTTCGTAGGTAATGTGTAATTACTGACGGCCGGCCGACAGGCAGACATTTTATTTTATTTTTACTTTTTTAGAATCAGTAGGTCCTAAAACGTCGAAAAATGCTAAAAAGTGGAATCTCACTTTTGGCTCGAGAATGTAATACTTAGGTCATTCAGACCGATTTAATATTTTCACAAAATCTTAAATCCTGAAAAATACTTTGGAAATACAATCGGAAATATTTCAATCACTCAGATCAACAAATTAGATTTTATTTCCAAACCTGTACTAGTTTGGAAAAACTATTAAATATATATTTAAATTAGGATTTCCAATTTATTCTTGACCATTATCAAACATTTTTTAATAATATAATTGCAACGAAAAAAAAAATTAACGTATAAATTTAAATGATAAATTCAACCCACACATATCGATAACATAACAATTCTAACTATTAACATATTCATAACAAAACATTAAGTTGTTTTTTATTCAGTTTTTTTGTTGTTGCTTAGAAAGTAATTTAAATAAACTTTTAATAAAAGAAAATCCAACTTAAATAGATTTAAGATTTTAGAACGATAACAAACGAAACGAAGTAAGTAAAATATTTCCTCTAATTTACGGAAATCCCTTGTTATGAATTTCAATGATTTTGATATCAGAAATGATTAATTATATTTTGATTAAATGTCACGTTTGTCATGCTACCAAAACGGAACTAGTACAACATACCTAATTATATCCCAAAATAATCTTATTCTTTTATTGTTTCCAGCTTTCTTGTTTCATAACTAACCTTCACAAAAATTAACGATACATGCACATTAATTTATCTCTTCAGTTATTTCCCTTTGTAAAATGTTGATCTTGTAAAATCATAAATTAAATAAAAACATTTAATAAATTTAAGTAAAATTATTAGTAATTTGCATGGAAACAAATTATTATTTTTATTGTATACAATTTTTTTTAATTGAATGGATAACAAGAACTAGTGCAAGCAATAAAAGTAAATTATGTAAAATAGAACATTAAGTTTAAGATGTTTGTGTACCTAATGCAAAAACTTTTAATAGCTTTAGATGTCAAATTCTGTAAACATAAAGACTAATTTACAAGCCAGCTGTAGTAATATAACTTTTATTGCATATAACCATAGATGAATACTTTTATATTGATAGACGGTTGCTTGTTAGAAAAAGAAAACAAGATATAGACTTTCCGTGTATTGAATTTCCCTCATATTCTTAAAAACTGCTCTCTGTTTGTTAGGATCATATTCGCCAATATGTTAATAAAAATTTTTAACTATATATTATATAATTCATTAGTAAAATCATTTACCATAAAAATCATAAATCATTCAATTATAACATCCTTATCTTCTTTATCATCAGTTTTTATTGTTGATATATTATAAACTAATTGTTACATACCATATTGATATAGACCATTACCACAGACTATATGTTTCTTGGAAAAAATTTAAAATAACAAAAAAAAAATTGTTTCATTGGAACAAAAAGATTTTGCTTGTGCTGAATAAAAAATATTAAAAAAATGGTTCATGGTTATAATGAATAAAAATTGCTGTGTCTTTGACACTATTAAGTTAGTAAGAAAATCTTAATTTAAAACAAAAACTAATTGATCAGTATCGCTTTCGTTCGGCTTTAATACATTTTTTTTACTTACCTAGGTTAATATTTATTACGATAAATTTTTCAGAAGCAAAACTGCCAATCTAGAAGTAAATTAAACATTAGAAAATTTTGTCTTAATAAACAATTTATTAATATTACGAATCTAATAATAATAACTTTTCATTGAATAAACGAAAATAGTTCAATAATCGATGTTTATTGTTATAACGAACAATAAGCATCGAAACAAACTTCAAACTTTAAGTAGAAGCACGAAATAAACTATATTATATAAATGGCTAATATATGTATATCATGTTATAATTGTATATCATGTTATATTAAAATTGATAACGAGTTCAGATAATTATGGGCAAAATATTCGTTCGCTGAAAATTATTGGCCTTAAACCAGTGTTGTGAAACGAATTAAATTTAAATTCGTTTCAGTTTTCGTTATTCTATAAATTAAAATAATGGTTTTAATTTCATTTATTGTTTCAACCAACTAATTTGATTACGTTTTTCTATTTAATTAATATTTCGCCTAATTGGCATCATCAGAATTTTAATTTTTTAATTTAATAATTTTCTCACATAATATAAAATGAGCGGCAAATTGATGCAACAATTGCAATTACAATTTTTGTTTTTATTATTTTTATTATTTTTGACTTTTGTTTTTATTTTTGCTTATTCGAAATATAAACAATAATTTTTAACTTACCGATGAAATGGTTTGAGGTTTAGATAAAAGGAAGGTATCGAAACCTAAATAGATTGATCATCGAATTTCGGGCTTAGAACACTTATAGTTAGTAGCTTTAGAACTCTTACTAGTTCACATACAAATTGTTAGATGAGACTACCATCACTCAAACTCTCGCGTTCGATATCAAATCATGCGCATTTTAATTTCAAATTATTAATTTAAAGATCTTTAACTAATCAAGTGATAAGTAAAAACTAAAATAAGTTTAAGAGTAATTTAAATTATAAATGGTTCTTGATATATTTTGATTAATTAAACAAACGATTTTTAAATTTAAAACCATGTAAGTTATATTTTTAATGTGTTTATATTAATTTATGAATTAGTTATTATTTATTTATAATGTTTAACAATGTCTTTGTTCACTTTGTCCAATTATAGTCAATTTGCCGCTCATTTCATTTTATATTATGTGAGAAAATTATTAAATTAAAAAATTAAAATTCTGATGATGCCAATTAGGCGAAATATTAATTAAATAAATCTTAAAAGTTAAAAACAGAAGCTGAGACCGTGTGTTTTTTTACAAAAAAACTACTACAAATTAAATATATTATCAGCACTTTTACAATACTACTAATTGGATTACGTTTTTCGTTACGTTTTCGTTACGTTTCGTTTACAGCTACGATTTCGTTATACATCACTCATGAATAAATAAAAGTAATAATTGGGAAATGAATTACGGATAGTAATTATCTTGTTTTTTTTTATTAATTAGTTTGACATGTTTAGCACACTAAATAGGAAATATTCATTATTTAGACTCTTTGAATATCCGAAGATACCATGTCAACTATAAAGGAAGGAGATGGGGAAAATGGAAGGAATGAAGATAAAGGGATAACTATACTAATTGTTTTAAATGGTGATGGACATTTTCTTTAAATGGCTGAGGGGAAAATTCATCGGGAAATACAGAGGAAGGCATTGAGTTCCACAATTTGGCCACTCTATTAAAATAGTCGTTCTGGTAGGACACAGTTCTACAACGAGGTATTTGTACAACAAATGGATGGGATAACTCGGCAGCTCTTATTTGTCGATTATACTGCCCACATGGAAGGATATTTTGAATTTCCTTAGAGGAGAATTCGCTAAAGTTATATTTATAGTAGATTGACAATTCAGCCACATTTCTTCTGTGCTGGAGTGAATCAAGCTGGTCCGTTAGTTTGATATTACCAAATAACCGTATTGCTTTTCTCTGTACAGAGACTAGACATTTTATTGTTGACTGACAAGTACCTCCCCAAACATGACAGCAGAGCTCCATACATGGACGAATAAAGGACTTGAAGATTAGCAAAATTTTTTTGGGACTGAAATACTTTTTACATCGAATCAAGAATCCTAATTTTTGCATTGCAGATTTAGCGAGGTTGAACATATGTGAATTCCATTTTAGGTTATTTTGAATATCCACTCCAAGAGGTCTAACTGATTCAACCTCACGCAATTCCTTATGGTTTATTTTAATAGGGAAATTTTTATTTCGCTCTATTCGTAAAAGATGGCATAGTTTAGTTTTGGTTGGAATAAATGAAACAAGATTACAATCACCCCATTCCGTTATACGCTCCAGATCTTTGTTGATAGAATCAATTAGCAGCTCTCTATCAGTGGTAACTGCAGTATGAGATCGAAATTTAGGAGATGCATGTGATGCATGCAATGTGCTGTCATCAGCAAAACTATGGATGGGGTGCACTGTGGAAATAAGTAAGTCATTAATGTATAGAAGAAACAAGGTTGGTGAGAGTGCAGAACCTTGGGGAACCCCAGCATTGGTTGTGAAAATATTGGATGTGAATTGTGATACCATCTAAATTAACATGAAATTGGCGACCTGTAAGGAAACTATAAATCCATGAGACAGGAAAGATTTTAATTTAGCTATGAGATTTTTATGCCACACTTTATCAAATGCTTTAGAAATGTCAAGTGAAATACTGAATGTTTCACCATGGTTTTCCAGCGATTTGTTCCAGAGATGGGATTCATAGGCTAACAGATCACCTGTTGCATGACTTCTACGACAACCATTCGGTTTATCATCAATAATTCGCGACACTTCGAAATAATCTATTAAATTGTAGTTAACATATTTTTCAAATATTTTAGCTAAAACTGACAGAACTGCAATTGGTCTATAATTGTTAGGATCTGTCTTACTGCCTTTCTTTGGTATGGGTTGAACGCTGGCCAGCTTCCAAGAGTCAGGAAATATTCCGGTTTTATAAGATAAATAGAAAATTTTTGTTAAAATTGGAGCTAGTTGCCTAGCAAAATTTTTAAGAACGAGGGGTGGAATACCGTCGGGGTCAGCAGATTTGTTGATATTGATAGAAAGAAGCATTTTCCATACAATATTGCAACGAAAAATAATTGGTTTCATTTTCGTTACAACTGGAGGAATAAGTGTAGGAGAATGGGGTGGTTCAACTATGTATGAGTTTTCTGCGAATATACGACCCAAAAGATCCGCCTTCTCTTTCGAGTCGCTCACGGGAATGTCATTCAGAACTAAGGTTGGAATAGAGGATCGAGTAAAATTGCTCTGGACTGATTTATCTGCCTGAAAGAAACTATGTGAGCCAGATGGGTGCTCGGCGAATTTCTTTGCTTTCTTCTGGATAAACGCTTCTTTGTCCAAGTCCAAGTATTTACTAATATTTCTGGCTTTCTTAGAGGCGCTATGGGTTTCATGTGTTTTATTAGCGTTATTTGTCTTAAATGCTTTGCGTTTATTCCTCACTGCCTCATCAACATCCCGTGTGAACCAAGGCTCAGTTTTAGGAGTGATTAATCGATTTGGAATAAACCGCCGCATTCCGTCTTTTATGATTTCGGACATTCTTATTGCCGATGTGCTAGGATCTTGATCAACACAACAAATAGTTTTCCAAGGTGTTTGATCATAAAATTTTCTCAGTCCCTCCCAGTTGGCGCGTTTATAGTTCTAAACGCGACGAGGATTTGCTTTAATTTGTGTCGGTGATGTAAATTGCACTATTGCTGATATTAGTAAATGGTCCGATGTTCCGAGTGGTTGTTCAACTTTTGTCTTCGTAGTATCTGGTTCGTTTGTCAAAACCAGATCCAGCAAATTATTGTTATGATGTAAATTGTGTGAGATTCTGGTGGGGCACTCTATCATTTGCGTCAAACCGTGATAATCTGCGAGTATCAGTTCGGCTTGACTTCCTACGTCGTCAGTGCGCGATGAATACTTAAGCCATTCTTTATAATGAATATTAAAGTCTCCGAGAATGACCAGTCTTGCTTTAGGGTAGTCCATGGTTATCTTGTCTTGATTAGCCGATATTTGATCGAAAAAGGGACATCCTGGGGGAGAATTTGGGGATCTATATAATCCTATTATAAACATAGTTTCATCAACACCTGAGATCTTCAGTGCTATAGAATTATGGTGCTTAGAGTTCAACTCGTAGTCCTTAATTCTCATATATGAAAGTGAATCTCGAACAAATACACAGACACCATGCTTGTTATAAAAGGAATGTTCCAATTCGTAACTAGGTATCCGGTATTTATCGGGATCCAACTTCGATGTTTTGCCACTAACAATTGTTTCGGTAAGAAACAATATGTCAGGCTTATTTTTTTCGATGTAGTGATGAACCTCGTTTAGATTCGAATTGAGTCCTCTTATGTTGGTGAAGTCAATGCTAAGCTGTTGGTTCACTGTGTGGCCATTTTGTTGAGACAAAGACTTACCCTTTGACATTACAGGTATAGATACTGAAATTCAGCCAGGCCTAAATTTCAACATTACACAGTACAAAAGAAACTGGGTATCTCTGTCACAAAAACACGATAGCAGGTTTCATGCAACAGTAGCACGATAAGAGAAAAGCAAAAAAAATGGGGACACAAAAGACACTAACAAAATTGAAGTACAATTGAATTGAAGTACAAATGAGGAGGTCCACACCAAAACGCTACATTTCCATTATTACATTTTTGCAACGTAGCTCAAGAAAATTTGATTATGTCATTAAACTGATTACATTATGTCTAAAGCAAGCTCTATTCTACAAAGAAGAAAACCATTTCTAATTTAAGCATAGATAAATTTTTGAGTTTTCGATCGAAGTCAGAAATTGGAGGCGATCTAAGTACAGAATTTATTTTTTAAAGAAAATGGAAATGTAGCGTTTTGGTGTGGACCTCCACAAATAAAGGGTTGAATTCGAAATTCCTACTAACAACTAAAACGAAATTTTATATTTCCTGTTACCAAGCAATATAAAACAAATTTATGCTTTAAAATAATAAATAAATTTATTACATCAAAGCAATTAAAGGTAAAATTTTACCTGCCTACCGCTTGGTAACAAATTGAAAATTTTTTTATTTTTGATCTACGGGTGTGACAACCCCGCGTACTCCAGTCCCTGCTATTGGCATACGAGCTAACTTGAGATATCACATACCACTGGCAATAGCAGTGAGATATCACTAGCCAAGGTGACATCTTAGGGGTGGTGGCGGATGAACTGTATTCAGTCAACGGTAGCACCCTCAATCTTAGCTGTGAAATAATCCTTGATGACGGGACGCTATTGTTTCCTTGAAGAAACGACCCTTCATAAAACTATGTGTGGGCTTTGATCTTCAAGAAAGACTGTGTGTCGCAGGATCTAGGAATATGCAACCGGCTGGATTATTGGCAACTATATTTTTGTTTTGTTTTAGCAAATTTTTGTAAAATTTGCTATTTACTTTTTAATTTACTTTTATTTTCTCTATTCTATCATAAAATATTGGCCTATGTCATATTTTGTCAGTGATAGGATTTTTTGTTTAGTTATCTATTCTTTACCAAAAAATATAAAAAAACAAAAAAAGAAAGATTTACGTCCATCAACACCTTTGAACGTATGTTGTTGTGGGACCTTGGTCTTAAAAGGTATTTATGTGTTATTGTGACACATATTGTAATTCCTACTACACAACACATTTTACTAAAAAAAAAAATATAAAATACCAAATAATTTTTTAATAAAGAACAATCTCACCAATTATATAATTGTAGCCTCCGTTCTTTAACACTTTTATTTGCATAAACACTAACACAAACACTATACAATACACTTATTTTTCTATTTTCGATTACTTTTTTTTGTTTTTTTTCCTTTAAAATTTAAGAGACAACCTTTTTTGTCTGACTCCGGTTGATGAATGTTACATAATATTAGTCATTAAATTCGGTTTATTCAAATACGAAATTTGCATTAATTGTCAATGGTAGGAAATCCTCGTTCACAAAATTGTGCATAAAACATGCACGGAAATGGTGTGCACCATACCGTACACATGTCGTAAACGCCTTAGCGCACATATATGCACATGCATTTCAGACGCGTGTTTTAATGACTGGTTTTATTTAAATTTTTATGAAATGAGATAACTTTTGTAACATTAAGTTAATGAATTTTATCTTATTTGCATCTAAAATTATGCACGAAAGAAAGTTTTTTGCGAATGTAATGAAAACAAACACAAAAAACAAACGGGCACTTTGAATAATTAATTTTAGTGATATTAAAAAGTTGTTTTATTTTTATAATATTTTTGTTTGCTTTGGTTCATGTTGGTTTACTGATATTTAACTTTATTTTTAACGGACGGACTATTGGTGAAACTTCAGTGTTCGTCCGAATTTGCTTTCAACTTGAAATTTTTTGCAGTTATAAATTTTTTTACAGTTACTATTTAGCTTACGAATATTTGTTCTTATCTTTTTTTCATAGACATAGATAAGGAGAAGAAAGCAAAGCAAAAGTTTTTTTAAGGAATTGAGTTAGGTTTAAAAAAATCGAAAAAATCGAAATACTACAAAAACAAAGTTTTTTTGGTTTATAAGTTATTGCCTAAAAAGAAAGTTTTTCTGTCTCCCCTTTTACCCCTCCTCTCTTAAATCTCCCCTCGAACATTAGAAAATTTTTTTTTTTTTTAAATTCATGGTGTAGGAATTTTGTATAAAAAAAGGAAATCTATTTTTGGTCGAAAGATGATTTTTGAGCTTGACAAGTGGGATGTTATATGAAAATTGATTTTTTTGTAGTTCAAAACAATTTTTGTTTTAATTTACGAAAACACAGTTTTCGACTTATTTGCAAAAATGTGAAATTTTTATATTCGAACACTACTGAAGCATAAAATGGAATAAATTCTCGGTTAAAAGAAATGTTGTAAAGATTAAATGAAAATAACAACGGTGGGCCAATCATTTAAAATATTCTTTTAAGTCGGTTGAGCGTAGGACTTTTGAAGAAAAAAATATTTTCGACTTCGATGAGATGGGTGTCATATGAAAGGTGAATTTTTTTTAAGTCTAAAATAATTTCTTTTATTATATTTTACAGCACTGTTCTTGATTTTTGATTAAAATCGTATTTTTGTGAATTGTATTTCTTTTCACGTAGAATAATCATAGAAAAGGATAAATTTTGCTACCCTGTAACAAACAAACTTTTTTATTTAGATGTGAGTTTTTGCGATGTTCGATGACCGCATTTGATTTGAAATTTTGACTGGCACAAAAAACATAAAAGGATTATTATTTAATTAAGATTATTTTGTTTTATTTATTACTTAATGGAATATTTTATGCATAACAATAGTATTATACATCAATTCTACGCTATGTGAACATGTGTTCCGTACACGAGATCTACGTATAATGGTCTTATATGTTGATTTATATATTTCTTAAAACATTGTAAACAAAAATAAAAAGAGATGAATGTATTGTCATTACTTTAGTTATGATTGCTTGCAATAACTGCATATATATAACAGCTAGTCCGATGAACTCCGTCTTAGGCGAACCGAAAGTCAGAAATAATTTTTATTCAAAATTTCCACTCTCAATCCCCTCAAAATAACATTTAAAATGATAAACCGACCGCTATAGTTTTCTTGCGCTCTTTACAATATTTCCTTATATTCCCATGTTCCTATATTCCTAGATGAACTTTAAGTATTAATATCTTCGCGTTTTGACTCAAAACTATCTAGGGAATGCTACTGAAATCTTCAAAAATTCACATTTCAAAAATTTATGACAAACGTTATCTTGCATGGCACAGATATTAGAAATTTGGTTATGAAGACTAGCATTTCCACGAAGAACTTAAATAATTTCATTGAAACCCTCAACATGAATTACGAAGTACAATCAGTAACGTCTATAAACCAACATATCCAGATTTCAATGACATTTTTAAAACAGTTTCAGAGTATGACTTGAAATTTGCCATCCAATTAAACAAAAATCGTTAAAAATCCCATTATGGAAAAAAAATTCAGTAGATTTTTTACAAAGCATCTTAAATATCTTTGACCTAGTATCTCCTAACAATTCAATCAATCATATCATTCGAAAAGTGAAACTAAAACCAATAAAAAATATTGCGACGCTGATGCATAGGCTGACTTCACCACAGCTCTGGAAACATAGTGATCTGGATATATAATGAGCTAATATCCATAAAATACTTTAATTAAAAGCTAACCAATATTATGGACCTCGTAGTTCTAATAACAAAAATATTAAAGCAGGCAGTAGTATCCCAACAAACATAAATTCTTTTGTACGAGAAAAAGTAAAAAAAAATTTTATCGGAAGTGACAAAGCGGAAGTTAGGATGCAGAACTGTTGTAAAGCGTACTAACTGTGTATGTACCAAATTTTATCCAATTCGATTATCAGATACAGAAGTTATTGAGCTTCCAAAATAACAGGTGCTTGGAGGACCCCCTACCACTTTGTTCACTATCGCTAAAAAAACTAATCAGTTCCTTGTCATACATATTTGCATCTTTTTGCAAAGTGTAATCAAAATTACTTAACGAACGAATGTTGTATGCTTCCAACAATCATTGAAACAATAAACAGGTGTTCGGGAGGACCCCACCACTTATCCCAATATTGTCCAAAAACTAGTCAATTCTTTGTCATTAAAGTCTTAATCTTTTTTCAAAGTGCCATTAAAATTGATTAATGGATGAAATCTGTATGCTCCCAACAAACTTTAAAAACAAAGTATGAAGAGTCAGCAGTTGTATGGTGGACCCCCCGCCACTTTGATCAAAGTGTCCCAAAAGATGATAATTATCTTCTCACACTAATTGAACCCTTTTCCATAAGTTTCATCATAATCACTTCATTATTGTAGGCTGTAGTGTGCATAAAGTCACTGAAAAAACTTCAAAAATTTACAAAAAAAAAATTTACCGGAAGTGAAAAACCGGAAGTTGGGATGTAGAACTGTTGTGAACTGTACTAAATGCTTATGTACCAAGTTTCATCCAATTCGATTATCAGGTACAGATGTTATTGAGCTTTAAAAAAAACAGGTGTATGGGACACCCCCCCACCACTTTGTTCACTATCGCTCAAAAACTAATCAGTTCTTTGCCGTACATGTTTGCATCTTTTTCCAAAGTGTCATCAAAATTCGTTCACGAACGAATGCTGTGTGCTCCCAAAAAACATCTAAAAAAGTGTGACACATTAAACAGGTGCTCGGGAGGACCCCCACCACTTATTCCAATATTATCCAAAAACTAATCAGTTCTTTGTTACTTAAGTCTCCATCTTTTTCCAAAGTGTCATTAAAATAAATTAATGAATAAAGTCTGTATGCTCCCAACAAACTTAAAAAACAAAGTGTGAAAAGTCAGAATTTGTATGGTAGACCCCCCACCACTTTGATCAATGTGTCCCGAAACATGATAATTATCTTTTCACACTAATTGGAACCCTATTCCATAAGTTTCATCATAATCACTTCATTATTGTAGGCTGTAGTGTGCATAAAGACACTGAAAAAACTTCAAAAAAGTATAAAAAATTTTTTTACTGGAAGTGAAAAACCGGAAGTTGGGATGAAGAACTATTGTAAACCGTACTACATACTCATGTACCAAGTTTCATCCAATTCGCTTATCAGGTACAGATGATATAGAGCTTTCAAGAAAACAGGTGCTTCAGGGACCCCCCACCACTTTGTTTACTATCGCTCAAAAACTAATCAGTTCTTTGTCATACATGTTTGTATCTTTTTCCAAAGTGTCATTGAAATCAATTCACGAATGAATGTTTTATGTTCCCAACAAACATAAAAACTTTGTGGAAAAAACCACCTGTTGTATGGTGGACCCCTCAACCCTCCAATGTGCTCCAAAAGCTGATAAAATATTTCTCATGTTATTTAAAAGCTTTTCGCAACGTTTCATGAAAATCGATCGGTAATTGTAGGCTACAGTAGGGATAAACACCTGAAAAAAAACTTTTTAGCCGGAAGTGACAAACCGGAAGTGGGTATGCAGAAATATTGGAAACAGTACTAAAATCTTATATACTAAGATCATAGCCTGGGATCAGAAGTTATTCAAGATTTAAAGTTAGAGGTGTTCGGGAGACCCCCCGCCATTTTGTCCAAATTTAAAATGAATGCAGATCTTCCATTTTCAAGTGAACCTGTATCATTTGCCAAAGTTTCATCAAGATCCTATGCAGAAAACTCACCCACTCATACATTTCAAAGAACAAGCAAGTTATAATAAATGTCAAAACATGATAAATAATTAATGAACCGGGAGTGCAGATTAGAACATTTTTCGTAGCTGGTAGCTTCATTTTTTTTCGAATGAGTAGTCTAATTACATTTGGACATATTCAAATTAGTAGTGCAATAAAAATAATTGTTTGCGAAGTGGTAGATACCAAAACTTTTTTTGTGTATATAAACGATTTAAATTCCCAAATTTTATGGTTGAATTAGCGGGACTAATAGATTTTTTTTGGATTACCGTAATCAGAACAATAAGTGAACTAACTGGTTTATGTATTAAACATGTATAAAATTATACTGACTGATCCATGAAGTAAATTTACAGTTTGTAGTTTAAACATAATTTGATAATAGTTCCGAGCTATAGACTAATTAAATACTAAAATAAAATTACTCAAATTAATTCTATTAATTAAATTAAATATAAAAAGAAACAACGTAAATTAACGAAACGGTGATCAAGGTGACAATGTCACCGATTATTCTTGTATAATTTCCAACCAATAATAATAAATTTAGTGATAAAATACAGAAAACTGTTAATGGATTGATTGGTGAGGTTTACTAACTGTAAGGAAGCAATCGTGTGATTTCGTGATCTGACAATAGGGAGAAGGGTTACCATTTTGGGCATTGGATAAATAGTTGGCGGTACGCATATCTCAACGCACGTTCTTATTTTGTTCTTGCATAATTGAATTCAATAACGGCTGTATATGGTGCGCACGTACACCAACGTTTACCTACCATGCTTTGGATTAGCAACTTACATATCAGTACGCCTACTTTTGTAACATATAGTCGTAACTGAAGCCCATAATTGTACATATAATTCAAATTTTACCTGCGTTACTTCGAATCTGCAACTTACATATCAGTACGCCTACTTTTATAACGTTAAGTCGTAATTGACGTCAATAACTGCATATATAATTTACCTTTGAACTACGTTACTTTGGATCAACAACCGACGTATCATACGTGACTTACTTTGGCAATTAAAGTCGACACCAGCTTATATACTTCAACTTGTAACTACGTTCCTGAAGCATCACTACGCATACGTGTATATTGTCCGTCCGATAATGATCGGCTGATCAAATCAGATTAATCAGGAGTGGGATCTGAACTAACCATGGGGTGAGTAAGCTTTATCTGTAGTTATATGGACATGTATGTATGAATGAATATGGTCGTGAGTATGGGTGTGTGCGTAGGGGCGCGGATGCAGTGCGAGAGTGTCTGAATGAGTGATTAAATGTGGTTGTGGGACGTGACGATCGTGGCTTTTATTCACATATGTGGGTCGCCAGAGTCTACCTTTTTCACTTGCTATTTGTTTAATCAGTTCTTACCAAGATATACGCGTACAACACTGTTATTTGTGATGGAGCAGCAGGATTTCTATCTCGACCCCATAGGCTGAAGCTAGCTTGGGGTAAATAAATCCATCCAAGTGCGCGACCTGCTATGCCACTTCGTTGATTTGTCAACGAAACAGCTCTTCACTACAGTTTATTAGTCAGAACGGAGCTTAAAAGATCTTGTTTTTATATCAAAGAAAATAATTATAAACTTGTTTTCCTATTTGATCATTTAATTGAAATTGTATATTGAAATCATTTGATGAGAATGTGACTAATATATATTTCAAAAGAACAGGAATATAGCAAATTTTCGTTATAAAACATCGATTATTTTTTTTGATAGGAAGAATTAAAATATTGTTGTAATCCCTTTCATAAATAACTGGAAGCCGGCAGTAGAAGTTTTAGCACAGTAAACAGTAATTGGTACTTTTTTCATGAGTTTTTCTGTGCAGAAGTATGTCCAGCTCTCAACAATATTTAGAAGGATAAGAAAAATCCAATATTTTTATTTATTTGGATGCAGAAAATCATATCAGTTGTATATAAGCATAAGCTACTTGGCAAGCAGTGAAAACTATAATAAATTACAGATCACAATAATCATATAAATCCAATTACTTTATTATTTTTTCCAAAATTATTTTAAAAAAATTTTATTTGTCATAGATTTCTACTCGGCGAATTAAAGAAAACATCGATTTTAATTTTTCTCATCCATGTTTTTGCATCATTCTCAGACTTTTATAATTTCAAGAATACCATCAAATTTTGTAATAAATAAAAAAGAGTACGGAAAATATAAGTACCAAGGTTATTAATATTAAATACGAAATGTGTATTTTCTTTTTGATCGCAGGAATGGTAAAGTGTTAAAGTAAACCTCATCAGCAATGGTTCCTACTTCCTACGAAGCTAACTTATGCAAATACTTTGAAATAAGAAATATTTGAAAGCAATGGTTTATAGTAATGGCTCTACAGTCGACACGTAAATAACTGAATATTTTTATTTGAACCTTAAGAATGTAGTTCAGTTTTAAATCATTAGCCGCCAATGTTTTTGATAGTATTATCCAAAGATAAGATTCTTGATTTCTACATTCATCTTATCACAAACTTATCGCTACTTTAATTTTTAACTTATATGTATAACAACAAGATTATTATTTTTTTATAATTACTTAATCAACAGTGTTCCAATGTTTGTGGTTTCCAAAGTTTTATTTATAATTAACATTGTAAAGTTGTAAAAGCATTACGTTATTCGAAGACTTTTTTAAATTATTTAGGATCTAACCCAAATTATTATCATTAACAAAAATGCATACTTCTACAAGCGGGTATATTGCTAATAAATTATTGGAATTATTTATTAGTCATTATTGTTTTGTCCTAGACCGGTAAACCTGAAACAGTTTTTTTAAGTATTTGACCTTGACTTTATATTGACCTTTAAGATCGACGCTTTGCTACTCTGTGTTTTCTATTACTCTTACTTAAATTTATTTGCTTGATAAGAGAGGAAAAGAGACCACCATAGAGGGATTGATTAATTCACACAACCAACTAACTACATTCAAGGTTAACTTTACCAGCAAGACGAAAAGGGTTAATCGTATCGATTAATCAATTTATTTAAATAAAATGTAAAATCGTCTACATATATAAAATTAGCATACCTAAACTATTCAAGTTTTAATCGAACTATGGTAATCCAATATTGTTCGATTCATTCACTCGTTTTAACATACGTAAATTTTTATTGCTTAATCTATGTAAATATAGAAATTTTTTTTATTAACCGAATCGATTTTTTTTTGTATTGTTTGCATAATTGTAATATTTGACCGCCAATAAGTGATATGTTTATTATTTCTGTCTCTTGTTTAGACATTAAAGACTTGGTGATTTTTTTGAAAATTTTATAGTTTATGGTTAAATAATAATATGTAAAGGTCGTATGATATGTTAATATATTTTGTCCATAACAAAGGTGAATTGTGTGTTAAATTAAGAATCAGAATATTTGTAATCCGTAGTAGATTGGATATTTTTTTAAGAATGATTGAAGAACTTTCAAATATCTGATTATTGTATTTAGGCCGACTTTCGAGGTTCAATTTCATATGTCTTTACGTTTCAAGTTCCATGAAGGTGTTTAGGCTATTAACGCGTAGTTTGATTCAATCTCACTAATTAAAATTAAAACTTTAGTAATTTATGTTGAAAAATATAAGAAGTTTATGGAAATCCTACCTAAAAATATAAAATGTTTCTTTTTTATTACTTTTTTATTAATTTTCAACGAACATGAAAAGATTCCTATTATTTTGAATAATATCCGGCTCGAAGGACCAACAAATAAAATTTTAGCAATTTAAACCTGTTTTCTAAATTTTATTCTCTTAATTTATATTACATTGAAAAATTATACTTCCATATAAAATTATGTCTAAATTATTTATTTATCCATACATTATCAATCAACTAATTAATTAATTAGACAGAAAATCATACAGATTTAGTTTCAATTTAAATTGTTTTCCCATAAATTTAATTGTTTTTTATTTCGTTAAAAAAATTTGATTGACTTACATAGTTTTGCATTAGATTGCTAAAGGAAAAAATAATCAAATTCAAACCATTCTACATCTATTATATTAATTCCATTAACCGCATCTAATTCGAAATTATTAATCTAACCTCATTTGTAAACATTACAACAATAGTGTACACACAATTTTTCCGTCAAATATATTTCTTAAAGTGATGATGATTTGTTGTCTGTCATAAATCAAAAAACAATTTACTTTGCACGTGTTTTTTTGTTAATCACATCGTTAGCACAATCTTAAAGTTATTTGTGTTTTGAATTATTATTAGTAGTTGAATTATAATGAAATATAACTTCATATTTGACATAGTATAAACAAAATTTGTATTTTCACGACAATCAAGTAATTAAAACGGTTTGATTTTAATGGATCGTTACATCCATGTATATTCGTTTTATGATTAAAACTATCGAATAAATTTATAATTTAAGTTTTTTATTTCTATATGGAAAAAGCAGTAAAAAGTTAAAAATAAAATTTGGTGAATTTATTGGAGAGATAAGACTCTAATCGTTTAGCATGAATAAAAAAAATTCTAATATGTTTCTGCGGCCGATTTATCAATAATTAGTTTTATTTTAAGTATAATTCTGAGTGTGAGTCAGAGTCAGAGTCATAGTCATAGTCAGAGTCAGAGCCAGAGTCAGAGTCAGAGTCAGAGTCAGAGTCAGAGTCAGAGTCAGAGTCAGAGTCAGAGTCAGAGTCAGAGTCAGAGTCAGAGTCAGAGTCAGAGTCAGAGTCAGAGTCAGAGTCAGAGTTAGAGTCAGAGTCAGAGTCAGAGTCAGAGTCAGAGGCAGAGTCAGAGTCAGAGTCAGAGTCAGAGTCAGAGTCAGAGTCAGAGTCAGAGTCAGAGTCAGAGTCAGAGTCAGAGTCAGAGTCAGAGTCAGAGTCAGAGTCAGAGTCAGAGTCAGAGTCAGAGTCAGAGTCATAGTCAGAGTCAGAGTCAGAGACAAAGTCAAAGTCAGATTCAATTTCAGAGACAGAGGCAGAGGTACAGTTAGAGTTAGACTTAAAGTTAGAGTTAGAGTTAGAGTAAGAGTCAGATTCAAAGCCAGAATCAGACTCAGAACCAGAGTCAGAGTCAGATTCAGAGTCAGAGTCAGAATTAGAGTCATAGTAAGAATTAGAGTTAAAGTCTGATATTGAGTCTGAGTTTGAATCTGAGTCTGAGTTTCAGTCTGGGTGTAAATTTAGGTCTGAGTTTGAGTCTAAATACGAGTCTGAAAAATCGTCAATATGCTGGTATATTTTTATTTAAAAAATAAAAATCTGTTTTAACTTCTGTTTCAAATCTGTTTCACATTGTTTACAGACAATTTTATGTAAACATATACTTAGTAACTAATTTACACGCAAGATAACCCTAAATGGAGAAATTTTATCTCTGCGCTAAAATAATGTTCATTTTATGAATTTATCTTATCTTAACTTTTATTTTATTTTTATAAAAATTCAAAGTTTGATTAATCATCTTAACAACATTTTGTAACAATAAAAGATGTTCCAGTTAAAAGTGGTATATAATTAACTGCCCTGATATGGAAAGTTTTTTCTATTGGATCCATTATGAAATATGTTTTTTTTATGATATTGTCATGTTTAAAAATCTCCCGCCATTTATTTTTAGCGAGCAGCTTGTATATATGTGTAAAATTTTTTTCCAAAAAATGGATTTTTATTCCAGTTTTGATACCGACGTTTTTCCAAACATTTCTTTTTTCTGTCTCTATTTTTAATTTTTTCCTGTTTAGTTTAACTTGCTCCATAATATTTTTATTACTATTTCTTTGATTTGATTTATTATGATAATTTATTGAAGTATATGTTTGAAGAAGCTACAGTAACAATGGTAATGTAACGGTTCCATCAACCGTTTGCATCCATAAAAAAAATAATTCTGAAATAAATTAACGAAACAGCCTCATTAGCAGAAAACTACACCAGCACTAATATTTTAAAAAGATAGCTGTTTATAGAAAAAGCCAATGTGAATTAAATTTTGCTCAAGACCTATAGTTCCTGCAGCCAAATTCTGTAATTGTGAAGCGGTGAAGTGATAAGTTTTTTAATGAAAAGAAACGAGGAAATTTTTATCACTTCACCGCTTCACAGTTACAGAATTTGGCTGCTGGATTGGATAAAGAAATTTAAAATATATTTTAAAGAGCACAAAAATTATAGGGAACGTAAAAACCCATTGAATAAATAAATTTGGCAACTATAGGCTTAATCTATAGAAGAACAAATAAGTTTTTGAAATATCTTCATGTCTTAAAAACGTAAAGAAAAGTATTTGAGAAGATTTATTTTTAGTGTTAAAGTGTTGACTTCAATCAGCATTAGTGTTTGTAAAATAGGGGACATAATGCATAGCTTTTAGAAAAATGTCATAATTATAGTCTCATTGCAATCGAAGCTTGCTGGATTGCAGTACTTATTTCTGTACGATTATCCTAAATTCAAGACTATAAATAAAGTAAAGAGTATAGATTGATCTTATGTGATCTATAAATAGCAGCTAAATCCAAAACAAATAATTTGCTGTTATTGGACATATCCTAATTGTGAACCTATAAAAAGAAAACAAAGTTTGCATATCTTATATTTAAAATACTCAAAGAAGAGATCCCCGAAAAAACTTAATTAGCAAAAATTAAAGCCGTCCTTCATCGGCTCAAATAAATCAACACTATTTAAAAAATCATTCAATAAAAGTCAGTTAACTGCCATCAAAATTCAACGCCATTTGACAAATCTATTAAGACAAGATTCTATAATTAAGGCGCCTAAATAAATCAAATCTATTTTAATTATTTTGAATTAATCAATTAAATAATCACGTTTCATTAATTTGGTTACTGATATTTATATTTCCGACAGCTTTATCGCTGTTAAATACAAAGAAAAACATGAAACCACGTAAGTTTTTATATATTTGTGTAATGTGGTACTGTGGTGTGGTCTCTGCTATTGTTATATTAAAAACACATATCTACATTCGTGTAATCAGGAAGATTATACAGTCGTTCCATTATTTTAAACAAAGACAGCAAAGTTTGTTCTTTTTTAGTCTTGTTTGTTAATTAGTAATGAAGAAGAATGTATTATTATCAATAAACGAGAAAGGTTGTTGAAGATTAGATCTCAACTTAGGCGGGCGAGTCATATTCAATAATTTAATACTGAACTGTTTTGTTTATATGTAATAGGGCTTACTTTTAAGGCAAAACTCGCTTGTTATCTACAAAAACTTTCAAAAAATTAATGCTTTTAAAATAAGAATTCAACATTTATCGTCGTATTTTACTTTGGAAATTGCTTTCCTTAAGGGTGTATTCTGGTCTAGAAATTTGAAAAATCGATATTTTTTTGCATATCTTTAAAATTAAGACCTTAAAGATTTATCTTAAAAAGCGGCTTTTGTAATACGGCAGCTTAACCGCTTAGCCGCTACCCGAAAATATATAATTCGAAGGTCATTGTATCTTCTTTGTATGTCCCTCTATAGTTATAGAAAACTACACTAGCACCAATATATTTTTTGGCCTTTGGATTTTGAAAAAAAGTGTTCTCCACTAATTTTATAAAATTCGGAAAAGTAAAGAAACATGGGTAAAAACAAATTTTTTTTCAAATCGCCGCCATTTTGTTAATTTTTTTTTTCCATGAGCCGAATCATAGCAGCATTTTTTCTAATGAATAATTTTTAAAAATGTTTGATTTCAGAACACTTTAAAGGTTGAAACCACGTCTACCAGGACGCGCCTTTCATTTTACAGCCCCCACTTCACAAACCTATAACTTTTCGAATTTTTTTTGAAGTGAAAACTTCTTTAGCCGCGTTATGAATTTTGTATGAGGCAAAATTTATATATTCGCGTTACCATGTTTTATATGCATTTTTGAAGAATATAAAAATAATTTTTTTTTAAATATGAAATACATCTATTACTTCTTAACGTTTCAAATTGCGGTGTGGATATCGCACTCGACTGATGTTCTGTGGGTCGTGAGTTCAGTTCCTGGTGTGGTACAATTTTTTTTATTGTTTTTTTTTTAATTTTTATTAAATACCATTAAAATAATTTTTTTTTATTAATGAATTCATAAAATAATAAAAATTTCTTTTTACGAAGTTTAAAATATTGATCTATTATACAGTTTTTTAAAGTTATATTGCTACTGTCTTTTGCAATTTGCATTCGAGTCATCATGTTAAATAAATATTGAATATATATAAAATTGAAAGTATGTCTGATTGTCCTTTATGCAATAACACATTAATCATCATGAAAATTTGGGAAGCTGTTGTGTACACTTAATTTACTTTTTACTTAACTATCGTTTTAAACGGTAGTTTGCTTTGATCAATGTTTTTTTGGTGAACATAATTTTTTTATGAAATTAAAAATAACGTTAGAAAGATAGTATAACCTGAAACAATTACATTTGTATATCAAAATTATATGTATTGGAATTTTATCATTTTCACCAAATATGTTGTCGGTTTGGAATTGTATGTAATACATATTTCTAAAATTAAGTGAAGACTTAATACTTGTAACTTGATACTTGATAACATCGATTATATCGATTTAAAGCTCACAATTACGAGACGAAAATCGCATAAATTCTATACAAAGAAGCATAGCGATTAAACATGGAAGGCAATCATGATAAATAAACTAATTAAAAACGGTGGCACCTAGCCGTGGTGATTTGCAAACGGCAACAATGTGCCTTAATACCAATGAATTTATTTAGCTTTCCGCAGGAAGATTTGACCCCCGCATGAAAGAACCACGATCACTACGTCCAACCCCCTATTATAGTGCATTCATTCACACACCCACACACACACATCATCGTTCACCCATAAACACGTCCATGCACGCATATAGTCACATATGCCCACATCGATTTAATGAAATGCGATCTTAAGATCGTATATAATTACTTATGTAATTAATAGTAAATTTTAGTACATAGGATTCTGATTTTCGTTTTAGTATAATTGAATCTTGAAATTCTGAAAATGTATGTTAGTTGTAATTAATCTAATATCATCTGGGGGAAATTCAGTCAGGGTTATAATTTAAATTCTTCCCTTTTATATTTTTTTCTTGTATAAATGTAGGTAAACGTTATACTTTATTATTTGTGTTGTCCATTAATAACCGTACCCTGTTACAATTATTAATATTATGTAATTAGTTATCTTTTGTTTTTTTTTTATCAAATGCCTTAAAGTACAATAAGAACGTAACCAAAAATATCTAAATATATTTATGTATGCGAAAATTTGTAAGTTGTATATAGTTAAGAATATTTAAATAATCATTTGACACACAATTATAAATGGAAAATGAATTACAATTTAAGCCAGAACAAACTGAATATTCCTTCCGCTTTGTTGCTAATATCATAAAATACAGAAGCAATTATTAATTCAAATTCAACAAAAAAAAATTAAATTTTCAGGTTGTAAACCATGCTAAGACATTGTTCGTAGTGAGTTGGCATAACCCCATCCATGACAGTATCAAATTGACTAATGGCTGATTTGAATGTATACAAAATTATATAACATTGAATAGAATCAACAAATAAAATTGTTCCATTTCCAATACGTTCCAATTTCCGTATTAATAATCCCACTAAAGTATCTGATATTCAAATCCCAAATGCGGTCAATGATGTCCTCAATTCATTTTTATCAATATTGCCAGAATTATCCGTATCAAATGATCTACAACAGTTTTGCCCATCTGATACATGAGGCCATCGAGCTCCAAAATTCTTGAAAACTAGCAGTACTGCGAGTTTCTTTAACAAACATGACAATCATTAACCGAACGGTCCCTGGATTACATGGGCCCCGCGTTCCATTGAATGATGCTTGTTGTAGTTCATTTGTTGATATAAGACCCCTTCGATCTTTGTTAACTGGTTATACAAATGACGTGAGCTGTATTGACATTGATTCACACGCACATGCATCACATAAGCACCCACATACTCACACTCATATATACACGCATGTATACCCATATACATGCATCCACCCTCCCATGTATATACCAACACGCCCCTACCACCCATATATATATACCATATATATATACATATACCACGCCCCTACCGCCCCTACCACCCAATCCCGTTCCCTATCCTTCAAACGATCAATGAGTCGCTCATCCTCGCCATGTTTGTTGATTGGAAAATATATATCGAACTATTCCGCCGTCAGGATGATGATGACGTTTTACAACAATAAACAATGGTTATCACTACAATGCTGGAGTTATCGAGGTGGCTGCGGGTAGTGGTAGCCGATGAATTACTGGAAACGGACCACAATCTCGTTGAAGCATCAATTCTGGTTTTGTTCCCTTGACTTTGCCCCAGCACCAAAAAAAATGTCGGAATTGTACTAGAGAACTCCCAAAAAGTTTGTTTCTTTATTTTTGGGGAACAGCTGGTATGTTTATTTATAATACATTTTGGATGTCGGTCACCGACTAATACAGACAACAATTTTTATATATTTTGTTTGGTTTTTTTTGTATTTCTTTTCGTTTCTTTTGGTTTTTTCATTCATGCATTAACTAAGTAAATTTTCATCTATATAATCAACGAAAAACATTTCACTATACGATTTGGCTAATAATAATAAATTACTGTACATTACTTTGAATATTGACACAGGTTTTTGTTTGGTCCTTTTTCAGTTGGGAAAAAAACATCAGCTTCGATTTTTAAATCCAACTTCTGTTTTTCTAGTCTTTCTACCGACGGAAAAAATGTCGGCATTTGACAGTCATCACTAAGATAATAAGAACAATGAATATGACATTGCCGACTAAGAGAACCTCTATACGCGGCTAGGCGTATTTATTGGCAAAAGTAGCGACCGTTTTTACATCACAAATCAATAAACAAAATAAGTCTGTTTATTGGACAATCTCGTTCGATAAATATGTGTACTAAAAGTGTCTTCACTATTGTACTTTAACTGGAAGGGAACTGTAAACAGAGACGTCTATTATGAAACGGTTATAGGAAATAACATTTATTAGTGTATCCACTTAGGAATTCTTATAACCACCGGGTATTAAAATTGGAAGCTACAACAAAATGTATAGAAGAATAATGATTGTAAGATATATATATATATGAACAAGCGCGATTGTGTATCAATGATATAGCACAACCCCTTTAGGACAACTTTCCAGCGATCAACGAATACAAACCGAATATAAGAAATTATATGGGGCAATAGCACACAACTATTGTAGGACAATCTTTTTCCTTACTTTCTTCTTAACTATTGTAGATGGCAACTACGGTTTGAGTTTAAGAAAATGAGGTTAAAGGAAAAACGAAAATAATTATGAAAGTCTCCGTTAATGCAAATTCGATGCGTGCGAGAAAGCAGTGCATCTCCAAATCACAGAACTACACAACTACTGCGTTGATCACCAGACTACTTCGTAACATATTTTTACACATGAAACTTCTTGACGATGCCATTTAAATAAATTTAACTTTAAACTTTAGTATTTTAAAAGAATTCTTAACTGATGTTTGAGAATGACTGAACTTGTAAAATATTATTTACGATGCGGGACAAAAAGAAGAGAACAGATACATAAACGCGGTTGAAATAAAGAAAACTCAAAACAGCTCATACATAAATCAATAATGTTGCAGAATTTAAATTATCCTTGTTAAAACTTTTTTTTTCAAATTTTGCGTTTTGACTTTTTTTGGGAAAACTTTAATAACTTGGTGCAACCTGCACCAAGTTTCGTGTTATTTAACTTAAAAGGAGGAACATTAAATTAATTTAATGCTCCAAGAAATTAAAAAAATTTACAATTATTGTTTCGAATCGAAAAAATTTTTTTGAAATCCCACCAGCGGTTTTCCCTGTAGCGTAGGTAATGACGGCCGGCCGGCCTACAGACAGACATACATTTTTTTTCTTTTTAGAATCAGTAGGTCCTAAAACGTCGAGAAATGCCAAAAAAGTGGGGGTAAGTATTTCACTTTGAGCTCATGACTGTAATACTTAGGTCTTTCAGACCGAAGTAATAATCTTAGAATTTCAATTATGCACCAAATGTTTGCCATTTACGTGGAACAGCCACTAACCAATCGAATACAGTTTTTAAATTCATTTTTAGTGTGAACTGTTATTTCTAAGCGTGGTATACTCTCTGTTTGACACGTGCTTTTGTAGTTGCTCACATTACTGAAGCATTTACAATAAAACCATGCAACTGAATTAAATGGTTGGTGTCTTGGATAATCATTTTGAGCAGCTTGGATTGAATTATCATTTGTTGTATCACTGTAGATTTTTAAAAGATCTTGGAATTGGAACCTTGTGCTAGATAGTTTGATGAAATATTTTATCAATCAACATATATTTCCTCCTCAATTCTTTAACGTTCAAAAACGGTTTACTGGTTAAATCATTAAAACATTTAGTGCCTCGAAACGATTCTAATTATGAACCATTGGTAAGAGTTTAACCAAAACATTTTCGAACGGCTATTAGGATATTTTAAGGCAGATCAATTTCAAACAGTGCTAGTCTATCTAAATCCAATTGTCCTGCATGCATTTATAGAAAATTGATTGGAAATTTATGTATTATTGATTTATTTATTTAATTTATATTTAACTATAATTTTTTAATTTTAATTTTTATAATTTTTTTGTAAAGTTAAAAGCCCTAAATGAACAAGAAATTTGTTCGAAACGTAGGGTAGTTAATTAATAAATAACTTAAGAAATTAAAAATTGGTTTATTTAATGCAAGTGTCCTATTGGCTAATATTAATAATATTTCGGCTATTATTTTTAACTTCTTCATAGTTGTTTGTCCTCACTATAAAGCAGTATACTAATATTTAGAAATATCCGTCTGATTTTAAAATCCAGCTTGTGCTTAAACTTTCTATTTTTGTCTTTTATTGTGTTGCATAAACTTTTCGAATGTTTTTCTGTAATTTTAACGGTCCCAACGTATTTATCATTATAATTTTTTTTTGTTTAATGAAAGACAAGTGTTTTAGTTATTTTATCACTACGTATTCTTTTGTTTTTAATTTGTATGTGTTTACTAAATGATTATTTTGTGGTGTGAATTTTGTATGCTTTATTTTAAAAAAATAGAACTGAGAAATAAACGTTCCAAGTCTGTCACACGTGTAACGTATGTGCGGCCGGTATAAGTTGTCACTTTTATTGTTTTTGTTCCACATCCTCATTTTCAGTAATCTATTTGAACACTGTTTGCGTAATGTTTATTTGGCAAACCGTAATCGTTAGAATATGATTATGAACGTTTAAGCATAAAAAATGTAAACCCAGCTTAACCTATATTTACCACAAACACATTCAGTATTAACAAAAACACAAACAAAGCACGTTTTTTCCGTCTATAATTTTATTAAATTATATAAATTTCTGAATATTTTTATAACATTTAGTAAGAGAAGGAGGGCATATTGTTGATCACTTTTCTTTGTGTCCGGGCTTTTCCGAATTTCTCCCATCGGACAGATCTCAAAAACTTTTTGCTGACTTTCGGATCTATTAAAACCCAATTTACATTACTTTACATTAGTAGATTTAGTAACTATTCCAACCCGAAAAATCTTATGTAATCCACTGTAATAAATCAAGAAACCAAAATTTAAATCAAAATTAACAACTCAATATCACTTTTAAATTTAGTTTTATTTGATAAATTATAATTTTATTACTGTCGTGATTGATAATGAATATTAAATAATAATTAAAGATACATTTACAAAAAAAAAATAAATAAATTGTTTTTTGTGCTGAAGTAATAATTTTATTTACTTTTCAATTATTGTAATTGTGTTTTCTTCAGTTTAGTGTCATTACTTGTTAAAATAATTAGTTTTGTAAATAAAAAAAAAGTCAGTTGAGTTTCCAACTAGCTTTTGAATTATTTAATTAAATGTTTCTCAAGAATTTTTTATAAATGAGTAAAAAAAATAATTATTGCTCACGTGAAAAGCTTTGACAATGCAATAATTGCAGAAGTGTGTTGTGAAGAATATAAGTAATCGAGTTATGGTGTGATTACATATAATTTTATAGATTGAAGTACTAAAAACTATTAAAAGTGTTTTATGTTCATAATGAACAGTTTTGAATTTTATAATGGGTGAATAATTGGTAAGCTTCAATATTTTATCTATTATATTATGTTTGTTTAAGTTATCATTTAAAAATCTAACTTCAGTTCTTAAACGATCGATTTGTCTTGATTTTCGGATCCAATTGTAATCTCAGCAAGTTTTATCATCCGCGTATATAGCTGTCCGCAAATATGTCAATCGAGTTTGGGGCGATTCTGAAGTCACTTAGAAAACATTCCGAAAACCTTTCCATTTTATTTTTATTAAAATGTGTTGTGTAAGAAATACAATATGTGTAACAACAACACATAAAAACCTTTTAAGACCAAGGACAGAGTTTAGTATATGCCAGGTTATTCGGTCATCGAATATTTAAACTATTTGAATATCAACCAGGAAGACAGCAAAGTGCCTATTGTTTTTTTTATGCAATCATTATTCATCTGGTACGTACTCTGACGACGCATGGCTACTGGTTAGTTCAATCCAATTTGTAACACCTTCCTCACCTCCTCACCGTAACACCTTCCTCACCTCCTCAAACTGACACAAATAGTAACCTCTTTGCACTGTTCTGCCTATCTCTAAATCTCTCGTCAACTAGAATACTGTGTTCCTCGCGAACCATGTTATTTTGTATGCATTTTGACTATCTTTTTAAGTGATCTTGTCAGAGTACTATTTCGTATATCGTTGTTTAACTCCTTTTCCATCGTATATTAAATTGATGATTTCAATCCCATTCACAGGATAGATATGCTTGTTTGACCATTCTTCAAGCTTCTGGAGTATGCTCAAGAGTCAGAACACTTCTAAAGATTCCCATGAACTGCAATAAAAGAAACTACGCATTTGCATGCAAACTAGGACAATTTTGCCTATATTAAGTGATTTGTATGACTGGATGGTATCTTTAGTCTACTAAATACATACCTCCATAATTATTGTTACTGCAGTCTTCCAGTTATCCCAGTTTGGCATTTTATTCCTTTTATTAATCACATCTATTGCGATTACACAAATGCAACCCGGTAGGTGAATATATATAGATAACGAGTCCCTCGGTTATGCTTATTCTCCGAAAAGTCCCATCCAGCCTTCTTTAGGAGTCAACCTCATTACTGTCTTTGTTTATAGTTTTAAAGCCTTTACGCCACAATAGGTTTGCAGAGATTTTTTCACAAAAGGTTTTTAAGCTGCTTCTCTTAGTTCTCCTGATTTTTTTACTAAAAGTTTTTAAAATTCATCATTCTGATGAAGAGTCTACGTTTTCTGTTCCTAATGTTGAATTTTCTGTTTTAGAAAATAGCATCGCATTGTTTTTTAAATTAGTAATTGGTTAATTGTTTTCAATGGCTTTTGTGACTGTCAAGTTTATTCCTTAGCCGATCGTAACGGCTAAAATTATCCGTAAAACAAGTTTGAGGAAATCGCATGAAATTTGCATTAATTGTGCATGCTACAAAATCCCCGTGCACAAAGTTTTGCAAAAAACATGTCATGCACAGGATGTGCACCATAACGTACACATGTCGTAGAAGATTTAGCACATATATCCACGGCAAGTCGCATGTTTTACGAATAATAAAAAAGGAAATGAAACGAAATTTATTTAATGATAATAACAATCAATACATAAAATAATAAAATAAATGGAGAACTTTTAGATTCTATAAAATAACTGGTTTCGTTTAACTTTTCAGATAATATGACTTTCGTAATAATAAATAGATGAATTTTATCTTATTTTTATCTAAAACTGTGTGCGAAAGTAATTGGTTTTTAAAGGTAATGAAAACAAACACAAAAAACAAACGGGCATTTTGAAACATTAAAATATTTTAATAAATTTTAGATAACTTTATATGAATTATTTTTTTTTCAACACATATAATTTAAATTAGATGAAAATACAACTTATTTTTTTCTACGGCATTCCAATGTGGATATTGAGGATAATTTCTTGACTTGCTTTCATTGGACCGATCTTTTATCGGTCCCTAGGGTCTAGGAATGGCATGTGTTTTAGTTCTAAATGCCAAATCTGTTGCATATTCAAACATACTAACATTTTATGCTACTTGCAATAGTGCGAGAGATTTTTCGATTGTCTACCTTCCACTGTTTAAAAAGTAGCGGTTACCTTGCGAGGTCTTGGAATATTATCTTTCATTTTCACCACTAGTGAATAGACATCTACCTTTACTATTGAAAGTACTGATTTGAACCAGCTGACTGGATGTTCATCGTCGCACTCCAGCTTAACATGAAGTAAAGTCGATCTCCCCAAATCCCATTTAAAGCACCCCACCCATAGCACCTATTCAATTATTTTCTGGGGATAGTTTTTCGTTATAGGATTGCAATCTCAATAACCTTAGTTGTATATCTAGGACTGCTAGTGTCCGATTTTGATGATGTTGCTGCTTCACTTTTGGTTGGAAGACTTTCTTTGCTTTGTTTCCAGAATCTTCTCTCTCAAGACCACCAGTGACAATCTTTTCAAGGAGGATCTCAAATACTACTTAGTTTTCTTAAAACTCGAATTTTCGTCATTGAGTCATGCAACCTACTATGGACGTCAGAGGCAGATGTTTATGCCTTATTCCTTATAACCTCTTTTAGAGGTTATAAGGAATAAGGCATAAACATCTGCCTCTGACGTCCATAGTAGGTTGGAATTTTAACGTTAGATGGAATTTTAACAAAGCTGACTGGGATAAATATAAGTTGGAGTTGGATGCACTGATTCGCTGGATCCCACCCATTCCTAAAAATTATGAAAGGTTCGTTGGAGCTATCATCTCAACTGCAAAGAAATGCATCCCAAGAGGCTTCCGTGAAGAATACATTCCTGGCTGGAGTAAAGAAAGCGATAAATTGTATGAGGAGTACCTTAGTAGTGGTGAAGCAGACGTGGCTGATGACTTAATTTACTCACTGGACGCCGCGAGGAAACAAAAGTGGACTAGCGCTGTTGAAAACATTGATTTCTCCCATTCAAGCAGGGAAGCATGGAGTCTCCTTCGGAAACTGGGTGGCTCAAACTCCATCACTCGCGCTAAAAATGAAATAAATCCAGAGGACATTGCAAATCATATCGTAAACATGTCTCGTTCTTCTATTAATCGCCTTCATAAGAGAACAATTAAAAGTAAATTAAGAGAAATGAAGCGCAACTGCTCGTTTCCATCGAAGTATGCAAACTCTTTTAGTAGCGAAGAACTGGATTCAGCTCTGTCCCAAACAAAAAATGGAAAAGCAGCGGGCTAGGATGGCATATTTCCAGAATTTCTTAGAAATGCGGGAAAAAATGTAAAACAATCGCTAACTAAATTTTTCTCGAATGTCCTAGAAACCGGCAACCTACCAAAACATTTTAAGACTACGAAAGTGATAGCGGTACTTAAGCCAGGTAAACCATCCAATGAACCAGGAAGCTATCGCCCGATTGCCCTTTTGAGCACCTGCTATAAATTGCTAGAACGGCTCATATACAATCGTATCGCACCGATATTGAATGACCAGATCCCAGTCGAACAAGCTGGTTTTCGTCCCAATCGCAGTTGCACTGACCAACTGCTCGCTCTAACATCCTATATCGAAGCTGGGTATCAAAAACAACTAAAAACAGGCGCAGTATTCATCGATCTTACTGCAGCATATGACACGGTCTGGCGAATTGGGATTATATATAAGCTGTTCAATGCAATACCTTGTAGCACCATCTCGCGTTTAATTAACAACATGCTGAGTAATCGTGTATTCAAAGTTCATCTAAATAATTCCTGCAGTAGGTCTAAAATGCTTAACAATGGTTTACTACAGGGTTCCGTCCTGGCGCCATTACTTTTTAATCTGTACATTCATGACATTCCTGACACAACATCAAAGAAATTTGGTTACGCTGATGATTGGACCCTGGCCACTCAAAACAAAGACATGGGTGTTTTGGAGGATTTGCTCTCAACTGACCTAACGATAATGAATGACTATTTTCGAACGTGGAGTTTATTTCCCAATCTAAGTAAAACCGAGAGCTCCTGTTTCCACTTAAACAACAAACTGGCAAAACACGAACTATCAGTGTTATTTAACGGCACTGTCATTAAATACAATCAACAGCCAAAGTACCTGGGCATTACTCTCGATAGAACTCTTTCTTTTAAACTCCACCTAGAAAATACGTCACAAAAACTTAAAACGAGAAACAATATATTGCACAAACTGGCAGGCTCTACATGGGGTGCTACTCCAGCTACCCTCCGAACAACTGCTCTAAGTCTGGTTTACTCAGTGGCTGAGTATGGCGCACCAGTCTGGTTGAATAGCACACATACTCAAAAAGTTGACTGCCAGCTGCATGCTACGTTGCGTACTATAAGTGGTACTATCAGATCCACCCCTTTACCTTGGCTCCCTGTGTTAAGCAATATCGCTCCACCTGCACTCAGACGCTCACATGCTCTCATGCGTGAACATAAAAAGGTAACCAACAACACCACGTTACCCTTGCACGAATATTACGGTGACCACACTCGTTGTCGTTTGAAGTCAAGAAAGCCTCCACATAAAACTGCCAGCAACCTGCTGGCAACTGATTTTAATATCTTGGTGGCCTGGGACACCTCCTGGCTACATTACAACACAACTGGCCTTTCTATTACTAACCCGACTTCTACCCAACCTGGTTTCGATTTGCCACGTCATACCTGGACTACATTAAACCGAATAAGAACGAATCATGGGCGTTGTGCTGATTCTTTCTACAAGTGGGGCATTTCAGAGTCCCCTGAGTGTGACTGCGGCGCTCCACAACAAACTATAAAACACATTGCAACTGTGTGTCCAATTCGACGTTACAATGGCAACATCTCAGACATCCATTTGGCAACTCCCGATGTAGTAGCATGGATAGACTCGCTCGATGTAAACATCTAATGTTCAAATGTACTGCCCAATGTTCAAATATTTTACTTTTTAATTTACTTAAAAGACACGCAATCAAATCGATTGTAAGTTCATTTAATGTGTATCCATGTATTGTTTTAGGTAGATTTCATAGAAGAGTCTACCTATTTTTAAGTTTAATTTTTTTAATGTGTCACAAAAAAAACCATACGCTAAATAACTGGTTTCGTTTAACTTTTCAGATAATATGACTTTCGTAATAATAAATAGGTGAATTTTATCTTATTTTTATCTAAAACTGTGTGCGAAAGTAATTGGTTTTTGAAGGTAATGAAAACAAACACAAAAAACAAACGGGCATTTTGAAACATTAAAATATTTTAATAAATTTTAGATAACTTTATATGAATTATTTTTTTTTCAACACATATAGTTTAAATTAGATGAAAATACAACTAATTTTTTTCTACGGCATTCCATTGTCTTTCGGGGCATGTGCATAGTGACCTCACCAACACGGAAATTGAGGATAATTTCTTGACTTGCTTTCATTGGACCGATCTTTTATCGGTCCCTAGGGTCTAGGAATGGCATGCGTTTTAGTTCTAAATGCCAAATCTGTTGCATATTCAAACATATTAACATTTTATGCTACTTGCAATAGTGCGAGAGATTTTTCGCTGGTCTACCTTCCACTGTTCGAAAAGTAGCGGTTACATTGGGAGGTCTTGGAATATTATCTTTCATTTTCACCACTAGTGAATAGACATCTACCTTTACTTTTGATAGTGATTTGAACCAGCTAACTGGATGTTCATTGTCGCACTACAGCTTAACATGATGTAAAGTCGATCTCCCCAAATCCAATTTGAAGCACCCCACCCATAGCACCTATTTAATTATTTTCTTGGGATAGTTTTTCGTTAGGATTGCCACCTCAACAACCCTGGTTGTATATCTTGGACTGCTAGTGTCTGATTTTGGTGATGTTGCTGCTTCACTTTTGGTTGGAAGACTTTCTTTGCTTTGTTCCCAGAATCTTCTCTCTCAAGTCCACCAGTGACAATCTTTTTAAGGAGGATCTCAAATACTACTTAGTTTTCTTTATACTCGAATTTTCGTCATTGAATCATGCAACCTACTATGGATATCAGTGGCAGATGTCTATGCCTTATTCCTTATAACTTGTCTTTTGAGCTTATGTTTAATACCGAAACTACGTTCTTCCTTCGCCGACAGCCGATGTTTCTGGCAATCTAAGCTTCAAATGACATGGAAAATTACACTATGCGCCTGCCAGGTAACAGTTTAACTTCCTTTTGGCATTAAGACAGTCAGGCAGTCACAGTCAGGCTGATCGTATGACAGCACGGATCACGCTAAATGGTTAGCATTGGCCATAGAAATAAAGTTCACTCGTTGTATTTAAACCAACATAAAAAATCGCTTGCATTAAAGCAAGGCATACAATGTATATAAGACTCTTATCCGCCTACACTCCGACCGAATTCAAATTTTGTAATACATCCACTGCATCATTTTTTATAATATTTTTGATATTTTATTAAGATAAGGATCGAATGCAGCGATTAAACTGTTCAAATGGGCATAACGCTTCATCAAGTTCCACTTGAACAAACCGAAATACTTTATGAACCAGCATTCGAAACGACTTCTTGACGAAGCACCAGCTGCATTGTCATATATACTAAATACCCTAAAATTCTCATTTAAAACTTTATGGTATGTGGTGGCTACTTATAACGATCTGCAGTATGATTTATGCCTACTCCTTCTCTTTTGTCACTACAAAAAATTTTGTTATTACGAACGCCATACGTTTTTTATGGTTTTGCTGACTCCTTGAATACATTCCTTTCTTTATTGTAATGAACACTGTGCATTCCTGATAGTAAAATCACTATCAGGAACATTAGAGGTAATTGCAATTGCGTGCCATGAGATTTTTAACTTTCGACTAGCTCCAGTCTGTGAATTCAAAAATGCCTTTCTTCAGCCCAGTAAAATTGCTGAATTGCATGCAAAACTTTCACACGAATACGGATTCAAATGAGCAAAGAATAGGAACTCTGACGACCACAAAAGTCAGAGGAACGAAGGCCACCACACAGACCACTCCAACATCGATTAATATACATTAAAAATTAAAATATTTCATTCACTCTATTATAGACCATTGATCCGACTCCTCGTGCCTGCCTAATTTAGCCAATCATAATCAATAAAATATAAATCATTAAAATATAACACCCAATCGTTGCTCTAATGGTCCCGGCGATTATTGAATATGGATAATAAGACAACACAATAATTAAAAGTTGCGCCAATAGTCCCGATAATTGTTGAATATGAATAATAATACAATATAATAATCGATAGTCAATCTCTCCCGGAGATTGTTGAACAATAATGAAGTCAATGAATCGTTGCACCTAAACAGGTGATTATTGAATGACATAATTAAATTATTTATTGTCGTACCAACAATAGGTGATAGTTGAATACATATATTATCCAGATACAATATTTGTTGCTCTATTTTACTGTCTTAGACTTACTGTCGATTTTTTTTTCATCATATCAAATTAATCAATCGATCATATAAAAATCTTCACTAAAACTTCATCAGTTCCTTTCCAATTCATATCATTCAATAAAATAATTAAAGAAATATGAACAACGTCAAAAACGACTAAAATTCATAACCAGAAGAGAAGCCATCAACGATTAAAATCAAAAAGCGTAATTTCTATTAAATATTATATTAATCCATACAGCTAGCCGATTATAGCGTAGCACACGATAAACTTAAGGTTCTAAAACAATTTATTGAATTAAACACTTTTTAAGGTGGAAATAAAATAGAAGGACCAATTTATTTGATTTAATAAGTATATTCCGTTTTTAACTCAACACCAATTTTAGATCATGAATTTAAATTTAATTTACTTAAAATGATTCATATCAAAATGAATAAAAACCTAATAAAACTTAAAAATAAATCAAAATTGCGAAACACTCCTATTATATAAATATTTCTTTTAAATAATCTAACAGTTATAACGAAAAGTATTAGAACAAATAAAAATTTTAAACCTGTCCTCATCATTAGAAAAAAGTTATTTTCTATTCACTAATAGTTTTTAAACAGTTTACCACAGTAGACCATTTGGCTTCGTTTTTATATGAATAAAAAAAGGGATGTGCATCAAACAAACTGGTAATCGACTTACCTCAAGTAATCAATTATACAACAGTAAATGTGTATATAATTACGGCTACCAATTTTTACACTTCAATCCTTTTTAAATAAAATTATACATATTGTTTTTAATGATCGATAAGCATTTTAATATTTTTACGAACTGTCACCGTATGTATGCTCGTCCAAGTATATATCGGTCAAAACTCAACGAAAGACAACAAAACAAATGAGAGAAAAAGAACCACTAAATTTATTATTTCACATGAATATAACGAACGAGAATTATATCGACTGTGCAGTAGGATGGGTGTCCCACAAAAAATGCTTTATTTCCATTTTCTTAACCTTGAACCGGAATTAGGTTGTTTATGGTCTAAAAGTCATCCGTGAATTTTTTCAGAATTTTAAAAAAAATTTACCACTCGCTATTTTATTTTTTCTGTTCAAGGAGCAAAAAACATTATATACAATCAGTTCTTTGCCTATAACTATTTCAGTTTTGATTTTAGAAAGAAAAAAAATTATGCAAATAAAAGTTGTAGATCTTAAAAAAAGACATCGAATTTTTTGGTGTACTGACTTAGTGCCGACTGCAATAGCGCCGAGAAAAATACTGACATTGCGCCGAGAAAATTTTGTATGGAGTCTCGGCACTAATTCAATTCAAACTGAAATAGCGCAAAGATAAACATTTTCAATTTGATCACACTGACATAGTGCCGAGAATCAAAAATATCGGCGTTATGTCAGAAAAATTAAAAATTTAATATCTCGTTACTAATTCAGTTTGAAATGAATTAGTACAGAGAGTTTAAATCTCGGTGCTATTACAGAAATGGTTTAAATTTAGTTCTCGGCGCTATTTCAATTTAAACTGAATTAGTGCCGTAATGCAAAACTCATGTTTGAACACGAATTTTGATCATACTGACACATTGATAGGTATCTATAAAACGTATTTAAGGTTATTTTCTACATATGCGTATGATAAGATATTTATTTTCAGCTGCGTATAGAGCTTTAGTGTATATGTCTGTAATTCCCCCAAAGATATGAAACGAAAAATTTTCAGAATGGTTGCATGCATTGTATGTAAAAATAAGAAAATGATAGAAGAAACAAAAACCAAACGGTGCACACATATATTAAAAAGTGTTGACATTTTTTCCTTTTACGAGTTATTTGGGGAAGATAGAAAAAGATAAACAGTATTTTTAAATGAAACAAACTGAATCAAAATATAAAATAGTTTCGACAATCAAAAATTACGTGTACTTCTTCGCAAACGGTAACACTCATCGCTATTTCAAATCAGTTCCAGATTAGTTCCTTTTGCATGTACATCAAATAATTATTGTTTTTTGCGTTATTTATTTTAATTCAAAATGTCGTCAGATGAATCAGAAGACCATCAATTGACGCAAGACGAATTAACGCAAAATGATGAAATACCATATAAATAATTGGTGGTTTACGTTCCGATTCAAAGTTGCTGTTAACGTCAACCGATAATCAATTATTTCGAAAGTGCACCAAATATAAGGCCAAAGGATATTGATATCGTTGCCATATCACATCGTGTGGCGCACGTGTTTTTCTGGATTTCAAGACTCAGAAGTGTTTTGTGAAAAGTTTGCATAGTCATGAATTGAGCAGAAAGCCATTATGTATTACGAAATCGTGGTGAAAACATTAATAAAAAACGATTGCAAAGTAGTGGGGTTGAGGAGTGCCTCAGAGAATGTTTCACAAACATACAATTGCCATTCTCTTGAGTAAGTGTTTTTTTTCGATTTCGATTTTTTCGATTTTCCGATCCGATTGTCACAATTTGATGATGCTAAAAAGCTATACCAAATTTTGACGTTTCGTTATGGTGAATATAAATTCCAAAAGACAAAATTTTGACAATCAATAGTTGTAATCTGTCATTATTTCGTCCATTCGCACAAAGCCCTTCTGTTATAATTTCATGATTCTAAAAGGCTATACCAAATTCTGACGCTTTGTTATGGTGAATATAAATTTCAAAAGTCAAAATTATGACAATTAATTATTGGGATCCGTCATTATTTCGTTGTTTCGCACACAGCGATACATAGATGCATTACAGCTTTTTTTTATTAAGGAGGAGGTAGATCTTGGTTGGTCCAGGCGGCCAAGATTGTAAATCCGGATTCCGGCTCTGGTTCTGGCATGTGCTTTTATCGTCCTGGCTGGATCAGGGTAAACTAGAACAAGTCCTACATAGCAGCGGAAATCAAATCAGAAATCAAATATGTTTACTCTGTTTGTCCTGGTTCAGTAAGTTTGTCATCTGATCCAGTTGTCTGATTGGACCTGGATAGTTTACAGTGGAACACGTCGTATTAGATTGTAATCCGGTCCCAATCAGTTGTGGGGATACTTTTCATAGCATTTTTGGTATCAAGTTTTTCATTATTTTTTTTATTTTTATAATTACAAAAACAGAGGTTTTTAAAAGATTTAGTTTTTCTGATGAAAAACGAGTCTGCGTTGGTCAAGCGAAAAATAAGTTAACAAATACCAATTTAAGTTAAACTGCTTATTAAAATAGTATTGAATAAGGACTTAGATTTCTTAAAAAATTTATCCTATTTGTTCTAATTCACTATCTCATGAATTAGTGCCGAGAGTCTAATCTCGGCACTAAGTCAAATACTTTATGAATTCAATCTCGGCACTAATTCAAAAAAAATTGAATTAATGCCGAGATTTTTTAGAAAATTTAATCTCGGCCCTATTTCAGTTTAAAAGTGTTTGCGATATGTCAGTTTAGAAAAATTTACGATGGTTCAAAAATAAATGAATTAGTGCCGAGAATTTTTTCGGCGCTATGTCATCGGCGCTATGACAGTCGGCGCTATTTCATAGAGCCGAATTTTTTCTTTATTTAGGCAAAAAAAAATTTTTTAAGATTGAAAAAGAAAATCTTTTACAGTCGAACTTTACAGAAATAAAATTAACGTTCGTTTTTCGCCTATAACTATTTGAGTTTTGATTTTACAAAAAAGTTGTGCAATTCAAAGTTGTAGATAATAAAAAAATACACCGACTGTTATTTTTGTGTTCAGACAAAAAAATTTTTTTAAGCTGAAAAATTAAGATCTTCTATAGTCGAATTTTAAAGATTTAACTAATATCGTTCGTTTTCCGTCTATAACTATTTTAGTTTCGATTTTATAAAAATAATTATTCAGGTAAAAGTTGTAGATCTTAAAAAAAACATCGATTCTCTTATTGGTTTGTTAAGCATGAAAAAGAAGATCTTTTATAGTCGAATTTTCCATAAATAACTAATAACGTTCGTTTTTCGCCTATAACTATTTCAGTTTCGATTTTACAAAAAATTTGTTTAATAATAGTTGTAGATCTTGACCTTTGTTTAGACAAAAAAAACTTAAAAAGCTTTTTGGAGCCTAAAAAGTAAGATCGAATTTTACAGAAATAAAATTAAAGTTCGTTCGTTAACTATTTCAATTTCGATTTTATACAAAAAAATTATGCAAATAAAGTTGTAGATCTTGAAGAAATACATCGATTTTCTTCTTTTTTTAAACCAAAAAAAATTTTTTAAATTTTTGTCAAATTTTACAGAAATAAAATAATAAATGTAATGTCTACTACACAACACATTTTATTAAAACAAAAAATTGAAATCAGAAACCGAGAAAAAAAAAGAAATTTATTTATCATATTTTTATGTCGTTTTCGATTGAAGAACTTCCTAATAAGTAGTTCTTAACGAGTTCTTTTTTTCAATCGAACATGCAAACATTCAGTGTTATTGTATGAGTAAATTGAATTGGTTATTTTATTAATTCTTTTATTTTGGAATGTTTGAAAAGCAATAAAAAAACAATACATTTTGCGAAAAAAAACTAATTTCATAATATATATGTTAAATAATTAAAAATAAAATTAAATTATTTATATGATGCTGCTTTATAATTATAACGTTTTGATTTAGCTTTTTTTGTGTGTACTTTTTGTCATAGTATAAGTAAAACTCAAAAATAACTGAAAATAAAACTAGTTCTTCAAAAGGGGAAAAAATGCACAACCAGTTCAGAACTAGTTTTTTTATTTTGCTTCAATCGAACATGATTTGGAGAGGAAATAATTTTTTTGTATTGAAAAAAAAGAACTAGTTATGAACTGGTTCTCAATCGAAAATGCTATTAATAAGCTTTTTGACATTGGTATATTATATTAAATTAATATTATTGTATTATATATAAAAACGTATATTTTAAAATTCTAGGCAATATTTTTAATTCGATGAAAATTCTTTATTTCTGTATAAGCAACCTTAATTTCCATAACTTTTTTTGTAAAATCAAAACATAAATAGTTATAGGCGAAAATCGAACGATATATCTGTAAAATTCGACCATAAAACATCTTACTTTTTCAGCTTAAAATTTTTTTTTTGCCTAAACTCAAAAATAACAGTCGGTGTATTTTTTTATCATCTATACTTTTACTAGCCCTGCTTTTTTGTAAAATCAAAACTGAGATAGTTATAGTCGAAAATCGAACGATATTAGTTATATCTGTAAAATTCGACTATAAAAGATCTTACATTTTAAGCTAAAAAATTTTTTTTTGCCTAAGCACAAAAATAACAGTCAATGTATTGTTTCATTATCTATAACTTTTACTTGCACAACTTTTTTGTAAAATCAAAACTGAAATAAGCCGCTTTCCAATCGAGTAAATTGCTGAAGGAATTGATTGTAACCAATTGGTCTAATATTCACTAAATCATCAAAAATAGAGCCAAAACAACAAAAAACACCAATTTTTTGACATTTAAAAAATACATAACCAAAATCAAAAATTTAGACACAAACAAATATGTTCCGATTTTTTTTTATTATTTTTAACGTTTGACCACAAATCGTAAATAAAAAAATATTAATATGTTGAACCTTTTTTTTTCTTCACTTTATTCAATTCAATTCAGTTCTATTAGCTCAGTTTACGTTCAGTGTAACGAGCTTTAATATTATTTCTGTAAAATTCAACTGTAAAAGATCTTTTTTTTCAAGCTTGCAAAATTTTTTTTCCCTAAACAAAGAAGAAAATCGATGTATTTTTTTAAGATATACAACTTTTACTTGGATAATTTTTTTTTGTAAAATCAAAACTGAAATAGTTATAGGCGAAAAACGAACGATATTAGTTGAGTCTTTAAAATTCGACCATAAAAGATCTGGCTTTTTCAGCTTAAAAAATTTTTTTTGCCTTAACCCAAAAATAACAGTCGGTGTATTTTTTTACCATCTATACTTTTACCAGCCCTGCTTTTTTGTAAAATCAAAAATGAGATAGTTATAGGCGAAACACGAACGTTAATTTTATTTCTGTAAAATTCGACTGTAAAAGATTTTTTTTTTCAAGCTTAAAAATTTTTTTTTACCTAAACAAAGAAAAAATTCGATGATTTTTATTAAGATCCTGGTCCTTGAACAGAAAAAATTAAATAGCGAGTGGTAAATTTTTTTTTTAAAATTCTGAAAAAATTAACGAATGACTTTTAGACTATAAACAACCTAATTCCGGTTCAAGGGTATGAAAATTAAATTAAAGCATTTTTTGTGGGACCTCCTATTGTGCAGATCTCATGTTGCATACTTACAGAACGCAGAAATCACAGAAGATTATGTCCAAACTGCAAATAAATGTTGCGATTTGCTGGAATTAAAAACCTCGAGTGGCTTCAATTCTTAAACGTTTAAAAAAATGTCTTTCCTTTAGATTGTGTCAATATGTTCAGATGATTTGGAGGAAGGAGAATATAGCTAGAAAACGACAAAGAGTATTTAATCGAAACAAAAACAATAAAACATTAATAATATTAAATTTTGTTTTTAATTGTTTATTATTCCATTATAAATTTCTAATTTAAATAATGTTTTAAATTATATTTTGCTTTAACTTCTTGCTACCGTTAAATAATCTCAACTCGTATGTATGAAAGTGCACATAAAATATAGCTTAGAAGACATAATATTTTCATAGTTAAAAAATATGTTATTTATTGCAATATAATATATGATATGATAGCTTTTCTGATAACAACAAATTAGTTTTAAAATTAACGATTATAAAACGATTTCATGTTGTTGACTCGTTGTTAAGATAACCGATAAAACTTTCTGTACTCTAAGATAAACAATTTTCTTTAAGTTTATATACCTACAACGAAATATAATAAAATTCTTATCTGACTGTTAATCGTATAACAATTTATCATCATCATTTCTATTTAAATTAACATCAACTAAAAATTTTATAAATTTTTAACGTTGAAACAAACAGACGACTAATTCATCAAACAACAAATCATAACATTTGCTTAAAATTAAAACAAATCAACTTAGAAACATAAATATATTCAATTGATTAAGACGACATTAATTACTTGTTATAACTTAATGTGGGAAAAAAATTGTTTCTTACTTGTTTCCATTTCTTAATAAAATAACAAAGTATTTTATTGGTGTTGTTGTTGTTATTGTTTTTAATTTCTATTTTTATTCACTCAATTGAAAAAAATTATTAGCATTTTCAATTAGTTAGCAATGGTTGGAAAGAATGATAAAAAATATCACAAGCTTAAATCTAAATGAAGTCCAACGTCCATGTCGAGCATCTCACTGCCTTAAAAACAATAAATTTTTTTTCGAAATAAGCTTTCCCAACTTCCTTTTTTCTAGAAAGCTGCTTCAAACGCTTACTTGAAGAATTTTTTCCTACAATCTGTTGTGCTTAACCCTGATGTTGTTATGTAAAAAATAACGCCGATATCATTGTAGGATGTGCAATGTGGTCGAATCTGAGCCTCTTAACATGAGGTCGATGAGGTTAAAGAGATCGATTAAACTAATGTTTTGTGGTGAAGAAAGTGTTCCTCTCCCTTGTCCGAGTTTGTTTTTGCACCATGCACGGTCAGGGCAGTTGCAGATAATGTGTCCCATTGTGCCTAGTTCCGTGTGGCATAATCTGCATCTATCAGAGACAGTAAGGCTTAGTTTGTTAAACTGGTGGTTTATTGAACGTTATACTGTCACGCACCATGTTAATCTCTTCAGAAATTCTCTCTCAAGTTCGATTGTTTTTAGAGGGGAGACGGAAAAGCTGCCTAACATTTTCATGCAAAAGGCCCTTCCGTCATCTTCATAAATGTTTATTTTGCTCCTGTTTCCAGATTTGGATAACGCATTTGAACGAACTCGTGGTCAGTTCAAAGCTTGGAATTTTTTACTGAAGCTTTTCTTTGCTAGCAAGTGTGCTACTGCATTCTCGCGCACTCCTATGTGAACAGGTAACCACACAAGTATGATCTAGTTTCATACTAGTTTTGAATTGAATTGCATCGAGTTTTCGGCGTGATGAACTGAACTCAGGTGCCCAATGCCAACGTCCGTACAGTCCTGGGGACAAATATCCCTGCACCAGTTCGCTGGCATAGAGCCATCCGTATATAAGACGCAGAGATTGGATGGTAGTGATCGTAAGTATGTAGTTCTCAATACCTCTTCTGGTCCCTATTTGGATAGTAAATTGTTTGTTTGGAGCATTTCTTTTTGGCATACCGTCTGAAATGTGGTACTTATCCACTTCGTTCTAAAGTCCCAAGAGGATCGTTAGATGGCGAATCAGGTTGCCAGGTATAAGTATTTTGTCTAGCTGCAGTCTGACATCACTTGCTGCTACTGGAGATGTTATGTGTTTGTACAATGTAGAGACTAGAAGACTCATCCCCATTGCTGATGTGGGTGTGGTTCTGAAAACACCTGTGCCACATATTCACACAATTCTTTGTATTTATGTAAGCACTGTCTGAGCAGATATTTGGTTTGTTTTCAGCCACCAGACGAGAGCTGCGTATGTCAGCATTGATTTTATTGTACTCTGATGTAACTAAAGTATTAGTTTGGGGCTTACTTCCTATGTTTCTCCAAATAAGCTTCTACAGGCGAAAAAGCGTTATTTGCTGTGTCCGAGACCTATGTTAGATGTGAGTTTGCTGTCCAGAAACACACCTATATACTTAATTGCCTTAACTGTTTGTATCCGTTTGCCGTTAAAAGCAGGAGGATCGAAATTGAAGCCCCCTCTGGTAGTATAAACTACAGTAGCACCCATTCATCACGAGGTTTAAAGCAGACAGCGTTCACCGATAGTAGAATCATATTCACCTTTCACCATGACTGCTATATCGTCGGCGTAGCCAACAGTAGTGAAGCCATAATGTTACAGCTTTTATAGATCATCGGCAACTGTCAGTTAAAGCAATAGAAATAGTACTCCTTCATGGAAACAGCCTTAGAAGCATTGCAGTTACCCATATATATTCCAAAGAAGCTTTAATTTTCTGACTTTGCAGCATGTTTATATGATCAAAAGAAGCATGTACGCGTTAACATTTATCTTAGTGGCTATACCAGTAATAGCACAAAAATGGACAATATCAAATGCTCCTGGCTTAATTGTAAATGTAATTGCACTGTGCTCTCAATCTCTTTTACAACTTTATGCAATGCCGTTTCTGTAGATTTTTCCTTCATGAGTTCATTTTTCCTTCAAAAGTCATGCAGAGATTAGTTGAGAGGGTAAAACAGCTGATTGTGTAGGTCATCCATCCACCATTCAGCCTGCAGATTAAACCCAGTAGATTTGTCTGGTCAGATGCAAGTAATTTTTGGAATCGAGCCGCAGCTTGTAGATTCTTTATCGTTCCGCAAAGGTCTCCAACTTTCAGTTTTTAATGGTAGAGCATTTGCAAAATTTATTCCTCACCTTTTTCAGGTTGCCGGTTCACCAAGGCACATCGCTTGTCTTTTTAGACTTAGTATTTGTAAAGTTTCGATAGTATTGTGGAGTTTATTGTGAAGTTGATCCTGTTACATACTGAACATCCTGGAGATCTGCCTTGAAAAGATCCCAATAGGTTTGCTAAGGCTTCTCAAGTGGAAATTACTCTCCGGTAGGTATTTTATATAGAAGTATATATATACGTGGTCCAACATAGAAACTTTATCCGAAACATGCCAGTTGCAGATAAGATTCTTATTGATGTTGTTGCTTAGAGCTAGGTTCAGGAGTACATACGGATTACGATGTAAAGAGCATTGGCATCGCACGCTATTATGAAGTTGTAGTAATTGTCTCTGCAATGCCAACTAAGCTTGTTTACCTTATGAGGTGATATTTCTACCTCATTTAATGGAAAGTACGGAGATGCTACAATGAATTTGAGAACTCTGAGCTATGGAAATAGGGGACCTCAGTTTTCACAATGGTTAGATCTCTGCAAATTAATTCTATTAGTGGAAATTCTTACATTCCCTTATTCAAGAAGACTGCTGTTTTGGGTCTTTACTGGCCTGAGAAGCACGTCAGTACATCCTATATCTTGCAATCATGTACGAAATTCAGTCCCAATGCAAAACAATAAATCATCCAGATTTCTGACCATTCGATGAAATGTTGCTGACATCTAGCATTGAAGCACATATTGCAAAACCTTGTTGTTTGTTTGCAAATAACATTTATCGAGTTTTGAGTGAGACTAATTTGAAGAGGGTAGAAAAATGTCACATTGGTGATAGCGGTGGGATTATAAGTCGTTAATAATGATAAGATAAATGTTTCTCGACTGGAACAGAAACAGAACAAAGAGGATTAAGAAAAAGTAGAAACAAACGCGAAACGATGCGATGGCTTCGATAATCTATGGAAGCCAATGGAAAAAAAAGCAAAAGAGGTTGATGACTAGCATCAACAGTAAAATCATTAGCACCTGCAAACTTCAGTTCTAAGCATTTAATGGCTATGATGCCACAGATAAGCTAATAACGACGAGTTGAATCAAAAATTAATTAATTAACAAAGTTTTAACATCATTCAACAGATGGCTGCTAGAAAGGGAGAAAACAGTCTTAACATCAATCAACATATGGATTCTACCAAAGTAGAAATTATTGGCACGATTAGCCAGCAATTAGCTTTCAACCTTGATGAAATAAAACAAATTATGGATGAGAAACTTTTACAAATGTCGATTGCGACCACAATAGAGAGTTATATAGAATAGAACTAAAAGGTCTCTTGCAGGAAATGGAGAAACCATTCAAGACTATTCCTCAGCAGTGAGCAACTTGGACATTTGGTACACTCTAATACTCTTCCGTATTTTTTTGAGAAAGTGTAAATCGCGGCGCTTACTATGATATCCGTTGTCCAGACATGATTAATACTGTATTGTTGTCACCATCTACTAAAATACGCCAAGTAGTGCTAGCTGATGATGGCAAATAGAAATCAAAAACTCAATGGAGTGTCGGGAGTGGCAGAAGTCAATGATGATTATTTTTCAAGTTGGGTCAGATTTCTAGGAAATGCAGATAATTCAGAAGAAACAAAGCAACATCAGCATGGCTTATGCAACAGAAATATCTACGTAGGAAAATGTTAAGCTGCCATACCACTTTGTGGGGTTTTGGATTAATAATGTAAATCAACATAATTAAACATAAAAAGACATAATAGATCATCGAAGTAGCTAGAATAATAAAATGCGAAAAAAAGTCATCAACAGCTAGTTCAACAGATCCAATATGGAGCAGAAAAGTTTATTTGTCAAGCACCAAGAAGATTGCCATTGACTAAAAGATAAGAAGTTTTTAAATGGTTAAGGTTATATGGAAGAAGTTAGTACAATTAAACCATCAGAAAGTCCCTGGAGTTCACCTGAGGTGTTAGTTGACAAAAAGCATTGATGCACTGGATACATTATTGGGGTGCAAGATTTTTTTCAACATTCGATCTACATATCGGTTACTAGCCGGTGGAAGTTAATCATTTGCCATTTGGGTTATGCAACATTCCCGCAACCTTCAAGAGATTAATTTAACGTGTACTAAAAGGTATGTAACGAAAAACATACCTTGTATATCAGGACAACATCTTCGTCGTGGAACCTACAAGCGGTTCTGGAAAGGTTACAGTTGCTGTTTTAAAGAAAAGTCCTTTAAAATTTTTGCTTTTCAAGGACGAAACTAAGTAATTGGAAAACAAGGCTACGACAGACGGCATTTATACAGATTCAGACAAGATTTCATCAGTTATGAACTGACCGAGACCGAAGAACATACACAAGCTACCAAGTTTTTTGAATTGTGCACTTATTACAGACGGTTTGTGCCGGAATTCACAACTGTTGTAAAATTTAGATTAGTTAATCAGAAAAATGGTAGGACCCACCCCCACCCCCTTACACCCTCTTTAAGTTTTAGCATATAGAAATCTATAGAAAATAAATGGGAAGAAATCAAAAAAATTTAATGGCACCATTATCTTTTATTCAGACCGGCGCAACTTTTGAGTTCAAAAGTTGGTTTGCACCCCCATCCCTAACCAACCCATGGGTGGGGTTGACACATTAAATGAGTAAAATATGTCATGTGGGGTATCGTTAGAATAACAAATACAATCCCCCATATTACCCCCTGATCGGTGACATAACCATTTTTACTCCTAAGGGGGTACTTTTATCGTAGAAAAAAATAATTTTTTTGCATGTCATGTCTGGTGTTGATTTCAATATAATCGGGGATGCTTAGTTCAATGATGATGATAAAAATGGGGGCCGGACTCGTGGTAGTCCAAAAAGGGGTGGAGGTTGGAGGGTCGGTTATAAAAAATATTGAAATTATCGTCATAATAAAAATTGGGGTTGGACTCAGGGTAGTCCAATAATAGTGTGGGGGGGAGCGGGGGTCGGTTATACAAAGTATCGAAATTATTGTCATTATTATCGATTTTTACATAATCGAGGATGCTGAGTTCAATGGTGATGGTAAAAATATTAACCGGACTCAGGGTAGTGCAATAAGGGGTGGGGTTGGGGGTCGGTTATAAAAAATGTTGATATTAGCCTCATCATTATCAATTTTAACGTAATTGGGGATGCTGCATTCAATTATGATAGTAAAAATTGGGGCCAGACTCAGGGTAGTCCAATAATAGGTTGGGGTTGGGGGGTCGGTTACACAAAGTATCGAAATTATTGTCATTATTATCGATTTTTACATAATCGAGGATGCTGAGTTCAATGGTGATAGTAAAAATGTTGACTGGACGCAGGGTAGTTCAATAAGGGGTGAGGGTTGGGGGTCTGGTCATGAATAGTATCAAAATTATCGTCATTATTTCGATTTTAACATAATCAAAGATGCTGAGTTCAATGGGGATGATAAAAAATGGTGACTGGCTTCAGGGTAGTTCAATATGGGGGTTGGGGTTGTGGGTCTGATCACGAATAGTATCAAAATTGTCGTCATTAGTGTTTATTTCAACATACTTGAGGACGCTGAATCCAACAGGGATGTTTAAATTGGGATCAAAAACATAAGGGTCTCACTAAAGGAAGGGAGTTGGGGGCTGAAAGCCGAAAATGTTCACATATATATTATGAGTATTGATTTTGGATAAATCAAGGGCACTGAATTCAATGGTGATGCTGAAATTAGTATTTTCGCTCGAGGGAAGAAACTAGAGGATAAGGGTTTGGGTCTAAAATTGGGGTAATGTTCAAATATACATAATAAATATTAGTTTTTCTATGAATCGAGAATGCTGAATCCAATGGCGATGTTGAAATGCAGAACCACGTAATAAAAAATTTTAACTATGACAAACACTATGTATTACAAACTGAACGAAAATGTTTTGCTATTTATTTCGGTAATTGCTTGTTGATTGATTTCAAATTTCAATGATAATGCTATTCTATTTAAAAACTAATCAAGGAGTATTATTTTTTTGGTTCGAGATCGAGTTCTATGTTAACTTTCGTTGTTTGTTATCGATTCTTTCAGTTCAATGAGTTGATTTTGTTAATTTCTTTTATTTCTACTGCATCTCTTTGTCGTTTCTGGAGACTTGATTTATTCTCATTTAGCATTGCATTTTGCATCCCCAGATCTACTACGATATTTAGTATTTTCATTTTTTTAACACGCTTGGATAAGTTTGTAGAATCCATTTCATATTTTTCCTATTTTTCTTCTCTGAATTTAGAGAGTTGCTAACAAGAAAGTTATTAATAGTTTTTCAAGTTCAATTGAACATTTCAAAAATTTTATTAAAGAATTGTTTTCTGTTACATTTTCCTCGACTTCCATTTCTGACTTATTCGATAAAATTTAGTAAGTTTCGGTTTGAAATGATGTATTTTCTTGCTTCTGAAAATTTTGAGAATCGATAGAGAGTAAATCTAGTTCTTCCAATATTTTTTTTCTATTATTTTGTGTTTCGTTCCGTATTCTCAGTTCTTTCAAGAGATTTATTTTTTTTTTTTTTTTTTTTTTTATTCAAAGTTAGGCATGTTTAGTGTTAATTATAATAAATTATAAATTAACGTCTCTGAATATCTGAAGATACCATGCCAACTAGGGATAAGAATGGAATGCAAATTAAGATTCTCTGAGAAATTTATGAACGTTAACTTTAAAGCCTTGAGGATTAAATTCATCAGGGAAAACCCAGGAAGGTAAGGCATTCCAAAGATGAGAGACTCTGTTGAAAAAGTCACATTGGAAGGCTACAGTTCTACACCTAATTATTTGAACTGTAAAGGGATGCGCTGCTACGTTTGCTCTGGTGTGACGCGAAAGGTTTGCTAATTTAGGTAAAATCGATTTGATCTCTTTAGAAGCTCGTTCATCCATAATATATTTATAAAATATAGTCAAATCAGCAACATTTCTTCTGTGCTGCAAGGAATCAAGACCGTTAGTAAGACTTGGGTTACCAATGAGTTTAATAGCTCTACGCTGTACAGAATCAAGGCAGTTGAGACTACTCAAGTAAGTTCCACCCCATATGTGAGAACAGTATTCCATGCAGGGACGTATAAAAGATTTATAAACTAAAAGAAGTTGTTCGCTATCGAAAAACTTACGACATCGCCCTAAAAATCCTAACTTTTGAACAGCATTCTTAGCCAGATTAAAAATATGAGAATTCCACTTCATATTATTTTCAATCTCAACTCCTAGAAGTCTGACAGACTCATTCTCTAAAAGATTTTTGGGGCCAAACGTTAATGGAAAAGGATTGGGTGTCGTTATCCTAGAAAAATGACAAACCTGTGTTTTGCTTGTATTGAATTCAACACTGTTAGCAATACCCCAATCCATAATTGTTTTAAGATCAGTGTTAAGGGAATCTATCAATTTTGACCTACACTCACTAAGCGCTAAGGGTGTATATAGTTTATGTGCTTCATGAGACGCATGAAGCGTGCTATCATCAGCAAAACTATGTATAGGATGAACCGTTGAGTCCAACAAATCATTAATATAGATAAGAAAAAGAGTTGGTGACAAAGCGGAACCCTGAGGAACTCCTGCATTAGTTGAAAAAGTATTCGATGACACACCGTCAACATTGACCCGAAATTTTCTATCAGATATAAAGCTCTGTGTCCAAGATATAAGCTGCTCGTCTAAACCATAGGATCTCAATTTGCATATAAGGTTGTTATGCCAAACTTTGTCAAATGCCTTGGAAATATCAAGAGCAACACCGAATGTTTCTCCAAAGTTTTCAAGCGACTTGTTCCAGATATGAGTGACAAAAGACAGCAAATCTCCCGTCGCTCTTCCTTTTCGAAATCCATATTGTCTCTCATTAATTAATTTGGAAGACTCTAAGAAGCTCATTAAATTAAAATTCACATATTTCTCAAAAATTTTAGCAACTACCGATAAAATTGAAATGGGTCTGTAATTCGTAGGATCAGTTTTACTGCCCTTTTTTGAAACTGGCTGTACACTAGCCATTTTCCAAATTTCAGGAAAAATTCCTTTCTTATATGACAAATAGAAGATTTTAGTGAGGATTGGTGCTAGCTCCCTAGCAAATGTTTTAAGTATAATTGGAGGAATAAAATCAGGGCCTGTTGCCTTGTTAGTATTGATTTTCAAAAGCATTTTTCGAACAATGTTTTTCCGAAAAATTATCCGCCTCATTTTATAAGAAACTTTAGAAATAGGTTTAGGTTGGAAATTAGGTTCTTTTAAAGTAGAATTTAAAGAGAAATAATACCCAAGCAAATTAGCTTTCTCTTTTGGATCAATGATAGGGACATCTCTATTAACAAGAGGCGGTAGGGAAGATTTACAAAAGTTGCTTTGGACAGCCTTTGCGGCTTTATAGAAATTGCGTGAACCAGTCGGATGTTCTGCGAATTTAGATGCTTTTTTCCTATTAAATAGATGTTTCTCTTCATCTATTAACTTACGACATAAATTTCTCTCTTTACGGTACTGTCTAAGGTTTTCATCGGTTTTGTTTTGATTAAACTTTCGAAAAGCCTTTTTTTTAACTTTTATAGCTTTTTTGCATTTACTAGAAAACCATAGATCAGTTTTTGGAATGATCAATTTATTAGGAATAAATCTGTGCATACCATCAATTACAGTTTCAGAAAAATTTGATGCAGCTATGTCTGGGTCTTGGCCGGTAAGGCAATAGCGTTTCCAAGGAAAACATCTAAAAAAACTTTTAAGTCCTTGCCAATCCGCAGCTTTGTAATCCCAAACATTGCGAGGATTCGCTTTAAATTGTTTTGGAATTTGTATATTTAGTTGTGTTGAGATCAAATTATGATCTGAACCACCCAATGGTTCTGATATTTTAAATTGAACCAGATATGGATCGTTTGTCAAAAATAAATCAAGTAAATTACTACTTTGACCAGGAATGTCAGGAACTCTGGTTGGCTGGTCTATTATTTGAGTAAAATTGTGATAAAGAGCAAACAACTCAGCCTGTCTACCAACCTCGTCAGTTTTAGAGCTGTGTGTAAGCCATTCTTTATTGTGGACATTAAAATCTCCAAGAACTATAAACTTTGCATTAGGATACTCAACCAACCTATCTATCTTCTCAGATAAGTCATGAAAAAAATTAGAGTTCTCAGGTGAATTAGGTGAACGGTAAAGTCCAAAGACAAACAGCGTTTGACTTGGGCAACTAATTTTTAGTGACACCATATTGTGACATTTTGCATTTAATTCAAATTTATTTAATCTCACATATGGTATAGTATCCCTAATATAAGCACAAACTCCATGCTTAATGTAGAAAGAGGATTCAAGTTCATAATTGGGACAAAGGTATCTATTTTTATCTAAGGTCACAGCACGCGCACTGATAATCGTTTCCGTTAAAAACAAAATATCAGGTTTCATAGTTTCAAGAAAAAGATGGACTGAATTAAGGTTTATATTCAATCCTCTTATGTTCGCATAGCTAATAGATAATTTTGCCATTTTAATTCATAGAGAAATATCAATGAAAAACATACATACGAAAACCACAGTAATGCGAAAACAAACAAACTGAAATTGAAATTGAAATTGACTACTTCAACAGCTGGACAACCTGAATCTAAGTCTAGGTTCACTGTTAAAATCGACAATTAAAATTATGAAATTGTAAACAAAATATTATTTTAGAAACATCAATACAAGATGTAACTCAAAGACAGGAAACTTTACATAAAGTGTACTTAAAACCTTTACTTAAAACCTGGTCAACAAGACCACAAGAAAACTACCAACGAAACTAATAAAATAACTACAATTCTACATAAAAATAAATAAAATAAAAATTTGAATGATAAGAAAAACTTATCTGATTTAATTTTTTCTTCTAATTTTTTTGCAAAATACAAGTATTTCCTATCCTATCCCTTATAATTTTCTTTCACTTATTGTTTTCTTTTCAATATTTTGTTTTAGAAAATCCTTACCTACAAAACAAAAAGAAAAATTATTAATATGTATTGTATCCCTAAAAATTAAAAAATTATTCTAAAATAATAATTTAAAATAATAATTTGAAATAAAAAAATTAAATTCGATAAAAATTGTAAATAAAAAAAAATTGACAGCAGCAAAATTAAACAACGTCTTCTTGCAACCGTTACTTTGATCGTTGAAGATACATTGATACATTTTCAAGTACAATTGAACACTTCAAAGAGTTAATAGGATTTTTTTTTGTAAACAAACATTTTTTGAATTTTGTGATATTATGTTACTAGTTGTTGGAATTTGAGCTGGAATTTCATCTTCCAAAATTCTTGGTAGTTTAGATGAACCATTATTTACTAGTATTGCATGAATTTCTTGTAGTGTGTTTTCGATCGCTGTACAATCGTCTACTTCATCAAATAATTCATCCTCTAATATCAAGTTTGTGGATGATTGATTCTCTCGATTTTATCAACCGCTGCACTATTCCTTTTATTTGGTTGGATTTAAGATATTCGTTGATGTACTATGTATTATTTATGTACTATACCGTATGATTACGTTCTGACAGAGTTCGTAGCACTGATTCTGAAAAATTGTTTTGAATATTTTGTTTTTCTTCACAAATGTGAAGTATATAAAATAAAGAATAAATGACATTAAATATTTTATAAACAGATTTTATTCCGTCTAGTTTACTCAATATGGTTTAAAGACGAAGTTCAATTATTTTATACAAGAAAATGATGAGCACTCAAATTGATACAGTCTTATTTTTGTGGCATTTGTTTGTATATTTCAATAATAAAAATATAAGAAATATAAAGAATTTGCTAGTAGAGCTCCCGGGAGTTGAGCATGGGGAACCAAAACCTGTTTTTATAATTGCCATGAAAGGCTACGACCTTATATAGTAGACTAGGTTAATATTTGACCTAGTTTTAGTTTCCTGTATTGGAATTAGAATGTAGGTTATTGGTTTATTGTGGTTTGTTGTTGTTGTGTGTGTCCCAAGCCGGTTGCTAAAGGCCTTGGAAGGTCGTCAGGTAAACTAGGTTAGTATTTGACCTAGTTCTGGTTGTCTGTATTGGTAATTTCTCGATTTAAAGTGTAGGTTAGTGGTTAATTGTTGTTTGTTGTTATTGTGGGTTTATTGTTGTTGCTAAAGGCCTAGGAAGCATGTCAGATAAACTAGGTTAGTTATTTCCCTGTATGTGAGTTCAAATTTAAAATTAAAACAATAAAATAATGGTACAAATGACAAATAAAACAATTTGTCACGTGTTTTTATTCATTTTTTCTTTTTTACATTTTTTGCTCTAAAACTAAAATTTAATTTCTTGTTTTATTTTTTGTCTTAAAATTAAAACTTAAATAAAATTTAATTAATGTTTTTATTTTCACCTTCTAAGAGTGTTAAACCGTTTTGAGGGGTTTTTATGAGGTAGAAATTTTCCTCCATAACTAATGCTGTATAATCTTCCTCGTTAAATAATTCATTGAATTTATTTGGTGCGAATAATAATACATCTCCGGTTTCGAAAATCCACTTTTTCCCAAATTTTGTGTCGATTTTTCGAATTGTGCATAATTTGTATGCGTGGTTTTCCTGCAATTCCGCTATCTTCATAAATGGTTTTGATTTCTCCTTTGCTGCGCTTGAACATTTTGCCAGAAAAATTTGTTTTCTGGTCATTTGATGTTGTTGCTGTTGTTGCTGTTGTTGCTGTTGTTGTTGTTGCTGTTGTTGTTGTTGTAGTATCTGTTGTTGTTGCTGTGTTTGATGATGTAAGCGCTTTCTTTTGAGAGGTGGAGCCGCTTGACAATCGGAAGTTACTAGGTATTCGTTTAAAAAGCTGTCTGTTGAACTTTCCATGTTTATCAAATAACTATGTTAGACTACAATTGTTGATTACAATTGCTTGATATTTATACCAATTTACGATGCTTAAAAGTTAGTGGGGGGAAAAATATATTGTTTCACAAAAACAAATAAAATAACAAAACACAACAAGACAACAAAGAAAAACTCATAATCAATTAACAATAAATTAAATTATTTATTTTTCTATTTATATTCTATCCCAGTTCATTAGACTACCTTGAAGTAGATTTGCTTTATTTATTTGTAAGTTTAAACAAATAAAAAACAAAATACAACAAAACTAAAATCGCCCAAAGAAAACTTAAAGACGGCAAATAATAAAAATGTTTCCCATCTAGCACATAATCTTCTTCGTTTTCAACAGATAAATTAAATGCAATTCTTGATGCTTTTCTGTTGTTTAAAATTAATAAAAAATTTAAAAAATTATGCATATGAGAAAAAACGCAACAATAACAATAAATAAAATTATTTATTTTTCCATTTATCTTCTATCCAAGTTCATTATACTACCTTGAAGTAGATTTGCTTTATTTATTTGTAAGTTTAAACAAATAAAAAACAAAATACAACAAAACTAAAATCACCCAAAGAAAACTTAAAGACGTCAAATAATAACGTTTACAATAGATAAATTAAATGCAATTCTTGATGCTTTTCTGTATGCATACGAGAAAAAACGTATATTAAAAAATAATCTCGATGAAAATTTATCTTGTACATTAATCAACTTATTATATCTTAACTTAGCTTAACTTATTATTTATTCTTTATTCTTCTTTTTCCATCATCAAAAACAAATTGAAAAATCATTTTTTATTTTGCTTTGTTCGTGATAATTTATTTACATTTTGTAAATTATGGCGATGAAAATTTAGATAAATTAAAAGATCTTGATGAAAATTTGCTTTACTCTCCGATTTAGAGTATTGAAGTAATACAAAAACAATATGATGACAAATTAAGTATAAAAGCCTATCATGCTAGAAAATTTATATTGTATTAGTTTTGTGATTCAACATTAAAACATGGCAAAAAAACTTCTAATGAAAAGGTTTATAACTTCTGGGGAAGAAGTGGAAGAAGAGCGATTTTTAATCGATTCCGAAACGGGGAAAAATATGCAGAAGTTTAACTTGCGCAGACGCGAAACTAAATTTTCGATAAAACCTGTACCAAGCTATATTGATCCAATTACTTGGATTAAAGGGGCACTCCACGATATTGTCAAATATATTACAAAAGAAGTTAGCCCAAGCGACAAAATTGGAATGACATTTTGTGGTGAAAGCTTCGAGCATCGTGGCCCTGCATGGATAAACTTTCAAACAGCAGGTGGACTGACGTTTCAGCATATTTGGGATGTGATTTCAAAGGTTTTTCAAAGCAATTCCGAGGGTGAGTACTTTTAAATGAAAATGCTGAACATTTTTTACTTTTTCACTTTTACTTTACAGGTTTAAGTACAGACAAATTTTGTTTGACCGCAACATATATCAGTTTACCTTATGGTAAAGGTAGGAAAAAACAATTTTACAATTTTGCTGAAGAATGCAAACAACGCCGTGGTATAATAACAATAAAAAATAAAGATAACTTATGCTTACCCCGTGCCCTAGTAGTGTGCATTGCAAAAATTGATAAAGAGGTCAATTTTAGACACATTTTACATGATGTCGGGAAAATTCAAGCAATTAAAGCTAAAGAGCTAATCCAAAAAGCAGGCGTAATTATTCCACAACAGGGGTGTGGAATACATGAATTAACAAAATTTCAAAATTATTTGACAAATTACAAAATTGTTGTCTACCAATATAACACTAGGGGTCGAATTGTGATATTTGAGGGAAATACCACAAAAGATGTAAAAAACCTAAATTTGTTATACCATGAAAATCATTTTAATGTGATTGGATCACTCACTGCTGCTTTTTGTACAGATTATTATTGCGAAAGTTGTCACGTTCCATTTTGGCACAAAAATGAACACAGATGTTCAAAAACTTGTCCATGTTGTCGTAATTCAACACAATGCCCAAAGAATGGTACAAATGTTAAATGCAATATCTGTAATAGAACATTTAGAGGGGAAAAATGTTTTGATTTTCATCGAGCCTCATCATGTAACTCAAAAAGTATTTGTGATACAGTGAAAAAGTGTTTAAATTGTTTGCACGTTTACAAAACAGAAAGACAGCATTTTTGTAATGAATATTTTTGTAAAATTTGTCATCAACATGTACCTTCGGATCATCTTTGCTTCATTCAGCAAGATAAAAAACAGAAAAATTTTAAAAACTGCATATATGTATTCTACGATTTAGAGACAAGACAGGAAAAAAATATTGATACACAACTAAGACAGCATATCCCTAATTTGTGTGTTTTACAGCAAAGATGTGACAACTGTATTGACGATGAATCTCTAGTTTTTTGTCAAAAGTGTAAATTTAGACAAATAATTTTTGAAGAAAATCATGTAATCGAAAAAATGATGAATCACATTTTGAAATTAAGCGCAGAATTCCGTGAAATAATTGTCGTAGCTCATAACGGACAAGCGTTTGATCATCAGTTTATTTTAAACTATGTTTTAAACAAAACGAATGTGGAACCCAAACTAATAATGAGAGGAACGAAAATTATTTTGATGATGATCAACAATGTCAAATTTATCGATTCACTTAATTTTTTCCCGATGGCCCTAGCAAAATTGCCAAAAGCCTTTAACTTATCTACAAAATTAAAAAAGGGGTTTTTTCCGCATTTATTTAATAAACTGGAAAATGAAAATTATATAGGTTCTTTACCGCCTATGAAATATTTCACCCCCGATTCAATGAAAGAAGATGAGAGAAATGAGTTTCATAAATGGTACACTGAAAATAAAAATTGCGAATTCAACATGCGAAAAGAAATAGTTGAATACTGTAGCAATGATGTGAAGATTTTGACTGAAGCTTGTTTAAGCTTCAGAAGAATATTTTTACAAGAATGCAACATTGAACCGTTTTTAGAAGCAGCAACAATAGCCTCAGCCTGTAACCTAGTGTTCAGACGAAACTTTCTGTGTTTGAACACGATAGGTATAATTCCACGACATGGTTACAGACTAGTCGACAATCAATCCGAAATTGCTCTACAGTGGCTTGTATGGGAGCAGGACACCCGAAAAATTAAATTTCAATATGCTGCTAACGGGAGAGAAAAAGTGATTGGCGGTGTCAAAGTTGATGCATTTTGTGACAGCACTAAGGAAGTTTTTGAGTTTCAAGGTAATAAAACAAAATTAAAATTCAAAACACGCTATAACACATTATTAATTTTTATTAACTTTCTAGGTTGTTTTTACCATGGTCATCCGAAGTGCCTAATCCATAAAAGAGATGTATCCTTGTATAATGATTCTAACGATACTTTAAATCAAAGGTATGAAAGAACGCTGGCCAAAAATGAGTACTTAAAATCCCTTGGATATAAAGTAATCGAAATGTGGGAATGCGCATTTCGCGAACAAATGAAAACAAACAAAAATATGTTTTACTTAAAAAACCACCCAATAATTTTTACTGCACCACTAAACCCTCGGGATGCATTCTATGGTGGAAGAACAGGCAATGTCTACACTCATTATAAGTGTAAAAACGGGGAGAAAATTAAATACATAGACGTCTGCTCGATGTACCCGGGGGTCTGTAAATATGGCAAATTTCCTGTTAAACACCCTAAAGTACATGTTGGAAATTCTGCGTGTTCTGGAATTGATTTACAAAAAACGAATGGGTTGATTAAATGTAAAATATTACCACCAGAAAACCTATTTCATCCAGTTTTACCGCAAAAACAAAATAACAAATTGATGTTCTCACTCTGCCAAAGCTGCGGAGATCAAAAAAATCAAAGTGCATTTTGTTTACATTCTAACGATGAAAGGGCATTAACTGGAACATGGGTGATTGACGAAGTTTTACAGGCTCTCAAAAAAAACTACAAAATTTTACACATTTACGAAATCTGGGAATACGAGATTACGCAATATAACAAGGAAAAGAAAGAACAAGGACTTGTAACGTGCCACTTTGCCGCGACGCTATATTATTTTTACGTGTGGGACGGGCCTTTATTAAGTTGATTTCACCGAAAAGTTCTTTCAATTTAATCTTAATTGTTTTTTTTTTTTTTTACACAACATAATACTGAAACACTAAAATATAGAAACAGAAAAGAAAAAAAAAACTCAAACAATATATAAACAATGAAAACACAAATATTATGTTCAACAATGATTTTACCATTTAATCTTTGAAAATTTAACAAATATTTGAGAATTTATCAAACATGTATGTAACACTATTCAAATTTTCAAATTTAACACAAGAAATTAAATTAATTATTTTCAATAAATTAACAAAAACAAAACATATTAAACATATAAACAAAATTCGAAATAAATATTTAAATAATTTTTTTATACCATGCGGCTTTCATCTTCTTTCCTTTCCAGCAATTAATTCCCTCACAATGGTCTTCAATATGTTTGGGCTCAATCTCCTTGATGTGTTTCTCCTGAACGCCAAAATCGACTAGCTGCTTTCCAAAGTCGAAAAACGAATAGACTGATATGTAATTTTCATCAGCTATATATACAAAAAAATCTTCATGCATCATCATTTTATTTTTATTATTTCCCCTCGATTTTTGTTTCCCCTCGATTTTTGTTTCCTCTCGAACATTTAATTTTTCTGTTGGTTGGCCTGTCTCTACACTTTGACGACTTGCTAATTTATTGTACAGGCATATGTTGTTCTTGACTTTAACCGTATCGTAATCGTATTATCGTTCTATGAGTTAAATTACATCAAAAGTTTACAAATACTTCGAGCATTTCATATCATCAAAAAAGCCATTTATTTATTTCTTCGTCTATACTTTCATAATGTGATAACTTTTATGTTTTGTAACAGCTAAACAAACGCTACTTGCACCATCTGTTGGTTATTTTGACTTCTTTTCTTAAAATATTTACTTCCCAACAAATACGAAAATATTCAACAAAACGCAATATCTAATGTTATTGTGATGAAGCTGATGAATCCGTAGATTATAGTTCCTTGTTTTTGTTAAATGGTTTGTTGTTTAATTATAATTATATAATTATAATTTTTCTCAACTAAATCTAAGTTTTACAATGTTTTTTTGTTTATTTTTGAATACATATTAAATCTTACCAAACATAAAAATTCAAATATTTAAACAAAAGAAATCAACTGTTTTATACAAATCAATAATTTATGTTTTACAAAAAACAAAAATAACAAATGTTAATCAAATAAAAAGATAATTGGCTCGACTTTATCAATGAAATTACAAAATGTGAAATTAATTTGAGAAAACATTTAGGCGATTTACGTTAAACAAACACAACACAAAATGTGAGGACATTGCAAATTAAATTAGCTAACAAGCTTTATAAATGGTTTGTGATGAAATTGTTATTCCTGCGTTACATCACACCTTTTGTAGAGGTTTTGAGAACATTTTCGATGTTAACCAGAACCAAACTCAAAATAACGAACACCATATCGAAAATGTTCTCAAAAGGTCCACATATAATGTATGTGTATGACCGTTTCACCAACTCCACTATGAACCCAATAACCATTAATACCTAAAATAACACAAGATAATTCAACATACCAAGAAGAAAATTACTAGACATGAAAAAGAAATCTTATATCACATAACTTAACGCCATAAATAACTTATTTATTTAACCTAAACAACATATATTTAGAAATACATTAATAATTAAATTGACCAGAAAAACAGGCAGGAAACTATTTTTTTTTTTTATAAGCTCTTCTGGGAAAACCAAAACAATTTCCTGGACCAAACAGAAGCACTTAAGCTTTGGAAGACGTGCATGTTTCGATCTCTTTCCAAAGTGTTTCTAGCCGAAGCAAACCAAGTTCCAAATATAATTTAGAGATTGGTATGCGAAAACTAATACTAACATTTATTATATACACCCAAACACTTAGAACTATATCTAAAACAAAAATTAAATTAACAGGTAGGCTAATCTTATTGGCAAAACTTGCGACTAGCGCTCTTTTCCAAAGATTTCCCTACCGCAAAACGAAACGTGTCAAAATAAATTAACAATTTCTTGCCAAAATTGAATTTATTTTACATGAAAAGCATAAATAAAAAGAAACAGATAGGCTAATTATTTATTTTGATGAGCGCGTTGTGGGAAAACTGGAATCGTCCAGACCTAGCACAACGCCCTCACTCGAAAGTTGTGCGATAACGCTATCCTTCCAAGTCTTCCTACCGCAAAAAATGAGAACCGAATTCTCAAAAACAATATCAACATGCAAAGCATGCGCAAAAAAAAACAAAACATAAAGAATAAGTTAATTAAATCTAACATGTCCAACAGCAATTGGAAGCCATGTACACAAAATCTTATAACTAGCATGCACAGCATGTACCCAAAAAACTAAACTAACTTATAAATACATGAAAACTGAAACAACATATATTATACCTAATATACTAAGTAATAATCAAAACGAACTTAAGCTTAACATGCAAAATCCATGTAACATTGACTAACCTAAAACATTTAACACATTAAAATGAAACTAAATATATACATATATGACTTAAATTAAACATGGAACACATTAAAATGAATACTAATACATTAAACACATTAAAAAGGAACAATTGAGCTTAACACTAAACACATTAAAATGGTATTTTTACATAATTAATTTTTTTATATTACAAATGTGATATTTTGCCGTATATTTACCGTCCACATCTTCCAAAACATATACCGATTCTCCAAGTTTTGCTTTAACAATGGCTTTTATGTATTGTGGAGCAAGCTTGGCGTTGAATCGTTCAACCATGTTTGACTTTTTAAATGATTTCCGCAGGACTAACTCTCCAAGCGCGAACTCAGTTGGCCTGGTTCTTAGATTATAGTATTTGGAATACTTGACATATGCATTTTTTAGATTTAGAAGTACTTCCTCCCTTACTTTGCTCAACTTTGCCAATCTATTATTTTCTACAACATCGGTGTCGTTAACATCCCTTATCAAATCCTTTCCCAACTCCATTTCCTTTCCAAAATTTATGAAGTATGGTGTATGTTTTGTGGAGTCATGGGTTGCAGTTCTAATCGCGCAAGCGATTTTGGCAATTTTTAAATCCCAATTACGCTGGTCATTTTGTATATATGATCTTACACTGGATAATATAACTCGATTGATTCGTTCGGCAGGGTTGGACTGTGGATGGTATATAGCATTTAACAGATGTTTTACACTATATTCATCTAACAACTTCTTGAACTCTTTCGATGTAAACTGTACGCCGTTGTCTGAAATCAAAGTTCGTGGCACCCCAAATACAAGGAAAACATCATTCTCAAGAATTTTGATTAGTGATTTAGTTTCTGCTCTTCTGACTGGTTTTAAGATGCAGAACTTACTGAAAATGTCGACGATTACTAAGAGATATTGATTACCTTCCTTAGACCTTGGAAACGGTCCCATATAGTCTACCGCAATCATTTCCCATGGAGTTTTGACGTCTTTTTGACTTCCCATTGGTACTTTGGAGGAAACATTAGGATGCTTGTTTGTCTGACACTTACCACACTTGTTGACATATTCTTTAATTTCCCGGTACATATTTGGCCAGTAGTATTTATGCTTTATTTTTCTAAAAGTTTTAGATATACCAAAGTGAGCTCCCAAAGGGCTGTCATGGTAAAGCTGCAAAATTTGTTGTCTTTGAGTCACTGGAACGTAGCATCTCCATTCGCCACTGCAATCGCCTTTCTTTGTATTGTCATGGATTAGCTTGAGCACATAGTTTTCTTTAATACTGAAATTTGGGAATTTCTCTGGGTTTTGTAGTATTTTAGCTTTTAGTAGAGTATGTTCATCATCCTTATCATCATTAATGATTTCGTCAACCTCCATTAGCCTTGACAATGCATCTGCCACAACGTTCAGTTTTCCTTTCCTGTGTTTAATTTCGAAATCGAACTCTTGCAGTTTTAATGCCCAACGTGCTAGCTTTGAAGTTGGATCTTTCAGATTAATTAACCATCGCAATGAAGCATGATCTGTAATGACATAAAACTTACTCCCTTCAATGTACGACCGAAACTTATAAATGGACCTAACCACGGCTAAACATTCCCTCTCAGTTGCCGAATATTTGCGTTCGGTTGGGCTTAACTTTTCCGAGTAGTATGCGATTACACCTTCCTTATCTCCTTCTCCCTGCGTCAAGATTGCACCCATTCCCAATTCTGAAGCATCACATTGAATTGTGAAAGGCTTTTCGTAGTCTGGTGTTATTAATACTGGTGCCGAGACAAGTGCTGTCTTTAACTTCATTAACGAACATTTAGCTTCTTCTGTCCATACAAATTTCGCCTTTTCTTTCTTTAAAAGATCACTTATTGGAGCTGTGATTGAGGAAAAGTCTTTAATGAACCGACGGTACCAGTTCGCCATTCCTAGTAACCGTCTAACATCTCTAATATTTTTTGGATACGGTATATTTAAAATAGGGGATATTTTCTCTGGATCTGGTGAAAGTCCATTTTCGTCTAAAACGTAACCCAAGTACCTCAGTTCTTTAGCGCAAAATTTAGATTTTTCCAGGCTTATTGACAAATTTGCACTATTTAATCGTTTTGCTACCTCTCCTAGTAAAAAAAGATGTCGCTCGAAAGTGTTGGATGTTATTATGATGTCGTCAATGTAGACAAACACCTCTGGTTCGAGATCGTGTCCCAAACACTTCTCCAGAACTCTGCACATGGTCTGAGCGCTATTACATAGCCCAAACGGCATACGTTTGAACATAAAATGTCCCCTCCCTGGAACAATGAATGCCGTTTTTGGACGTGATGATGTATGAAGTGGTACCTGCCAGAATGCGTCTGATAGGTCTATTGCTGACATATATTTTGATGATCTAATTTGCCCTAGAATTCCTCCAATGTGGGGAAGTGGATACACATCCTTAACGGTTACTTCGTTTAAGGCACGTGCGTCGAGGCAAAGCCTAACTTTACCATTTGCTTTACGAACGCATACCAACGGATTGGCCCATTCACTTTGGGTGGTCTCTATCACACCCAGACTTAGTATTCTATCAAGTTCTGCATCTACTTCTTTCTGTAAATAAGGCAACAAAGGGTATGGTCGTTTGACAATCGGTTTTGAATTACCTGTATCAATCACATGTGTTGTTAAATTAGTACATCCCAACTCACCCTCTTTCGATGCTTTGAATTTGTGAATTGCAGCATCTAAATATTTCACTTGTATCGGATCTAAGCTGATTCGGTCTTTGACTTCTTGAGGATCAGAGGTAAGAGCATTGCAGTCCAATATCATATCACAAAATTTTCTTTTAATACCGAAATATTCCCAAAAGTCTATGCCCAAAATGAGTGTTTTAGGAAGAGATGGAATAATGTACGTTGGCACTACTTTTACCATGTTTAGAGCTTTAAATGGAATATCCACGATACTTAGTGCTGAATGAACAGTTCCATCCACTGTTTTAATAGCTGACGATATTGGTTGACCTATTAAATTTAGTTTTTCTAGAAGCTCCAAACCACCCAGTCCAAGAATTGTACAGCTGGCTCCTGAGTCCATTAGCCCTTTTAATTCATAACCTAAAATTTCTACTTTTAAATATGGTCTACGGTCTTTTTGTAGATCTATAATGGATGACATTATGTGTAAATCAGAATTTCTTACGAGGTTTGATTTAACGGTTTCGGATTCGTCTGGTGTCTGGCACTTATTGGAAGATCGTTGACACCGACTTCTCGTTCTCCCATTAACCCGTTTCCCGAATTATCTTTATTTTCACGGGAGTGCTGAACTTGTACAGGATAATTAGAAGTTACTGCTCTGTGTGGTCGAAAATTTAAATGGTTCGTACAAGCTTTCGCTGTAGATCCTGGACTACCGCATATATAACAAAAGATTTTGAGTTGTGGTAGTGTACAGTTTTTGTGAGAATGTCCTGGCTCTTGGCAGTTCCAACACTGTAGTCTTTTTCCGGATCCTTCTGTTTCGATCTTTTGACCAAAATTGCCGTGATTTGTAGTTCTGAACTCTCTTTTTCCAGTATGTCTGAACGAACATATACAATGGTTTGCTAAATCTTCGTCTTTGGTACCTAAATCTTGTTGCATTTCCCTTGGGTTGTCAAAATATTCAAATTGATTATATAGTTCTTTTCGTGTATCAGAACTACAATTGTAGCATGATATGGGCTTCTCATCGTCGCATTGCTTGTGTGATCTGCTAGAACTTGATTCAACACAGTTAACAGCTGGATATCGTACTGGTCGTTTCCATTGATCCTGTCCGCTCATATTTCGTGAGTAAGATGGTTCTACCATTGAGGCTGGAGGTAATTGCATCATGTACATACGTCGATCTGCTAAAAGTTTGACTTCGTCCATTCTTTTGCAGAGTCGTATGATGCCATCTAATGTGGTTGCATCAGTCATAGCTAAATTATAGCTGTATTGCGGCAGCATATTTTTCTGGACAACATAAACTTTAAAATCTTCATCCAATGGCGGATACGCTCTACTAAATAGGATTTTGAGGTCGGTAATAAAGCTTGCAAATGGTTCCGTTCGTCCTTGTAGACGGTTGAGTATTTCTTCTCTTAGAAGGAAGTCGTAGTGCCTTGGAAGAAACTCGGTTTTTATACTTTGAACAAATTCTGTCCAAGTGTGGAATGTGTCTGAGCTACCCCAATACCATTTTTCGGCCTTATTTTTCAAAAGAAAGTGTATATTTGATAAGAGCGCATTCTCATTCACAGCTTCACCACGAGCATAAATCTCAACTCTAGCTAGAAATTCGTTAAGAGATAGTCCCTGTCCATCTCCACTAAAACGTAAATCCCATTTAAAAATATTTTTGTATCCTGTAACATTATCACCCTGAAATCGCTGATTTTGTCGGTTTGGATGTAACAAATTATTGTTTGTACTCGGTTGTTGTTGTTCGTACTCAGGAACTAGAAAATTATTATTTGCAATATTTCTAAAGTTTGCCATACCATTATGTCTTTCATTGGGTTCACTCGATCGGTGGCTAGGATCTAAAAATGAAACGTTTGGACTGTTAGAAAAGAGCCTTCCTCTACCTCTGCCAACATTCATTCGATCAAACTGAATTTCCAAATGCTCTGATACTTCTTTATTTTTATCGTGTTCTATTGACATTCTAATACTTTGACTCGATTCAGACGATGGCAACCTGGTAATACGTGCACCATTCGATCTTTCCTCATGTAAGTAAGACGTTGTTTCTTTGAACAATTCTTTAAGACCACCCAAAACTTCATCGTAGCCTAAAATAGTAGTATCCTTCATCCTAAGCAACCGATTAACCCATAGGGCTGCTCTTGATTTTATAATGGATAAGAGTTCAATATCTTTTTTGGTTTTTGCGAGTGAAAATTCATCAGTCAGCAGAGTCAATTTTATACGTGCTTTATCCAGTTCTTCTGACGGTTTCAAAAAATTGAGAAATGGAAGAATTTCATCTGCTTTACTTTCTTTGGTTAGCGCATTTCTTAGAGCCGCTGTTTCACTTCTTGCCGTCAACAATCCTTCAATCCCTCTGATAGAGAGCTCATGTTTTCGTTCCTCTTCACTTAAGTGCAAAGGTTCGTACGCATAGTTTTCACCGTGGGCCATAATTTTAATTTTTATTCCAAATTTTAATAATCCAATATATTTGTAGGACCACAGATGCACAATAACCAACCCTGATTGATTGAATTACGATTCAAATTAATTTAAGTTGTTTATTAATTTTAGACTATTTATCACGATTTTCTATCATCACAATTTCATTGCATACCCAGACCGCAAAAACGTATCTTATATTTTTATTTTGTAAGAATAAATATGTCAGTGCGACTGTCAAATATATATCAAAACAGAAAAACAAGTCAAAAAGTTAGCCAGAGGAACAAATCATTATGTCCGAACAAACAGTTAATCGATTATTTGAATGTATCAAATAAATTATCATCCGACGGTAAATAATATTTTATCACATACACGAAATACCAAATCGAAATAATAATAAATAATTAAAGCAAAAAAAAATATGATGTATTTATATTTATTAAATATTTAAATAATATAATTTTCGTTTTTATCTCTCTATACGACTGGGTTAAACACAAAATAATATGTCGTATCTCAAACTTTAAAAAGACTAATAATTTTAGTAAATAATAGCATATACGAAATCAATTCCAAAAATATATCAAATAAATAATAAAAACAAAAGCAAAGTTGTACCTTTTCTGACTTTAATGTCTTCCATCGACGTATTTAATCCACTTCTTTGTTTGAGTGATTATAGCTGGCAGTTTTATTATAGCTGGTCTGGCTTGTTTGAAGTGCCACACGTAATGCAATTTATTTTTCTACACAACTACTTATATCACCTTAATTGTATTTCAAATACACATATATATCAATTTTTTTATTTTTATTATTTTTTTTTTTCAACAAAAACAGCACAAATCACTAACCATTAAACAAAACACTTTACATAAATCTATATTTTTTTTTTCCATGCATCTAATATTTAAAAAAAAATAACTTAATCGTATTAATTTAAACACTTAAACACCGAAAAATCACCTTCATGTACTAAATATATCAAAAATAGTTTGATTTTATTCACCAAAAAAAACACTTGCATGCACTTTATATATAAAATTAACTTATTGTATTAATCTTAACACCGAAAAAATAACTTTTATGCACTTAATATATACAAAAACCAAATAGACTTCAACTTTACTATAACTTAACTGAATCAACCTTTACAATACAAACAAAAACATTTTTTTTTCACCAAAACCATAAACACTTAACAGCACAAACACAAAACAAAAGGAACTATTCTGACGAAATCCACTTAATAAAGATGTAGTTTTTTCTGGTTATTATCCCCACAAGGGATGCCAAATGTAACGTGCCACTTTGCCGCGACGCTATATTATTTTTACGTGTGGGACGGGCCTTTATTAAGTTGATTTCACCGAAAAGTTCTTTCAATTTAATCTTAATTGTTTTTTTTTTTTTTTACACAACATAATACTGAAACACTAAAATATAGAAACAGAAAAGAAAAAAAAAACTCAAACAATATATAAACAATGAAAACACAAATATTATGTTCAACAATGATTTTACCATTTAATCTTTGAAAATTTAACAAATATTTGAGAATTTATCAAACATGTATGTAACACTATTCAAATTTTCAAATTTAACACAAGAAATTAAATTAATTATTTTCAATAAATTAACAAAAACAAAACATATTAAACATATAAACAAAATTCGAAATAAATATTTAAATAATTTTTTTATACCATGCGGCTTTCATCTTCTTTCCTTTCCAGCAATTAATTCCCTCACAATGGTCTTCAATATGTTTGGGCTCAATCTCCTTGATGTGTTTCTCCTGAACGCCAAAATCGACTAGCTGCTTTCCAAAGTCGAAAAACGAATAGACTGATATGTAATTTTCATCAGCTATATATACAAAAAAATCTTCATGCATCATCATTTTATTTTTATTATTTCCCCTCGATTTTTGTTTCCCCTCGATTTTTGTTTCCTCTCGAACATTTAATTTTTCTGTTGGTTGGCCTGTCTCTACACTTTGACGACTTGCTAATTTATTGTACAGGCATATGTTGTTCTTGACTTTAACCGTATCGTAATCGTATTATCGTTCTATGAGTTAAATTACATCAAAAGTTTACAAATACTTCGAGCATTTCATATCATCAAAAAAGCCATTTATTTATTTCTTCGTCTATACTTTCATAATGTGATAACTTTTATGTTTTGTAACAGCTAAACAAACGCTACTTGCACCATCTGTTGGTTATTTTGACTTCTTTTCTTAAAATATTTACTTCCCAACAAATACGAAAATATTCAACAAAACGCAATATCTAATGTTATTGTGATGAAGCTGATGAATCCGTAGATTATAGTTCCTTGTTTTTGTTAAATGGTTTGTTGTTTAATTATAATTATATAATTATAATTTTTCTCAACTAAATCTAAGTTTTACAATGTTTTTTTGTTTATTTTTGAATACATATTAAATCTTACCAAACATAAAAATTCAAATATTTAAACAAAAGAAATCAACTGTTTTATACAAATCAATAATTTATGTTTTACAAAAAACAAAAATAACAAATGTTAATCAAATAAAAAGATAATTGGCTCGACTTTATCAATGAAATTACAAAATGTGAAATTAATTTGAGAAAACATTTAGGCGATTTACGTTAAACAAACACAACACAAAATGTGAGGACATTGCAAATTAAATTAGCTAACAAGCTTTATAAATGGTTTGTGATGAAATTGTTATTCCTGCGTTACAGACTCTTCACGGAAATGATGAATAAGTTTATAAAAATTAAACAGGAATCTTCAGGTTTTCCGTCTAAATATCAAACAGAATTGGAAAAACAAAAGTATATTGATTCCTTTTTAAGTTCAGAAGAAGTTCAATTGGAATTTAAAAATATCAACAATAATCCTGGATTAAGGTCTTTTGCAAAATTAATTTTAAATTCTTTTTGGGGAAAATTTGGTCAGCGAGAAAACCAACAACAAACAACTATTGTTAACCAACCGTTTGTTTTGAATGACTTACTAACAAATCCTTCAATAGAAGTTTGTCAAATACTACCTATTAACGAGGAAGTTATAATTGTGAGCTGGCAGTATAAAGAAGAAGCGGTAAATTCTCTATCAACAATCAATGTGTGTATAGCTGCTTACACAACAGCACAGGCTCGACTTCATCTTTACAGCTATCTAGAAAAGATCGGTCACAGAGTTTTGTATTACGATACGGACTCAATCATTTATATAAGTCAAGAAGGAGAATATGACCCACCTCTAGGAGAACGTATTGGTGATATGACCGATGAACTAGAATGTTATGGCCTCGGCAGCTATATATCTGAATTTGTTAGTGGTGGACCAAAAAATTACGCGTTTAAAGTTTTTTCGACTAAAGATAACTCAGAAAAGCTTGTTTGTAAAGTTAAAGGCATAAATTTAAACCATACAACATCCAAACTAATAAATTTTGAAACGATTAAACATGCTGTTCTTCATCCGCAAGATTGGGAAAATATCGCTGTGGTTTCACAAAATATTAAAAGAACTAAAGATCATGAGGTTCATACAGTAACTGAAACAAAAAGATACCAACCGAAATCAGAAAAACGTCGATTTCTGAAAGACCATAGTTCCGTACCGTTTGGATACAAAAGGCCTAAATTTGTGTAAACTACGATTATTACACAACATAAAGGTAAAACAGAAGTCAATTTTAGTCGGAGTAACAAATATTCAGTTTTTTAGTTTTAAGCAATTTTGTAGCTTATGTAAACATAAAATAAAAGGTCGGGTTTTTTTCATATTTTTCCCGACGTAAAACAAAAGTTTTAGTGAGTTTTTCTTTAATAATTTCAAGTAAACGAAAACTTATTTATTTCCAGTAAAAACGAGGAATTATTTTATACAAATTTATTAATACTTAATTTTACCAAAATGTTTTCAGAAGTTCTAAATTATATTGTTTTTATCTACCCATGAATTGTGCGATTTATCAAATCCTAACCATTTGACGTAAACTTTATTCCCTTTTCTTTTTAAAATCTGCTCGACAAGATAGGTATCAGAAAATTTTACAGGTGTTAGTTCTGTTTCATAAAATCCCCCGGAAATTGGAGTGTTGGTATAATCGACTAAGTTATACGTAATCGGATATGTATTTTTAACTTTAACCACTTTAAAAATTTCTGTTGACCAGTTTGGTTGATAGCCTTTTTCAAAGTTTCCTTTATTTTTGCTGACTCTTACATTATCTCCTATCTTAAATTTAGCTTTTTGAAAAATTTTTGGATGCATGTATACACTTCTAAGTATTGATTTTTCATTTTTCTTTGAAACATTTTCTGGAGGTAATTTGATTGTTCTATGCGGTGTTGAATTATAGTTTTTTAACAATGATTGTAAAATTGAGATCCATTTGTAATTCCCCTGTAAACTGAAATTTTTCCACATCATACTTTTCAAAGTTCGATTAAAACGTTCCACGATAGATGCCTTAAGCTCTGAGAATGTATGATAATGATTAATTTTATTTTTCAACATATATTGTTTAAACTGTCTGTTGAAAAACTCTTTGCCTTGGTCTGAATGAATATTTTTTGGGGAATCCTTTGCTTGCTTGATAATATTTTCAAGTGCTCGTAAAACATCTTCAGCAGTTTTACGTTTGACAGGTTCAGCATAAGCGTATTTGGAAAAAGTATCAATCACCGTCAATAAATATTTGAAACCTTTATTAAATTTGGCATAAGGAATCATTTCGATTAAATCAATTTGCCAAGTATCATTCAAACCCTTTTGAATGAACTTTCTCCTACGAAAATTTTTTCTAAGTGGCCTGTGTAGCTCTGAAACAATTTGTGCTCGTGACATCCTATACACAATACACACAATATTTAGTTTCTCTTTCTATATATAGAGGCAGCTGATTCTGAAAAGTTGTACATAATAGCTAAATTTTTGTAGAAATCCTCAGTCTCCCTACAGAAATCAACTTTTAATATGGAAGCTGATTCGACTTCGTTTCCGTTTACCAACGAAAGTAATGAAAATTATTTTTTAAATAAAATTACACAAGAAAACCAAATTAGTTCAACCACGAATGATTATGATGTTGATGTTGACGAGGTGACCTCGTCTTTTCAAGAATTTATACCACCACCACCATCACCACCGCAATTACTTGAAGAGGAGGAAGAAGAGGAATGGCAGGACGGTCAAAACTGGTTTGACTCTCAAACAGATGATCTGCAGGTTAACGAGGTGACCTCGTCTTTTCAAGAATTTATACCACCACCACCATCACCACCGCAATTACTTGAAGAGGAGGAAGAAGAGGAATGGCAGGACGGTCAAAACTGGTTTGACTCTCAAACAGATGATCTGCAGGTTAACGAAGAACAAAATATCGAAGTCGAGCAAGAAGGATATTTCGAATGGTTTTTTAGTAACATTATAGATAGATAAAAATAAAAATAAAAATAAAATAAATAAAAGGCAATTGTTTTTATTTTCGTACAATTTTGCGTAGTTTATTGTTTAATATTACAGGTATCTCGAAAAATAATCTAGAAAAATTACACTGCACATTGATCCGTTGCTTTGGGATGTTAATTTCTTCATGCAACTTTTCCACTTGTTTTTCTTCACAGGTTTTTATGTATTTTTCAACATACGCTCTTACATTTTGTTCGGAATTTTTATAGTGAATCATTACAGCTTGAAGAAAATCAACAAGGTTGTTAAATATATCGGCCTCTTCTCTGTTGACACTAAGAGTTTGACTACGAATAGCTTGAATTCCTGCTTGTAAACATAATTTGGTATTTTTTATTGTTCGACTGCACAGCAGCTTTTTGTATAGATGGTAAAATTCACACCAATCACGATATTTCAGAACAATTACTTCTTTTCCATTACGATGGAATATGGTTGTGGCTTCAAATGATTCCCCCGTAAAACCAACAGAAATTCTAAAGGTCTGGTTTTTATTAAGAAAGTATGTATAGTTTAATAATAAAGACATCGTGTTTTCATGTCGAATTTCCATTTCTTTTTAACTTTCCTCTAACTCTCGGGTTACAAGACTGTAAAAAGTTGTATTTTCCAAATATTTTATGAAATAGTTTTAAAATCAACCTGTCATTTTCAATATGATTTACTTTACTGAATTGGTTCAAAAAACTTTTCATACTTAAACCAAAACATCTAAACCAAACGTAAACACAACAATATTGCCCGCATACATCTGTAAAATTACTTTGCAACTGTTTATCATTAAAAATTAAACAATGATTCTTCAAATATCTTAAAATTTCAGGTTTAGTTGGTTTCTGCCCAAAAGAATCAAAGTATTCTATACACCCCTTTTTAGGAATATAAATAGCTAACCAGTGTGTTCCAGGGTCCTTAGCCTTATCCGTGTTAACGATTAAAAGAGATGGTTTTTCTTTTACTTTTGGAATTCTATCCAGAGCGAATACCCCCTTAAATTTTTTGTTTGTACGCTGGTTACATTTTAAAATGTTAGTTATTTCTAAAGTGTTCATAAAATAAATTGACTCAGATCATAAACTTTGCTCGCTTCCTTTACATAATTTACTAAAAACTCTTTTTTAATTAGTTTGTTGGTAATGATTATATCAAAACTTTCTAATATTTGTTTAAACTCTTTAGTTATATTTTCGTTAGTCACAGTTCCAAAAGAATAATTTTCAATATTTTGATTTGTTAGCTCTTTTGTTGGAAACTTGTAAGTAAACTCTTTTACGAACTTCTTACAAGGCTCTTTAAATCCCACTATACTAATTTCTTTCACAAACAAACTGTTTTTGTCGTTACAACAAAATGTAACATCGACAAGTGCACAGGATGAAGACATGATGTAAAATATTTAGACTCACGCTTTTTCATCCTATTTATAGGTTTGTGAATATATTTCGATTTTTATCGATTTGAATGTTTGCATCAAATTCCCCATAAACAATTGCAGTTAATGTGGACGGCAATGGTTTTGATAACTTTGCTTCAATTCTAACAGTTCCTTGATTAAGTAGACCTTGGCACATTTCATTCCCTGATGCATCGGGGGTTAAATCAAAAGCAAGTAAAAAAAATCCATTGCTAAACATTGTTTTTGTTATCTGATGACCTTTATCATTATGGAATATCCCTGTTCCTTGAAAAAGTGTGTTGTAGGCTCTGGTATAACAATTATATTCATCAGAGAAACTAGTTTCAATTGCTGTATTAGGTATCTGTACCCCATTCACATTCAACGAAAATTGAGAAATATCAAAATGTTTAAAATTGTACGGGTTTTTTGATCTTTTTCCTGAATAACCAATATTTTCGGTCATACAAAAGATGATTGTAGTCGGCAATTGACCAATGAAAACGTTGTCGAGCGATATGGATGATGTATTCATAGGAAGAGTATAGGTTTTTACTTCCACACGTTTATAACTATATATAGCATTCTTTTTTTCCAAAACAGCGTTATGTGCTAATAGAACACTCGGATTAACAGTTACATGTCTCATAAACAATGTTGCTTCTAAAATTTTCAATTGAGATTCATCGGTATCGTCAGAAAAAAAATAGAATTCTGGTTTTTCTAGTGTTAGTGTAATTCGAACATCCACGTTGTTTATAAGTAAGGTAGGCTGGTTAAACATATCTACATGTAGTTTACCCATTAGCTCAACAACATTGCTATTATTATACAATTTTTGACGGTCTTTCGATCCAGAATTATTAGATTTTTCTATGTTCGCCTTATCTAATGTCCACCCTGAGCACTCTAAATGTGTGGTAGCAGCATCATTACCATAATTTAATAGCGATTCAATATATGCTCTATAGTGATAATTTCCGTCTGATGGTGTTATATTTTTCCCGTTTAATTGAATATTACATTGTTTTATTAGAGAATGTAAAAGATTGTTAACTACACTTGGCTGTGATAGTTCTTTTCCGTCTGCCCCTTTATCATTATTCCATAACCCTCCATCTTTTTTCAAAATCCGTATTTTCAATCTTAAATATGTAGAAGATAAGTCCCTATATGTATCTCCATGACCTAATGAAACAAATTCTATTACCGATGGTTTATCTAATGAGGCTATAGGGTTGTAAGAAACCTCTTCGGATCGTAGAATACTTGATTGAATAGGTTGTGCTTTAAATATATCCAATTCAGATTTCATACATTCCACCATAATTAATCAAAAATATCTTTTTCTTTCTTACGCCTAATAACTTTACGTCGTTTCGAGGTAAAATAATTTAAATTTTTGATCGACGGCTTATTTATAACTTTTCTTTTCCTTTTTCCCGACCCATACATTTCATTGAGTTTTTGAACTGCCCCGCGTCTTACACTTTTGACAATCTCTTTACCGCGATCTTGCAGAACTTCCTTAATATTTGCACCGGATACAATATCTGATAAAGCACTTATACCAGAGTTTACAACCTGCCTTTTTAGTAAATCAGCCCCCGAAGAAAATATTGGTTTCAAATACTTGAAAAGTCCCCCAAAAAAACTACCTAGGCCACGTCCTCGTTGATATGGTACAGTCGAATGTACCAACGGACCAATATCCTCAATGCCTTTCCCCGTTTGACTCAAATAGTATCTGTAATATACTCCTTCCATAATGCTTTTCATAAAACACTAAATTGTTTAATAGAATCCCCCCTTTTATTTATATACTTTTTTAAAATGTAATACAATTTTTGTAGGAATACTACTTGTTGCAAAATTAATTTTGCTACTATATTTATCACAGATTAGAATAGAAATATTATCAAAAAAATTTTTCTCAACAGCAAAATATTGTATATTTAAAATTTCTTTTTCCATTACTTCAAATGCATTTTTTGTGTTTATCGTTCTTAAACATCTCACCGTGCTATCACCCACCATATTTGGTTCAATAATATCGGTATAGACAAAAAGCATTTCTGGTTTAATTACGGGCGTCATAGGTAAATATTGCAGAAATGTTTTAAATAAATCTAAGAGTCTTGACTTATGCTTTTTAAAATCTTTAATTTTTACAGTTATCTGATCAAAACATGATTTCAGTAACTCTTCGAGTGAGTAGCTATGATCTGCCTTTAATTTTAGCTCAAGTGGTGGTTGATTTATACATATTTTAATGAATTCATTTGTTTCAGGTAGTTGTTTTTCTAATGATGTTGATGAAGGTGCAGCCACGTAATTGGAATCCAAAGATATAAAATCATATATCCCCCAAATTAGTTCACGCTCAACCTCTTTTCTTGAGTAGCCATCAAACGGGTGTATATTCTGAATAAGAGTTGGTAACAAAAAAGATTTCCAATCACACAAATATTCATCCGTGTTATGTGGAATGTACGTCGTCCCAATTCCAACCAAGTGTTCGGAATTACCTCCTATAAAAACTTTTGTACCAATGTGCCAGTTTTTTCCGTATTTATTTGGTTGAAAATCGTTTAAGTAAATCTCCGACAGACCAACTTTCCAGTTTGTACCGTTGATTGGTTTATGTAAATTATTTGTAAAAGCTGATAAAGTATTATCAGGATAGTAATTCATTGAGTTATCACTGAGTAAAGTAACATAAAATTCATCTTTTAGGTGTATATCGCCCATGTTTTCTTACGTTTTGGAAAATTAATTTTTGTTTGACTGTCACCCGCTTTAGCTGGTCGTAAAATTCGTTTTGTAGGTGTTGTAAATTTCTCGCTATTTATATGCTTTTCTTTCTTTTCGGGTGGACTGTCAAGAGGAACCGTTATAACGTCTCCAGACTCGGTTTCAAATGTTTGATAATTTTGATTTGGAGTTAATTTTCGTTTTCTTAAACGCTCACCAATTGATGTGGCAGATAGTGCTTTTGCGAAAATTTTGTCTTGAACGTCTTCATCAAGTTCACTGTCAGACTGTGTTGTTTCTTTAAAAATATTTTCCTGGACGCGTTTATCAAATACTTCATCATCTTCATTCTCATATATTTCTTCTTCAGGAAACTGCATTTCAAAATTTCTTTTACCGACAACATCTGTTTGAGTGTCTGTCGCTCTAAATATGGGTTTTGTACGGAAACGTGTTTGGGTACTTTTAGGTTCCATGATTTTAATTTTTTTCTCTTCAATTTTAGATAACAATCTTTTTTTGTTTCTAATTTTAAATAGGTTCTGACGATACAAATACCACTTCTGAATATCGGACAAATTTTTGTTTAATAAAATGTTTTTCATCTTTTTATCCAACTGGTTGAGTTCAACGTCTGAATTTTGCTTTAGTTTTTCATATATTTCAGGTTTTAATATTATCATTTTGTTAAATGTTGTATTATTCATTTTATAAAATGACCAATCACCCCTGATAAAACTGCACCGAGAAGAGCAGGTAAAAATCCACCACGTTGAATTATAATTTTTCTTTTACTAGTGAGCGACTTCTTACGGCAAATGAGTGATCTCAAGTCCTTTTTATACTTTTTTAGTTGATTGGTTGCTCTTTTATTTAAATGACAGTTACCTTTTAAAATATTTAACGCAATTTCACAGATCGTTTTAATTACATTCGGCTCACATTGTTTTATTATAACTTTTTGAAATTTTCTCTTAGAATTTTTTAACAGGTGCAATATATGACGGTTGGTTTGTAATCGTTTCATATTCCTCACCAAATTGCTCCAATTGCTCTTTTGTACAAAAACAAAAATTTTTTCCAAATATGTCACTTCTTAATCTAAATATATCATTAATATCTTGAGTAAGGTCTATTAAAATGTAACCATATGGTAAGGTAGTTACTTCATTATATACTTTCTCAAATTCGTTGACCTGTTTTGGGTATATTTGACGAGCTAAAGGCAGTATTTGGGATTTATCTCTAGGGTTTTTGAAAAGCACTAAATATTTACAATTTAATGAAATATCTCTTGAAAATTTTCCCTGGTGAAAAACGTTTTGAGTTACAAATATTACAGATAAATTTCTATGGTGCGAACCTCTAGTAAATAATTCGCACACAATCTTGTCGTGAGAATTTAACATCATATCATCTACTATAATTAACAGTGGATCTTGATTATCACAAAAATCTGGAATAGTATTATAATGTTCAAGTCCTTTGATATTTTTCGGGGCGGCTTCTTTATCGGGGTTACACCAAATAATCTTCTCAATTGGAGGTTGAATATATTTGTTTTTTTGTTTTATTAAATTAAAAATAAAAGTCGATTTCCCACAACAAGACGGCCCGGCAACCATCATAGTAAACGGATGAAAAAACATGGTTTGCCGAAGAGTATCTATCTAACTATACAAATCTATATGTATACAAAACAGAGGTCGAGTATAAAATTAATCTTGGAAAATTGGACAGACAGTCTCTTATATAGTCTCACAATGGCCAAACGTGTTTTCATAGTTGATCTCCAATTTCTAAGAGGAAACGATAAACAATATTTTGTCAAAGAACTCGCTCTACTTGAAAAAGGAAGTTTGATTCCTATCATTTATCATTTCAAACCACCTTACCACGAAGAAGAACTAGGTCAAGCAGCACAATATAGCAACCGATATTGCGGCAATAAAATAAATGGACTTAATTGGAATGGCGGATGCATTGACTATGTGGATATAAAATCAATTATTAAATACTATTTAGAACAAGCTGAAAAAATTTATGTAAAAGGCGAACAAAAAAAATTTTTCCTTGAAAAGTATATTGAGAGTTTTAAAATAGAAAATCTTGCCATACCGTCGTTATTAAAGATTGAAAATTTTAAATCAATGTGTCCGATACATCTTTCAAATAATCATTTTAGATGTGCTGTAAAAAACTGTCTTAACATTTATATGCATCTTCGGAAGGAAAAAGTACTATAATGTTAAAAACAAAAAAAGTTACCTTTAACAATAAATTAGATCTTTACGTTATGTATGTGTGGGATTATGCATATAGAGTAGCTCGACAGGGAAAATATGAAGAATATGCACGAGATCGAGATAGATTTCATAGACGAATAAAAAATATTGAACCTATTATCTCTGCAGTTCTAAAAAAACCTCATAGAGAAAAAGTTTTTAATAAATTAATAAGGGTTGGTTAACCCAATAAAATTAATGTACATAAAATCATGTAATAGTTTTATTTTAGTTTTAAACAAAAATGTAAAAAGAAAAATGAATAAAAACACGTGACAAATTGTTTTATCTGTCATTTGTACCATTATTTTATTGTTTTAATTTTAAATTTGAACTCACATTTGAACTAACCTAGTCTATCTGACATGCTTCCTAGGCCTTTAGCAACAACAATAAACCCACAATAACAACAAACAACAATTAACCACTAACCTACACTTTAAATCGAGAAATTACCAATACAGACAACCAGAACTAGGTCAAATACTAACCTAGTTTACCTGACGACCTTCCAAGGCCTTTAGCAACCGGCTTGGGACACACACAACAACAACAAACCACAATAAACCAATAACCTACATTCTAATTCCAATACAGGAAACTAAAACTAGGTCAAATATTAACCTAGTCTACTATATAAGGTCGTAGCCTTTCATGGCAATTATAAAAACAGGTTTTGGTTCCCCATGCTCAACTCCCGGGAGCTCTACTTTTGCTATTTTAGTTTTTTATTTTTCTTATTTAATAATTTTAAAATATTTTTCTGCCATGTTTCGACGATACATCAATTTGACGATATAATTCAACTAATATTTAAGAATAACCCACTTTTTAGCTTTTAAGGGGCTTCTTTGCTAAGTAACTCTAGCCTTGGTGTATAATGTATATTTGAACATTTTTTTATTCTCCACCCCATCCTTTAGCTTCTGATTTCGCTCCTACGGTTGATTGATTGCATATTCCAAGACCACCATTGGATTCAGTATGCTCGATTCATAGAAAAACCAATATTTATTATGTATATTTGAATATTTCCCTAATTTTAGACCCATACTCTTATCCTTTAGTTTCTTACCTGGACCCCAAATACTAATTTCAGCATCACTATTGCATTCAGTACCCTCAATTTATCCAAAATCGGTACCCATAATATATTTTCGGCTTTCAGCCCAAACTCCCCCCTTTAGTGACACCTTTATATTTTTGATCCCAATTTAAATATCACTGTTGGATTCAGCGTCCTCAAGTATGTTAAAATCAATAATAATTACGATAATTTTGATTCTGTTCATGACCAGACCCCCAACCCTCACCCCTTATTGAACTACTCTGAGTCCGGTCAACTTTTTTACCATCACCATTGAACTCAGCATCCTCGATTATGTAAAAATCGATAATAATGACAACAATGTCGATACTTTGTACAACCGACCCCCCCCCCCCACACTATTATTGGACTACCCTGAGTCCGACCCCAATTTTTATTATGCCGATAATTTCGATATTTTTTTAACCGAAACACCAACCTCCACCCCTTTTTGGACTACCCCGAGTCCGGCCCCCATTTTTATCATCATCATTGAACTCAGCATCCCCGATTATATTGGAATCGACACCAAACATGACATGCAAAAAAAAAATATTTTTTTCTACGATAAGGGTTACCCTTGGGAGTAAAAAATGGTTATGTCACCGATCAGGGGGTAATGTGAGGGATTGTATTTGTTATGATATTTTGATTCTAACGATACCCCACATGACATATTTTACTCATTTAATGTGCCAACCCCACCCATGGGTTGGTTAGAGGTGGGGGTGCAAACCAACTTTTGAACTCAAAAGTTGTGCCGGTCTGAATAAAAGGTAATGGTGCCATTAAATTTTTTTTTATTTCTTCCCATTTAGTTTCTATAGACTTTTATATGCTAAAACTTAAAGAGGGTGTAAGGGGGTGGGGGTGGGTCCTACCACCCCAATCTCATAAATTTTTTGGTGGACGGCCAAGCCCGATCGATTGATACCAAAATCACAAAACCGAGTCAAAAAAAATTCAAAAACCACGTTTTCTGCCCGATTCTTAAAAAAACGATAGTGAAGCTACAAATTTGCATTTTTCCATACAAAACAACAATAACCACTAAACATGCTGGCATTTGTAGACGGGTAGTTCGGGTGCATGCTAAAGCTATGGTTTCCTTTTTCAGTTTATTTGTTATTATTGAGAAAGAAATATTGCAATTGATTTTGTTTAAAACTCACCTACGATAGTACGAACAAAATCACTTGTTTCCTTACTATCGGTCAATAAGTCACAAAATATTTTATTTTTTTTTAAAGTAGTTCTCTTACCTCAGGAGAAATAATAATTCGATATTAACTGAATTATATCTCAATATAACTCAACTTCATAAAATCAAACAATTACATAATTTTTCCATAGGGTGGAGGTGTGTTGTACTAATAATTTTGTAGAAAATAATTAATCTGATAAAAGACTTTACTTACTCACTTTATGCGCTTAAGTATAATTATAATAAGAAAATATATAAATAATAAATAAATTCAAATACTATAATAAAAAGAATTTTTGTTCGTCAACTTCGATTATTTTCATTTCTTTGTTTATCATAATCTTTTTCTTTTATTTTTTCAGACTAACTCAACAAACCACTAAACTAGAAGAACAACTATAAGCAATACAATCATCGCTTAAAACAATCACCCTACCATCAAAACACACAAAATGTTATCGATATCGAATTTTAAGCTAAAAATTCAAATAATTTTACTATTATTTCTAGTCAATTTAGCTACATCGTTTGAATGTCCTGAATATTGTGAATGTTCAGTTTCATATAAAATAAATACAAATGAAGTTCATAATTTAGCAAAATGTAGAAATATGACCGGCTTAAAAGGGTCAACGATTGGTAAAAAATCACCAATAAATTCAATTGATCTATCCGATTTGAATTTAAGTCGGATGACAACGAGTTTGGAGAATTTTAAAAATTTAACCGATTTAAATTTATCAAATAATAAATTATTTGAAATAAATAAATTAAATAAACGAATTGTAAATTTAAATTTAAGTTATAATAAATTAGGTTCAAGTAAAATATCAAAAGTACCACAATATGTAGAACATTTAGATTTATCACATAATCAATTGACACATATACCAAGAGATCTAATGCGATTGACGAGATTGAAAAAATTAGAACTAACTGGGAATCCGATAAATTGTAATTGTGAGACCATCGAAGTTAGGAATTGGCTGCAAGAGCATCATGTTTGGTCGGATCGACATGTTAAATGTGCATCGCCGATACAATATCGAGAGCGTAGTTGGTTACAAGTCAAGCAAACGGATGTATGTGATAAAGTAAAAACAAAAAGTGGATATATTTGGAGTACATCAACAGATGAAGACGATGATTTGATGTTTGCTGATAGTCCAGTTATTGATGATGGAGGATCTGGAGAACATCTAATTGATGACGAAATCGATTATATGCCTGTAAGTAAAAAACTTGGATCTATACCTGCAGTAGGCCTTGATTATGATGGATCAACTTTTGATGGATCTGGATTTGGTGTGATTTCAAAAATTTCATCAATTGTTTCCAAGCATTTAAATATAATTGATGAACAAGATGAAAATGGTAGTGGAAGTGGGAGTGGAATATTTCCGATTATTATCGATTCTAATTCATCTGCTCCGCGACTGTTTGAAGATGATAACAATTCAACTTATGTTTATGAAAGTCCTGGCATATTTGTTCACGAAGTTACGGAAAAAACATTGTTTGGAGGACGAATTAAAACTGTTGATAGTGCACCAAAACCAAAAGAAGATGTTGAAAACGTTGAAGGAATACCACCAACATCTGATATAAAACAAGGTAGTATACTAGCAACAGGGGATCCAACTGATAAAAATAAAGACGATGAAAACCAAGGAGTTTATATTTTGTTGGCGGTTATAGCAATCCTATTTGTATCATTATTAGTATTTGTTGCGTTTAAACGAAGTCGAAAACCAGCATCCAAACGAACATATGATCCAGAAGCTGCATCAAATCGTGGAACAGAGCTTAAACCAATGGATAAAAATAATTTAGGAAAACCATCCGAATTTATGCCGTTGATGGGCGAAAAACCAGTTGAGAAACCAGTCAATGCCGTCGATGCACCAAAGTTAAATTCCTTTAAACCAATCAAATCAGATGAAGATGTAATACGAAAACCTCTTTTAGATCAAGAGAAACCATTACAAAACGGCCAACAAAAATCACCCTCAAAAGCAAGTTTATATGAAAACGAAAACCCAGAAAACAATAATATTCAAACAACTCCCAACGAGAATCATGATTCCCCAACAATAGAAAATAACGATGTGGAACGATCACCAACACCTCCAGTTCCAGCATCGCGTACACACATTCCTATTGTTCCTGTTCATCAAACACCAGAAAAAACACCAAATGGTGTTCATCATCCTAATATTGAACCGAACAATAATAACACTAGTGATGATGAAGTATTTCATCCAGCTGAATCACCTGAAGAGTCACAACATGAGCCCGCAGCTAATCACGAAAAACCAAAATCACCATTATTAAATCCATCACGTTATAGTCCGGTGTACTCACCTGAAACAGGACGTGTGAAAGTTAAACTAACAACAACACCAAAGCCTAAAACACCATTACTTGTAAATAGAAGTCGATCGAATGCGGGCGACATAATTCTAACAACTAGTCCTGAGTTATCAAGAAAATAATTATTTTCAAAAAAATATTATAAATATAAATAAATAATTAATTAATATAATTAATTAATTTTTTATAAAATAAGAAAAATAACATTAAAAAAAAACAGATAAACAAATACTATTTTAATTTTTAATTTTAATTAGGTTGTTTTAGTAGTAATTTTAATAAATTAATTAATTATTATAATTTAATGTAAATACAGTGACTTCCAAAATTCTGCTTAAAAGTCTTAAAGATTTTAATTTAATTAAAATTGATAGGCATTTATACAATTTGTGCTATTATATTTTTTTGTTAATTTTTTTTTTTTGTAAATTTGATTTTGTATAATTTAATTAAAAAACAAATGTTAATTTAATGTAAAGATAAAGAAAAACAAACAATGAAAGATTTATAGAAATAAAAATATTTTAATATAATTGAATATCGTTTATCGAACTGTTTGAGAAAGAAGCTTTAACTCTCTTAGTGGTAAGTAAAAGAAAATCTTCCTTTATCTTTCATATTCATTTTTTAATTTTGAAAAAAAAAACGGAGCAACCATAGGCTTAGTCTCAAAAAGATTTAGATTTTAAAAAGTATAGGTTAACCCTTAAATATTTTGCAAGGTTTTGTCGATATTTTAGTAAAAAAAATTTGAAACAAATATACTGGAATGAAGTAATGATTGCAAAGTAATCAAAACTAGTTGTGGCGATCTAGCTTTAATAATATTATAGTGTTGATTGCGATTAGCTTTAAATAATTTTTGATAGTGGTAACGCCTAGCCAACGAGTTGATAGTTACAATAGAATTAATACAGTTTTTCTCATTCTTAGTTGTCGGTTTTGGTTTTAGTTGTCACAATATTTGCCATTACTATGGCGACACAACACGGGGTTTTAATATTATCCGCCGCAACACTTTTCTCCCTAGTTGCCGTCATCACTAGGTTTTTCCGCCACTCATTCGTGTTCCCAGCAGTTTCAGCAAGTCCACCTGAACCTGAGGAAACTGCTGAATCTTCCGGACCCCAAACTTTCTCATATACTGAAGACCAGCTTGAGGCACTGGTTGCGGATCGATGCCGCTTTGGCACGATTGAACCATGGAGGTCCTATTTCAAATCCTCCAACTTCTGCTCCGTCTCCCCTACCATCTCCAGCTACTTTTTCGGCAACTATGCCACAAGCTGACCAAGTAGCTATCGAAATTTCTCCTTTCTGGTCTGAAACACCAGACCTTTGGTTCATTATCCTAGAGGTGCAGTTCTTGTTGGGAAACATCAAGTACCAACACACTAAGTATGGTCATCTACTTAGTATGATCACTCCCACACTGGCAAAATTAGTCAGTGATATCTTGGTAAAGCCTGACCAAGATTTCCCTTACGATAGGCTCAAAGAGGCTCTTCTAGCCCGCCTATCCAGCAGCACTTCAAACCATTAAAAAAGTTTTATGTGGTATGGACCTTGAGGATAAAAAGCCCTCACAACTCTTACTGGGTATGACTGCTGTATCCCGAAATACCTTTCAAGAGGAAACTCTTAAACTTATTTGGATGGAAAAACTTCCACCCACTGTTCGAGCTACTATCTTGGTACTCAAAACTAGTTTACTAGTTAACAGCCGAGATAGCAGACAATGTTCTCACTTCCCTAAGGGGAGCTCAGTTCCATGTGGTATCTAACCCTGTCGCTTCTTCTCTTCCTTCTTCTTCTACCTTAAGTGAAATCATGACACTTGAGGAAAAATTCAAAAAACTGGGGGCACAAAACGTGCAACTCCTCAATGCCATTCAAAGGAAAGATGTCTCCCAACGTCCTCACCAATATCGGAGTAGATCTAAGGATCGAAACGATAACCGCAACGAACATTTGAATAGCTCTCCATCGCCACCACGGTCCAGGTCGCGAGTTCAAATGTATGATGGTGCCTGCTACTACCATCATACTTTCCAGTGAGATGCAAACAAATGCGCTCCAGAGTGCAAACATATTTTCCAAAGTACTCTGACTCCTCTGCCTCTACTTCTACAAAAAACAAATAGACTCTTTAATTGTGACGGAATGTGAAGACAGTAACTCCCAACCCCGTCTTCTGGTCCTTGACGTTTCTTCGCGTAAGAATTTCCAATGAGATACAGGTGCCGAAGTTTCTGTTATTCCCGCTACTGTGGAGGAAAAACTTCTCAGAAAATCAGACTTCTTCCTCTACGCCGCTAACGCAACTAAGGTTAGCACGTATGGTACACGAACTCTTAATCTAAACATTGGTCTCGGACGAGCGTTCTGTCAGACCTTTGTTGTCGCTGATGTTACCATACCTATTCTCGGAGCTGTTTTTCTAAATAAATATGGTCTTTTAGTGGACATCAAAAACCGACGTCTTGTCGATCCACTAACCTTCTTATTCACTTTGGCTAAAATCTCCACTTCTCCTGCACCTTCTCTTACAATGACCAACGATTCTGTTAATATCGAAATTATCGATATTCTCAAAAATTTCAAGGACTTAACGTCCAAAAATTAACGCCACTATCGACAAACCTGTGAAACATAACGTAACTCACGTTATTGAAGCACATGGTCCTCCCATTTCATGTAGGTATCGTCGACTTGCTCCTGACAAACTGGCCATCGCAAAGACGGAATTTGACGTTATGTTATCCCAAGGAATTTGTCAACCTTCTAACAGTCCTTGTCCTCCTCTCCATCTCGTTAAAAAGAAGAACGGCGAGTGGCGACCTTGCGATGACTACCGTGCTCTGAATAATGTCTCTACTCCTGATAAATATTCTATTTCACATAATCAGGATTTTTCGCATCAACTTCATGGATGCAAAATTTTCTCCACTATCGATCTCGTCCGCGCATATCATCAAATTCCTATTGATGAGCGCGATATTGCAAAAACTGCAATTTCAACTCCGTTTGGACTCTTCGAATTCGTTCGAATGACTTCCGGATTGCGAAACGCTGCGCAATCCTTCCAACGGTTTATGTACTCCCTTCTCCGTGACCTTAAATTTGTTTTCATCTACATAGATGACCTCCTTATTGCTTCTGAAATCTTTGAGGAACATCTCAAACATCTCAGGAATGTTTTCGAGCGTCTTTCCGATGCTGGTCTCATTATCAACGTTGATAAATGCAACTTTGCTAAAACCAACGTTGACTTTCTCGAACATTCCATTGATTCAACAGGAATCAAACCAACTGCTGAACGTGTCGATGCTATAACGCGTTGTGAATGTCCCGAAACAGTAATGCAACTCCGCCGTTTCCTTGGAATGATAAATTTCTACCGCCGACTCATTCCTCACGCTGGTGGCAATTAAGCCATTCTTAACGATTTCCTTAAACGTTCCAAAAAGAATGACAAACGTGTCATTCAATGGTCCGAAGACGCCATTCTAGCCTTCGACTTATGCAAGCAGCAACTCAGTGAGACTACAACTCTTTCTCACCCCTCACACTCTGCTCACCTTGCCGTTATGGTCGACGCTTCCGACAGGCACTTGGCGCCGTTGTTCAACAAAAAATTGACGATTGTTGGACACCTTTTAGTTTCTTTTCTGTGTGACTTAATGAAACGCAACAGAAATACAGCGCTTATGATCGCGAACTCCTTGCAGCTTACTCTGCAATCAAACATTTTCGGTATCTCCTTGAAGGTAGAATCTTCACTCTCTTCACCGATCATAAGCCACTCGTCTACGCTTTGTCGCAGAACCCTGCCAAAGCTAGTCCTCGCCAATTCCACCATTTAGATTTTATCAGTCAATTTACGACTGATATTCGCCACATTTCTAGAATCGATAATGTAGTCGCCGACACACTTTCTTGTATCGAGCAAATATCAATTCCAGAAAACATTAACTAGGATTAAATTGCTTACGCTCAGTTCAACGATAACGAACTAAAGGAATTAGTGGACACTAGTTCCACACTTCAATTCCGATCCTTTCCAGTATCGTTTGGCAATTCTAGTGCAAAACTATTTTATGCGATACCTCTACTGGTAATCCACGCCCCTTTATTTCATAGCAATTTCGTCAATCCGTTTTCGACAGTCTCCACAATTTATCTCACCCAGGAGTCCACAGTTCTGCCAAACTACTTGCAGAAAAAGTCATTTGGCTATCAATTGAAAAAGATGCACGACAAATGGCACAGAACTGCGTGGCTTGCCAAAAGGCAAAAGTTTCTCGCCACACTCAATCTCCATTAGGTAATTATCCTCAAACTTCTCAGAGATTTTCCGAGATTCATATGGACATTATTGGTCCACTTTCTACCGCTGAGGACAAACGCTGTTGTGTCACAATTATTGACAGATATACTCGATGGCCTGAAGCCATTCCTATCTCGGATATCACAGCTGAAACAGTAGCATCAGCTCTCTACTCAAATTGGATTTCTCGTTTCGGAGTACCTTCAGTAATTGTCACTGATCAGGGCGTCTAATTTGAATCCAATCTCTTCAAGGAGTTGTAAAAACTTGTCGGTTTTGAACGTAAACGCACTACAAGTTACAATCCAAAATGTAACGGACTAATCGAACGTTGGCACCGAACTCTAAAATCCGCGATAATGGCATACGACAGAACAGACTGGACAAGAATTTTACCGTCAATACTACTTGGTTTACAAACCACTTTCCGTGAAGATTTCCAATCTTCATCGGCTCAGCTCGTCTACGGTACTAACATACGTCTTCCTGGAGAATTTTTTAGCCAAAATTCCAACTCCACTCCTCAATCTGATTTTGTTTCACAATTGAAACAACATTTTGATCACCTTCGTCCCGCCATTGCATCAAGACACACTTCTCCTAAAGTTTTCACATCTAAAAATCTTCAGTCTTGTTCGCATGTCTTCTTACGTACGAACTTAGTACGTAAAGCACTACAACCGCCATACGAAGGTCCTTTCCAAGTCATCAGTCGCGATGATAAAAATTTCGTTATTGACCGTAAAGGTCAACACATGCGAGTTTCAATCGACAGATTAAAACCTTGCTTTAGAGAACAATCTGAAGATGATTTAACTCAAAACTCCCCTACTTTGAGAACTGATCTCTGTCACGCAGACGAAACTTTGTCTTCTACAGATATTGTCCATTCTACTCCTTCGGACACATTCCAGTCTTCTCCTTCTACCTCCGCAGAAACAAGACAGCGCGACGCTAAGGCTACTTTATCTACTAAAAGGGTTAGATTTGACCCCATTCCTCAACAACAAATATTCCACCCTGCATCTACAACCACGCGAGCAGGCAGAACCACTCGTACCCCTACTCGCTTCCTTCGTGCTGTAGCACCATAATATTTCTATATCGTCTCATCTTCGATGATACTAGGGGGCAGTGTTTGTGGCGATCTAGCTTTAATAATATTATAGTGTTGGTTGCGATTAGCTTTCAATAATTTTTGATAGTGGTAACGCCTAGCCAACGAGTTGACAGTTACAATAGAATTAATACAGTTTTTCTCATTTTTGTTTCGCAATAAAAAAGAAGTTTCCTGAATATATTATAAAAATGTTATCGTTTTAAAGCTTAAAGATGTATTTCAAAATAAATGTAACATCTTAATACAGAAATATAAAGTTTTAGTGTAAATGTAAATGTCATATGTTTTTGATTAATCTAATAAAAGTTTACCGACTGCATTAATATTTTTCTGCCAAATTTTATTCACATTTTAATCGAAGGGAAAAATAAAACAAAGTTAGTCTGCTGATATTACAGAAACTATAAATAGTATTCTTTGCATGATTGATGTTTTGGCTGATATATGAAGAAATAGTTGGAATACTCAACTTTACACTACACTGATCTACACGTCTCTACTCTGCATTACCAAATACAGCATTACTCTACTATAAACTATAGCATATTAAAGCTATATAGTAAATAAGACGATTACTAAACAAAACTGGCCTTAAATCGGTGAATCCGAATGAATCTGCATTTTGCTCTACTAAATATGCTGGCATTCCGGACGAGCTGTTCGATTAAGCTCAAGCGTCTCCAGCTCCTCTTTCAGTTGATATGTCATTCGCCAAAATTTGTGGCAACTCATTTTCCTGAATTTAAAAAATTATAGGTTAACTTCTTGCCTTGATTTGAACAAAGACGCTGGAATGAAACTCTGGATTATCAAGTATTCAAAATTATGTCAAAACAATACGATTACTAAATAAAACTGGCCATAATTCGGTGAAACCCAAGAAATCGGCATTTTGCCACACAAGATGATATTACCCCACTAATATCCATAGTTGCTCTTACAGATTCAATAAAACGAAAAAATTAAACTACGAAAACTAACAATCTGTAATATCTATAGATTCCTATCCGTCTATGTATTACATCAACGTTTGACGTCACATTTGTTTTGACCGGCTTCTTTAGACTAAAATGTTATGTCGTAAGAAAATGTACTAATTATCATCATTTTGGCTATCAACTTTTTATTCATGACATAAACCAAGTCGAATTTTATTTAATTAATATTTTAGTACAGTTTCATTTTGATTAAAACAAAAACAGATTCATTTAGGCTAAGAACTTTAATAATTGTTATAAATAGTTTTATAGTGTAAAATAAAATTAGTACAAATACTACATTGGAAAGATGTCACTAGCATAAAAAAGCTTAGTTTTTGGTTTAAATCCTAACTGTTATAATTTTTTTTTAAAAATCACTTTCTTTGTGTCTTTGATAATGAACTAACGGTTCTGCATTCATATTCGTATGATTATCACGATAACGTTTACCATTATTGTTGTTTCTAGAATCGGGTTCAACCACCAGATTATTTGGATCTTCATAAATTTTAATCGAATCTGTATTTGATCTAGAAGGTCTTGAGTTTAAATTAAACGATACTAAATTTTTTCTTCGTCTCTGAGAGTATGGACTCGTTTCGGTTGTCGGATAATCAGAGGTTGTACTATTTGTTACAAGTGGTGTTGTTGGAGGAGATGGTAATGGAGTATCTTGAATGTTGGTTCCGTTTCGATGATTCAATCTTAAAATATCTGTTGAATGATAGTGAATTGAATTTGATTCCGATGATCGAGGGTTTTCGTTTGTAGGAATAACTTCAGATGTTTGATTGCTTCCGTTGGAAGTTGTTTCAGGTGAAGTTAAACTATTAACTGTATTTATGTTGTTATTGATTTCAGCTTGATGATTAAGTGGAGAAACTGTGTGTTGTAGATTAGAGTTTCTTACTAGTCTCGATGTTCGTCGACGATTAGGATCAGATCGAAGACTTTCACGAACAGATAAAATTTCTTCACTCCGACAACGACATTGTCTTCTAAGAGGTGGTAGATCATCATTATCATTTTCGTTTTCTTTTGATTTTTCATATTTTCTTCGTGTCGTTAGTTCATCCAATGACGCAAATGATCCGTCTAATTTCGGTAGTAGAATTGCATCTTCGTAGCATGGTGGGCATGATTCTCGTGCATCGGGCGCATTCAGTTGAGCTTCTTGTTCCATTCTCATTCTATTTTGACGTGTTCTGAAGAATAAAAATTTAAATAAATTAATTTAAATCGATATTTTATTGTTTAACTTACATATCTCGTTGTTCTTCTAAATTTCTTACTCTTTCTTCCTCATTCCTTGCCAGCTTCCTTCCTTCAATGCAACGTTTTATGCTCATTATGAAACAAACACCTCCGCTAAATACTATTATTCCCACCATCATAAATGACCAAACTTTTTCGGTGTTAGACATTCCCCGACTTATTGGATACCATGTTGACCAACATGCTGATTCCCATGTTTGTCCATAGTAGTTTTCAGGTGAAACACATTTTACCAAATCTCGATCAACTATACGATGATATGGATTCATTAGATTGGAATATAAATCAAAGAATTCTGGATCTTCACAGACACAACGCCATGGATTGTCACCCAGTGAAACTTCACGTAAATAGTTGTTGGTGTTAAAAAATTGTATCTGTGGTGGTGCTGTTAGACGATTACCGGAAAGCACAAGCTTGGCAAGCTCTGGAAAGTTGTGAAATGTTGTGTTACGAAGTGATGTGATTCTGAAAAGTAAAGAAAAAGAGCTTAATTTATAGTTCCAGAGACAATTTGAAAGATCGCCTTAGGTAGAGTCATAAAAATCTAATGTCTACGTAAATCTAAATGTTTGTTATTCGATTTGTTTCAAATCTGTCCCGATGTCCCAGTAAACATTGGCATCGTTTTATGTTCCACAGACATGCTGTGCCAAATTTCAATATCACAGTGTAACAGTTGTAAGGAATGGTGTCATCTCAAGAACTGCTCAGGCCTTACCACATATAAGCAATGGACCAAAAACTATATAGCGCCATGTTGCCAGACATCAAGTAAACAGTCAAGCAGGATCTTGCACCAGAACACAATGCGAATGAACACACATTCGGAAGCCCCAAAGCGATGTGAAAGTAATGCAATTAAATTGCAATGGTCTATTATGCAATAGTCATGTGTGCAATAATGATATTCTAGTCGCGGTTCTACAAGAAACCAAACCAAATGCTAGATCTAAAATTAGTTCAGTAAATTATTTGTGATATAACATCACCCCGATGGAAAATCTCCCATCAAGAATAATATAAGAACTGAATCTAAAAAATTATGGTGCAAATTATGAAACTTTTTGCAATCCATACAATTTTAGAGCGATCTAGTTTCGAACCAATGAGAAAATTTTTAAACTTTAAAAAAGTTTATCATTCTCATCAGGGCTAGCCGACTAGAAAAACTCTACCAAAAAATGTTAACGCTAATGATTATAAACCAAAAATTAGGTTACAACTCTAGCGAAGTGTAAAAACAAAAAATTTACATAAACATACATTTAATAAATTCAGGTTTAGTCAATTAATTTCTCTGGTGATCACTGTTTTGTTATACTCTAGATTTTCTAGTATTGAATAACAAAATTGTATCTGTGAGAAGAAGATGACTAGTCTTCACTTGTGTCTATTGACACATGATCAACAATTAATTCAGTAAATTATTTGTGATATAACATCACCCCGATGGAAAATCTCCCATCAAGAATAATATAAGAACTGAATCTAAAAAATTATGGTGCAAATTATGAAACTTTTTGCAATCCATACAATTTTAGAGCGATCTAGTTTCGAACCATGAGAAAATTTTTAAACTTTAAAAAAGTTTATCATTCTCATCAGGGCTAGCCGACTAGAAAAACTCTACTAAAAAATGTTAACGCTAATGATTATAAACCAAAAATTAGGTTACAACTCTAGCGAAGTGTAAAAACAAAAAATTTACATAAACATACATTTAATAAATTCAGGTTTAGTCAATTAATTTCTCTGGTGATCACTGTTTTGTTATACTCTAGATTTTCTAGTATTGAATAACAAAATTGTATATGTGAGAAGAAGATGACTAGTCTTTTGTTATTCAATTAAGTTATTAAGTTATTAAGTTATTATTCTAGTTATTTTGTTATTCAATACTAGAAAATCTAGAGTATAACAAAACAGTGATCACCAGAGAAATTAATTGACTTAACCTGAATTTATTACATGTATTTTTATGTAAATTTTTTGTTTTTACACTTCGCTAGAGTTGTAACCTAATTTTTGGTTTATAATCATTAGCGTTAACATTTTTTGGTAGAGTTTTTCTAGTCGGCTAGCCCTGATGAGAATGATAAACTTTTTTAAAGTTTAAAAATTTTCTCATTGGTTCGAAACTAGATCGCTCTAAAATTGTATGGATTGCAAAAAGTTTCATAATTTGCACCATAATTTTTTAGATTCAGTTCTTATATTATTCTTGATGGGAGATTTTCCATCGGGGTGATGTTATATCACAAATAATTTACTGAATTAATTGTTGATCATGTGTCAATAGACACAAGTGAAGACTAGTCATCTTCTTCTCACAGATACAATTTTGTTATTCAATACTAGAAAATCTAGAGTATAACAAAACAGTGATCACCAGAGAAATTAATTGACTAAACCTGAATTTATTACATGTATGTTTATGTAAATTTTTTGTTTTTACACTTCGCTAGAGTTGTAACCTAATTTTTGGTTTATAATCATTAGCGTTAACATTTTTTGGTAGAGTTTTTCTAGTCGGCTAGCCCTGATGAGAATGATAAACTTTTTTAAAGTTTAAAAATTTTCTCATTGGTTCGAAACTAGATCGCTCTAAAATTGTATGGATTGCAAAAAGTTTCATAATTTGCACCATAATTTTTTAGATTCAGTTCTTATATTATTCTTGATGGGAGATTTTCCATCGGGGTGATGTTATATCACAAATAATTTACTGAATTAATTGTTGATCATGTGTCAATAGACACAAGTGAAGACTAGTCATCTTCTTCTCACAGATACAATTTTGTTATTCAATACTAGAAAATCTAGAGTATAACAAAACAGTGATCACCAGAGAAATTAATTGACTAAACCTGAATTTATTAAATGTATGTTTATGTAAATTTTTTGTTTTTACACTTCGCTAGAGTTGTAACCTAATTTTTGGTTTATAATCATTAGCGTTAACATTTTTTGGTAGAGTTTTTCTAGTCGGCTAGCCCTGATGAGAATGATAAACTTTTTTAAAGTTTAAAAATTTTCTCATTGGTTCGAAACTAGATCGCTCTAAAATTGTATGGATTGCAAAAAGTTTCATAATTTGCACCATAATTTTTTAGATTCAGTTCTTATACTAAAATTAGTGATAATATCTGTGATTTTAGAATTATAAGGCTGGATAGAGGGAAGGACAAAGGTGGTGCCTTGCTTTTATCATTCACAAAACCTTTATTTTCCGTATAACCATGTCACCGGCAGTACCGGGAACTGATAATCACCTAGAACAACTGGGTATCATAATAAAATCCGGAAACACTGAGATAACACTAGTCAATATTTAAATACCACCTGTAAGCTGTGATAGAGGCTATGGACCGTCCATAGGACACCTTTTTTATACTAAAGACTGTCTAATTCTCGGAGATGTGAATGCTCACCATGGTCTATGGCACTCACACCTGAACACTGATTTACGAGGTGAAAGCATTGCTGATCAAACTGACGGCTCCAACTTTGGAGTCCTCAACGAACCACAACCAACAAGAGTAACAAATAACTCGTATTCTTCCCTTGCCAGCATGTCACTAATGCCAATTGCTGAATGGAGAACTGAAATATCATTAGGATCAGACCACATGCCGAGCATACTCACCTTAAGCCGTTCAATTAACCAAATAAAGTCCGAGAAGAAAACATGCATTAATTTTAACAAAGCTGACAAATTTTACTGAAATAGAATTCAGTAAGCAATTTTAACCACTTGACGCCCTCTCTGGGGAGAAAAAATTCAGAGAAACTTTTAATAAAGCCAGATCTCGCTTCCTTCCAGTCGTCAGAATACAAAATATGAAACAAAACCTCCCACAGGAAGCTTGTGCTCTTTCAACATTAAGAGATGACATTCGCAAAGCAGATCCAACCAATACTAGAATTAAAGAACTAAACAACCAAATAAATGAGCTAGTTACGGAACACAAACGTAATAAATGGAGAGAGCTAGTGAGTAAGTCAAACTTTGACCAAAGCAAAAGTCTCTGGAAGGTTATAAAAGGCTTAACGCATCCTCGACAACTGGATAATAACGGCATGATCTCCTTCTATGATATCCCAACCGAAAACCAAAGAAAATGCACTACCAAATTTAATACACAGTTTACAGAAAAGCCAAGTAAACATGAAAAGAAAACAAGGTTAGTACTGAAACATCTGCGCAAAGTAAATACAAAACATCTAGCTAGAGGATATCACATTCGCCGAAGAAGAAGTTGAGAATGCTATAAAGAAAACTAAGCCATCCAAAGCTATTGGATCGGACGGCATCTCATCCATCTTGCTAAAACACATTGGACCCAAAGGATTGAACTTTCTCACTACTACACTCAATACATCGCTAAATACTCTTCAGATACCAAACATCTGAAAAACAGCTAGAACAACCCCCATCTTGAAACCTGGAAACCTGAAGAGACGGGAGAATCTTACAGACCGATCTCCATCCTTTCATCGGTTGCAAAACTGATTAAAGCACTTCTGTTATCCAGATCTTGCAATTTGGCGCCCCACAAACATGGCTTTAGGACAGCACATAGTACAACCACCGTTCTTCACAAGATGCAAGACCAAATCAGTGATGGATTAAACCAAAAACCTTGTGGCAGAACAATATTAGTTGCGCTCGACCTATCAAAAGAATTCGACACAGCGTCGCACGCCAAACTATTAAATGATATTGTGACGATTATGGAAGACGATAGAACACAACACTATCGAGAAAATCACTATCACTACATCTTTCGAGAAAATTCTTCTAATAGAAATGCAAAAATCAATAAAACCAAATCAACGTAACAAAAGTAAACATTTAATAGGAAGTATTTGTTTTATCGAATAAGGATTGGCTAACGAAATAAAAATTGGTAAATAAAACAATTGAAAAGAATAGATTTCACACCTAGGTGTCAATATTTGAAGATCGTCTTATTGTTGATAAAAGGAAGGAAAAAAAGGGTGTGTTCTAGAATATTACAGTAGTATCGAGGCTATTTCATGTAGTATATATAAAAGGTGTTTTTCGAGGATACGAGAAGTATAAAATGGTTAGCGATACAAAAAGTATAAAAATTTAGCAGTGATAAAGGCGAAGTAAAATTAACAGTGTTATAAGTAGAAAGTTAAAAGTGATATTGTGAACAAGTATAAAAGAATTATAAGTGGTGAAATATTGTTAGTACAAGAAGAACTAAAAGGGGAATAGTAATAGGAGAAATATTTTTATTGTAAAATCTTGAACGAATAAAATTATAACGTTTAGAAAATCCATTGTGTTTTATATTTCCTGATTTAGTGATCAAACTAAATAATTGTAGCTCGGCTAGAAACGTTACAATATATTTAACACCAATATACCAGGTTAAATAAAGCGTTGGTTGTGCAACTACCTAAGAGGTCAACAAACATACGTTGAGTTCCGTAACTCCAAATGTAGGATCAGAGTGCTCAAACAAGGAGTTCCACAAGGTGGAGTTCTCCCACCTTCACTATTTAATCTCTACCTAAGCAGCTTACCTACACCACCAGAAGGAATAACCATCACGCTATATTCAGATGACTGCACGGTGCTTGCAACCTGGAACAACTCACTAATATTCTAAACACCTAACTTAACATCCTAAACGAATGGTTTAAAACCAGAAAACTGAAATTTTCCACCGAAAAGTCCACATATACACTTTTCACCACACGAACGAAGGAGGTGAACACAACACTCAACATCTGCATGGACAATGTGCTTATTCTCACGGTAAAAAATCCGAGACTGTTGGGAGTCACATTCGATCCACTACCAAAATTCAATGCTCATGCTCAACAGGTGAACGTAAGATTGAAAAATAGTTCTGGCAGTATATGGGGGAAAGATAAAGAAACAATAATAACAACATACAAAGCAATAGGAAGACCTATTTTGAATTATGCTGCACCCATATGGACGCCTCAAGTTGCTGACACCCACTGGAATAAGTTACAAGTAACACAAAACGCAGCGTTGCGAACAGCAACCGGATGTCATTTGATGGCTCACCAAGATCAACTGCACCAGGAATGTAACATATTGCCGGTCCGTCAATACAATGAAATGCTCACCAAACAATATCTATGGGGCTGTCACAAAGAGCAATATCCCAGCAACGACACTTTATCCACAACCAAACCACCTAGAGACATAAGACGTACTGCGAAATGCTTCTTAAGTGTTAGCAGAAACAGTGCAATAACAGGTAACATTGACGAGCTTACGTATAAAACGAACTTAAAAACACTACACACGAAGATTGTTGAGGACACATTAAAGAACTACGCTTCAAATCTAGTTCTCCAGGGTAAGCTGCCACAGGTCGCTGGAGAAGAGGTCAAACTGCCACGCAGCACCAAATTCACTCTAGTGCAGTTAACATCCGGTTGGTCACGCATCTTAAATAACTATATGAACCGAATTGACCACAACATTGTTGACAAGTGAGGGAACGCCACATGATGCAGACCACCTATTTAATTGTCCAGGAAAACCAACCAACTTGACGAAGGAAGATTTGTAGTACCGCCCAAGAGCAGTAGCAGAGTTTCTGAATCTGAACATGGAGCTGGAGGGTAAGCACCGCACCGTTGCTACAGCAAAACAAAATGTAGAATATATTTCATTTGTACTCATGCACCTTGTGATTCTGGAAACCAAAAATTTAGTCTTATGACCCATACAACAAACTAACATTGGTGCAAAAACAAAGCCAAACTTATTACAATCTTGAATCTACAGCGGTGCAGATATAACAGTGCAGCCTGGAAGTTAACAGTCAGATCCTTTGGCTCATATTGACTCCAACTGTACCATGGGTTTTTATTAAGAAAATCTTGAAACATAGTTTTTAAGCCCGACCATTAACGAGGTAATAGTAATCCTGAAAAATTAAGGCACTAACCTGTGTTCAGTGTTCGTATAGCTTGTTTATCCAAACCTACAAAGCTTAAGGAAAAAGGTGTGGAAACAGGTTAGCATTCACTTATACGCTCATATATAATTCTATTCAATATTAGGTATATTCAATGACCAAATTCTGTGTTATAGAAAGAATAATCAATATAGACCTGACGCGATTGATTGAATTCTAGTAGATTTGAATGTGAAATGTTACAGTTTAAATTGATTAAATGTTCATAGGAAAATCATTAGTGTTGGTTTTTCGCTCGTAATTTTTTAAAGGAAACACAAAACAGTCGGATTTTAAACCATCCATTTTTGACATTTAGTCATTCATTGGTAAGGTAACCATACGTCCCGCTTTTGGCAGGACCATCCTGATTTTTAAAAATGTGTTACCTCGACAAGGTAAGAAATTACGGAAAACGGGAAGAAATTTATGGTTTTAGCCTAAATCACAATACAAATGGAGAAAAAATGGTTGAAACATTTCATCATTTTGAAACAAACCATCCCGAGCAGAAATTTGTCAGGTCTCAAGTAAGGTCCTGATCAGGTTTGCCGTAGTCCGGATCAGGCATTGGTAGGGCAGCCTGATTGAGCCCTGATCATGAGTGTGGGCCCTGATCGCTTGGGCCCTGATCGCTTTTGCACTATCAGGTCCTGATTGGGATTACCGGATCAGACCCTGATTGGGATAATCGGATCAGGCCCAGATTGGGATATCCGGACCAGACCCTGATATATATTTATACATTATATACATAAATTAATCAAATTAAGATAAAAAAATTACAATGGAAAAAATTAAAACATACATACCACCTTAATCACTATTATTATAGAATTTTAGCCGAGAAGCGATAACTAAAACATATTTGAAACGATTTTAACTATATATTTCTAAAATGGATAATACTCTAGTGAATTTTAAACAATTGAAATTTTAGCTAGGTGTCAAACCTGATCAGGGCCGGATATATTCAAATAAGGCTAACCCTAAAAGGGTATTTTAAATCAGGCCCGGAACAGGCCCACATCAGATTGCCCTAATAGGGATTGCCCTTGTAGGACTGACCAGGCCCTGTTCACGCCCTGACTGTATTCAGGTTTTCCCTAACTAATATCTGCTCGGGATGTAATTGTGGAATACGCGCTGTCCATGATGCCGGGAAGAAATTCTGCAACTGGATACGGTTTTTTCTACGGTAGATAAAGAGTGGACATCACAAAATCACAATTAAGTGTTGAGACTTTGAAAGTCGTTTAATAAATGAAATATAATTTAACAAGTTCTGTAATTTAACGAGTTCTGATTAAATGGTTGATGAGCTGCCATTATAATGTTGTTGAGTTGTGAGCATATTTAGAAAAAATTCATGTTATTTATTTGCTTTGTAATTAGAAAAAAAAATTTTAAATCTCATTAGAGAAATAATAAAACAAAACAATTCATTTTGTTAATCAGCTCAATTGTGATCGTACAAGTAAAATATACAAAATGCCGTGCAATTTATAAAATCAAGGTTATTGATTTGTTTTGTGTAAATTATAATACTAAAATTTTAATCTCATTCGAGAACTAAGAAAAGAAAATCATTGTTAGTTCAATTGTGATAGTACAAAAAAAAACAAAATACGAAATACCTTGTAATTATTTAAAGAGCAATCATTAAAATTATTTGTCTCAGAAAGAGATGATGACATTACGATTAGCCTAAATTAACCTCTAGTGAATTAATCAATTAGTTTATGTGGTGTCTGTAGGATATATAGTAAATAAAAAAATTATTTAAGTTTTTTTGTTCAAAAAGAAATAAAAATTGATTGAACCCAATACACAACCTCTACAATCGTGGTTTCGTTTTTGAGTCCGCATCATAACATCGAAAAATCAAATCGTCGAATCATCAGAAATCACAAAACTGAAAGTTCATACCACTAAATTTCATATCATCCAAAGTTCATATCATCGAAAAATCATAGCATCGAAAGATCATATCACCGAAAGTTCATTAGGTACGTCGAAAAGTCATAGCACCGAAAGATCACATCACCGAGAATCAAATCATCGAAAATTTGATTCACGAAATCGAAAAATCATACCATCGAAAATCGTAATATCGAAAAAAAATCATATGATCGAAATATCATTACATCGAAAATATTCGAAATTGATCATAAAATCAAAAATTTAATTTTTTTTTTCAAAATATAAAAATATTCCAAAAAATATCATAAAATCAAAAATTTAAACTTTTTTAAAATTCTAAGCAATCCGAATTTTGAAAAAGTCTAAATTTTTGATTTTATTATAATTTTTGGAATATTTTTAAATTTTGAAAAAAAATTTAAATTTTTGATTTTATGATAATTTTTAAAAATTTTAGGATTTTTGAAAAAAGTTTGAATTGTTTATTTTGTAATATTCTCTTGAATATTTTTGGATTTTGAAGAAAGTTGGTATTTTTGATTTTATTATAATATTTGAAATTTTTTGAAATCCATTCAATCAGGCTTCTTTTTTCCGGCAATGTATTTATATTATTTCGGTCTGAAAGACCTAAGTATTACATTCAAAAATGACAATGCAAAAATGAAATTCTTACCCCCACTTTTTTTTGTATTTCTCGACGTTTTAGGACCTACTGATTCTAAAAAAGCAAAAAAAAATGTATGTCTGTCTGCCGGTCGGTCGTCATTACCTACGAAATCTAGAAAAGAAAGATTTTTATCTATTTTTTTACCCAATTTTTTGAGAAAAATGAAATTAATTATTTGTTTGACATGAAATTTTATTATTATTATTGAGAGTTATGGCATTATAAGTTTGTCAAAAAGATATTGTCAAGTGTATCAAAAAAATGATTTCATTTGTTTTTTTTAGATAATTTTTTGGAAAAAAAATTTAGCTGTTTGTTTACGTATATATAATTGACCATGGAAATTTTTGAATTTGTTAAAGTTTTTGAAATATTTTTAGAATTCTGAAAAATTTTCAATTTTTGATTTTGTAAGAATTTTTGGAATACTTTTAGAATTTTGAAACATTTAAAATTTTTGATTTTATTATAATTTTTATAATTTTGGAAAAAGTTTTAATTTTTGATTTTGTTATAATTTATGCAATATTTTTAGAATTTTGTTTGCAAAAAGTTTGAATTTTTTATTTTATTTAAATTTTTCAATATTTTTGGAATTTTGAAAGAAATATGAATTTGTGATTTTGAAATATTTTCTCGAAACGATAAATGGAGAGGTTTTTGAGTAGTTTGCTGATTGTATAATCTTTATAATTTAATAAATAATTTAATCGTTATAATTTTCCGGCAACGTATTGATGTTTCGTGTTAGTTTTATAATAAATTTCTAAACAGAGATAAAAAAAATACTTGTACTTTAACAAAGAGTTATGTTCGATATACATCGCTGCCCAAAACTAAAAACCATGTCCCCATAAAAGTTTTTTGCCGAAAACTATATCAAAATCCTTAACCCAGACCGAAGTTTTGATAGCTCAGAGCTTAAGATTTCAGCCCCTCCATATTTTAATTATTTTTTTACCATTTTTGGAAAAAAATAAAACTACTTATTTGTATGACATGAAATAGAGAATTATGGTATTATAAGTTTGTCAAAAAAAGTTGCCAAGTGTGTCAAAAGAAAATTTTTTTTTGATTTTTTTACCCATTTTTGGGAAAAAATAAATTTAATTATTTGAATGACATGAAATTATTATTATTATTATTATTATTGAGAATTGTGGCATTATAAGTTTGTCAAAAAATAATGTGAAGTGTGTTAAAAATGATTTCATTTATTGTTTTAGCCAATTTTTTGGAAAAAAAATGTAGCTGTTTTTATGACGTAAATGTAATTGAAAATGAAATTGGACATGGAAATTTTTGAATTTGTCATAGTTTTTGAAATATTTTTGTTATTTTGAAAAAAGCTTGTTTTTTGGTTTTGTAATAATTTTGCAATATTTTTAGAATTTTGGAAAAAGTGTTAATTTTTGCAATATTTTTAGAATTTTGAAAAAAATAGAATTTTTTTACAAAAAATTTTTGAATTTTGAAAAAAGTTTCAATTTTTGATTTTGTAAGAATTTTTGGAATATTTTAACTTTTTTATTTTATCATAATTTTTGGAATTTTCAAAAAAGATTCAATTTTCGCAATATTTTTTGCAACACTTTTAGAATCTTGGAAAAAGTTTTAATTTTTGATTTTGTTAAAAATTTTGCCTTCGTACAAAGCTTTTGGTGAAAACTATATAAAAAGATGAAAAGAATTGATTTAAAAAAATTCCAAATATTATAATAAAATCAAAAATTCCAACTTTCTTCAAAATCCAAAAATATTCAAGAGAATATTACAAAATAAACAATTCAAACTTTTTTCAAAAATCCTAAAATTTTTAAAAATTTTCATAAAATCAAAAATTTAAATTTTTTTTCAAAATTTAAAAATATTCCAAAAATTATAATAAAATCAAAAATTTAAACTTTTTCAAAATTCTAAGCGATCCAAAAATTATTACAAAATCAAAAATTGAAACTTTTTTCAAAATTCCAAACATATTGCAAAAATTATAACAAAATCAAAAATTCAAACTTTTTCTAAGATTCTAAAAATTATAATACAATCATAAATTTCTATTTTCTTCAAAAGTTCAAACATATTCAAGAGAATATTACAAAATCAAAAATCGAAAATATTTTCAAAATTCTAAAGATATTGCAAAAATCAAAACAAAATAAAAACTTTTTAAAAATTCTAAAAATATTCCAAACATTAATCAAAAATCAAAGATTGAAATTTCAAAATTCAAAAAATATTGCCAAAATTATAACACAATCGAAAATTCAAACTTATTTTCCAACTGTTCCTGTTATTCAGAAGTCGTGGAATCACACAGAACAATTACAAAAGAAATATCTCTCTCTCATAATTACATTTTTTTTGAAAACGACATTTAATCTGCAACAACTTGATATTTCCCAATTGTTCCTATAAGTTGGGAGGAGTTGAAAATGGATAGAAACATGTCCTATTTCATGTTCAAATACATTTCAAGTCATACAAATAATTACATACTTAATTTTATTTTTTTGCAAAAAATTGAGTTAAAAAATAAATGAAAATCATCCTTTTGACACACTTGACAGTATTTTTTGACACACTTACAATACAATAATCAAGGTTCTGGTCCCACATATCAATGCCAACCATCAAGATTTCTCCACATTCAATGTTACTACTCGTAATCACTTAGAATGAACGAGTTTTGATTGATTTTGATTTTGCAATAATTTTAGAATTTCGGAAATAGTTTTAATTTTTGATTTTGTAAGAATCTTTGGAATTTATTAAAGAATTTCGAAAAACTTTAAATTTTTGATTTCATTATAATATTTGTAATTTTGAAAAAAATTTAAATTTTTGATTTTGTAGTAATTTTTGCAATATTTTTAGAATTTTGGAAAAAGTTTGAATTTTTAAGAATTTTTGGAATATTATTGGAATTTAGAAAAAGTTTAAATATTTGATTTTATTCTAATTTTTGGAATATTTTTGGAATTTTGAAAAAGTTTAATTTTATTTAATTTAACTATATTTTTGGAATTTTGATTATAATTTTCCGGCAACGTATTGATGTTTCGTGTTAGTTTTGTAATAAATTTCTACACAGAGATAAAACAATACTTGTACTTTAACAAAGAGTTATGTTTGATATACATCGCTGCCCAAAACTAAAAACCATGTCCTCATAAAAGTTTTTTGCCGAAAGCTATATCAAAATCCTTAACCGAAGTCTTGATATCTCAAAGCTGAGAGATTTCAGCTCCTCCATATTTTATGAGCTTCGATCATATGATTTTTCGATGTTATGATATTTTCAGTAAATTGAAGAAAATTTCGGTGCAATGATCTTTCGATGCAATGTTTTTTCGACATGGTGAACTTTCGGTGTTATGATTTATTGATGTTGTGATTTTTGGTTGTTTGATTTTCGATAGTATGATTGTTTATTCTGTTTATTCTTCATTTATTGATAATTTTCGATGTAACGATTGTTGATGATATGACACGATTCGTTTTTATCGACTTTGTACTTGGTATAATAGTAAAGGTGAAATAAAAAATAACTGCGACTAATGAATATTTAAGGGTTTAGTTTGAGAACAGGGTGGTTCGAAAGCTTTTTAAAAATTCAATTTTTTTATAAATGAAGTTAAGCCTGTTTAATGTTAATTATAATCTATATATATAAAATTGAAAGTATGTATGTTTGTCGTTTATGCATTAATAAACCATTCATCCGATCATCATGAAACTTTGGGAAGTTGTTGTGTACACTTGCGCATAGGTAACAGGCAATTTTTTTTTGAATGGAACCCCAGGGCCATTATAATTATCTTAAGGGGTTCTGCCTAAATGTTGATAATAATTTAATTTGATTTTTCTTTAAATATCGTTTCATACGGTTAGATTCCTTTGATCAATTTTTTTATTGAACATAATTTAATGAAATTGAAAAATGAAAGTATAATCTGAAACAATTACATTTGTATATCAAAACTATATGTATTTGAGTTAAACACATAATGATGTTACAAATTTTATCATCTATACAATATGTTATTGTTATTGGTAATAAACTAAATATGTTATTGGTTTGCAATTGTATATGTAATGCATGTTTCTTCAACTAAGAAAGATAGTTGATAACATCGATTAAAAGCTCAAAATTACGAAATGGAATTCGCACAAATACTATACAAAGAAGCATAGCTTATGTATAATCAAACATGGATAGCAAGTATGATAAACACACTAATTAAAGATGTGGCCCTTAGCCGGCAACACGTTTGCAATAGTGATTTGCAAACAGTTACAATGCATTAATATCAATGAATTTATAATATATGCCCGCCCGCAGGAACATATGTAAAATTTAAAATTTTGGATCTATGGATGTGACAGAGCAGCCTACTTTAGTACCTGCTATTGGCAAATAAGTTAACGTGAGATATCGTATACTACCGACAATGGCAGTAAGATATCACTTATGTTAAGGAGATAAGTAATATTGTAGGTGTGCTGGCGGATGTACTTTTTTCAATCAACGATAGTACCCTTAGTCTTAGTTATGGATTATTCTTTGACGATAACGCTCTATTTTTTTTTAAATAAAATGTGTTGGGTAGTAGGAATTACAATGTGTGTCACAACAACACATAAGAACATGCTTTCTAAGGTGTTGATGGACGTAATTTTATTTTTTAAAAGAATGAACTTTTTGCTTGCTCGAACAAATGAGCTTCCACATAATTATTATATATGCTGGCTTGAGGTAAACAATGCTTTATATGATCTTGGTATATGCTTTTAGCACTAGGATAATTAGGAACCTAATTTTAGCTCTGCTACTGCAAATTTGAAAAAAAAAGTATATTGTTTTTATTTCATCCATCCTATCATGAAATATTGCCCTATGTCGTACATTATTATGTGAAAGGATTTATTATTAAGTTTTCCGTTTTTTAAGAAGAATATAAAAAAAAAGAAATTTGCGTCCACCAACGTCTTAAAAAGCATTATGTTGTAGAGCCTATGTCTTAAAAGGTTTATATGTGTTGTTGTGACACATATTGTAATTTCAAATATGTCACACATTTTGAAATTGCACAAATTTTTTTGAGCTTCGGTGAAAAAGAAGATGAACAATGTCATTGAAGCTACAATTTTGAGTAGAAAATTCGAAGAGGAAGATGTAGTGTTCCACGACAGACAGGGCACATATTTCAATGATCCCAACAGATTCAAACATTTAGTTTCCAGTGCAACTCGCTTTTGCAATTACCATCAACAAAGCACACGGCCAGTTACTGCAAGTATGGGGACTAGGTTTGAAGAATCCGTTCTTCTCACATGGACATGGACAACTATATGTGGCTGGCGCGTTATGAAAACCTTCTGATTTATTCGTGTACGCACCAGACGGAAAAACAAAAAATAAAGTGTACCCACAAGTACTCGAATAAATAAATAGAATTAAAACGACATTTTGAAATTCGTTCCATATTAAAATAAATAAGTTGCAAAAAAATGACACAATGTTAATTTAATGTTATCTTTACGAGTTTTCTCGAGTTTTCTTTCTTATGAGATAGCGGCAATATGCAACCAATGTTAAATAAACAAAACTTTTACGCTATTTGGTGTAAAAACTAAAATTTTGAGAGATTTTGTGAGTGATTAAGATCAAAGTAATTATTGTAATTCACTTGAATTACGTAGCAAAGCACGCCGGGTCCTGCTAGTTAATTATAAATTAACGTCTTTGAATATCCGAAGATACCATGCCATCTAGCATTAAGATTCAAACTAACATTTCAATGCTCTGAGGAGTTTACGCAACTGCAAGGGAAGGGCTCACCCGATATCAACGGTTTCATATGTGTTGGAAAGGTATTCGACTGGCCAGTGGACAAAAAATACACAATTAAATATTTGCTTTTGCTGTTAAGAATATCAAGAAAAAAAAATTTTTAAATTGGCCTGACGTCGTAGATCGAGCATGTTTAGAATTTTTTTCCACAGTATGAAACCAACCTTACCCTAAAACAAAGATGGGCGTCTCAGGTCAAAACGTTTAAGTTTTAGATAAAATTCGGGATCTGGACGACCGGTGGGTGGCCGATTGATTTCATTATGCTTGGCATACAAGGAGTATGACTGAAGTAAAAATATCCGTATTTCTAGAAACATTTCAAAGTTTTAAATGTAAGAACAGGGTGGTTTTTTGGAAATTTAAATTTAGGGTGACTTTGAAATCAAATAACAACATCAACAGTTTTATGTGTGTTGCAAAGGTAATTGACTGCTAATTGGCTATCTAAACAATATGCCGTGAACGTTTTGCTCACACTTTTAATAATAAACATACTATTAAATAAAACTTTTAAAGATGGCGCTGATTCCGTAGGTCAAGCATTTTTTAATTTTTTTTCACAATAGAAATATAAAATATAAAGTGTTTGTTTTTGTTCTAAAGGTAATAGTTTTTGAAACTGTGAATCTCAGGTTAAAAACTTTAATTGTAATTTGTAAAACTAAAATTTTTGGTCTGAGCTGTACATCTTTAAAATTTTACTGTGTATTTTTTTCGAGGCAATTATTTTCAAACGCATATAAAACCTTTGATATCAAGTGTAATTTGATTGCAAAGTTACTCTAAGTTTGAATTTCCAAAAAAGTTTTGAACCTTTCTTTTTTGAAACTAATACTTTAAAATTTTTCTAAAAACCTTTTGCTTTTTATATTCTAAGAATAAAGTAGATCTAAAATGAGCCAATTTAAAAATTGACCTTTTGGGTCGTTCAGAACACAAATTTACATCATTTTTATTATTTATTATATTTTTATATTAAAATTATGTTGAAATTTAAACATAGTATGAGCTTAGAATGAAGGCAATTCTTCACGAGGATGAAGTTTCCCGGAACGAGCGTAGCGAGTGGAGGGAATCATCCGAGTGAAGAATTGCCTTCATCCTAAGCGAATACAAGATACTATTTTATCCACGACTACAAATATTTCAAATAATTTCATTCAAGTTTTCCTGTAAAAGTTTATATCGCCATATTGAATGAAATGAAAAAAAAAACAAAACATGTTTGTTTATTTTAGATTTTATACATGTTTTATTCTTATTTTAACTAGTTTATATTACTATACCAACAAATCAAGTTTTTAATTTGTTAGGGGAATTTTTAATGAATAAAATGTAATGAAATAAATAAAGAAGAATGTTATACATAAAAAGAAATAAATACAATTACAATGAAAGATATACGCATGGAAAGTATATATTCTTTAGTAGTCGTGGATAAAATATATTACAATTCAACTAGGGGGTATTCCAAAACCCCAAATTTTATGAATTGTTTCATTAAGTTCTAATCAATAGAAAATATTTAAAAACAAAGAAAATTTTAACTAAAATAAAAGTTAAGATGCAGAAGAAAGGAAACTTAAAATAATTTTTTTTAAATCTTTCCCTATGCATGAATTTCATTTTTAATTTTCCGAAAAAAAAGAAAGTGAAAAATGAATTTAAACACAGCTGAAATTTTAAAACAAATATTTTTTTAAACCTGAAATAAATTAAATCTAATATAATACATCTATCCACTCCGCAAGCAAAGCATAAACTTAATTGAAATTTGAAGAGAAAATAGAAATTTAAAAAATTTCGTTTATGTTTCGTTTTTTATTTTTCTTCTTTCCCTACCGTATACTCTTCAGTCTTCTTTCCTATGGTATGGCTACGCTTTTTCGCTTTTTGTGTATTATATATATGATTATTGAGTTCTATGAAAATTTGGTTGCTCCATATAGACAAAAATTTTAATTAAGATCCACCAATCTCAAGGCAAGCAATTCTCAAATGTTGCTGATAGTGATTCCATTATCAAAAATGCACAGCGTTCATTACAATGTGGATTTATTTGCAATCTAAGCTCTGAGCAACTATCTTAACACAAAAATCGCTGGAATTACGGCAAATCTTCTATACTCAAAAATTAATTTCAAATTCTTCGCGAGTTACACTCACATTGGTATTTTTCTGCTCAGATCTCAGATTGAGATCTGCTCAGATCAAAAATAATAATGGTAAATATACTGTGTATATTCACGCTCACTATGGCGATCTCTACTGCCTGTATGCATTTCTAGACTCAACATATTGAGATGTATTATAACTCCTGCTAGACCATTGTCCCTAAACGTCAGTCTCTCTAAGTCTCTTTGTCTTTATATCTGCCTGTCGCATATAATAATCATTTTGTTTTAAATTGAGTAACGACTCTTTCTGCCAGGTGCCAGCATATATTTTCAATTGTTCGTTTTATAGTCAGTGCGTTTTGAAATCCAGATAAATTTTTTGTCAGAAATCTTTTCGAGTGACAAATAAACTGAAAGAGCAACCAAAAACGTGCACCGTGTTTAAATTTGAGCTTAACCGAACCATCAGTATAAGAACGACAGAATGTGAATGTTTTCGTTTTTTTTTTGGAAAAATAAAAATTCCTTGAGTTTTTATTCGTTTTCTCTTGGTCTCTATGTCTCTTTGTCGTAGTTTCTCTTGATATCGTTTTGTGTATGTTATATTTTATTTAAGTTATTTTTCTCACTTACCTGCATCGCTTTAAATCAAGAATCTGCAAAGTATCAGAACGTATCGTTTCAGGAAATACTGACAGCAAATTATTCGATAAATCCAATTCATTTATAATTGGAAATCCGTTCAATGCATCTGGATCGATAGCCATAATTTCATTACTGCTAATATTTAAATGATGCAACGATTGTGCATAAAACTTATTAAATCGATTGATATAATTCTTACTCAAATTAAGAATCGTCAGGACTTCGTTATACTTAAACGTATCTCGTTCAATTCGAACAATCATATTAAACGATAAGTTCACCTTTTTGAGATTTTTTAGATTTAGGAATGTGTTAACATCCACTACTGATATCGCGTTGTATGCAAGATCTATATTTTCTAATTCAAGATTATTTGCAAAACTTTCTTCATCCAGTTCACGAATCATATTGCCACGAAGTATCGCGGTAATAATACTTGGAAATCCTTTTAATTCAATCTTATTCATATTACAATATGAAAGAATAATTTTATGTAATGATTCTGATCTAACATATCCTTTAGTCTGTGGATTTTTTAATGATATTCTATGATTTCGTCCTAAATCGATTATGGATAAGTTTGGAAGATTGTCGAGAACTATTGTTTGAAGTCTTCCCAATCCAGTGTTACTCAAATCCAAGGTCGTTAAGGAATCTGAGATTAAATCAGGTATACTGATAATTGGATTACTTGCCAGAACTAATTTTTCTAGTGCTGGTAATCCAGATAAAATATTATTTTCTGTTATTATCCCTATATTACATTTTGATAACTGTAATAGTTTTAATGATGGACATTTGATTATTGAATCATCGGTAAATCCACTTAAAGTTGTTATAGGATTTTCATCTAAATACAAGCTGTGTAATTTTTCGGTTGGTTTAAACAGTTGACTTGGATTGATTTTCTCTAAATCTGATATTAAATTACGTTGTAATTTTAATTCTATTAAGTTATTAAATCCTTCTAAAGCTCTTTTTGGTATTTCTTCTATTAAATTATTGTTTAAATTTAATTCAGTCAATGATTTGATTTGATTTAAACTTGATGGTAGCTCTTTGAACTCGTTATCAGATAAATCAAGTGAATGAATTTCAATATCCAGTAATCCATCTGGAATAGTTGATAAACCGATTCCATTACATCTGACTGATATGTGAGGTCCCATAATACATTCACATCCCATTGGACATGCTTCTGTGGTTCTAATTAAATTCAGCACTAATCCTGTGACAAATATTTTGACTAGAATATTTTGATTTAGTTTGAAAGTCATCATTATTTACAATCTGATCATGCCTGAAAAAAAAAGAAAAATAGTTTACTATTATTTGCATCAAGACATTGTTTTGTTTTAAAGAAAATGCAATTTTTTTAAAACAGAGTGTTTTTTTATGGAAATTACGATATACATTTTTAAGGTCATACACCATAACATGTGTTCTGAGGTGTTGATGGACTCTGTTTTAAACCTTTGATATTTAAATCCACTCGAGACTATTGATTCCAGTACAAAACCTCATTTATATATAGTTCATATTATATTTCATCATATTGTGAAGCTTAAAATTTAAGAGAGTTTAATGTCATTACAATATCAATATGATTGTAAATAATAAAATTAGGAACCTCACTTTCCTTTTGAGGGTAAGTTTCTTAATACTAGATACGGGTTCAGTTGGCGCGTTTATTCCAACGCGTTTGATCCGAAGCCGAAGCTTTATAACCGATAGAATCATTAAACCTTTAAACGAAAATGGAATAATATAGAGTCTTTGGTGGATGATTCAGACTACCTTAGGTAATCAGGGAGTTACATATCTTAGGTATGTGGATGACATTGTCATTTTACAAGAATTAAGGCCAAGGAGGCGCTTTGTGATACTGTACAAAAGGGATATTCTGATAGACACATGGTGCATATCTGTGGGACTAAAACTCAATCAAACTCATCACCATGAAGGCCATATCCCCATTCCTTTATTTTCCCAACCTTCTTTCTTTCTAGTTGACATGGTATCTTCGGATATTCAAAGAGTCTGAATATAATTCACACCTAGTGTGCTAAACATGTCTAACAAATTAATAAAAAAAAGATGACAAAACATCTGAACGTTATTCTCGATAGCATACCCCTCTGGAGAAACCACATGACAGCAGGGGTGAGCAGAATCAGGGGTATACAGAATTTTGACGGCTAAACCATTTTGTTGCAGACCAACTATACTAAGATGGATGTATACCATTATAGTGACAACAGCGATTACGTACGGGCATCCGCATGGTTCAGAAGAGCCTCTAGTACAGAAGAATTTTAATAGCAAATATATACCTCGCAATTGGAAAGGGATAGAATTAATGAGTATGTGGCTGGTTCAAAAACTGAGGTAAGGGATGGCGCAGTCTTTTTTGGAACCAAAACTAAAATTTGTTCAGCCAATGGGTACCTACCTAAGCGTTTTTCAGGCTGAAATATGTGCAATTGTAAGATGCGCAGACTGTAACTTTGGAAAAAATTATCGGAACAAGAATAATGCCATCTTCTCGCAGAGTCAAGCAGCCGTTAAGGCACTAGGGTTTTCGCTATCACATCTAAAGTGGTTGGAGTCGACAATGCGAACAAACTAAATTTGGTTGGTAATGTTGTGCCCGTGCACTAATCAACTAGCAACTAATCGTATGAAACAAATTTAAACAAACAAATTTGAATTTAAAATAACTGTTTCCAAATTATTACTTAAGAATTATTAGCAAAATTACTGTTTTTGTAATTACTGTAATATATAAATTAAATAAAAACAGGAATGCAGTTACTATATGTTGAAATTCAGTTTTTTATAAAAAATTTGAAAATAGTTATTTTATAATTTAAATTTGTTTGTTTAAATTTGTTTCAAACGATTAGTTGCTAGTTGATTAGTGCACGGGCACAACAGTAATGATAAAAATTTAACAGCTTACTAGATACCTGGTCATGCGGGCATCGCATTTAATGCCAAGCTAGCAAGGCATTGTGTAATAACATCTTTTGCCAGGCCAGAATCCTTTTGTAGATTAATTACAAAATGCATCCACGAAACAATGAGGCAAGAAATTATGACGGAATGAAACAAAACATGGAATAACGTCACAAGCTTAAAGCGATCTAAGAAGTTAAGTGGATTGTTCTATAAAAAGAGAGCTAATGTGCTCTAGGCTGAATAGAAAGAAACATAATAATGCTGATAGGAGTTCTCACAGGATAGTGCTTATTAAAGAAATACCTCAAAAGTATTGGAGTTGAGTTGAAAGACGAATGCGAATTCTGTCTTTTGAAATATGGGATCCTAGCTCATCTTCTCAAATATTGTGAATCTTTGATCTGTATGAGAATGTATCTTCTGCCATCTGTGATGGAATTATATTGACGGGCAGGACCTGCAAACACTTAAACCCCTCCATATTCTCAGGATCTAAAACGTAAGGCGATATGTTTCAAATTGATGACACGACTGAATCTGAGTCTGTAGAATTTGAAGAAATTTATTACCACGTGATTGCTGAATTGACTGCAAAGGTGAACAAATTGAAATCAAGTGAAAGTTCATCAACAATGAATTATTCACATGAAAGATCAGGACAATCACCTCATGATGAATACAAACTTCCAAAGTTAGGTATCAAGAAGTTTACTGGAAATTACCAAAGGTGGCCCGCATTCATCGACTTGTTCAACAGAGCATATCATACGAATTCAAAACTTTCTCCTGCTCAAAAACTACAGTATCACAAAAATCATTTAGCTGGTGAAGCATACGATCTGATTCAACATTATCCATCCACTGATACTAGTTATATTGAGGCCTACCAAAAGCTTAGTGCACGTTATGATAGAAAAAAATTTATTATACATTCCTATGTTGAACAATTTTATAATATTCCATCAATTAAAAAGGTATCTGCACCATCCATCAGAAAGTTATTAGATTGTTGTGACAATATTACAAGAAGACTAAAGGCGCTGGGAACAAGGGCAGAAAACAGGGACCATTTCCTTATATATGCAATAGTCAACAAACTGGATGATGAAACTCGAATGTTGTGGTCTAAATTCTCTGCTGCGATTGAGTATCCAGATATGACTAATTTGTTTGAGTTTTTAAATATAAGAGTTGATTCGCTGGAAATATATAAACCGTCTTTTGTTGATTCAAAACACACAATTAAGAATACTAATGCGCATGTTGCTGCCGAAGATAATTGTCCGTTTTGTGAAGGTGATTCTCATCCATTATATGAATGCAAACAATTTCAAGCAATGGATATTACTGAAAGAAGAAATTTCATGAGAACAGCTGGTCGGTGTTTCAATTGTTTAGTTGATAGTCACATGGTTTCAAAATGCAAGTCTAAACGAAGATGTTCCATATGCAATTTTAGACATCACACCTTATTACACATCGATTCTTTTAAATACTCAAACTCATCTAAGAGTTCTGCTTCTACTAAGCAGTCACTATTGCATACTTCTGCTGTTACAGATGAACCATCATCAAGTAATAATCAACACAATTTGGTACAAGCTGCAACTTTAAGTATTTGTAACTCAAAGTCAGTTGCGTTACTTCCAACAGTTTTGATCAGTGTGAAAACGGGTCTGGGTACCTATATTAACTGCCGAGCTTTATTGGACAGAGGATCTGAATTATCATTTGCTACTGAAGCCTATATACAAAAGCTACAGTTAACTAGAAAAAACGCCAGAATATCTGTTTCTGGAATATCTTCATCAACAGCTGTTGTTTCAAAGGGACGTCCAGAATTAACTACCACTTCGCGCTTTGATAAAAATGTGAAATTATGTTTTGAAGTTTTGATTTTATCAAAAATAACTTCTCAACTGCCGTCGTCCGAAATTAATTCAATTAATGTAGAAAAATTGCGGCAGTTAGAAATTGCTGATCCGAGCTTTAACAAACCAAACAACATCGACATTTTGATCGGAGCTGATCAATTTTTTAAAATTCTGTTACCCAAAAGAATGAAAATTGAAGATCAGGGACTTACCGCACAAAACACGATTTATGGGTGGGTGGTTTCTGGACGAGCACATGGCTCCTCAGTTAATGCCGCTGTTAGCCTGATTGCTGAAACAAATGTAGACAATCTGTTAAGAAATTTTTGGGAAATTGAGGAAGTTTTAACCGAACCAATTTTAACCGAGGAAGAACAAAAATGTGAATCTCATTTTCAAAGAACTGTCACACAGAATGCTGATGGTCGTTATGTGGCTCGATTACCATTTCGAGAACCAATAACGAAGTTAGGCGATTCAGAGTGGATAGCTACTAAACGATTACAAATTATGGAAAATTGTTTTAAGAGAAATGAAAATTTCAAAAAATTGTATAATGAATTTAGGGCTGAGTATTTGGAATTGAAACAGATGGAATTAATTCCAAATGATTCGGTAAAGGATGCGTCTGGTAAATTCTACTTACCACATCATGGTGTACTAAAGGAATCCAGCACAACTACTAAAATGAGAATGGTTTTTGATGGATCAGTTAGTATAAAAGACGGAGCTTCTCTAAACGATCAGTTGATGGTTGGTCCAACTATTCAAGAAGGAATTATTTCGATCATACAACGACGTAGGAAGTACGTGGTAGTATTTATAGCAGACGTGGATAAAATGTTTAGACAAATTTTGGTGCACAAGGATGATCAAAATTTTCAAAGAATTGTTTGGAGAAGTGATCCATCTGAATCAATAAACCATTATAGATTGTGTCCTGTAACATATGGTACTGGATGTGCTCCATTTTTGGCAACCCGAGTCTTAAAGAAGATCGCGGATGATTGTCAGGTACAATACCCAGATATTGCAAAAATCATACAACATGATTTTTACGTCGATGATATCATTTCTGGAGGTGATAGTCTTGAAGAAGTTCTTGAAGTTTAAGGAAAATTAAGATCAATCTTAGACTATCATGGTTTCCACTTAAGAAAGTGGTGTGCTAACAATTTAGACTTTCTTGATTCAATTCCTGAAGATGACAGAGAAATAAAAAACCTTTCATTGGATTCCGATCCATCAATTAAAGTTTTGGGAGTTGCCTGGAACCCGACTGAAGATAGTTTTTTCTTAAAGGTAAAGCTGGATGAAACAGTATCTGGCACAAAGCGCTCTATTTTGTTAGAAGCAGCACGAATTTTTGACCCACTAGGTTGGCTATCACCAGTTTTAATTAGAGTAAAAATATTTTTTCAACAGCTTTGGTTACTTCAATTAAACTGGAATGATACACTGCCTGATGGTCTCCTAAATCATTGGTCTGAACTAAGAGAAGATCTACGTCTTCTAGAAGATATCAAGGTATCGAGATGGTTAGGATTGAATAAAAATGATGTCATAGAAACACAAGGCTTTAGAATTAGAATTTCAAAATTTAATATACTTTTAAACATTTTGGCTTGGGTATTTAGATTTAAATTGAGATGTCAACGAAAAATTATTTGTAAACCAGTTTTATCCACAGAAGAGATTGAAAACGTAAAGTTTAAGATTATCAAAGTAATTTAACAATCAATTTATGCTGAAGAACTTCAGTCTTGAAAACAAGGGCTTGCTGTAAAATCTTCAAGTAAACTCAAAAACCTGAATCCATTCGTAGACGACAACGATCTTATTAGAGTTGGTAGCCGCTTAGACAATTCTATGGCTAAATTTGAGACCAAGCATCCATTAGTTTTACCGGGTAATCATGAGTTTACAAGAAAACTTGTAAGTCATTTGCATGAATATAACTTGCATGCTGGAGCTACGCTGCCTTTGGCTATTTCAAGAGAAAATTGCTGGATTATTGGGGCCCGTAGTTTAATACGACAAGCTACCCACTCCTGCGTAAAATGCTACAGATATAGAGGTCAAGAAAAACAACAGCTAATGGGTAATCTTCCAGAATGCAAGGTCGTATATGAACGACCATTTTTGAAAACAGGGATTGATTTTGCCGGACCTATACAGCTCAAATGACAAAAGGGTCGCGGTCAAAAAACTTATAAAGGAAACATTGCTCTGTTTATGTGTATGAGCACTAAAGCTGTTCATATAGAAGTAGTTACCGATCTAACAACAGATACATTTATTGCTGCACTTAGACGTTTTGTCGCTAGAAGAGGAAATTGTACTGATATATACAGCGATAATAGGTCCAACTTTATTGGGGCCAAAAGACATTTCGTCGATTTATTTAATTTCTTGAAACAAAACGCTAATGCAATTTCAAATTCTCTTCTATTAGATCAAATAACCTGGCACTTCATTCCACCATTAGCTCCACAGTTTGGAGGTCTATGGGAGGCTGCTGTTAAGTCTGCAAAGTACCATTTAAATCGAGTTTTGGGTTCAACTGTACTAACCTATCAAGAAATGTGCACATTATTATGCAAAATTGAAGCAATATTAAACAGCCGTCCACTATGCGCAATCAGTGATGGAGACACTGATATTCTGACACCATCACATTTTCTTATTGGGTATAAAAAAACAATAATTCCTGATGTTTATTTAAGAGAAGTCAAGGATGGTTACCTATCGCGGTGGCAATTATTACAAAAACTTACACAACATTTCTGGAATCGATGGCACAATGAATATTGGACGTCATTACAAGCAAGAAACAAAGGTTCTGGAAACAAGATAATCCAAAAATTGATGATCTTGTTTTGATCAAGGAGGAGAATAGTCCACCATCCAAGTGGGCACTTGGACGAATAACCGAGCTACATCATGGTAAAGACAATCTGGTGAGAGTAGTTAGCATCAAGGTAGCTAATGGGATCTTAAAACGTTCAATTCATAAAATTTGCATAATGCCTTGCTCATTTGTTGAAATTAGTGATTCAAAGCGGGCAGGATGTTCAGAATCTACTTAAATTTAAATTGTTACAAACCACTGACATCTAAATATTTTCATTAAATTTATATTATATAAAATTAAATATGTTTATATACATAGTTACACACACAAATTCATAACATGTTTTAAATTGTTAAATTACCAAATAACATTTTTGAAAAAAGTAATCATTAGTCTCGCAGAAATTGTTTAATTCGGTTTTATCCATCAATTGTTCAACTTAAAAATCACTAAATTATAAATTCTTTTCATATTTTTGTAAAATGATAGTACATTATGATGCTAGGACGTAAGGCTAAAGATTTTGGACGGATGTGGAGTTTGCACCCACATTAAGTCCAAAATAGCTTACGTCCGTGCATCATATATGTACTATTTTTTATTCGCCGCAAGCAAAATATTTTAAGAAAAGTTGTTTATTCTAAATTAAAATTATAAATTTTCATAAATTTTAAAATAAAAATATGTGGAACAAGTAACCTCTGACAAAATATTTATTATTTTTTCCAAATTATTGTGTAGCTATGACAACAAATGATAACAACTATTTTAATTGGATAATGAAATTTTGAATTTGAGGGTTGCTTTGATAAAAATTTTTATTTTTCATAGAATTTAAACAACTACAAATGCTTTTTACTTTTTTGGACGTAGCTATGACAACAAAATGAATAGTTGAAAAGTGATACTTTAAAGCCGCAAATCACAGTAATAAAGTAACACTTTAATATGTAGGCGAATAAAAAAGTTTTAGTTTTATTTGTTCAAAAAACAGGTGCTTTTTACTTATAACATTCCTGGGTGGTAATTTAGGAAATTTTTGTTTGGAAGAAATTTACAACTTTGGGCTCGCTGCCGCTTTCAATTGTCGAGTTCGACTATCCAAACATGCCAAAATGTCAATTATAGCACTCGACAATAGCAGACACAGTTTTGTCAGACAAGGTTACCCTTGTGTTCTAGAACAAACTTCCACCCCTCATGGTTAAACAAAAAAAATTGTGGTAACAAATTTACAAGATCCTGGGCGATCGGCATTTTACGGAGCTTGCCGAACCAAAAAGCGGTCGAATCGAGGAAAATGGGCGTTTTCGGATTCGTCGAGGACAGGCGCCTCACGGGGTATAAATTTGTGGTAATCATCAAATGAAATCGGGCGGGCCTAGGGACTATTAATAATTCCATCACCTTGATAAACTGAAAAAGTCTTAAAGTTGCTCAAATCATGGCCTTTGAGTTAATTGGAAAAAATGCAATTTCGTCAAAACACGGGTAGATTTTATTTTGACATACAGCCGAGAATGGATTTATTCTTCCCGGAACATAAAAGGACAAAGGCGTTATAGACTATCCGATTCCGAATAAAGATGTAAAGAAAATTCGTGGTATTTGGGGAATAACGTGATCATTTTTCCAAAATTTATCCCAAGTTTTGCTGTAAAAGCCAAAAGTAAAAGTTGTAAATGTTGCAATCATTTGGATTAACGATAAAGAAAAAAGACGTTCCATCAAAAGTTGGTCGATGAGCAATGTAGGTATCTGCAAGACTTCAATTTTTAAATTTCGAGCATCGTTCCAGTATCTAACTGCGTCATGTGGATGCATTGAGTAGAGAGATTTTAACATTTGAAACTACGATTGCTTCCAAATAAAGCAAGAACAATGTTGAGAACGATAATCTAAAATTTAGTGAAGACGATTATCTAAAGGTTATCAAGACCATTTTGAAAGAACGAGCACACGATGATTGCTTTTTAAAAAGTGATATAATAATTATAAGGTGCAAAACGGAAATGATTTGTGGGTAATCCCCGCTTGACTGGAGAATGAGATAAAAAGGCTATTTTGCCGTTAGAAAGAAAGAATATTTTATACTTGATCACCGTAAAATATTCAATAGGGTATAGTTAAGACATATCATGTCTACCATTTAGGCGTACAAGAACTGACTCAGAAAAGATCAGAAAAACATATATTTGCTGTCACAGATGCTTTTACCAAATTTGTTTGGTTATACCCAACAAAAAGCACTTCAAGTGAAGAAGTTATTGATCGCTTGAAGAAATAAGCAGCAATTTTTTGGAACTGTGGCACGATATTTAAGTCGACTCTCTCATCGAGTACTGCGTCGTTTAAGATATTTCTCTAATTCTTGTAAGTCGATTGGTATAAACATGTATATACTTTTCAAAAATATTTAAATTCAACGATATCCAGAGGTACTAGCATGACTCCATTTAAAGTTTTAACTAGTGTTAAAATGAAGCTCAAATCAAATTCTGAACTCTCAGACCTCACTTAAATTATTAAAGAAGAATCTTTAAAAGAACTAAATGACGAGAAAGATGAAAACATTCATGGGTTAAAACACAGCTTTACCCTTACGTATTTTCACTTCTCCTTAAAAAAAAGTACAATACATATAACGTGCTTTCAGATGTTTTTCGCATACAAAAAAACTCAGCAATATAGGTACTACCACTTCTAAAATACCTTAAAGCAATTAAATTTACCAAGGAACAAAATTAATTGTCATTTTGTTCTTTTGACCCTTTGTGCTCATGTTGAGTTGGTCTATGGAAGCCATATTTTACAACTGCTTGACTTGATCTCCATTTGCTATTTTAAGAATGCACTTGTCGAAATCCAATATTTTTTATTTTAGGATTAAAATATTTAGCCGTTTCAATGAATTGCGAAATCATTATCGACAATATTTCCAATAACTTAAAGAATTTATATGAAAACGCTTATTCCCAAAAAGTTTTATGTTTATGGAATAATGTTTAAACCAATAATTTATTTCCATTTATCCAATCCACCTTATCTATACACGTAACACACCCAGTAGGGATAAACATTGTTCATTTAATCACACTTAATCCAACTTCTACAAATATAAAAATTAAGAGATGGGATTAATGCACATATTTTACCCTTTTCTAAATTTATTTGTCTCGAAGGAAAAATGGTAAGCACTAAGCACTAACTTTTTGTTTTAAAAATTTTAACTACCAAAACACTAAATAATTATTGAATCATATTTTAATTTTGTGTTATCAAATTTATTTTATTCGTTCTTATCAGTTTTAAAAACAAACGTAACGTTCTTATCATAACCGTAAGTATCAGGTATTATACTAATATTAATTTTTTTTTTCATATAATTTATTTAAAGAATATTATTATCACTTATTGAAATATTATAAATTAACACTCACTTGGATGGTATTTAAATTTTTTTGTTAACTGCTCTTGATTACAAATTCAATTTCGAAGAAAATTGAATCATAAAACTATTAAAAAATTAACTGTTATGTCGTAAGGTGTTGACATGATGCTCTTAATTATGAAAATAATCAAAAAAAAACTATTCCAAATTTACAAAAAACCTTATCAGATTTTAGTCGTTTTTTTATCTTATCAAATGATAAGAGTTTAACATATTGGTTTTCATTCTGAGTTTTTGTTTAAATGAAAGTCACCTAAATTTATGTACATACTACCTTTTGCAGAAATATAATTTTATTATTTTTAGTTCTTTTCTCTTTAGTCTTTAATTTAATTTATCCTAATCTCAACGACAACTTTATATTTTTTATGAATATACTTGCTAAACCCTCTTCTTTATAAAATACTTATTTGAAAGAAAAAAAATCTCAAATGTTGTGAAAATGGAAAGGAAAATTAGCTCTGTTTTAAAAGATAGATTGAACCGAACTTGAATTGCTAGATAAATTGTTGGTATAATAAAATTATCGTTTGGTGTGAAAATGAATCTTTCCAAGCAAGCACATGGTAGCATAATTTAGGAGCACAATGGTACCATAACAGTAGGATATTGGTAACTTGAAATTTTAGTAGCAGAAAAGTTGCATAACAATAGCACAATTACACTGTAAATGGTATAGCACTATTCTACTAGAATAAATTTACATAACCACGTTATATCACATAGGGGTCAGTTTCCATACTCTGACTAGTTCTGCCTTTTTTTAATAGTTGAACTGCGCTCTCCTGTCTACTTAAATGCCTCATATCTAATGACTGGTCTCATTATCGGGTAAAACATTCACTTTAGAATAGTTATAAAATAATTCTGTGATCCAACAACGTAGGTTTATTTAAGTTTCTTAAGTTCTTTGCGAACTCTTTACACTGTTGTAGTATCTATAAAAAAAGGAGCTTTTTTGTTATGAGGATGTTTTATCAGTTGCGACTGTGTTTTCTACATTTTTATCCAACCATATTATTCGTTATTAAAAAAAACATAGATTGCTAACACATCAATTTCGATGTTTGTAATAATTATAAATCCGACTGATGATTTGATGAGTTGTAAATACGGAGTTGTCAGAAAAAAATGTTAACATGTTAACGTTGTAGCATTTTGTGTTGGTGTTTTTCAAAAGTAAATTTAAAAACAAAAAATACATTATGATGTGATATTTTTTTTTGTTACTTGTTCGTCTTGTTAAGTTATTCAATGTTTTTTTTTGTTGTTTAATTTATTAAAAACAACCATCAGTGGTCGTCTTTACCAGAAGAACATCCGAAATCAAGGACAAGAATACAGATAATCGTAAATATATATGTTCCGTATTTAATAACTAATTATTATAAATTATTTTTAACCTTAGAAATGTTAATTAATTGAAAACTTTAAAATTAGTGTCTTGCACAAAAAAGAAATAAATAACTGTACGGTGCAAATTTAGTTATTTTGTAATGCCCACATATAACGTGATCTTTAACAGGTAGCATTTATAAGAAAAACTGCATCAACTCCAGAACAAATTTAAGTTCCGTAGCGGTGGATTGACAGGAAATTAGATTTTTGTAGTTAAAGGCTACGGCTACGGCTACTCAACCATCACATTTTTCCATTTTATTATTTTATTAAGGTTCATATTAAATTTGCATTTTCCATTAACATTTTCATTAATAATCATCGGCACACCTGACTTTTTTTCGAGGCATTAAGGTTATATTAGTTTTTGTTTTATATTTGTATTGTATTTACTAACAAATTCCAATTTTGTTTATTTTCCCTGTTTAAATAAGAACAAAATGAAACAAAACAATTACTACGTTTAAATTTCTCTTCTTTCATTTTATTATAATGACACGAAATATTGTAAATAGAAATGAAATATTACAATACATGAACATATCCAATTCTTTTTGCTTGTGTTCTTAAATAAAAAAAGGGTGTTCATGATTTCTGTGTACGTTTTACATGTTAATAAGCCAACAAGAAGATGATTGTGTGATAGATGGTAATCCCTATGGCTTTGTAAATAATTTTTTTTGGGTAAATGTATTGGAATAGCAATATGAATAACGACGTATGTTTCAACAGTCTTCTCTTTTACTCCTTCGTTTATTTTAATGTTAAAATACTATAAATAATAGATTGCACAAAAATAATATTAGTTCGCGTTTAATATTAAAACAAAAGCAGATATATATTTATTTTAAAGTTCGTGATTTAGTGTAGAAATGATTTATTTCTCTCAAATCAAAATATTAAAAGTAAAAATTCGATTCAGTCAGTTCGTGGTTCATAATTTGGACATAAAGTTAACAATTGATTTTGAATCGCGTTTTATATTTCAAAATAAAATTAATGGTGAATCGCATTTGATATTTTAAAATAAATTTAATTAAATTCTTGTAAAATCGGGAGTTAGATTTCAAAATAAAAAAATTGGATTTTTGTTATTTTTCGTGAGTCATAGTTTTGTTATAGATGGTCAGCCATAGTTGAAGAATTTATAATTTTTCCTGGTCCGATACAAAAGAAATGGCGAAAAATTAAATTTCAGTGTATATTTTGGTTTTTGGCGTGATGAAAATAAACTGGAATCGGCTAGTTATTGGGATTTTTTGGATTACATGAACCAACTAATATCGCTGAATTAAAGGATTTGCTTATGGATATACAATGATTCGATACATATAAAACTGAAGAAATTGGCGTTCTACAATCAACGAGTTTTAAGATAAGTTTTTCTTTATTTCTATTATGATTTTTATATATATATATATATATATATATATATATATATATATATATATATATATATATATATATATATATATATATATATATATATATATATATATATATATATATATATATATATATATATATATATATATATATATATATATATATATATCATATTCATTTGTACAATGTACATATACGTTTATATTGTTTCCTTCTTTATTACTTTTTGGTGAAAATGACTGTTTCTACTTTTATATTGGATCTTAATTAATCCTTGTCTAATATGAATCATTAAGTAGTTCTTTTGTAAATAGAGATTTTTTCCTGCAAAAGCCATATTGAGTTTTCCTTGATATATTAATTGTTACATCCTGGCATAACGGCACAGTAGTACCGTTATAATTTTTAACATAAGAAACGATATGGATACGTTGATTGAAACCGTTGAAATTAGTATCTTGCACAAAAAACATAAAAATTTAGTAATCTTAACAGTAATACCTGTTGTTATTCCATTGTACCATCTGAGTCTTCGGTCTTGCTGTTATTGACAAAGTATGAATTTCTTCTGTTGTCAAATTTTCCCGAAAGGATTGAGATCTAATCCAAGCGGTCAAACAGAGATGCAAAGTCCCTTCGTTATGAGTACTTCATAAAATGAAAAGAACGCTAACAAACCAGAACTAAGTGAGCACAATGTAAAAAATGATAGCAGATGTGGTGCTGGATCCTGCAGCTGTTCATCTTCGCCTTCGTCCTCTGTCTTACAGTCCAATCCAGGTGATGACGGGTTCAATTGCCAACGATGGCCACATCTCCTATACTTTGTTTAAAATTTATGTGTTTTCAGACCTGGTCGTTAAAAAGCCATTGTGAATCTAGAGTAAAAGAAAACGGTCAACATAGTATCTGGATATATTAAAAGCTTTTGAGTTACGTGGTGGAATTCAATTCTATAGCCATGTTAATTAGTTCATTAAAAAATCTGTTGCCTTATCGTGGCTTGCCTATTTCACACACTTTTAACAATCACTTCCGCTTTTGATTTGAACACCGTATGGTTTTTGATGACCAGCAAACTACCTGCCTCTTTCTAGATACTTCTGTCTTAAATTTTACGTAGTAAACTCTTCTGCAGCTAATTTTAGGTAGCACCTTGTGTCTGACCATCCCAAATAACAAAAAAAACTTACAAATCGAGCTGTCCATACACAATGTTTGTTCTTATAGCTTTTGTAGCTCAAAAAAACTCAGTAGAGATTTCAGACAACCATCAACCTATAATTCATATGGTTAACGATAAAATAAAGCAAGGAATACATTCTATTCATCGTATTTTTATATCTCAACCCTCTTTTCGCTCAACAAATGTTTGTATGGGAAATCGAATCAACAGGTTATTAGGGTGGATACATAGTAATTTTTACCATTTCATTTAACAGTAAAGCTAACAACATTTTTATTATATATTTGACTACTAATAGTTGGTTATGTTCATTCGATTAATTTAGCTTTTAATTTAGCTGTTGTGATATCTCAAACTCATATATGTTGTTATAATTGATAAATAAGATATGAAAAGGGTGACATTTTCTTTGATAGGAATACAGAAATAGATAGACCAATTTCTTAGCAACAAATAATTAAATTTTTTATATAAAAATGTTTAACCTCAAAAGGAACTTTTCTGCAAGAAGAATATTTTTTTTCTTTTGGGATCTTTGAAATATTGTTGTGGTTGGTCGGTTGGTTTGGTAAAATGTATCCTTATATAAATTTAAAGTGCCCAATTAAAATTAGAAACAAAATTGTTATTACTATGTACATAATAGCATTGAGTTCTTTCGTAAAGAAATCTTATTATTTTTAGAAAATCAAAAGTATTATTGAACTAAAACAGAACTTTTTGGTTTATTGAAAGAAAAATTTTGTATTGATTATTTTTGTTTTTTATACAGGGTGTTTGTCAGACCGGATTTCAAACTTCGTTTTATTACACCAAATTTTGACTTCAAATTGGATGTATGTAAAGAGAAGACTTAAAATCATTTATCTCTATCATTTATTGTGATAACTGATAAGTAGAATGTTAAGTAAAAACTAACGAAAACAATGCGTATTAGTCAGGAATGTCAATTGTTGGAGTCCCCCTTGATCACTGCAATCTTGATACAGGTACGTGGTTCTTCCGTCAACTACCTTTTGCAGAAGTTGTGATTACGTGGCGGAAGAAGAAGCTGTGTTTTACAATTCAAATTGGCTCAAAACCTTAGTGTTCTCTTCTTATATATGTGTACAGCCTGTATCTTTCACGCGTTTATACTTTAAGACATGATGGGCAGGTCCGCAACATAGCGAATAGGTCGCACCAAGGAGTAATACAAACCATTCTGATGATTCCCCTGGCTGGAGGTCTATTCAAATAACTGCAATAAGCGGCGGAACCAGGGTAGCATGCGCACATGGATACTTGTGGATACACTTTTTTCCAGTGCTACTCGTGGTAACTATAATGACTAGCTATAATAAATCTGCATTTCTACGTGTTTGATAATGGTGGACCTCATTAGCTCTTCTTAATATAATATTATCTTTAATAAGATTATTTTTAAGTTTAAATATAAATATTAATGCTTCTGATTTACATATTTTTCTAAAAGGAATAATTTTATGGTCATACAATTTTATTGTTGGATTGAGAGTTCGGCAGGAACCTAATGGTTTTTATTATTCTATTTTGAAGCACTTCTAAACAGTGAATCCTTGATTGTGTAGCAGAATTCCATAAAGGATTTAGATAAATCAAATACGAAACAGGGCATGATAAATAGACCATAGCGTATTTGGGCTAACCAAATGACGATTTTTTTTCACAGCAAATATTAAAGGTGAAACTTTTTTGTGATGTTTTGAATGTGTTTCTCCCAATTTAATTTAAAATCAATTGTTAGGCCAAGGTAATTGTAAATTTCAACAGATTCAATTACGTTATTATGAAGCATAGGTAAATTATTAATTAATACTGTATTTACAGCGACATAGCAAATTAGTAGATAGTAAATTAAGTTTTAGGAAAAGTAGACGATGTAGAAATCATAGATTTTGATTTGCAATGGTATTCACAGCGTGAAGTATTAAATTAAAAAAAAATTGATTTTTAGTAAGGCTAGATATCAAATTAGTTGCAAGTTTTTAAAATAAAAAGTGTTTACAGCACAGATTTAAATTACATCTTCTAATTTGCTATGCCGCTGTAAATGCAGTATAAATCATAACATTTAAATAGCATGAATTTTGTTTTATTTATGTTTATGTTTAAACAAATTGAATTGAACCATGAACCTATGAATCTAATTTCAAAAGACCTTCCTGAATAGCTGGAATCAAGTCAGTATGATTTTTGCAGGCATACATGAACGCAGAATCGTCTGCATAGCACTGTGTTTTTCCTTTATAAGAAAGATCAAACACGCCATTAATTATTATATTAAAAAAAATTGGTCCCAAAATAGAACCTTGAGGGACACCAGATTCAAATAAGTTTCAAGACACTTTTTGTATCTACAGTTTGTACAAATTGCATACGATTACTTAAATATGATCGAAAAATGCTAATATCTGGCTCTTTTATTCCAAAATCAAATAAGCATTGAAGCAATAATTCATGATCAATGGAATCAAAAGCTTTAGAAATATAAACAAAAAGCAATGCAACATAAAGACCGTTACTAATATTTTTTTGTACAAATCTTTCATATGAACACAAGCAGTTAAAGTGCTTGACCGACTTGTAAAACCAAATTGCTGAGGATGAATTATTTCATTGGTAGTTAGAAAAATTTCAAGACGAGCTAACAAAACTTTTTCAAATATTTTTGAAACATTGTTCAAAATTGAAATTGGTCTATAATTTGACATATTTGTTTTTTCTCCAGATTTAAATAATGGAAGAACCTTGGCTATTTTTAAATTATCCGGGAATTCACATTTCTCTAAGTAAGAATTTATTAACTTTTCTAGTGGATTAATTATATCATTAAATTGTTGTTTTAAAAATCTAGAAGATATACAATCAGCACCATTGGCAGCAGATAAATTTAGACCCTTAATTATCGATTCCAACTCAACTGCACTACCTATTAGGCGTAAGATAAAAATTGATACCTTTTTTCGGACTACAAGGTGTGAAATTAGAACAATTGCTAACTGGAAATCGTTGATTATAATTTGATCCTACCTCAATTAAGTGTTCGTTAAAAGCATTGGTAATTTTAATTGGGTGCGTTAGTTCTATGTCTTTTTTTTTAATTTTTGTAATGACTGATTGCTTATTACTTTTGTAATAAATTAGTTCATTTACAATTTTTCACAAATAACTAGGATTAGCAATATTTTTTAGAAATGAGACCGTTATAATAACTTTTTTTGGCATTCAAGCACTCTACTTTTAAATTATTTCTATATAAAATCTAAACTGAGAAATAACATATGGGTTGTCAGGAAATTTCAATCTCAATTTATAGAAATAGTCCTTGATTTTTTTAATTCTCAGCAATTTATCACTAAACCAGGGATTTATAAATGTTGACGTGATTTGGAATTTGGAATTGTTTTGAATACAGTTTTGGGTAATATCAATGAACTCCGAAAAATTTTGTACTTCATTTATCTGAGCTTTGTACAAAGAGGTATTGTTAATGGAAACATAATCAATAAAAGTTTTTGAGTAAATTTTTGGGGTACGTTGAGATTTATTTGCATGGCAAAAACGAAGTTGCAACATTCTGTGATCCGAAAGATCACAATCGGTAGTTGAAAGTTTGAAATTTTTAATGATATCAGTAATCAGTAATGATCAATTGTAGTAAAACTTGTGTTAGAAACTCTAGTTGACGTTGAAGTTCATTAATTTTAATATTATGAGCTTTTTAAGTTGTCAAAAATACTTAAAGAAAGACAATACGGTTTCGACGGGAAATAATACGACGGGAAATTTACTTTCTTTGTCGCACATATCTGGAACAGTCGGTTGAAAACCTTGGTGAGACTTTCATTGCTGCTCAGCAATTCAAATCTTACTAATGAGCTTGATTCGTTGTATGTTGCTTATTTGAAGGTACACAAATACACTATGGATGAACGCGTGTATCTGCCTAGATCAAATCAATTTTACCTAAACAGAGTATCAATATCAGCCCATCTTTTTATGGTTCGAGTGACAAGATGTAGCTTTTCATGAATGTTTTTTACCAGAATTTAGTATCTCTGGAAAGCCTTACTGACGTGGGTCTTCCTTGATAATTTTACTCCACAAAACTTTAGAAATAGCGTTAAAAAAATCCTCAAAGAGAATTGATCAATAGTGAGTAACCTTAGGTCCCTAGTTTAGTTAGCATCGTACCTTACGATATTCATAATTTCTTATGGTTAACACTAAATAATTTCTAACTCTAAGACACAATACTGAAAAATTATCGGCAAAAGGGGGGGGGGGGGAGTCCAGACCCAAAAACCACCCCCTTGTATGCGCCCCTGGTTATAGCATTTAGAGAAAAAACGTACCGTGGTTTTTAAAATTTCAAAGTAATCTCTCTAAAAGTACACAGCAAGGATGAGGTGAAACCTAAAACCAGAGCATATAAATGAGTTGAAGATGCTTTCATTGCACAGAAAATTGCACTTGAAGAAGTTGTTATACATAGGTTTCTGTTTATACCAGGATTTAACAATTATATGATCACAAACATTATGATATCATATAATGGTAGTGAATTATAACCTTCAATCACCTTGAACATGGGTTTCAAGTTATCATAAATTAAACCAAAACAAATTCATTTATTAAATCTCAAAACGTATATTTTCCAAAATAATGAAAAATGTTAATCATTAAACAATTTTTTAAATGAAATTAAATTAATTAATATTAACTTGTTGAAAGCTAAAACTTTACTAAAATTTACACCAATGAGGTTTTACATAGCGACTTGGTGTTTTAGAAAGGTTTTCTATTAATCTCTTTCGTTTTGGTTTTCTTATTCAATTAAACAACAAAAATTATCTGATACATTGAAAACCCACTGTGAAAAAAACAAATGAAACAGACAGAACAAAATCATTCAAAAAACCGTCTCTGTCCTGAAATCATAACAATAAGCTTCTTCAAAATTTAATCAACTATTAATATTGCGACACATAAACACATAAAAACACATAAACACATTTAAAACACATAAATTGGATCGCACTATTCACATTCCCCAACATCAATGCAATTGCGCAGATTCAATATACTCTATTTCGTTATCTGGTCAAACAAAAAAAAACTTTATTTGTTTCTCAATAAAAAAATAAAATACAACAACATACAAATATACACTGAAATATAAGATAATTGAGTTCGAATGAGAGATAAACTAAAAGATGCATTTATTTATACAGTGGAACGTTGTATACGGTCAGATATTATTTATGAAATGATCTAAAGTTGTTTGATATTACGAAATGGAGGTATGATTAATGTGATGATTGTCCGTTTTAGATTTTGAAATAAAATGACCGCTTATCAGATTTTTGTTGGTCGTTACAAAGGACGCTCTATTAATACCATTAAACCTCAAACAAATGTTACCGATACATAGCTATATCTTGCACAATGTGGGTCTGTGATTTATTTGATTTTTTCAACTAGTGCGAATATGTGGAAGTTACAGTCGTGCAGGTCGTGCTAAAGTTTCTTCACATTAACTTCAAACACTTTAAGAAAGTGTAATGCGTTCCTGATAATGGAACCAGAATCAGGAACATTTGAGGAATCGCCTGCTTTGAGATGATTCCAACTAGTCTCAGTTTATTAGTTCGAATATGTTGTCTCAGTTCATCACAAATGCTGAACTGCAAGCAAAAATTTCAAAAGAAAAGGTACCCAAAGACCGAGGAACCAAGATCATCACCACCACCACATCAATTATAATTTTTACAATAAAATATATTTCACTCACCCAATTATTTATTTTATTTATTTATTTATTTATTTAGTCAAATTAAGACAGTACAAAGAAATTACTAAAATCTAACACTTAATAACTAAAATAAATCTAAAATTTTAATACATATTAAAAAATAACAACAGAAAAAGAAAAGAATCAAGAATCAAACGGTATGCAATGTTTTAAAAATTCTTAACAAAATGTTTTTAAAACATGTCCGGCTCATATTAGTAGTTAAAAGATGACAACGTTTGTTCAAATTACGAAAACATTCACTAATAGGATCGAAATACTTATAATCAGTATTGGAAATGCGTTCAACTAACAAACGACGAGATCTTAAGCCATAAATATTTTCATTCAATACCAGTGCATTGCACATATCAATACACTGAATATTTCTTGTTAACAAATCAAAGCCAAAGAGAGTTGATGATAATTCACGACGGTCTTCTAAAGAAATCATATTCAAAAGCAACAGTCTACTCTTATAAGGAGGTAGGTGAAATCCTTTGAATCCCAAACTTTTTAGTGCGAATATCAAAAATTGCTTCTGAACAGATTCAATACGTTTAATATGGTCTTTCCTAAAAGGAGACCAAATAATGCTCGCGTATTCAAGTGTAGGTAACACCAATGAACAGTATAAAGTCTTAGTTAGAAATATATCATCAAATTCTTTAGCCCTTCGTTTAATGAAACCAAGTAAGGAATGTCCTCTAGAGCAAATCTTATCAAGATGTTGCGCAAATGTGACTTTTGTATCTAAAAGTACTCCAAGATCGCGAACTAATGACGTCCTGGGGATCAGTTCACCAATGATACAATAATCTGAAAGAGAAGTAACTTTTTTTTTAGAAAAGGATATAATAGAACATTTCTTCACATTTAAAGACATACCGTTTTCATTGCACCATTTAACAACTATGTCAATGTTATTTTGTAGACCAAAGGTATCATGGGTATTTTCAATAACTTTATATAGTTTAAGGTCATCTGCATAAAGATTATATCCAACTCCATTTAAAAGCAAAGTCAAGTCATTAATAAATAAAAGAAATAACAGTGGACCTAAATGACTGCCCTGAGGTACTCCAGATGATACATCAATAGAATTTGAAAGATTACCCAAAACTTTCACTTGCTGAGATCTACCTGTCAAATAAGATTTCAACCAGTCATAAATTTGTCCTCTAATTCCGTATTTATGAAGCTTGAACAGTAATAGCTCATGATCAACACGATCAAATGCTTTAGCAAAATCTGTATAAACAGTATCAATTTGTTTGCCATCAGCCAAATTCATTCTTAAAAAAGAAGTAAATTCAGCCAAGTTTGTAACTGTTGATTTTCCACGAACAAAACCATGCTGATAAGGACTTATAATATGTCTCACTTCATCGTACAATTTGTTTACAACCATGGATTCAAATAATTTAGGAATTGCTGATAGAATGGCAATTCCTCTATAATTTGATACATCAGATTTAATACCGCTCTTAAAAATTGGTACAATATAAAAAGATTTCAAATTTTCAGGAAACACACCAGAACTAAGTGAACAGTTGAAAATGGTATGAAGATAAGTTGAAATATTATGATTCAAAAGTTTAAGAAGCTTAGGAGTAATTGCATCAGGACCTGACCCTTTGTTAGAATCAATAGAATTGATTGCATTTTGAATGTCTGTTATTGAAAAACTAAGTTCGTCAATTTCAGCTCTCTCAGAATTTTCAATGTGATTAAAGTTATTCACATTGAAGTTAATTTTCGGTTGGTACACTAATTGGAAATGCTTAGCAAACAAATCAGAAATTCCTTTGGGACATGAAGAAGTTCCGTTTTGAAAATTCATAACAGATGGAAAACCAGAATTATTTCTCTTATCATTTATAAAATTCCAAAACCTTTTAGGATTTTCAGTCATTTGTAATGCAATTTTCTCCTTATGTAAGTTGAATGCATGGATTTCATCCAATTTAAATTTTTCACTAAGACCAATGAATGCTTCGTAATCCGAATCCTTCCCTGTCCTTTTATACTTTCTATATGCTTTATTACGTTTGTTTCGCAACATTCTTAAACATTTATCAAAATGAGCAGGACATGTAAGATTTGTTATGATTTTCAAAGGTACATATTTATTCAAAAGATCTACAAGAATTGTTGCAAGTTTGATTAGCTTCATTCTCTATATAATAGTCTAAAATAGAAATTTTTGTTAATTCATGATTTAAATTAATAATGTCAGATTTTTTAAAGTCAAAAACTGTAGTTTTAATATTATTAATAAAATTATTTAAAGAATTCATTTCATAACGATATTCTAATGATAAAATATTATGATAAATGCTTGTTTTAGATGTTAGTGTTAAAAGAGCTTTATCTAATAAAAAATTCGAAGTTACATTGGTAAAAATAATATCTAATACATTACCAACACAGTTTTGAAACTGAGAAATTTGGCAGTAGCCAAGAGATAATACTGATGCCAGAAATTGATAATAGGTATCATTGATGTTTGAAAGATCAAATAAGTCGTGTTGAGTTTCGCTTGGAGTCCATATAAGATGACTCATGTTAGCATCACCAAAGATAAAGATGTCATCAATGAATGACAAATTATCGTTAACTTCGATAATGTTGTTTGCCAAGCTATTATATTGCGCTTCGTTAGATGAAGAAGGGATGTAGAAAGAACTGATGTAAATATGTTTATCATTCAACTCCAACCTGCAAGCCACAATATCATACAAATTGTCGTCAGAAAGTGTGAGATTTACTGGCTGACTGTTGAATTTGTCATTTACTGCAATGAAAACGCCACCCCCAAGAGCACCAGAATGATCGATTTTCGATCTGTCTTTACGGTATATAGACCAACCTTTTGGTAATAACTCAGTAGTAAGATGTTGACTTTGAAGCCATGTTTCTGTGATAACAATTACATCGTAGTAACAAGAATCGACATCTCTTCGAAAAGTCTCCATTGTTTTTGAAGACCTCATACCTGACATGTTGTGGTAATAAATTCTTATCTTATCCAGTTGTTGTGGGCACGATTTCGAAAATTTGTTGCATTTATTGTATTATTTGCATGATGCGTAGTACTAGGTGCGCTTTCAATAAAAGGTTTAATAACAGTACCTCTCTGCCATAAATTAGAAGAAATTAATTGATGGAAAACGTTTTCTGGAACACCTATTTTAAACGAAAGATAATTTGGTGGGTATCTCAGCTGTTTTGGTGTGATTTCTTTGCAGATGGCATTATTACAAACGAAATTACCCATGACAAAATTCATTAGTTGAACATCGGTCGTCTTGGTGTGTAAATTTGAAACATATAGGTATTTTAATCTATTTGTGAATGACCCCGTTTTGAAAACTGACTGAGAAGAAGCTGATTGTGGAGCAAGCTGCGATGGATTTATAAATTCTGTTGATGCGTTTGTACTAAATCTAACACCTTTGACAACATTCTTCTTTTTCATTGTCATTTTTTTAGATTTAGCTGTTTTAATTGCAGAAGAAAGAGATGTTGTATTTGCAGATGTTTGCGTTGGCTGGATTGAAGATGTATCTGAAGATAGTTGTGAAGATATGGGTACTGATGAATTAAAAGATATTGATATAGGTGTATCTGAGCTTAATGTTTGACTGTTTGATACAGGTGTCACAATCGAAATTGAATCTAGGACAGCAGTTTTGTTGTTAGTTGAATTAATATTATTATTATTATTTGCTACTAAAGATGTAAAATTATTCTCATCCACAACTACGGTTTCTAAAATATTATCAAGGCTTATATTTTTATCATGTATTTTTCCCATAATTGGTTTATCGCACATAATTTTAATATTTTCATCGACAGTTTTTTTTAAAGATTTTTCAAGTTCAATGACATCATTTAACAGTATTCCATTCTCTTGTGTTTTTAAATCAATTTTGCATATATAATTTATAATCAATTTCATGTTATTCTTTAAATTTTCGCTAGGTTCCGATTCACATATTTCACAAACATATTTTATTTGTTTAAAATCTTTAACTATTTTAGCCGCTGTTTTAGTGATTCCAATGCACGAACAGTGATAAACACCTCCACAAGAACCATCACATGATATGTATTCCTGATTGTCTTGAATTTCTTTATTGCACTTCAGACAATTATCTTCCATTATTATTCCGAAACAACGAATATTAGTAAAAAACAGAATTGGAAGTCTAGCAACACACTGATATTAAAACTTATGGAAAATATAAATAAAACAAAACACAATATATTTAGATGACAAGGCAAAAAACTATTAAAATTAATTATATTGATTTGATACCAAAAAAAAAACTCAAAAAATTAATAAAAATTAATTGGAAAAAAAATATTTGAAATATTAAACAAAAACACGTCTAATCTCTTTTAAGGTTGCTTGATTATGGGGGGACCAAGGTAAAATTGAAAGTTTGATCCTTTATAACTTTTGACCCCCTCATTTCCGCAAATTTTTTTTTTCATAATTAGGATGCAGAGGGCCTAATCTTTCTATTTATCTGAAAAAAAAATGCAAATCTATTTGGGGGGATAAACTAGGATTGTACCTTAATAATTGTTTTTATGAGAAAGTTTGTTGTAGTTTTCTGAAAATTATATAGAAATTGCGACCCCGAATTTATTTATTCAACACAAATCTAATAAAATTCAAGCTGAAATTGGGGCCGTTTCTTAAGCTGAACCTTATGAATAAGTGAAACATAATCGATATATAATCAAAAATGACACATTTTCTTCACTTTTTAAAAAACTTTGGATCAATTATTCGGCGATTTTTGTAGGCAATCAAACTCAAGTATAAGTAAGGAAATAATTTTAATTTGACGCTATAATTAGAAATATCTCAGATAAAAAATCCACTAAAACTCTCCTTTACGTGTGTCGAATGAGTTCAAATCTTCCCCGTTAGTGCCATGTTCGAATCCCTTGGAAGACATGCTATCAATAATGCCACCGGGTCAATGACTATTTTGAAGTTGAGACTTCATTATTATTTATTTATTTAACTTAAGTTGAATTTCTCCACTGTCATTAGTTTTGGAAATTCTTTTGCATTAAATTTTGGAATATTTCTATTCTAATAAACATCCTAAGTCACAAGTTTATCTAGACATTATTTATTCTTTCCAATTAATGTGTAATCACTGGATCAATTTTTTATACGTTTAGTAAATTTAGCGACAGCCATGAAAACTGGAACACGATTCGGGCTGGTCAAGGCATTGTACCGTGGCAAATCAGACGTACAAAAGTAACCCACAAGTTCAAGTTATGATAAAGAAATAATGTATTTCGTTCAATAGGCCTAATGTCAAATGTGGCAACCTCTTATTATGACACAATCTGACGTGAGTTATGACCAGTAGCATTTATAAGAGAATCTACCCCCCCTTCTTCAGAATGAGTTCAGATTCTGTACTGGTGGATTGAAGGAAATGTATGCTTTGGTAGTTGAGGCTTAAATAATTAACGAACAGTCAAAGATATATTTCCATCCGATCGCCACACTGTTCTATTTTTCTCCCTTATGACTACTTGGTATTTTTAATATCAACATCTTCAAATACGCATAGCCACAAACATGATATTATCGACAATGCATCACATTGTTCATTGTCTATACTCTATACATTTAACAACAATATAAAGAGTCTCTTAATCGGTCCTATAACAACACGGTTTTTCATAATCGTGTTGTTACATGTTCACTATGACGTTATCAATTTCTTTTATATTGATTCTGTTGAAATAAACATAAGTAAAATCTACCTAATTATATTTTTTACATTTTCGTTAATGTTCTCAGATACAATCTGATATTAAATTGTTTAAAATTGTAATGGTAGTAGTTATCAATCTTGTTTATCTCGGAAACGATTTGTTGTCATTTCATTTTTTCTTTATAATATTAATAACTGAAATAAAAACCGAATTGATGGACATCTGTTTTTGTATAACTAATTCACAATTAAAAATAAAATGACTTTTTTCCATGCAATATAAAACTAAAATGCCAATTATTGTGACTTTGTATGCTTTTTTGTTGAGAACGGAAAATGAGAATGATAGAGAAAAATATACGAATGCTTTCAACAATCATCTCGCTTACACACCTTCGTTTAGAATATTTATAGCATGAATATTTATAGCATGCATTATTGCTAGTTAGTTCAAATTGGATTTTTAAAATCAATTAATGATTAAAATAAATATTTTGTCGAGTACGCGCCTCGCGTTCGGAAAAAAATTTAAAATTTTAATAGTCAGTTCTAGATCTTATAAAAATAAACCTTTTTGGGGTCGTGAATTATTTTTCATAAAAACAAAAATTTAAATTATTTGTTTTGTCGTTGCTATTTTTGAAGAAAAGAAAAGCCAAAAATACTAAAATAAAGAAAACGTTTTCGATTTGTTCGAACGTTGGAAGTTTCAACCTGAATCCGTCGGATTTGGGAGAATTATTCCATGATATTAAAAGTTTTTTTGGATTAAGTTAATCTATAATCGAATCCGTTAATGTAGATTCAATTTAATCGGCGATTTAGTGAAAGTTACAAACAAAATATTTTCCGTATTTAAAGAACTCAGTTATTTTATAACAATAAAAGAAAGTTACATTACATTACACTATGTAGCGCATTGTTGGAACAGCATACTTGATAAAGGTGGTGAAACATACGTTATGGCTTTAGACATCTCCAAGGCATTCGATCGAGTCTGGCATGCCAACTTAATCAACAAGCTCGTTGCGTACGGTTTTCATCCCAATGTTGTGAAGCTGATTCAAAATTTTCTGTCCAACCGATACATTTCGGTAACCTTAGACGGATTTTCTTCTGAGTCTAAACTAATTAACGCTGGTGTACCCCAAGGCTCAGTATTGTCCCCAACCCTATTTTTGATTTATATCAACGAATTGTTGAAAATCACCAGTAATCCAATAAATAGTTTTGCAGATGATAGTACTCTGCACAAGTCGTTCGAGCCCCTTCCTTCAAAAGGTAAAATGCACGAACGACTTAATCCTGCCCGGAGAGACGCTGCCACAAACTTGAACAAAGACCTGAATAAAGTCGCCGACTGGGGTGACCAAAACCTTGTCAATTTCAACTCCACCAAAACACAGCTGTTGATTGTTTCCAGATTAAAGACCGAGTTCCCTAAAGATATTTTATTTAGTATGTGTGATGAACCAATAGGTGAATGTAAAAGCATTCGTTTATTGGGTGTCACAGTTTCAAATGACCTACTCTGGAACGATCATGTAATGGCGATGGCAAAAAGCACGTCTAAAAAACTCGGCCTCCTAAATAGATGCAAAAAATTTTTTACTCCATACCAATTGCTCCATGTTTATAAGTCCTATATTCGTCCCTGTATGGAGTACTGCAGTCAAGTTTGGGGTGCTGCCTCTGTTTCCATCTTGGCTCTCTTGGACTCTGTTCAAAAGCGAGCTATACGAATTATGGGTGATCGAACTTTGACATCAAAACTTGATTCCCTACAACATCGTCGCACTGTTGCTGACCTCGTTGTTTTTTACAAATATCGTCATCAGCAGTGCTCAGATGAAATCAGCGGCATCATGCCTCAAACTTATTCTTACCCCCGTTCCACTCGGCAATCGGCTGCCGCAACCAGTGAAACGGTAAAGATCCCGCGCTGTCATACTGGCAGATCGCAGAGAGACTTCTTTGTCCGAACTGCGTACAAATGGAATAGTTTGCCGGAACACTTAGTCTCAGGTGGCTTCAACCCACAGATGTTTAAAAAAAGCGTTAATCTACACCTTAGAACGCCAGTTGTTGTGGGACCCAGGTCTAGACCTAGGTCTTAAAAGGTATTTATGTGTTGTTGTGACACATATTCTAAACCCTATTACACAACACATTTTATTAAAAAAAAAAAAAAAAAAATATTAAATTCTAAATAATTTTTTTTAAAACAAAATACTTTCCGTGTTTCAATTAAAAAAAAATTCTTTTATGTGGGTATATGTCTGTTACAAGTCACAAGTAAAGAAGAAGGTCTATTCAGGCAGTGTTTGTCATAGTGCAATAATTTGAAAACGGCTCTTTTGATATCGGAGCGAAATCACCGTAAGTCGTTAACCAAGAGATACTATATTAAATCAGGAATCTGGAAATACGTAAGTGATCATATTATCTAATTGCTATTATTGATGTCTGCTTGGGACGGTGGGTGTACTATACTATTGGACATACTCAAAATATGAATGCTCAATGCATTGTGCATAGGAAAGGATCTGTGAAACGAAGCGGCGGGTCTGGTAGTAAATTTGCATGCCTACGGAATTCAAACTGAATCGTTGAAACAATTCTAAGATAACCGTATGGACCTCCTCGATAACGCCTACCTTACGTTTACTGGTTTTTAATCAAAACAAAGAAATAGCGAATTTTAGATTTCGCAGCAATCTAAACCGTTGTAAAAATATAAAATTAACAAGAGTGCTAATTCAACGTTTTTATTACTTCACGACAATTTTAAATTGTGTGAAGTAGGATTTTGATGAAACTTTGGCAAATAATCCAGGTTCACTTGAAAATGGAAGATCTAAATTCATTTCAAAATTGTACAAAATGGCCGGTGGTGTCCTGAACACCTCTAAGTTTAAATCTTCAAAAACTTTTAATCCCGGCTTTCGATCTTATTGAAACTTGGTATATAAGGTTTTCCAATATTTTTGCATACCAACTTCCGGTTTGTCACTTCCGGTTAAAAAGTTTTTTTTCAGGTGTTTATTTCACTGTAACCTACAATTAAAGAATCCAGATCGTTTTTTTCAAAACGTAGGTTAAACGTTTCAATCAATATGAGAAAGATTCCATTAGCTTGTGGGGTACATTAAACAAATGGGTAGGGAGCCACCATACAACAGGTGGTTTTTGTCACCTGGTTTTTTATTTTTGTTGGCAGCATACAACATTGGTGCATGAATTTTGATGACACTTTGGCAAAAGATGCAAATATGTCTGGCAAGGAACTGATTAGTTTTTGAGCGATTTTAAACAAAGTGGTGGGGGGTCCCCGGAGCATCTGTTTTTTTGAAAGCTCATTATTATCTGTACTTGATAATCAAATTTAATGAAACTTGGTACATAAGCAGTACGGTCAAAACTTCTGGTTTTTGACTTCCGGTAAAAATTTGTTTGCCTTTGTTGTTGTAGGAGACAGAGTTTATGTTTTTTGGGATACTACATCTTTCTTTAATATTTATATAATTAGAACTACGCCAAATCTATAACATTGAGTAGCCATTAACTAAAGTTTTTATGGATACTAGCTCACTATATATACAGAATATTTTGTTTTATTTTGTTTGCTATATACAAATATACCATTGTTTCAATTCTTTTCCGATGTAAAGGAAATGAATTGAAACAATGGTATATTTGTCATTATATTTGTCATATATTTGTCATTTGTCATCATTTTCCGATGTATTTAAAATTTTTGTATGACATAAAAATATGCTTATGTAATATCGGTAGTAGTGGTCAACAAAATATATCTCCTCCTGCTCAACTTTAATAAAGTTTGTCTCAAATGATGCGGGGAGAAGATTGAAAATGAACACTGAAAAAAAAATTGAAGTTCATGACAACCTCATCTCAAAGTTGGCAGTTGATTATTCATGCAAAGAAAAATTAACATATAACATTTTCCTAACAGAATGAGGTTTATTTAAAATATAAAGTGTTATATCCAATATAACAGTAGTTGAATAAAGATAATAGCTATTTCCCTGAAAAAAATTTTCTTTGGCCTTATATCATGAATTTTTCATTTTAAAGAACTATATTGAACTATATTTTATTTTCACATATATATTTCGTGTGATTGTCTCAACTTCATCGATTAATAATTGTAGAGTTGTTGAAGCCATTTCGTAGTTTGATTCGCCATATGTGACCGCAGTGAGGTTGAGACAATTGCATTTCGATTGGAAATAGGACATGTTTTTTTTCAGTGAACGGTTATTGTTATGGGATCTAGGTCTCTAAAGGTTTTTATGTGCTTTTGTGTCACATCAAAATTTCTATTCTTTTAATGAACAAAATAAATGCAAAAACGCAAGAAGGAATAATTTTGGAAGCCGCCATCAGTTGAAAACTTTACGTATTGCAAAAACACGACACAAAAGTATTACTTTTACCCCAGAAAATGATATCATATTGTTGAAGTTTTTAGTACAAAAAAAAAACTAAAAAAATACTGTTATTTCCGCATAACTCATAGCTCCCTAGAGAGGTCAAATGTATGACCCGGTTCTATTAAGTTTTTCTTCCCAACATTTCTTCGGAACATACCTACAATCTAGGTAGCATGCATAACAAGCTTTTCAACCGTTTTGACTGGATATATCATAGTTAGAACTTCAAAGTAGCAGCTAAATTCTGTAACTGTGAAAGGATAAAATGAAAAAAAAATTATTACTTCACCACAAAAAGCAATTTCTTATCTAGTTAAAAATAGACATTTTGCAGTAAAGTGATAAATAGAATTACTAAAAATACCGATCTTTTTTCTTACAGTGAACTTGCAAAATCTTGCTCTCAACTTTGATAATAAAAATTTTATTCGATATTTCTTCCACCTAAAAAATGAGATTTATCGATAGATCCGAAACAATTAAGCTCTTCATAATTTTGTCCCGAATCTGTTGGGTATGGCTCATGATTGATATGTTTTGGAGTTTTTTCCGAGATTCCTGGTTTAAGAAATTTATAACGAAATTTGAACAAATGTAGCGCTAACAGTGCTTTGGAATTAAAATTTGCGAAGAGGAAAATTCAACGAAAACCGGTAGATGTGGAGCATGTTTCAATGAAGTTTGTTGTTATTCTAGATTTTGATATTTTGTCGATCACAAAATGCAGTTTATGTTGATTTGGGATTGTCGGAGTATTTGAGAAATTGAATGTATTTCGTTATATGTGTAGCACGGCTTAAATAGACCAGAACATACACATATTCTACTTTTAGATACTTTTTACCCCTTATAAGTCAACATGTTTGGATTTGGGGCCATCTGGTACATTTTATTGCAATCTATTAGGTATATAACTTTATTCGAATTGATCAAGTTTCTTAGTTTCAATAGGCAAGATTGAATAGTCCAGCAACCATCTTGGGATTTTTTAAATTATTTTCTATTAATTTATTCTAGCTATATAACTATATTTTAACTAAATATTTTAACTATATCTTTAAACGAAGTTTTACAGTTTAAAATAAAAATGACTGGTTTCTTGTGAACCCTAGAACGGATCATTATTCATATTTGTAAAACATGTTATGATAAACTTACAATCTGTCCCTTTTTGTTCCAATAACCTTTGCTGAATCCAAACCTAAACCCAATTTTTCTCTAAGTGTATAGAGCACAAAATCTAGCTACTTTTGAATATGTAATCCGACCTTTTAAGTATTATCGTTTCACATATTTTTCTATTCTGATTTTATGTATCAACGATAACATTTATAGACTTACTTTATTTCCTTTGACAAAAGCTTGAAGGTTTTTAAATCCTGTAAAAGATTTGCTCATTCCTCTTTTATATTTTAAAAATAAATATAGAAGATATATTCATAAATTTATTTATTTTGAATTTATTTTATTGAAATCCTCAAATTTTGTTTATAAGTGGATTGGCCAATCAATTTATAAATTGACTTTTGATTTTCATATGAAATAAACTATTTTCTCAAAGATGAAAGGGAAAACTCCGATTCCTTAAAAAGTGATATGGTATCTATATAGTTGCTGGGATAGTGATCAATCAATCTTGATTTTAAAAAATAAGAAGGAAATCTTTAAAAGAAAAATGAAAATCGGATCATAAATTCATTTTTCAATCATAATTGGACGTTTTGAAAGGTCAGCTTTATTGTTTTAATCTTCAATAAAATAGCATAATGTTTTGTGACGCACTTTTGTGCTAATTCTACAATTTGGTATCATTTAAAGTTTACATAGAAACAATCAAAATTATTTTATTGTTATCGTAAGTCTGCACAAGAAATAGAGATTTAGTTAGACTTAACATTTAATGCATTTATTTACTAAAACAGGCTGATTCAAAATTTTCTATCCAACCGATACATTTCGGTCTCCTTAGAAGGATTTTCTTCTGAGTCTAAACCAATTAACGCTGGTGTACCCCAAGGCTCAGTATTGTCCCCAACCCTATTTTTGATGTATATCAACGAATTGCTGAAAATCACCAGCAACCCAATAAATAGTTTTGCAGATGATAGTACTCTGCACAAGTCGTCCGAGCCCCTTCCTTCAAAAGGTAAAATGCACGAAATAATTCATCCTGCCCGGAGAGACGCTGCCATAAACGTGAACAAAGACCTGAATAAAGTCGCCGACTGGGGTGACCAAAACCTTGTCAATTTCTACTCTACCAAAACACAGCTGTTGATTGTTTCCAGATTAAAGACCGAGTTCCCCAAAGATATTTTATTCAGTATCTGTGATGAACCAATAGGTGAATGTATTCGTTTATTCGGTGTCACAGTTTCAAATGACCTACTCTGGAACGATCATGTAATGGCGATGGCAAAAAGCGCATTTAAAAAACTCGGCCTCCTTAATAGATGCAAAAAAAAAATTTCACTTCATACCAATTGCTCCATGTTTAAAAGTCCTATATTCGTCCCTGTATGGAGCACTGCTGTCAAGTTTGGGGTGCTGCTTCTGTTTCCATCTTGGCCATCTTGGACTCTGTTCAAAAGCGGGCTATACGAATTGTGGGTGATCGAACTTTGGCATCAAAACTTGATTCTCTACAACATCGTCGCACTGTTGCTGACCTCGTTGTTTTTTACAAATATCGTCATCAACAGTGCTCAGATGAAATCAGCGGCATCATGCCTCAAACTTATTCTTACCCCCGTTCCACTCAGCAATCGGCTGCCACAACCGGCGAAACGGTAAAGATCCCGCGCTGTCATACTTGCAGATCGCAGAGAGACTTCTTTGTCCGAACTGCGTACAAATGGAATAGTTTGCAGGAACACTTAGTCTCAGGTGGCTTCAACCCGCAGATGTTTAAAAAAACGTTAATCTACACGTTAGAACGCCAGTTGTTGTGGGACCCAGGTCTAGACCTAGGTCTTAAAAGGTATTTATGTGTTGTTGTGACACATATTCTAAACCCTATAACACAACACATTTTATTAAAAAAAAAAAAAGTTAAACTAAATTATTCATTAGGAAAACTCACTTGTATTTTATTTACTATAACCTCGCATTTTAAAAATCATCTATGCAGAATCTTCCATATGACAACATTTAAACAGCTGTTATTTGTTGTTGTTGTACACTAAATTTCTCAGAACTACAACAAATATTTAATTTGAATCATTGTGTTTCTCTAAACGGAGTGGATAGAGTGTTTCGCTGATGTTGAGTAAAATTTTGTTTTGTATTTTATTACGATTCTGGAAGAACATTATATCATTAATCTCAATTTTATGTTGTTCGTCACGAAAAGTGTCTACATAAAAGTTCAATTGAGTAGTTACAAGGTCAATATTTCTAAATGTGTAATTCCAGCTTTGTTGTCCAGTAGAATTCTCTAAGGCATTTCCCATGTAGTTTCCAACACGTCCCAAGTCATTTGCTCCTCGTTTTGTTGACCATAGTCCATCTTCTAACTATACTTGCCTACAGCTAAAACATTGTTTCGTTATCACATGCTTGTTTTGGCTATCAGTTGTTGAAAATTGTTTCGAATTATGCACCGTAACTCTCTCAAATAAACCTTATAGTGTTTCAGTTTTTCTTTTTCTCTTCGTTTTCCTTACTTCAAAGTATTTTACATTCAGGTATAACTGCGAGGGGTAGTTGCATCCAAACATCCATCATCTAAATAGATACTTACTCTACAAATTTACTCGGCACAGCGTCACTACTCCATCAGTGCAAAGTGTTTCTGGCTGCAATGTTAGAAGAAAAAATTCAAGCTCAATCGTTCTCCAAACTCTCAAATTCTCCCACTGTTTCATCCTCTTAAAAGCAAAAGTAGCATTTTCGATCACAACCAATTCTATACCTTACCATGTATTTATTCGCATATTGTTGATCTAGAAGTAGTCCTACTACTAGTCTACAATCTGAACAGGTCAGATTTAATAGAAAGCCAATGGCTAACCAGTTCATCTCTGTGGTCCTCCATTGGGATCGGAAGAGAACCTGTTCGAGTAATGAACTTATCATACCATTTGATTTACCAATTGATGTTGTTTTGTGTGTAAGCCTTCCTGTAAAGCTCTTTGTTAACTCTAGTTTCCTTATTCCCGAGATATTCACTGTGCTTTAGTGTGCTTACCAGGGCCTTAGGGTTCAAGAACCTAAAGTATGGTTGTACTATTTTTGACTTAACAGTGTAATTTTCCAGTGCAGTCTGGCTATTAGTGAAAACATTAAAGGCCTTTCCAGACAACTTAAGCTCCGTTTGTCTCCTCGATCCTGCATTTATGGCGAGGACTTCAGCATGGAAAATGAATTTCCAACAAAAGTTCTTGAGAACCATGCAAGAGATTCATAGCTGATAATCCGTATGACAGTATTTGATCGTACATGAGTAGCCCAGTTGAGTTGTTTGTCGAGAGTACTACCAATATACTTCACACTATCTTGGAGTGTTAATGTGTTATTACCGATTAAAGAAAGAGTGAAGTAGTTTAATCTCCTGCTGTTGGGAAATTAAACGTTACTAAACGCAACGAGCTGTTTCTTAGAAGCATTGATCGTGAGACCTTTTTTCGAAACAATTGTTACACCGAGAAAAATACTTGCAGTAAAAAATTAACTACGCTGTAGTTGAACTTACAACTGTCCTTAAAGTTGTGAAATTTAAAGATGTCGGTAATGAATTTGATTACGCGTACTAATTTTAATGATTAAAGTATTTATTCCTAATATAAAAAATAGTGAAAATAAATAGTTATTAACTCTGGTTATTTTAACTAAAACTTGGTAGTAACAATTAATATCTGAAATGATAAACCAATAATGTTGCTAGAATTTTTATTACAAAATATAGTTAAAACAACTGCATTATAGATTAAAATTGTTTTCTGAATGTAACACATTTTTTTAAAACAAGGTTATGTAAAATTTGAGCTTAAACGTGGCAAATGGTTGATAAAAAATATAATCATGAAGTGTTTTAAATGTGAAATTAATTAAGAAACTTTGAAAATTATTACGAATCATTTTAAATATAATAATTTTGTAATTATTAAAATGTAATTGTAATTGTTTTAATTGTAATTATTAAAATGAAATACATATTTAGATTTAAAGAAAATATGTGGATAATATTGAAGGTTACAACCAGGAAAAAATCAAGTACATGCGACAGGAATTTTGTATGACCGAAATGTCAACGAAGCAGCTTTACGTAGATCCAGCCTTCAATACCAAGATCAATTAAAACGACGTGGAAATGGAGGCTTTCGATTGCTTTTTCAAAGTATTTCAGGTATAATTTTTTAATTTTATTTGCAAGTATTATAACACACGTTTTTTTTAGGTATTTAATTTGAAATACCCTGCTCCTTGTCAACAAGTGTGGACTTTTGTACAAACTCATTTATACAATATGAATACATCACATGATGTTGTAAATAACAACATCAAAACTTTTGTTAGAGATCTTACTAGATATAAGGTAAAGTGTAGTTAGATTATGGAATATTTTTGTAAGTTTTTTGTAAAAAAATAAATAAATAAATAATTTTGAAAAAAATTATTGTTTTTACTACTTTCAATAACTAAAATTACTACCAGTAGGTAATAAAAATCACTATTTGTTATTTTTATACTTATTACGATATTTTGTATACTGTAGTGAAAACAACTGACCTCAACAATTGTTTATACTACCAATCGTATTAAAAATAACTTTCTAGTACTTTTAATTTTTACAACGGAATATTATAAAGTCAATTACGGCATAAACTTATCAATATCTTTTGTATTTAAAATTACTACCTCGAAACCGAATTTTACAAAATTTAGTATTGAAAATAATAAAAAAGTTTATTACTTTTTAGCACAAAGTTTTGTACATATTACTTCCCTTATGTATTTAAAACAACTAAATTTAACTACGGACGTAGTTAGTCATTTTTAACTACCAATTTGTTAATATTAATCACCATTTTTATTACAACCAACTATTTATTTTTCTCGGTGTAGTATAATGTTCCGTACATTCTGCATTTCTACAGACTTGGCCCATATTCTCTGCTTCCAAAAAAATCGGCATCATCGGCATACCGGTAAATGTTTACTGTTTAGACCCATATTATTTAATTTAATTAGACTCTACCAACATGTTTCACAGAAGGGCTGATTGTACCCTTTAGAGACATCTTGGTTTTATATTTACCTGGATGGTGATGCTATCATTGGTGTAAATAATCAGATATTGGTCTTTTTGCAGATAATTCCTTCAATATCAGACACTACCATTGAAAGGATTGTTTCCATAAAATTTGCCGCTTGATAAACGTATTGTCTATTGCTAAACGGGGTTTTTTTTAGACATACATTTCTAATCAATCCAGGCTCTTCTAAAACATTACAATAGGGAAATATTGATCGGTCTGAAGTTTTCCGCCTCTCAATAGTTAACTTTCCTGGTTTTTTAAATAAAAACGACGCTTCTCTATGCCTGTGGTACATTGCTAAAGTTAGGCAAGCCACGAAAACAGTATATCTTTTTATGTCAAAACACTATCAGAACCAGAAGATTTGTATGTCTTAAAGGAGCTGATCCCGAGCGATACAACTCTTTTTGCCATAATTCAGTCATTTAATTAGGTTTTATCTTATTTCCCGTAGTTTTCTTCTGATTCGTGAGGATTATTCACAAATACGTAGCAAAACAAATGGCTTTGAAAGCATGTTGTGCAGTTCTCTTTCTTTGAAGAAGTGTGAGCACCTTTGGAAAATCTTAGATTATCCATTGTCTATAAAGGACACTATTTCAAGGTTTTCATTAGTGAAGTACTCTCTGTGTTGGTTTTGTCTTAGCTTGTTAAGGTTTTTGGTCAACTAAACAGCCTAATGGGCATCATGTTGCCTCGTTTTATACCACGAACCCTCAAAAGATTTGACTAATAGTACGTTGAGCATGTCAACGGCCTGATCTATAGGCCGGTCATTGGAAATGCTCCCCAAACCCGTTCCTAATATAAAGCCCTGAAGTGCACCAAATCCACCTGTCGTGGAGGAAGACGCCATCCACTGCAATCTTCTTTAGTCAAAAATGTATATCTTTGTAGTTGGGAGTTAACAAAAGTGTGCTCTCATCCGGAATTCGGTATTCCAAAATTAGTAGTAACCACATACTCTAGATTCCAGAAGAGATTGACCTCTGCGTTTGGTGATGGTACTTACCCACCTACCCACGATCACCACGTCCAACCCCGGTATTTTTGAAACCCATTCACATATCTCATCCACTCACTCTCGCACCCACAAGTACACCGACACGTACCCACATATGCATATATATACACCATCATCCATACCCCCCATACGCTCTTACATACATAAATACACACACACACACTACTTTCCTCATCGAGGTTATGGCATTTACCGTAAATGAAATAAAATCTCCACATAAAACTTCCATTTTTCCCAAAAAAAAAAAATACCGACAACTTTATATTGGATGTTGCAGGCTGATTGCGGAGACAACCCAAAATCAAAAAAAAATTCGACATCCATGGTGCAAAAAAAAAAAACTACTACCAATAGAAATAATAATTAAAAAAAAATGTTGACTGATTGGAGAGCTTGGTCCAACCGTTATGTCATATGTTGTAATACTTTTTTTGTTTTATAAATTAGTTAAAATTTTATTACAGATCACGTAATCCCATTAATTAAAGAAAGTTATTCATTATATAGTTGCTATGAAAATCTCTCGGTTTTTTTAATGGTCGATGGTTTTCCAAACAATACCATATATGATTTTGATAAAGGTCTGTTTTTATTAGGAAGACGTTCACGTTGATTTTGGAATGTCAATGAATGAGGTACGATAAAGATAAACGTTGTCACGTCATCACCAGTTGAGGGAGCGTCTCTCGCGCAAAAGAATCCTCCCGCAAAAGAATCGTCATCAGGTTTCCGGAACATAGGATTAACAAATGTTGAGTTCATACTGCATTCCAATTTTACAAAATTATTTAATTGCACTAAATCACAAAACCCAAGTTTGGACTTCTCATAATTTGATAAACCAATCAAATCAAATTCAATATTTAAACTATTTACGCTTCATTAATGCGGTTTAGAAAAATTAAAATTCAATTAAACAATTTAATATATTTTGGTAGTAAATTTTACTCTGAATAAAATTAGCATCTGTAACTAGGATTCTATCCATACCTCCATACATTCCCATACCCACAGCCTCACATATACGTACATACAATCACTCCTAAATATACACACATGCACTCATCCATAAAGACAAACACATCCATGCTCATCCATACCTAAAAATAAAACGAAATTAAAATTTGACTCACCGCAGGGCTAGTCCAGATCCCACGGCTCCGTCCTCAGGATATTTAGTGGTGGCACATCATCCTCGCCTCAGAAGCTGACACAATTTCATAACCACCTTGGACTTCGTCAGGTGACTAAGTATATGAAGTAATCTTATTATTGCGTTGTGGTTGCACTATGCTTAGTTATAAGCTAACGGTAACCAAAAAAAAAATCAGTCAATATCAATTATGCCCGTCTAAACCGCGATCACATACGGTGGAGTATACTGCCGTGCTAAGCACAAAGGCTGTATCTTGAATTTTTGACGTTTCGAGATATTAACACTTTTTAATTTTCAAACTTCGCAGTTAAACTAATCAAAATTATATTTTTAGTCAAACAAATTTCAAATTTCGGTTTGAATCAAAGAGATAGAAGGTTATATTATTTGTTAATGTTGTAAAATATTAATTATTGGATAATTAAATAGTAAATTTGATACTTTTAAAGAAGATACGGTATTTTATAAAGAGTAATTTTTGAATGAAAAAATTGATTAAATGGTTTAATTATATGGTAAAAATGTCCATCGACTGTTATTATATCATCTTAGATGCATAACTCATTTTTGACAAAAAAGCAAGATATGGCCTTTGTGCTTAGCACGGCAGTATAGTGTAGGTTGAATAGTGAGGTTATTTTTTTATCAGACGTAATCCGGACTGGAATATTCCAAATCCAATATTGGTTACATCTACGAAGAACTCCACTCGAAAACAGAAATGCACATCAATTGTCCCCAACCGCAAACGGAACAAATATACAGCTTCAAGGTCGTATATATTTGCTGGATCGATCATCAAACCGGATTACCGATTACGGTTGATTTTATAATACTGAACGATTTAGACTTTAAAACACGGCTCCAATACAGAATATCTATGCTATACCCCTTGGTTTGTACATAGGAATTAACAAAACATTTAACTCACGTACAGCATAGTGGTAAATCTTATTAGGTTTAAAACATAACACAGTTTCTTTTACTTCTGTTCGATAGTTTAGTATATTTACAAATAATTTAATTTTATTTCTTATATCTTTTTGTTTAGAATAAGTTAATTAAGTTAGAACACCATATAGGATCGTTCTTTTAGACAATAAAATAAATTAATTAAGTTATATCACAGCATATGATCATTCGTTTAGACAAAAAAAAATAAATTACTTAGGTTATAACTCAAACTTATGATCAAAATTTTGTTTTTCTTTGTTTCATTAAATGAATTAACTAATTTAAGCATGCACATTAAAAATAAACTGTTTGATTTGTTTCTTTTTTTGATTCACAAGGACAGTTCAACAATTTGGGACACAAACATATAAATTATTTTCTGTGGATTAGATTCACTATCTTATTGATAAACATTTTTTTTTTTAAATCCACGTATCACTATTTTTAATTACCATGGTTACCTTTTTTTTTGAACAGAAAGACATGACGCGAATAATGAATTTACAATCTTTCTTTTTCCACGTTTTTTTCCACAATCCGTATGACTTTTTTGACAGCTTGAAAAATAATTCCAATCGGATAATAATTCAAGAATGAGAGAGACTTCATGTCTTCAACCACATATTTATAGCTAAAGTCACGTCGTCTTTACACCTCAACAAACCGATAAACACGATAAGGCTGGTTTCTGGGGTATTTCCTTCGTTCATTATTTATACCCACTAAGGAATTTACATAGTTAATTGGTATAAAAAAAATTGAAAAGAATTAAAATGATAAACATTGATTATGATACGATTGTAAGAATTATACATGAAAATAGCGCGATTATGAATCAATGGTATTGCACAACTGTGTCATGACAACCTTACAGCGATTAACGATTACAAATTGAATATAAGAGATTACCATGGAAAATAGCACACAACTGTTTAGGACAATTTTCAGACGGAAACCATTGCAGATGGCGACCACGGCTTGAGTACAAGAAACCATGGTTAAAGGACAAACGAAAATACTTATGAAAGTCTCCGCCAATGCAAACTTGAGGCGTGTGAGAAAGTAGTGCGTCTCTAAATCAGGAAATTACACACCTGCTTCGTTGATCACCAGACTACTTCGTTACAAGTCACGTGGAAGATAAGCAAGCTCAATAAGTAGGTGCCTTTTCTTAGTGGCTCCTCCGTAACGGAGCATTCCAACAGATAAATAAATCATCTGCAGATAAGATAGCCAGAAGATGCATATCAAGACTTTTATGTGATGAAAGTTCTGATTTTTTCTGCTTCATAGACCTCATTTAGAATTGCTTGGATTTGAACTACCACTACTGGTAGCCCTATTATTATTGTTTTATTGATCTTTTGTTAACAATAAATGATAAATAAATAAAATACTGGATCTGAACTAAGTGAATTTGTACCCGGAGATCTCTTACAACAAAAAAATAATAACTTAATTTATTTTAATTTTGATTTATTTTTTTCCAAATAACCGTTATGGAAAAACTTCGCTTTCTTCGAAGCCGCTTTCTAAAACTAATATTTAACAAATATAAAAATGTTATATGTAATAAATCAAAAATGGTGAAATTTGGATTTTATTTGTTTACTTTTAAAAAATGCATAAATTTAATAAAATGCCACGAAACCTTAACGAGTTTCAAAAATAAGCTAATTTTACAAACATAATTTTAACAAATGATTAGTTAAACAATGTACATTAAAACACTTGTGGCACAATAAAACTAATGATAAAAATTTTATGCACTTTGATAAAAATTTTATACTCCCCGATTCAACAGATTGATAAATGTTTTATTAACAAGAATTTTCTATCTTTGTTTCTTTTTTATATACATTGGTCAACAATAATTTTTTAGAATTTTTATCACGTGATCTGAATCTACATTCGGTTAGATGTGAAATCAAAAAAGCAAGATCACTTTTAGCGCTATTTTTATTTATATCACAAAAAATTCATTACACATAACAAGAATTTTCTATCTTTGTTTCTTTTTTATATACATTGGTCAACAATAATTTTTTAGAATTTTTATCACGTGATCTGAATCTACATTCGGTTAGATGTGAAATCAAAAAAGCAAGATCACTTTTAGCGCTATTTTTATTTATATCACAAAAAATTCATTACACATACCAACATATAAATCAAAGATTACAATCTTACATTTAATGAAATTTTGAATAAACCACAAACTCATATTTGTTGGGCAATTTGATGAAAGTTTTATGATATTTATATGGCATACTTTAATTATTGAGGTCCATATAATAAAAAAAACTAAAAACTATATTACGAAGGTTCTTTGAATATCTTTGCCTTTGATTTTTCACCTTGATTGCAAAAATTGAGATAGGATAAAAAAATTGATTTTATTGAGTTGTTTCTTAGATGGTTTTGATTCTTAATTTAGAGCAACAATCGAAATAAGATCAATCGTTACTTAACCTTCATGCGGGCTGCACCCTTACGACGCAGAACTGTCTACTAGTTTATTTGATCCTTTAGTGCTTCATAATTTTTTCTTTTTAATCAAAATATTTCTTTGAATATTCGATAAGAAAGTACCGTACTGATTCTTGTTTATGTGTGTTGTCTTTTCTCGTTTTTTCCTTTACTCACAACCATTGTGATCTGAATCTATCAAACACCAACTCTACATTTCCATACGTGAGTACTTGTCCAGCATCACGACAAATTTATTCGACTCGTCATAAATGTCGACAGCTATGAGGCCTATTCCTAGGAAAACTTCTTTCAAAATATTCATAATGCACAAAAATGCTATCCACTTCACAATACTTGTACCTTATACTGAATTGCCGGTTAATTTTGGCATTTCCTTCCTGGTTGTATTTTCCCTCCCTTACATTCAAAGTCATTGGCTATTATTCTATCTCAATTTTAATTCATTGAAAAAAAAAGTTGAAATGAGTCATTCTGAAAAAAAGACGTTGACAATGCATCAAATTTGGATAAATTTAATTACGATTTGTCAGCCAAACATGAGAAGCCACTCCAAAAAAAGTGCGGCAATTTCAACCACCAAAACTATTTAAAACAAACGCAATCCCAAAAATCAAGTTCCAAATCAACAAAAACAAAATAGGATATTTAATTTAAATTATAAATAATAAGACGAAAAAGGATATAAAGATACTTAAAACAAATTTTTTTTCTTGCTGTATATTTGGTCAATTGATGGTCTAATTAAGAAATGGATTTATTATTTTAGGACAAATTATATTTACTTAATTTTTCTTTCTAATAAAATGTAATGAAGGGGAATAAGGAAATAAAAATCGTTTGAAGTTGTGTTTTGTGCTTTTTTTATGATGGAATTACTAAAGTTAATTGGGTAATTTAATGATCACTGGAATTAATTTATTAAAACAAAATTATTTGAGTTAAGGAATATATATATATTATTAAAAATAGAGGGATGCCTACGTTATTTTCATCTTATAAAACAATTTATTTTCTTAAGAGACTACATTATATACACAAAACAGTAATTCAATTCGTTTTCAGGAAACGTTGTATCTCTTCCATATAAATAACTAAATTTCCGTTTCAGTTTTTATTTGTGTTGTGGAAAACTACAATATTAATTTTACTCTATCACAAGTAGTTTTTGTTTAGTAGATTTTTCAGAAAATTTAATATACTTAAATTTTCAAATGCTGACTTTTATTAATGTTAATTATGTTTGCGATTTTTTTTTCCGTGAAATAATATGGTGAAAACTGATACGAATCTCAAATATAGGAAATTAGACTTGACATAAATATCTTAAACTTGTAAATTGAGTTTGAGTTGAGACTAAACGATTTGTTGCACTGGAAAAATAAAAACAAAACCATAAGACAGGTCTGTGAGATAGTTTGAATTTATTTGTTCTTTGTTTAAACATTTGGTTTTTGCTTTGGTTTTGGTTATGTAAAGATTTTGAAATTATCTGGTTTTCAAAATAAAGCTTTTAATAGTTATTATTATTAATAAAAGAACTACTGTGATTTTGAAATTTCATGCCATGAAAATGTTCTCCTGAATGAAATTTAACACTACGACCAGTTTGCTCAATATAAAATGTTTTACAAAATTGACAGAAAAACTGATAACTAAACATTGAGAAAATATTTTGATACAAAGAAATTAACATAATTATTTCAATTTATTATAACAAAAACAAACATAGCACAGATTTAATGTCACTCACAATTATCAGATAAAATTATTTGTTACTCAACTATTAATTTGACGCAATATTAAAAAAATGGATTTCTTACAAATATAAGATAACAAAAACCGTCAAATTTGATTGTTAAAATTTTTAACACCCTCAGATAGATTGGTGAATATCTTTTCTATCTTTTATTTCATTTCGATTCAACTTTTTCCTTATTTCGTTTTAACTTTTCACGCAAAATACCACACCATTCCACCAACCACAAATTTAACAATAATAATAACAAATCAATATTGAACTCAAAGATGAGTAAAATTGTTTTGATTCTTGTGATTTTATATTACATAAAAGATCTAACCATGTTGGTTAAGAAAATGAAAGATGTTTGCATCTTCTTCCTCTAAAATCAAGACATCAATGTTTGTCTTGTATAATTTCAGGAATTGTCACAACGATTTGTGATTTTTAATATCATTTTTATTTTATTACATTTTCTTAACGGATGATATCTTGATGGTTTTTGTTTTCCTTTTTAAATGGATAGTTAAAAAAAATTCGACGGTGAAAAGTATCAAGATAAAATATTTGGAACGGGAAATAAAATTGTTTGGAATATAGGATTTTGATTTCTTTAAATAATTTTGATAAAACATAACCACAAACAGGAAATTAATTTCTAAATATTATTATTATATTTTTCTTAAGATGACAATAATTTGTGTTATCATTTTAAGTTGAAAATCATATTTTGATTATTTCTTATTGAATTTATTTAATTAAATTTTATTATTTGGTTTGAATGTTGGAATAGAGAAATGATTATAAAAGGAAAATGAATTGTGTAGTGTGAAAAATAGAACCTTAATATTTGATGGACCTCAATATATATTTCCTCGTTTATTGGCGGCATATAATTTCTAGTAGAAACTGTCTGCCATTTACCGGCAATAGTTGTTGATTAACAAATTACACTGAAATGCTGATTTTCGAGACAGATTTATAAAAAGAGAAAGAAGGACCAATATATGAGAAATATATTTTAATTCTGACTAGAAATCCTTTACTGATTGTGGTGCAGCAATTGGAAATTATAGTTTACTGTTTGTTGCAATATTTTTAGGTGCGAAAAGCCTCATAAAGTGAAATACCATATGGCAACATTCACGAAGACTTGTTCCAGAAGAATATAATGAGATTGATCGTTAGGTTAGCAAATTTCTTAAGGAGAGTTTCATTTAAAATAGTGCATCAGTGAATACACCAGTCCTATTATATCTTTTGTTCCTATTGTGAGTAAAAATGACAATACAAAATATCTCTGTATCGAAATCATTATGAATCAGTACCCACTACCACTTATTGAAGGCCATGTTGCCTAGCTTTGTAATTTGGTTATATTTACAACCTTGATCTATAAAACGAGTTTTTTCAGGTTAAAACTTGGAAAAATGTCAAAAGTATACCTCATTTGTAATACTGGCAGACAATATGAATTTAAACGTGCACCTTTTAGCCTTCTACCTTGATCGCCAGCCACTTATCAAAGATTTATTCTAAGCCGTTGATTCTAAACAAACTTATCTTAATTTATATGGATGAAGTCATAACAATAGCTGCATATTAAGAAGAATGTATCCAATGGTGGCGTAAAATTTTTCCAACAGCCAATCAATATGGTTTAAAATTGAAATGAAGAAAACTCTGTTTTTGATTAATAAAATTAATTTCTTGAACTACGAGATTTTCAACAGTGCTATAAGACTCTCCACCGAAAAAAAACAACAGACGTAGAATTGTTTCCACAATCAAATAAATTTCCACAATTGATTAATATAAATTTTATTGAAGATGGATAATTTATATCCGAAACGCGTCTGAAGTTTATATTTTTAAATAAAGTTGTCAGAAAAACATAAAAAATATTTTCATTAAATTATTAAATTTAATAATTTATAACTCTAAAAAGGTTAAAACTTTTTGGGTCTAACTGGTTATTTTCAAAACTTTGTTCCAAACTGTTCACTTATAATAAAACTCTTGACGGATCTCCTAATCAACATTGAAAACGAATCTTACTGTACCACCAACTTTTATATAGATCAAAGCGAAAACATATATATTTGCTGTCGCCTCAAAATTGAAATATGTTGCCACATTGCTATAAAAGCATAGTGAATATAGAAAATTTGCACATTATGTAATTTTTTTAGGAAAAAAACATCTTCGGCAGAAAATATTTCAAAAAATAATTTCAGCTACCCATTGGAAGTGCTATAGCAATTGTATAAGTGTTTTAAAAGATCTCAAGTTTTTTTCCAAAACATCACTTATCGCATGTGGCGATAACTCCCAGTTCCAACAAAAAAAAATCCTTAAAGTTTTTTTACGCACTGCATATCATTACACAGTGCAACATTTTTGAGGTCATCGAATGTAACACAAACTCTGACTTCCGTTTCTGGAAGTATCTACCCAAACTAGCATAACCCTATTTGGGTTTTGATAGTTTGTATCGATTTTCTGTTTTATGACGGCTATGTAGGTTATACTTTACGATATGTATTTGGAATTTCTCAATGCAAACTTTAGACGAAATGTTCTTCATGCCAAATTACACCACTTTTGCACACATGTCGAGGTCAGATTTTTACTCTTTCGGGGTGTTTTTAGTGCAGAAAGCCCTAAAAATTGTCATTTTCTCAGATTTGCGACCATAACTCACAAACCGTGTATATTTTAGGATAAGTATCTTCGACAAAAATATTCTCCGTATCCACTCGAGTAGCTTTGCTATACATTGCAATAACCTACAATCGATCCTTAGTTTGTTCTGGCCGTTGTGAGTAATTTCGCAACCAAATAGTACATTTCACACCAAAATTTCAGCTTTCATAAAAAAATATGTCTTTTTTGTGTTAAAGTTTATTTTGTAAATTCGTATATGTACATTTTATAGAGCTATGGAAAATTCAAGATTTAAAAAGAGGCAAAAAGCGTTTTTAATCGAATAATTTTAAATTTGATTTTTACTTTCAAATTAAAATTTTAATTTAAAATTTAATTTTAAATTTGATTTTTAATTTTAGATTTAGTTTTTAATTTTAAATTTGATTTTGATTTAAAATTAAAAATCAAATTTAAAATTAAAAATTAAATTTAAGATTGAAAATTAGATTTAAAATTAAAAATCAAATTTAAATTTTAATTTTAAATTTGATTTTTAATTTTAAATTTAATTTAATTTGATTTTTTTTTAAAATCAAATTTAAAATTAAACATTAAATCTAAAATTAAAAATCAAATTTAAATTTCAAATGAAAAATCAAATTTAAAAGTAAGAATTAAATTTAAAATTAAAAATTAAATCTAAAATTAAAAATCAAATTAAAAATTAAATTTAAAATTAAAATTTTAATGTAAATTAAAAATCAAATTTAAATTTCCAATTAAAATTCAAATTTAAAATTTAAAATTCAAAATTTAAAATTTAAAATTTAAAATTTAAAATTTAAAATTTAAAATTTAAAATTTAAAATTTAAAATTTAAAATTTAAAATTTAAAATTTAAAATTTAAAATTTAAAATTTAAAATTTAAAATTTAAAATTTAAAATTTAAAATTTAAAATTTAAAATTTAAAATTTAAAATTTAAAATTTAAAATTTAAAATTTAAAATTTAAAATTTAAAATTTAAAATTTAAAATTTAAAATTAAATTTAAAATTCAAATTCAAATTTAAAATTAAGAGTTAAATTTAAAATTAAATTTAAAATTAAAAATTAAATCTAAAATTAAAAATCAAATTTAAAATTAAAAATTAAATTTAAAATTAAAATTTTAGTTTAAAATTAAAAATCAAATTTAAATTTTAAATTAAAAATCAAATTTAAAATTAAAAATTTAAAATTAAATTTAAAATTAAAATTGAAATTTAAAATTAAGAATTAAATTTAAAATTAAAATTTAAAAATTAAATTTAAAATTAAAATCAAATTTAAAATTTAATTTTTAATTTTGAATTTGATTTTTAATTTTAAAACAAAATTAAATCTAAAATTAAAAATCTAATGAAAAATTAAATTTAAAATTATCATTTTAATTTAAAATTAAAAATCAAATTTAAATTTAAAATTAAAAATCAAATTCAAAATTAATCGATTAAAAACGCTTTTTGCCTTTTTTTAAATACGAATATATACGATATATACGAAATTGCAAAATGAACTTTAACACAAAAAAGAGATATATTTTTATGAAAGCTGATATTTTGGTGTGAAATGTACTATTTGGTTGCGAAATTACTCACAACGGCCAGAACAAATTAAGGATCGATTGTAGGTTATTGCAGTTTGCAGCAAAGTTACTTGTGTGGATGCGGAGAATATTTTTGTCGAAGACAGTTGTCCTAAAATATACACGGTTTGTGAGTTATGGTCGTAAATCTGAGAAAATGACATTTTTTAGGGCTTTCTGCACTAAAAACACACCGAAAGAGTAAAAATCTGACCTCGACGTATGTTTTGCACAGTGGTGTATTTTGGTATGAAGAACATTTTGTCTGAAGAATGCATTGAGAAATTCCCAATACTTTACGATATATAGCCGTGCAAAACCAAAGCTCTAATACAAAAATTGATGACGTCATAAAACAGAAAATCGATTCAAACTATCAAAACCTAAATAGGGTTTGGCTAGTTTGGGTAGATAATTCCAGAAACGAAAGTCAGAATTTGTGTTACATTTTATGTATTGCACTGTGATACATATTTTATATATTCCATTATATAACGACTTTATATATTCCATCAAACGAAAAATAGTTCCTGGTGGAAAAAGAAAAAAGTTTCCAAAAAATAAATTAATGAAATACAACTGGCTTCACATTGTTGTTTTAAACCAAACCATTTATTCATTTATTCCGTTCTATTTATTTTCATTGACATGTCATGTATAAATGTGCTATGTTTCTTTTCCTCCATTAAATAAATAATTATTGCATAATCTCAACATTTATTTTAAATTGAAAAGAAAAAACTGTTTTATAAAAGCAAAAACTGTTTAATAATACACAAAATTTTTTGCTCAATAACACTTAAAACTTTATTCACAAAAACTAATTTAGAAATAACTTTTTCTATTTACACGGTTTTATATGCACGGCACAGCTTTTGTTTACAATTAATTAATTCTGACTAAAAATAAATGCTTAAATACTAAATTTCGTATAATCTACAAGAATCGTCATTCTACTCATCTTAAATCCGGAATCTTCTAAAATAACAAACAATTTTGCCTCTCTGTTAAAAATTGGTTATGGAAAACAAATCCAAAAAAATATTTTTGAACATTTCAAGAAGAACAATAACAATTCTTTGTGTTTCATGATCATTATTGTTATTTGTATATTCTGTTGATGATTGTTGATTATGAATTTGTTTGCGTAATTTTGTACAGGTTGCCTTCACTTATGTTGAATTGAAAAGAATTTTGTTTGGTTATGATTTTGTTATAACCGTAGCAATATGTTGAACTATAACATAAAAGTTTGGACATCTATCGATATAAGCACCGTTCGTTCGTTTTCATGATGGAATAGTAGGCTCAGTAGATTTTTTCGTTCAACTTTTTTTCTTTTATTTTCGTTTAAACTTTTTAACATTCAAACTGGTGGCGAGAGAGAAATTCAAGAAGTTCTATAAGAAAGATTGAAACATGACTAAATACATGTCAGAAGTGTCAGAGTGGATTATCTATATCAAAATATTAAAAATTTTTAATTTTTTTTTTCACTCAATGGCTATAGTTCAGATTTTAAGTGTTTTTCGATTTAAGAAGAAAAAAATAATTTATGTGTAGCTGTTTTTGTTATGTGAATTTCCTTGAGATTTTTGCTGAAAATGCAAAACATTTCTTGTGTCATGAAAAAATGTTTAGCTAAAGTAAATTACAATTTTTTTTTAGCATTTAATTTTCTTGACAGTACTATTGTGCGAATTCATAGAATGTGTAATATTTCTATTATAGTGAACATTCTAAGTCACGAGTGTTTAGTCATTATTGATTGTTTCCAATCAATGCGAAAATCAATGATCGACACTTGGTCAATTATTGTCATATATGCGCGCTTGCATATTTGCCAACATTTTGGGGAATTTTATTCATTCAGGATTTTGTGAGCAATTAAACTCAATTAACTATGGAATTAATTTGAATTTTTCCAATTCAAAGGTATGGTTGGAAATATCTCAGAAAAAAAAACTAGGTTTTTCTCTTTTACGTGTTTCGGTTGGGATCCGAACTCGTAACCTCATCAGTGCCAACTGATGAGTTCAATTCCTTTGGCAGACACGTTTAACCACTACGCCTCCAAGGCGATTATATTTCTAAGTTGAAACTTCATCATCACTTAAGTTGAACTTCTCAATCGTCATTTAGACATAATTTTGTATGGAAATTTTTATTCAGTTTTGCATGAAAAATTTTTTGTTTTTGCATTGAATTTTCTTGACAGTACTTTATTTCACCTTTTTTATTTTTTATATTACACATTCTTAGAATTCACACAATAGTACTGTCAAGAAAATTCAATATAAAAAAATAAAATCTTTATTCAAGAATGAATAAAAATTTCCATAAAAAATTATGTCTAACTGACGATTGAGACATTCAACTTAAGTAAGATATCTGATGAGGAAGTTTCAACTTAGAAATATCAACGCCTTGGTGGCGTAGTGGTTAAACGTGCCTGCCAAAGGAATTGAACTCGTCAGTTGGCTCTGATGAGGTTACGAGTTCGAATCCCAACCGAAACACGTAAAAGAAAACAACATAGTTTTTTTCTGAGATATCTCCAACCATATCTTTGAATTGGAAAAATTCAAATTAATTCCATAGTTACTTGAGTTTAATTGCTCACAAAATCCTCATTAAATTAATTTTTTGTTTGTTTAGCAATTAATAAAAAAACTTGGAGCGGTGTCAGAGGTTAACCCAAGTAAGATTTTATATAATTTGTTGATAGTCGAATTTTAAATGAAGGAAAAGAATTAAAGTTGATAATTTTCTTATTGATTTTCATGGTTTGTGCCTTGACAAAGGAATAACGAAATAAAGCGGAACATATTGAATACTTTTATATCTATTCATTAATTTTTTAAAGCATCTAATAGAGGGAAAAGTTTTGCATTAGTTTTGGTAATTCCTATATCGAGTAGATGACGTTTGGTGCAACAAATTTTTTTAATGTGTTTTATGATCGCCTGTACATTGGCGCAACGATTAATATTATATATTGATTTATTAGTATTTATATTCAACATTCGGTTCCATTGGCGCAACGATTACTATTATATTGATTTATTATTCAGATATAGCAATCGCCTGTACATTGGCGCAGCGACTTTTCTTATCTTATTCGATTATCAGTAATGTAATTTAGTCGTCTGTACCATTTGCGAGACTTATTAGACTAACTACTAAATGTTATTCACTATACTTTACTAATGAGGAAAAAGAATAAAAAAATTGGATCATATTCAAATAATGAACACGAGTGAAACATTTTAATTTTTAAATGTAATAATTGTTCTTGATGTGGTGTGAGTGATGGTTTTGGTTCCGTAAACTTTTTGTGTAGTCAGAGTCCCTATTCTTGCTCTTTTGAAGATGTCTTCTTGTGAAACCTGTAATGCACCACCGATTATTTAAATCTAATCAGTAATATTCTGTTAGTTCAGATCGGTAATATTCCAACCCATTCTTATCCAATATTTCTCTTACATCAGCCTAAATTAAACAATTAAAACTCATTCGTATGTTTACAAATAAAAAGCAGCTGATATCATAACAACAACTTATTTTTTTTATTCATAGAAAAGTGACTCACTGATCGGTAATTTTAAACGGCTATGCTCTTTTCGATTATATTTTCTTTTTCCCCAGTACATAGATCGTTTATGTTTTTTTTAAAGGATGACGCAAACATTATTTGTATTGAATGAAGAGAGGAAAGTTGACTTTGTGTTGTTTACTGAGAAGGGTCTGAGTTAACGAAAATTTGCATGTATTCAGGCGGGATAATATTATTCCAATTTTCTGTTTCAAAATTTAAGAGAAACTTTTTTTATGATATGGATTGGAGATTACATATGTGCTCTGTCTGGTTTTATATAGGGATATATATATATATATAAGCGTGGGAAAGAAATGATTAGTTATTAATTGATTTTTAATCAATTTTGTCAATTTGAATTGATTGTGATTCGGGAGTCGCTCTGTGAGTTGTCTTCTTTTAATAAAATAACTAAATTAAGTTCGGGCGGAAAAGAAACAAATTAATTGTGTAAATTGATAAAATTAATTAAGTTATTGGAGCTCTTTAAGAGTCCAAATAATCCCTTCGGGGATTTCAAAAAGAAAAAAAATGTTTGTGTTGTATTTGTCGAAAAAAAATTACCAAGAATGTCATAGTTTTTTTTTCTGAAAACATGTAGTTTTTATTATAGTTTATTGAGTGAATAAAACAAAATTGTACCGAGTGATATTCTTTTGATTTTTCTTGATTTTGAATGTGAAATATATTAAAACGGAAAATTTTACTTAATGAAGAGAAATTCCAAAATATCTAGTTAAAACAAAAAAATAATAAATCGATACATGTTGTGCTGTAAAAAAATAGTGGTGAAAGTTGAACACCGTTAATTGCAGTGATTCTTCTGTGCATTAAATTCACTATAGATTTCGTGCGAGGTAGTAAGTTGAATTGTTTAGTGAATTGCGAATATGTATGATTCAACTTAACAGCAGTATATATATGTTGAGATAAATGATGTTACATGACGGAGGTTGTTTGTAAAAAAAAAGAGGGGAATGAAGAAATAAAAAAGGGAAAGCGATAAGTGAATGCCCCTGGATAACTGTATTGATAAAGTGCCATTAGAGGGTGTCTGTCAGAGGACGGGGTTATAGTTATATTTGCACCAGCATTGCGCGTAAGAGTTGGTCTAATACTACGAATGCTATTACATATACAACTGTATACACTTTATTGAGGATTTCAACATGACGTCAGAACAACACTCAACAAGTTAAGATAAGTTTATTTTTATCTTTGTTTGAATTTCCTTTTTTTTTATATTATACTAGATACAAATATATAAATATTCCTTTTAATTCATGTAGTAGATCTAATGATTTATTAAATTAACTTTCATTTGAGATTTTTTCTGGGATGGAGTCCCCATAAATATCGGTTGTTCTAAACGAATCGTACCCTCCGGCATAAAACTATTTGTGGTTTTATCACTACTAATAATTTTATTACAAAATGGCGCCGAACTAAAGACATTGCCACAAAAAAAAAGTAAGTCAGTGGTAATAAATAAATATTCCATGACGTCATGGAATATTTGAATATCTTTTTGATATCAAGTTTTTTCAAATGGAAAATTTTCGATTTTTTTTTATATATATTTAATTTTTAATTGATTCCTGATGTCATGGAATGTTTTGATATTTTTTTTTTGCCAATGTGAAAATACTGTTTTTTTGATATAACAGTTTATAAGGGAAAGTTTTGTTTTGAAAATCCTTAAGGCTTTACACTATTTTTTACTAATGTTTTTGCTGTTTTGATGAGCTTTGGAGCTTGGTGAGGGGATGGTGCTGGGGGCTTGGACGCGTGGTCTACCCCCAGTAACGACATTAGCTTTAATTTCTTTTCTTATTTTCTCTCTATTTTTAATTTTTTTTTGTGGAGGAACTCAGCGTCTGGATAGTTGAAACAGATGCTTAGGCTGAATCTAAACCAAACGCTGAGTCTCTTTCATCATTCGGGAGGTTCCAGAGAGTAAATATTAGGGTTGGGACCTACATTCACTCTGGACCTCATATGTCGTTGCTGGGGAGAGATCGCGAGTTCGATCTTCCTCTCCGTGCTCTCGTCACCATTCTCCATATGACCATATACTTTTTGTTTCCTTCAGTTTGAGCGGGTCGAGTGTGGGCTCTGGCCCAGGGGAAATCTCAATCTTCAATAAATAAATAAATAATCAATTTAAGAAATAATTTTATTTTTTTTTTCTCTCAAAATATTAAAATAAATAAATAACTTTTTTATTATATTTATTAAATAAAAATTTAAATAAACATAAATAAATAATTGACCTTAATAATAAATAATTTTTTTTTGAAATAAATAATTTTAGTTTCGTAAATTACGTAATTTGAAAAATTTTTAGGAATAAGTATACCTTTTTGTCTGTACAACGAGGAAAGAGGACATATATAATTTTCATTGTTGCAATCGCGGTTTATATTTTTTTTGCGGTCACGAAATCGGTGTTTCTTTGTTGGTATTATTTCTGATTTTTGAATTTTATCCACCACAGCGCGATTTTTGTGTTTTTCTCTACATACGCCACATTTTAGGGCTGTTTGTTTGTTATTATTATCTAAATTTTCTTTGCATTAATCACTATATCGGTTTGTGAATTTTCTTTGTATTCCCCTTGATAAATTTTCAAATTTCTCTACAATGTCGTTGGTGCCAAACGATCACCCGTTCTTCGGTTTGGTGGAATATGAGTTGTGGATCGAGTGTCTCCTCAGGGGAATCGAGTTCAAAAGCATTGACTGGATACAGCAGCTGAGAGACGCTGCACGAGTTCCAGACACAGGAATATTTCCGTCACATTCTAAGAACCCCGTGGAAGAGGGTGAACTGATTGTCACCGCCTCAATAGTTTTGCTACGTGAAGCGAAGGGTTTGGTGGCTCCGGTGTCACCTGACGTCCTTAAAGGATTATTAACTAGAATAACACATTACAACGACCGTTTAAAACGCATTGGTGATTCGGAAGAAGTAAGGGTTGCTTCTGCAAACGCAGGTGATCAGCTTAACAATGCTTTTAGGATTGTTGCTGGACTGACAATGCAAACCGAAGGTGGAGCCAGACGAAAGGAATATCCAGCTCCTCCCAACTTGGATGAATCTTTTCAGGGAGCGATCGCAAGATCGACTCCGATACATATGGATCCAGTGGATGATCTGATTGATAATATGGCTGGGCGTCAACGCAGAGTTGATGATAGACCACGTAATCCTCATCCGGCAGTCGCATTTCACCATGAACAACCAGGACCAGCAGCGTCAACCAACCGAACTCAACGCGAACAGATGGGACCAGCAATTCCACTAGAAGAATTGTTTGACGAACACATGGGTGCACCACCACCTTATCAAAGATCTAGCAGGTTCTCAATAGCTCCAGTTCAACGAGTACCGCATGAAGGGTACCAAAATATTAAGAATTTAAGTCAGTTCTTTACGAACTGGATTCCCTTTTTCTCGGGCGATGCTTCAGCACCGGACGTTCATGAGTTCGTTCATGCTGTAGAGGTTGCCGCGCGGAGAGATCGGGTGACTTTTGACGACTTAAAGTCAATAGTCCCCCGATACCTTCGCGGGGCTGCACAACGACATTACATGAATCTTACCTATGAACACCCGGTGGTAAGCTATCATGTTTTAAGAGAAGAACTACTAGTTACATTTGGTACCCTTATTGATGATAAAGCGGTGTTAAGGATGCTGTTAAGTCGAAAGCAGAAGCCTAGAGAAGGTGCATATGAGTTCATTATTGGGATGAACTCCCTGAATAACCGTTTGCTTCGTCCCTTTACAAATCAGGAATTGATAGAAATAATTCGAGAGGGTCTATCTACGGAATTGAAGAACGCCACGATGATAGCAGAAGTTGCCACACTTAGGGATCTACGGGTGTTGTGCCAAAAGTTTGAAAAACTTTGGGCTCCATCATCCGCAACATCAAGGACAGTTGGGCAACCTCTGCCATCAAATGCAAGAACAGCTGGCCAATACAGGATCAGCGACGTAACGCCCACAGAAGAGGACGAAGTTGGTTCATCATATTATCTCCCTGGTCCATCAAATTATTTAGCAGGTCCATCAAATTATTTAGCAGGTCCATCAAGTCATTCACCTAGTTCAACGAATTATAATCCATACGTGGCAGCTTATCAACAGCCACCACCAAGAATTTTACCAAGACCAGCATCAGCAAATAGGACCATCCTGCCACCACCATCATCAAGAGAAGAATACACATTCTGTAATCGATGTAAGGACATCGGACATACAGTGGCTAAGTGCCCACAAAAATCATTTTGTTACAGATGTGGGAAAACAGATACCATCCTACCTAGATGCACAAACTGCAATCCATCATTGCATTTAAACTCGCCAGCGGGAGTGCAGCATTTGCGACCTGTGCCCCCGACTCAATCTTCAAGTCCGCGAGGTCAGCAAAGAGATGCTTCAACATCCATGGAACACGAACCCTCGCCAACACCAAAATAAATAAACCTACAAAAATAATCAATTCAACTGCTACCTCAAAACAAACTCTAACTACTCACAAGAAACTCTCTCAAAAGCGACTAGATCGAATCCGTCGATATTTTAAGACACGAAAATTGTTGAATAAGGCGTGTGTCTCTTCGATCATCTACGAACTGAGTGATCCTAGACCACACGCTTATGTCAACATTTTTAATAAAAAGATTTATGGACTTCTAGATAGTGGAGCCTCTATCAGCATTCTGGGGAGAAATTCCCTCGAATTATTGAAGAACGTCGGCATTTCCTATCGCAAAATGTTTTCTTCCATCCGCACAGCAGATGGAACTCGTAATCACATTCTGGGTTATGTGGACGTTCCTATTTTTTTTAATGGCTCATCGAAATCTTTTCGCTTCTATGTTGTCCCAAGTCTGCATGAGGAACTCTACCTGGGCATCGATTTCTGGAAGGAATTTGGTATCACTCCTTTGGTTGTTAGTGCGTTGATACCGAGTGAGTCTGACGACACCTTAACACATGAGCTAGACCCTGACCAGCAACAGAAACTGGAAAATATCAAGGATTCTTTTCCTTCGTTTGAGGTATTAGGCCTTGGAAAGACTTCTTTGGTTGAACATATCATCGATGTTGGGGATAGTGCACCTGTAAAACAGAGGCATTACCCCACATCGCCGGCTGTTCAACAAAAGATCTACGCCGAGCTTGACCGGATGCTTCAATTAGGAGTAATCGAAGAGAGTTCCAGTTCCTGGTGCTCACCTGTGGTCCTGGTTCAAAAATCTTCAGGGAAGAACCGGTTGTGTTTAGACTCGCGACGTGTTAACGCTCTAACTAAAAAGGATGCATACCCACTTCCCTTAATCGATGGCTTGTTGGGTCGTCTAAATAGTACGAGATACATAAGCAGTATTGATCTCAAAGATGCCTTCTGGCAAATTCCTTTGTCAGAGGCATCTAGAGATAAAACAGCCTTCACAGTGCCTGGACGGCCATTGTACCAGTTTAAGGTTATGCCTTTTGGCTTGTGCAATGCCCCCCAGACAATGTGTCGATTGATGCATAAAGTGATACCTCATCAGTATCATGATAGTGTCTTCGTCTATTTAGATGACTTACTGGTAGTTTCCTCAACATTCGAGGAACACATGAAGCTTCTATCTACAGTTTCTAAATTTTTAAAATCCGCCGGTTTAACGATTAATCTACAAAAGAGTAAGTTTGTTTTAAAAGAAGTTAAGTATTTAGGTTTTCTGGTTGGTGAGGGAGGTCTGAGAACGGATCCGGATAAGGTACGAGCCGTCGAAAACTATCCAGCTCCTTCAACTGTGAAGCAAGTTCAGCGATTACTAGGAATGGCAGGATGGTACCAAAGATTCATACCGAACTACGCTAGTGTAGTAGCACCAATTACAGACCTTTTGAAAAAAGGTCCAAAAAGGTTGGTCTGGACTGATGAAGCCCAAACCGCCTTCAATAACCTGAAACGTCTTTTGACTGTGGCACCAGTTTTAACTAACCCGAATTATGATAAAGAATTTTTTATAGATGCGACGCGAGTTTATCTGGAGTAGGAAGTGTACTGTATCAGCTAAACGATGAAGACCAAGAGTGTCCGATAGCCTTCATGTCAAAAAAATTGAATAAGGCCCAACGGAATTATTCTGTATCTGAGCTTGAGTGTCTTGCAGCAATCCTAAGCGTACAAAAATTCAGAGCCTACGTGGAGGGTCACAAATTTACGATTGTGACTGACCACTCAAGTCTGAAGTGGCTTATGTCACAGAAGGACTTGAGTGGCCGATTAGCTAGATGGAGTTTGAAGCTCCAACATATGAACTTTTCAATCGTTCATAGTAAAGGGACCCAAAACGTAGTGCCGGATGCTCTGTCTCGTATGTATGACGACACGTATGAGGAATTTGCTGAAGCGCTCGATCACCATGATGATAATAATAAATTTGACAATGGAGGTTATCAACACCAGGAATACATCGACATGATAGCCAAAGTGCAAATGTCTCCCCAAGATTTTTCTTCGGTGAAACATGTGGACGGGAAGCTATATATACGAATTGAACCTAAAGCTGATGCAGTGCCTAATGATTTGCCGCTGTGGAAATTATGGATACCAAAACCATTAACTGAGAAGTTGATCAAGGAACATCATGACAATTGTACAGCTGCTCATGGTGGGGTGAAGAAGACTTTGGAAGGTCTTCGACGTCGTTATTACTGGCCTGGCATGGCATCACAAGTTCATGACTACGTCGTGTCTTGTGATGTCTGCAAACAATCAAAGGCAACAAATCAAGTATTGCGTCCTCCAATGCAATCTCGATTTGTAACAGATAGACCATGGCAGCGTATTTACATTGATTTTTTGGGTCCGTACCCCAGATCAAAATCCGGGAATACGGTTCTTTTGATTGTCCTTGATCATCTATCTAAATTTGTATTACTTAAACCCCTCAGGAATGCAACTTCACCTTCAGTGAATACATTTTTGAAGGATGAAGTATTTTTAACATACGGTGTTCCAGAATTTCTCCACAGTGACAATGGAAAACAGTTTCTCAGTAATTCATTTCAAAAACTTTTATCGGCTTACAATATCAAACATATTAAAACTGGTGTCTACAGCCCTCAAAGTAACGCTTCAGAAAGGGTGAATAGGTCTATCCTATCTGCAATCCGGGTCATACATTAAAGATTCGCATAATACCTGGGATTCACACCTGGGAGAAATAGCTTATGCGCTACGTTCGTTAGTGCATAGTACAACACATCATTCTCCGTATTACGCCTTATTCGGACAACACCCGATATGTGACGGGAAAACGTATACAACCCTGCGAACTCTTCATAGTATCGGTGAACCTATTGAAATAGAACTGGATCATGCGGATCAACTATCTATTGTCCGGTCTCGTATTAAAATATATATGGATGCAGCCTTCACCAAAGCACAGCAACATTACAATTTACGAACGCGACCACGTACGTTTGAGCCAAAACAGCGAGTCTTGGTACGGCAACATCATTTAAGCGATGCTGTTAATAAATTTTCGGCCAAGCTGGCTCCAAAATTTTTACCGGCCATTATATCGAACAGAGTTGGTAATGTTTTATACAAATGTAATCACTTGGATGGTAAGCCGATGGGTACTTACCATGCCAAGGATATCAAAATTTAAACCCTTTTAGGATAGTCTCTGTTTAACTTTTTTCATTACGTCCCTAACCGAATTCTTTTTATGTCCTAGTAAAATTTACCCTTTTTTTTTTTCTGTTAATATCTTTTCGTTTTGGATGCCTCATTTTTACCTTGGTTGTTCTAATAAATCATCCACTATGCTTAACATATTAACGTTTTCGTGTTAGATGTGAGCCGCTTAAGACTTTGTCTGCGGTTATCTGACTCTACTTTGAATTAGCGTGCCCTCCCCATTCATTTTTCATTAAATTTCAACAATTTTTACTATTTTTCTAGATAGTCGCAATAGTAATGCTGTCTCTCATTACCTGACATTGAATTTTGGTACTTGAAGGCACTGTTCAGTAAGAGTATTAGGTAGTTTTTTTAGTTTTAGCTTTTTTCATTAGTTTTAGATTTTCTTTTTTTTTGGGGAATTTGATGTACGTAGAAAGAGATTATTAGGCTCATATCTGTCATCAGTTCCACATATAATTACTGAACAGGGCTCTCAAGTATGGAATTTCGGTTGAAGGTCATGATGGACAACATTTTTTATTCCTTTATTAAAATAGAACTTACCTTAAATAAATAATCTCATTCAATTGTATCTATCACTTGACTCATTTGTGTACACTTGCCAACTCTGTGCTGTGCCTTAGGTCCTGTTGTCTGCTGGGACTCGATGTGTCTCCCCTGGGGAACTTTTTCTGCGAGACATGACAGGTTAACCAATATCTTAATGCAGCTGGTCAACAAATCTTTCGCCATTTGCGGTCAGGAATATGGGTGCAGGTGAGTTTTGCTAACGTCAATAATAACGGTTTTGATACAACATTGAAATTTTAAAATTTTTTTCTTTCTCTTCATCATGCAATTTTTTTTTTTTTTTTTTTTTTAATAAAATGTGTTGTGTAATAGGGTTTAGAATATGTGTCACAACAACACATAAATACCTTTTAAGACCTAGGTCTAGACCTGGGTCCCACAACAACTGGCGTTCTGAGGTGTAGATTAACGCTTTTTTTAAACATCTGTGGGTTGAAGCCACCTGAGACTAAGTGTTCCGGCAAACTATTCCATTTGTACGCAGTTCGGACAAAGAAGTCTCTCTGCGATCTGCCAGTATGACAACGCGGGATCTTTACCGTTTCACTGGTTGCGGCAGCCGATTGCCGAGTGGAACGGGGGTAAGAATAAGTTTGAGGCATGATGCCGCTGATTTCATCTGAGCACTGCTGATGACGATATTTGTAAAAAACAACGAGGTCAGCAACAGTGCGACGATGTTGTAGGGAATCAAGTTTTGATGTCAAAGTTCGATCACCTACAATTCGTATAGCTCGCTTTTGAACAAAGTCCGAGGGCCAAGATGGAAACAGAGGCAGCACCCCAAACTTGACAGCAGTACTCCATACAGGGACGAATATAGGACTTATAAACATGGAGCAATTGGTATGGAGTGAAAAATTTTTTGCATCTATTTAGGAGGCCGAGTTTTTTAGACGCGCTTTTTGCCATCGCCATTACATGATCGTTCCAGAGTAGGTCATTTGAAACTGTGACACCCAATAAACGAATGTTTTTACATTCACCTATTGGTTCATCACACATACTAAATAAAATATCTTTGGGGAACTCGGTCTTTAATCTGGAAACAATCAACAGCTGTGTTTTGGTGGAGTTGAAATTGACAAGGTTTTGGTCACCCCAGTCGGCGACTTTATTCAGGTCTTTGTTCACGTTTATGGCAGCGTCTCTCCGGGCAGGATTAATTCGTTCGTGCATTTTACCTTTTGAAGGAAGGGGCTCGAACGACTTGTGCAGAGTACTATCATCTGCAAAACTATTTATTGGGTTGCTGGTGATTTTCAACAATTCGTTGATATAAATCAAAAATAGGGTTGGGGACAATACTGAGCCTTGGGGTACACCAGCGTTAATTAGTTTAGACTCAGAAGAATATCCGTCTACGGTTACCGAAATGTATCGGTCGGATAGAAAATTTTGAATCAGCTTTACAACATTGGGATGAAAACCGTACGCAACGAGCTTGTTGATTAAGTTGGCATGCCAGACTCGATCGAATGCCTTGGAGATGTCTAAAGCGATAACGTATGTTTCACCACCTTTATCAAGTATGCTGTTCCAACAATGCGCTACATAGTTTAATAGATCGGTAGTTGATCTTTTGTTTCGAAAACCGTATTGGCTGTCGGATATTAAATGGTTTTCTTCCAGAAATTTTGAAATATGTGTATTAATATAATGCTCATAGACTTTGGATAGGACCGATAGTAAAGCTATTGGCCTATAATTTGAGATATCGGATTTTGGTCCCTTTTTGGGGACGGGCTGGACATTTGCCAACTTCCAGCACGAGGGAAATATACCAGATTTGTAGGATTGGTAGAATATTTTAGTTAAAGTTGGTGCAAGTTCTTTGGAAAAGGTTTTTAAAATAATGGGTGGAATATTGTCCATTCCTGATGCTTTGTTGATGTTTAACCCCTTTAAAAGTTTAGCGACTATTTTGGGTTTGAAGTGAAGTTCATTCATATTAACTCATGAAGACTGGATTTGGGGTATTTCTTTAGGAGTTTCCAAAACAGTGGAGTTCAGAGCAAAGCGTTCAGCGAACAAGTTAGCTTTTCTTGCGGGATCATTGACGATTAAATCACCATCAATAATAGGGGGAATAGAAAATTTTGTACCAGAATTTAAAGAATTAATGGCACTGTAGAAACTCTTGTCAGAAACAGACATAGACGTAAGTTTTGAGGCTTTCGCTCTGTCAATTTCGGACTTTTCGTTTGAGATAATCTGATTAGATATTTTGTTGGCCTTTAGATATTGGGATCGATTAGTGGGAGTTTTGTTATGAATCCAAATATTAAATGATCTACGTTTGTTTCTAAGTGCCGTTTTGGCAGCTTTCGAATACAAGTATTTTTGTTTGGGTTTTACTATGGAGAAAGGGACAAATTTATTGATAGCAAATTGGATGGTTTCTGTAAAGTTTTGAGCAGAAACATTTACATTGTCAGTGTAAAAACAATGACGGTCGAAAGGGAAACCATGGAAAAAATTTTGAAGTCCACTCTTATCCATTTTTGAGTAGTGAAATATTTTACGGGGTTTGGGAGCTGTAGTTTTAAGTAAATCAGTTTTGATAACTGATGAGATTAAATAATGATCAGAATTTCCAATACTACCTTTCGCAACATCGACACTCGTAATATCTGGCATTGTGGTAAGATAGAGATCTAGTAGAAAACTATTATCACCGCCATTACGGGGAGTGAAAGTCGGGCTTTTAACAATTTGGAATAGGCCCTGAGACGCGGCAAAAATTTCTGCCAGTTTTCCACTATTGTCAACATCGTCGGTCGATTTGGAGAATTCCAACCATGATTTGTTGTGGACGTTGAAGTCACCGGTAACGATAACTTCACAATTAGGGGACTTTGCTCTAATCTCGTCCATAATTTTTGTCAGTATATTAAAAAAGTTTGGGTTACGTTTGTTGGGGGACCGGTATAAAGCTATTGTAATTGCTCTAAGTGTGGATGTCTCGTGAGGAGCATTCGACTCATCGATTCGTGTTCTGCTCGAGGTATTTATAATGGTGGTCCTTTTTTTAATTAACCTTTGTCGCGATTCGTCACCTCTCAACGCATCCTAGCTTCATTAAATTGTGTAATGCACCACCGATTATTTAAATCTAATCAGTAATATTCTGTTAGTTCAGATCGGTAATATTCCAACCCATTCTTATCCAATATTTCTCTTACATCAGCCTAAATTAAACAATTAAAACTCATTCGTATGTTTACAAATAAAAAGCAGCTGATATCATAACAACAACTTATTTTTTTTATTCATAGAAAAGTGACTCACTGATCGGTAATTTTAAACGGCTATGCTCTTTTCGATTATATTTTCTTTTTCCCCAGTACATAGATCGTTTATGTTTTTTTTAAAGGATGACGCAAACATTATTTGTATTGAATGAAGAGAGGAAAGTTGACTTTGTGTTGTTTACTGAGAAGGGTCTGAGTTAACGAAAATTTGCATGTATTCAGGCGGGATAATATTATTCCAATTTTCTGTTTCAAAATTTAAGAGAAACTTTTTTTATGATATGGATTGGAGATTACATATGTGCTCTTTCTGGTTTTATATAGGGATATATATATATATAAGCGTGGGAAAGAAATGATTAGTTATTAATTGATTTTTAATCAATTTTGTCAATTTGAATTGATTGTGATTCGGGAGTCGCTCTGTGAGTTGTCTTCTTTTAATAAAATAACTAAATTAAGTTCGGGCGGAAAAGAAACAAATTAATTGTGTAAATTGATAAAATTAATTAAGTTATTGGAGCTCTTTAAGAGTCCAAATAATCCCTTCGGGGATTTCAAAAAGAAAAAAAATGTTTGTGTTGTATTTGTCGAAAAAAAATTACCAAGAATGTCATAGTTTTTTTTTCTGAAAACATGTAGTTTTTATTATAGTTTATTGAGTGAATAAAACAAAATTGTACCGAGTGATATTCTTTTGATTTTTCTTGATTTTGAATGTGAAATATATTAAAACGGAAAATTTTACTTAATGAAGAGAAATTCCAAAATATCTAGTTAAAACAAAAAAATAATAAATCGATACATGTTGTGCTGTAAAAAAATAGTGGTGAAAGTTGAACACCGTTAATTGCAGTGATTCTTCTGTGCATTAAATTCACTATAGATTTCGTGCGAGGTAGTAAGTTGAATTGTTTAGTGGATTGCGAATATGTATGATTCAACTTAACAGCAGTATATATATGTTGAGATAAATGATGTTACATGACGGAGGTTGTTTGTAAAAAAAAAGAGGGGAATGAAGAAATAAAAAAGGGAAAGCGATAAGTGAATGCCCCTGGATAACTGTATTGATAAAGTGCCATTAGAGGGTGTCTGTCAGAGGACGGGGTTATAGTTATATTTGCACCAGCATTGCGCGTAAGAGTTGGTCTAATACTACGAATGCTATTACATATACAACTGTATACACTTTATTGAGGATTTCAACATGACGTCAGAACAACACTCAACAAGTTAAGATAAGTTTATTTTTATCTTTGTTTGAATTTCCTTTTTTTTTATATTATACTAGATACAAATATATAAATATTCCTTTTAATTCATGTAGTAGATCTAATGATTTATTAAATTAACTTTCATTTGAGATTTTTTCTGGGATGGAGTCCCCATAAATATCGGTTGTTCTAAACGAATCGTACCCTCCGGCATAAAACTATTTGTGGTTTTATCACTACTAATAATTTTATTACAAACCTTTACTTGCACTTCAGCATTTGTGATGGGTTGAGGAAAAGCAAAATCGAACTCGCAGACTGCAGCCACTCAGCAATTTAAATCTCAAGGTACTCAATTCCTCAAATGTTTCTAATAGAGATTCCATTAAAAGATATGCACAGTGATCATTATAGTCTATACCAATAGGAATACAGAGTCACATGATCAAAATGGTTCATGAGGAGGAACATTTTGATATTAGAAAGATGCAAGAAATGTTAAGTGGGGAATACTACATACAAAGCTTAAGGACCATTGTTATAATTGTAGAAGAAATTAATTCCCTTTCATTCTATCAGAATTAAAGACGGGAAAACAGGAAAGATATATACATCTCATTCCAAAAGGCTGGTCCTAATAACATATCGACAAAAAAGCATGCAATCTTAATAAAACTTTGGTATATGATTCATTTCAAAAGTGGACAAAATGCTGAGGGTCTCACAAACACCTGGCTTTGAATCTTATTAAGACTTGGTATATAAGGTTTTAGTACTATTTTCAATATTTCCGCGTATCAACTTCCGGGTAAAAAGTTTTTTAAAATCTTTTTACGGTGTTTATAGTTACAAATGGTTTTTCATGAAACGTTGGTAAAACTTTTCAACATTACTAGAAATATCCCTTTAGATTTTTGTGTACAATGGACAAAAGGTTGGAGAATCGACCATACAATAGATTTGGTTTACAATGTTTTTAATGTTTTTTGGGAGCATAAAGTATTCGTTAGTCAACTAATTTTGAGGGTTCTTTGACAAAAGATGCAAATATGTATAAAAATCAGCTGATTAATTTCTGAGTATTTTTTAACAAAGTAGTGGAAGGTCTCCCGAGCACCTGTTTTTGAAAATTCAATAACATTTGTACCTGGTAATAAAATTGAATAAAACTTTGTTCATACGGATTTAGTACGGTTCACAATAGTTCTGCATGCAAGTGGCACGCCGAGAAATTCCACCGTATTTGCATGCGGATTTGTTTACAATGCACACAATTTTCAGATTGTAATTGGATCACAGTGGGGAATGCCGTTTCAGTTCACACTCTCGTTGTATGGTTGACCTTTTTTATTTCTTAATTTTTGAAGTTGGCTTGCGAGAATGCTGCCTCTGCATAGTTTCAAGGATATTTTTTATTGCAATTCACTCATTTCGTGGAAATTGGTTTGTCGGAATTCTCCAAGCTCGGAATTCTACCGCAGTATTTCTGCATTTGATTGCATCCTTGACATTTTATGCTCTTTGGTTTTGTATTTGTTTTTTTCCTAAGAGGTTCAATTTTTGCTTTCATATTCCAAATTGCTTTGATATTGTTGATGTTGCCAATATTCTCAGTGTTGATAAAAATTAACATGAACAAAGGAAGGCCCAGTTTATTGTCTCGAAGTATTATTCCGTTTTTTCTATTTTTATAATAGTGGCTGCGTCTAGAATTTTCAGCTTATTCGACGTGAAATCGTCTATTGTATCCCTTTTTGCGCAGGAAGGATTCAGAATTGGAGTGGTTTTTTCGATAGCATCAGTTCATTTTTATTTGATGGTTTTCTTGCACGAGAACGTTGTATAAAGAAATTGGTAGTGGTCGTTACCTTGCTAGCTTGGGTCTTTGTCAAAATATATCAACTATTTTAAATGAAATAATATTTAACAGTAACCTCAATAAATACTAATATTTATTTTTCTATTTAACAACCTTATAGTTGGTTTATCCCTTGAATCTTTCGTTTCTATGTATAGGTAAGAGAAACATTCTTTACTTTGATTTTATTACCATCGTTTATTTTATTCCAACGAGTATGGGGAAACAACAGTCACCCAAGGCTGAGCTTCGTTTGCTATATTGAAACTGGAGGTCACCTGATATCCGAAGTTCACTTCTAGAGACTTAATCTCCCCCTCAGCCATGCAGCGTTGCTGTTCTACCACAATTTAATGTATGATAGGAAATGAAGACTAGAGGCTAGATATTTCATTTCCATTTTTGAATCATAAACACGATTGCATCTGCCATGTAAGGTGCATCATTCTCCCGTTTGATACCCATATTTTGCTCCTAGGACCAGTAAATTTTTGATTTTTCACCCTGCTTCCTAAGTCAAGGTTCTACAAAAAGAATTAAAAGTGAAAAAAACTGTTTTTACGTCACTTTCAAAATCACTTTATTACTTCCGGCATTGTATTTCACAAGTTCCTTATTTCCACTACAGCCTACAGTTATTAAGCAATTTGCCTAAAACAAAGTTTAAAGGTTTCAATCGCTATAGGAAGATTTTTTAACGTAGACCCTAGCACAAAGCAACTTTTTCATTGATTTTTATGTCTTTTGAGAGAATACAGACCTTTTTGCATTGCCTATGTTGTAATTTTATTATTATAAATGTTCTAAAATTATACCTAATTATTATAAATTATATATCTTTTTCAGAGTTTTCTTGGTTTGGTTTTAACTTTGTTTGCTCTTACAATTTCATAAAAAAAAAGAAGGCAGTGCTAAGGACTGCCGCTAGAAGTGAAAACTTAAAACTGTGAAATAACTGTGTTTTTTGAATCTTCCAATTATTAAAGCATTGCAAATTAAAATTTCAGAATGTTCAAAATAAAATCTTTAAAATTATTCTGGGCTTTTTCATCCATCCGCATAATGGCAAAAATAACGTGTCAACAAATAATATTCCAAAACTAAGACTAAGGGATGGTATCGTTGATTGAAAAAAAAACTCCATCCGACAGCACCCTTAAGATATCACTTTAGATAATGAGATTTCACGGCTTTTGCCAGTGGCATACGGTATTTCAAGATAGCTCATATGCCAATAGCAGGGACTAAAGCACGCGTGGTTGTCATACCCATAGATCAACAATTTTAAATTTTACAAAACTTCTTCACTTAATTTTAGAAACATGTATTGCATACCATTCCAAACCAACAACATATTTGGTGTAGATGATCAAATTTGTGACATCATGTGTTAAATTCCAATACATATAATTTTGATATACAAATGTAATTGTTTCAGGTTATACTTTATTTCTTACGTTATTTTTAATTTCATAAAAAAAATTATGTTCAACAAAAACCACATTGATCAAAGCAAACTACCGTTTAAAACGATATTTAAATAAAAACCAAATTAAATAATTACAACATTTAGGCAAAATCTCTTAAGATAATTATAAGGCCCCAAGGGCGCAGTTTTTGAAAATAGAAAATTTGCCACTTACCTTTGAGCTAGTGTACACAACAACTTCCCAAATTTTCATGATGATTAATGTAGTAATGGATAAAGGACAAACAGACATACTTTCGATTTTATATATATTCAATATCTATTTAGCATGATGACTCGAATGCAAATTGCATTGACAGTAGCAATATAACTTTAAAAAACTGCATTATTGATCAATTTTTTAAAATTCGTATAAAGAAATTTTTATTATTTTTATGAATTCATGAATAGAAAAAAATAAAAAAAATGTACTAGTCTAGGAATTGAGCTCACGAACTATAGAACTCAAGTCGACCGCGATATCCACAACGCAATTTTAAACGTTAAGAAATGATAGACGTCTTTCATATTTAAAAATATTTTCCTGATTTAAAAATGATAACGCGAATATATAAATTTTTCCCCATAGAAAATTGCTCAACGCGCCTAAAGAAGTTTTCACTTCAATAAAACTTAAAATTTTTCGATATATGAATTAAATTTCAATATTTGTAGAATCAAACAATAATAAGTTGAAATTTAATTAAAATTATTTTATCTTAAAACACATTCCTAAACTCAAAAATTATTTGAATACCAGCAATTTTATTTATTTTCATTTCAACAAATTATTTAATTACAGATGAGTTTAGTAAAAATAATTCAGAAAAATAAATACTTTTCTCTTTGATTTAACGAAAAATTTTTTATGATAGTCTGCACTAAGATTACTCCGCGGTTTATTTTCATTCGGCAAAGATTAGTTTTCTTAGTTTCACCAAAATTCGATTAAAAAATATAAAAATCTTCGAAAAGTATTCACATCATAGAATTTATACAGTTTGTTGCGTTTATTACACACATAACTCACAAATGATAACAAAATTATTGTTAGATAGATAAAAAAACAGTAATAAAATATTCATCCATACATTTATATTCAATTTATTTATTTCAATTTAAAAAAATTAAATGTAAAAATTATTCAAATTTTATTTTAGTCACATCCTCCATCCAACCGCTTACACTACACACCTCAAACCTATTTCGTCTAATAATAAATAAATAGAATAATAAAAGACAATCCACTCAAACCTCCTTCCTATAATTTTCATTCACATAATCAGAAACAAATAAGAGAACAAAAAATAAAAAAATTTAAATAAGAAAATCATATAAAAGAAAAATTATGACAAAATCGAGAAAATTATGTTTAGTTATCGGGTTGTTTTCATTTTATTGCGTTTAAACATAACGCATTTATGTATTTAGATAAGAAAACAACAACAACAACAACAACGATGAAGAATAAAAAAAAAATTTTTGTTAGAAAATAACAGTCATATTTCCTTTTTTCTTGTTTTGATCTTAGAAATGTTAAAATAAATTGGAATATTTGTTTTTCTTTGTTATTTACTCGATGTCATTTTCTTTGAGCTTAAACAAATAATTCGTTTTTTTTATGTTGAGATAAATGAATATTTTCCTGTTCGCTTAAAAGAATTTTCACCAAAAAATATTTTTATTGTTTTCAATGATTTGCGTGCTAAAGAGATCTGTCTGATAAGAAAAGTAGTGTGGGCGATAGAAATGCTAACACAATCACAAATGATTTACTTAAGGAAAACTATTACTTCGGTCTCAAAGATCTAAGTATTACAATTTCGAGCCAAAAGTGAAAATTTTATCCCGACTTTTTTTTTTTGAAGTTATACTTCTTTACGCTCGTTGTAAACATTTTGATGGGGTGTTGGTCGAAAAACAGCGTTACACTTTTTGAAGTTATATTTTAACCTTTATGCTGTATGGTAATAAAGACGAAATTTGTAAATCAACCTTATGCTGTATGGTAATAAAGACGAAATTACTAAATCAACCATATTTTATAATAATAAAACATTATTCGCTTAGTTATCTTTGATCATTTTTTTTTCACTTTTTGGAATTATCATTAAAATGAATAGTTAATGTATAATGTGACAAACAAATATGTACATTTATATGAAAATTATGTGCATTGAAATCCCACACATTATTTTTTAACAAATATTTCTAATTTACAACAAATATGTTCTTATGGTTTGCAATTATATAAAATATGTACATATTTCTATGCATTAGCACCAATACGATACATATAAGCATTGCTTTTATATGATTAAACAAACCTGCTTGCATTAGCAGAACTGCCCCCACATGTTCCAAAAACTGGAAATTGACGTTTCTTTTCCTCTTCTTTGAAACATTGATGAACCAAGAATTTGCATTGGAACCTTAGTACCGAAGAAAAAGATTATGAACAATATCAAAGCTACAGGTTTAAAGTGTTTTACTTATTGAGTGAAATATGCTTCTCCATTACTTTCAAAACTATTATTGTTATTGCAATGGATCTATAAAATATATGCAAATATGTTAACAAATGTTGTGATTTGACTGTTTTAATAATATAATATATAAGATAGATAGATCCATATTAGAATATGCGTCAATAATATGGTCTCCTTTTTATAACATTCACTCAAATAGATTGGAGAGCGTTCAAAAAAAATTTATTCGTTACGCTCTTCGTCGTCTTCCTAGGGATACTAGCTTGCCCGCGTATGTACTACCACAATATAAAGGACGGTGCCAACTTTTAAGTTTGGAAACACTGGCGAATAGACGACAAATCTCTTCGGCAATTTTTGTCTATGACATTTTGATTAATAAAATTGATTGCCCCTTATTATTACAGTTAATAAATATTTATGCTCCCACACGACAGTTACGAACCATATCAAGCTTTTTAAAATTCAATTATCGCAGAACAAATTACGGAACAAGTGATCCATTGCTCACCGCTTCAAGACACTTCAACTTTTTTTCGGATGTCTTTGATTTTAATATATCCAGAATGGTGTTTAAGAATACAATCAAGCTAAAACTATTACATTCAATTTAAACTAAATTTCTTTAAACTCTTAATGACAAGTATATATCTTGAATTTTATTAAACTGTTTCTATATCGTTCTTTTTGTTTTTATTTTAATGTTTTAGTCTTTTATTTGTTTGAATTAACTCATAATTTGGTATTGTTAGTTTTTTTAATTTTAATGCTCATAATAATTAATCTATGATACAATGTATTGCTGATGATATAAATAAATAAATAAATAAATAAGTCTGAATTTACAAATGAAATTAGTCTTATTATTATTTTTTCCAATTTTTGTTTCAAGTTGTGGGAAGGAATGTCGAAATAAGACGATGACCATAAAGCCATAAAACCCATTAAACGAAAATATTCACTAAAAATGGTGGTATTTTTTAACCGGCGGCGTATGCATCAATGTAGTAGAGTATTGCAGACAATCGATAATATATATTTGCAAATTGCAATACGATAAATTATTATAAGTCTACATGAAATAGGACGCTAAACCAATAGCAATGAACCAGTGTACCTATTTTGTATGACGAGTACGGTGGTTTCGGTGTAAGTAATTGACAATTGTGACGTCCAATAAACAAATATATTTACGCTCACATAATTGTTCGTGACACATTGGATTATTTGAATTAAATCTTTGGAATAAAATTTTAACTTTTTTCTAACCTTAATCTTTTGCCATCTACATTTATAAAAATTATTTAATTATTATTTGTCTATCAATGTGTTTTAATTTTAACATACATTTAATATGTAAATTTAGCTATAGCTTTAGAGACATTTACTTAATGGCTTTTGCTGACTGTAAAATGATACTATTACATTTTTTTCAGACTTTTTATATATTACTAATAAAATAAGTTAAATTAAATGACATTAAAAAAACTATAGGAGAATTTACTCAAAAAAAAACAGTATTCAACCGCTTTATCTGCGAAGCACGGGCATCGCCGTGCGGGTACCTTTTAGTAATTTTAATAATTATTAGAATTTTCAATAATATTTTTTTCTATTTATCCTATTTATCCTTTAGAGATCCTACTTTTTAGTTTCTCGACGTTTAAGGTCATAAGTCATAATGATTATAAAAAGCAAAAAAAATGTCCGTCTTTCTGCCGACCGACGAAATCTCGAAAAGCGCTAGAGCGATTTAAAATTTTTTTTTTGCTAAAAATAGATTATCTTAATGGGAAGAGCCAAAAAGGCGAAGTGTTCCATAGCTGTACCGGAAGTGTTCAAAAAAGTGTACCGGAAGTGTCAAGAAAATACTGTTAAGTATGTCAAAAGAATGATTTTCATATAATATGTTTTCCATTTTGTTTGAGAAACATGTTATGGGAAACATTTTTGACTAGAAACTTTTAAGAAATATAAAAGTAATAATTTGGATGACATGAAATGTAATTTAACATTTAATTTGACAAAATAATCGTTAAGTGTGTCAAAACAAAATTTGCATATTTTTTGCTTAAAAAAGTTAATTTTTAGTGATAACAAGAGTAGCATTGAATATGGAGAAATTTTGAAGGTCGGCATTGGTATTTGAAACCAGGACCTTGATTATTGCATTATAAGTGTGTGAAGATTTCTTCACGATTTTAATTTTGCCATCCCTTAAGACTCGCGCATCCTATTTAAACGTTTATAATTTCCAATTCGATTATTATTTGTAATGACTATTAATAAGTTACAACGTCAAACAATGTGAATTTGTGAGCTGGATCTAGAAACCCAGTGCTTTTCGCATAGTCAATTATATGTTGCGTGTTTGAAGGTTGAAAAGCCTTCAACTTTGTTCGTGTATTCCGCTCAGGAATTAGCAAAAAATATTGTTCATCATATCGCATTAAGATAAAATTAAAAAAAACTGTATTCCTGTTTAATAATAAATGTATATAATAATAAATAAAAGTTTCGTTTATTAGCCAAATAAAATTCCAACCAAACTATGCAGCCACTATTATTAATCTGAATTAACTGGAGATAGAATGTCGATTAGGATTGACAATCGCTGATCAAAAGT
>OY856186.1:404276814-404296098 GCA_963693315.1 Diogma glabrata
CAAAATATCAATGTCGCGGGAAAAATAAACGTAAACGTGGAGTTTGAAGGTGAATTGCATGTCCTTGAATTGGTTGTGATTGAGTCAAAAAAACCGTTTAGACCATTAATGGGTCGTTCATGGCTAGATGTGTTGATTCCAAGATGGAAAAATTTTTTTTGTGAAAAATCTGTAAATTTAATACATCGAAAAGAAGAAGTAAGTAGCGATATTTTAAATGAAATTAAATACAAATTTCCGTATGTAATAAAAAAAGACAATCAAAACCAAATGATTGAGAATTTTACGGCAGAGATTCATATAGAAGAAGATTGTGTTCCAATTTTTCACAAACCGTACACGGTTCCGTTTCAATTGCGTTTAAAAGTCGAATTAGAATTAGATCGCTTATGTGATAGTGGTATATTAAATCCAGTTAGACATAGTTCTTGGGCAAGCCCAATTGTTGTTGTTCCAAAGTCTAACGGCGATATACGAATTTGTATTGACTGTAAAGTCACGATAAACAAATATGTTAAAACGGAGTACTATCCACTGCCGCGAATAGACGACATTTTTGCTAAATTGTCAAATTGTGCAGTTTTCTGTGTACTCGATTTAACGGGCGCATATCAGCAACTGGGTGTGTCAGAAAAATCACGTGAGTTACTCACAATAAATACACACAAAGGGTTATTCCAGTTTACTAGATTACCATTTGGAGTTAAAAGCGCTCCATCCATTTTCCAATATGTCATGGACCAAATTCTACGAAATTTAGATACAACAGAGAGTTATTTGGATGACATTATTATTGGCGGAAAAGACTATGACGATTGCAAGGCTAAATTGTTTAAGGTCTTGAAAAGATTAAACGACCACAAGGTAATAATTAATTTGGAAAAAAGTAAAATTTTAGTCAAAATAGTAAACTATCTGGGTCATAAGTTGTCATATAAGGGTATTGAGCCTAATAGTGAAAAAATTGAAGCTATTGCTAATGCACCCGCTCCTCAAAATGTAAAAGAACTCCAATCGTATTTGGGGTTATTAAATTATTATAGTCATTTTATTCCAAATTTATCTATGGAATTAAAAGAATTATATCAGCTCCTTAAGAAAAATATTACTTTTAATTGGACTGATAGTTGTCAAAATTGGTTTAATAAATCAAAAACAACTTATTTTAAACAATAACATTTTGGAAATATACGATCCAAATAAACCCTTAATTTTGGCCACAGATGCTAGTCCATACGGAGTTGGAGCTATACTTTCGCATGTAGTAAATGGTGTGGAGAAACCCATACTATTTGCTTCTAGTTCACTCTCGCCAGCGGAAAAAAATTATTCCCAAATCCACCGTGAGGCACTAGCTATAATTTTTGGATTAAAAATGTATCATAAATATTTATATGGTACTAAATTTACAATCGTTTCGGATCACGAAGCTCTTAAAGAGATTTTTAACCCAAAAAAGTCAAATTCTGCCGTGGCAGCTTCTCGTCTTCAGAGATGGTCGGTAATATTGTCGATGTACAATTACGAAATTGTATTTCGAAAGGGCTCAAAAATGTCAAATGTCGACGCCCTATCACGGCTTCCATTGTCATCCAATACCGGTGTGGAAAATAATTTGATAAATTATTTTAATTTTTCCAATGAATTGCCAATGAATGTGGAGTTAGTCAAAATGGAAACCGTTAAGGATTCAATTCTTTCCAAGGTTTACGATTATGTTATGTATGGTTGGCCTAAAAATCCAGAAAATATTACGGAGTTAATGAAACCATACTTTTCTAAAAGAAATTCATTGTCATGCGAAAATAAATGTTTGTATTATTTAAACAGAATTCCACAAAGTCTAAAAGAAAGATGTCTAAAACTACTACACGAAAATCATACGGGAATTGTTCGAATGAAGATGGTCGGTAGATCATATTTATGGTGGCTTAATATCGATAAAGATATAGAAGCCTATAGTAGTCAATGTTTCATATGCCAATCTACACAAAATATTCCTAAAGAAAAAATTATATCTTCATGGGAACCTCCAAATTATCCTTTCGAGAGAGTGCATTTAGATTTTTTAAAATTCGATGGTAAGAACTTTTTAATCTTTGTGGATACGTACAGTCATTATTGTGAAGTTGTAGTAATGAATAGAACAACTGCTCGGGAAGTTATTCAGGAGCTTCGGAAAATTTTTTCAATATTTGGCTTACCAAGTATGATTGTGTCGGATAACGGTCCACCTTATAGTTCCTATGAATTCAGAAATTTTGCGGAAAAACACGGAATTGAAGAGAAGAATTCTCCACCGTATCATCCTCAATCAAATGGTTCGGCGGAAAGATATGTCCAAACTGTTAAAACCGCACTAAAAAAATTTTTTTTGGAAAATTCACATCTGGACATTGGTCAACGAATCGATAAGTTTTTACTACATCAGAGAAACACACCAAATGCAGTAAGCGCTCAAACACCCGCGGAAATGATTTTTACTTATCGGCCTAAGATATTATTAGACCTGATTAATAAAAAAGGAGTTCAATTTTTAGATAATAATTCGATTATTAATGTAGGAAAAAATGTAAAATTACGAAAAAGTTTTAAATTATGTAAAAATAATGAATTAAATTTAAAAGTTAAAGAATTTAGTCCAGGTGATAAAATATTATATAAAAGTCATTTTCAAAATTATCTAAAGTGGATGCCGGGTAGAGTATTAAAAAGAATCAGTAAATTTACATATCTAATTAATGTACAAAATTCTGTCCGATTTGTTCATCTGAACGCGATTCGAATATCAAAATTGGAGGACAAACATCATCCTACCGCGATTGTGCCAATTGTAGATAAAACCCCAATGGAAAACGCTAAAGATAATTTTGAAAATATTGGAAACGAGCAAAAAACTAAAAGGAGAAGATCTTCAAGTGATACGGAATTATTAAGTCCGGAATTATTATTAAGATCTTCAAGTGATACGGAATTATTAAGTCCCTCTTTAAGAAGATCAAAGAGAGTAAGAAAAGTTCCATCTCGCTTGAACTACGAATGAGTTTCGAATTTTTATGGTACTTATTAATTATAAGATTCTTTTTATATAAATTTTATGTTTTTGAATTCTATTGTTTAAAAAGAGGAAAATGAAATGTATTAACTAAAAACAGACAGTTCAAAATGAAATGAACTTAAATAAGAATTAATTATGTATATGTATAAGTAATACCTGATTGAATAATTGTTAAAACATGATATTGCTTTCTTTTTGGATTGATACTCGATGAGACAACATCTAATTATTGTGTTCATATAAATATTGAAATGTTTATTGTCTCTAATTATAAAAATAAATTATAATTAAAATAGAAACTTTTAATAGTGTTTGCAATAATTTTTATTATTATATAAAACCTTGCAATAACAATAATAGTTTTGAAAGAAATGGAGAAGCATATTTCACTCAATAAGTAAAACACTTTAAACCTGTAGCTTTGATATTGTTCATAATCTTTTTCTTCGGTACTAAGGTTCCAATGCAAATTCTTGGTTCATCAATGTTTCAAAGAAGAGGAAAAGAAACGTCAATTTCCAATTTTTGGTAGTCCAGTAACTTTATGCATCACAGTATGCGACAAATCCGGTAGTTCTGATTTTTTGCAGACTTTTTTATGATGTTGGCCTAATGAATAATCCAAGTTTGTGACCTCGAGCGCGGAACGCAGCTTCGTCAAAAATCGAAAAAACCACGAAAAGATCGTTATTTCTTCAAATTTTGGCGATTATAATCCTAAAGGACTAGTTTTTTCTTTATACTTTCTTAGGACGATTTTAAGGACGAAAAAAAGTAGAACGAAAAAAAGTAGACTAAATTTGCTACAATATGATACTAGAAATGTCTCTGTAGACCCAATAGTTTCCGAAATTAAGCAGTTCCAAGTTTATCATTTTTTTCGAAATACGCAATTTTTTGCAATTCTGTCGTTCTGAATGAATTTTCGAGTGACTAAAATAATGTCTAAAATATTGCAAAATATTGCGAAATATTGCGAAGTTAAAAAAATGATAAACTTTGAAAGGCTCAATCTCGGAAACTATTGGGTCTACAGAGACAATTTAGTATCATATTGTAGCAAATTTAGTCTACTTTTTTTCTAAAACTAGTCCTTTAGGGCCATAATCGCCTAAATTTGAAAAAATAACGATTTTTTCGATTTTTGAGGCTTAACCTCGACAACCATTGGGTCTACAGAGACAGTTCTAGTATCATATTGTAGCAAATTTAGTCTACTTTAAAATCGTCCTAAGAAAGTATAAAGAAAAAACTAGTCCTTTAGGATTATAATCGCCAAAATTTGAAAAAATAACGATTTTTTCGCGGTTTTTTCGATTTTTGACAAAGTTGCGTTCGGCGCTCGAGGTCACAAACTTAGATTATTCATTAGGCCAATATCATAAAAAAGTCTGCAAAAAATCAGAACTACCGGATTTGACGCATACTACCCCATACTCTCAGGCGACAAAGTTACTGGACTAATTCCGAAAAGTGAAAAAAAAATTGATCAAAGATAACTAAGCGAATAATGTTTTATTATTATAGAATATGACTGATTTAGTAATTTCGTCTTTATTACCATACAGCATAAGGTTGATTTACAAATTTCGTCTTTATTACCATACAGCATAAAGGTTAAAATATAATTTCAAAAAGCGTGACGCGGTTTCTCGACCAAAACCCCATCAAAATGTTTACAACGAGCGTAAAGAAGTATAACTTCAAAAAAATTAATGCTAAAATTGAAATGAAAATTTTTTTAACACTTCACCCCTCCACAGTTACTGAATTTGGCTACTGCAGTTATATTTAACTCTAGTAATATCATTGGAGTCGAAATAATTGCATTCCTAAAGTTCGCTGAAGAGTGACGGGCGAACCATTTTCAGTGAGGGCACGATGATGAACAATGCGTCAATGCACGATGATAAATATACATAGTTCGATGTGTTATATGATCTACCAGTTTATGTAATATTTGACCTTAAACTGCACGACATTGTATCTTCAAACTTTTCGCTCCAACTATTATCTTCACTGACAGTTATTATTCTAATGAAATGTAGGTAACTGGCTCACCTAAAACAAACAAATCATCCAAAACCCAAAATAACAAAAAATGCAAAAAGCTAAAGATATACATTTACATTATCTTTGTGAGTTTTAGCGAAAGAAATGAATTATCACGACGGGCGGATTACCAACACTCATAAGGGGGTAAATAATATTATTATTATTAGATATAAATTTTTTCGGTCTATATTCTGATTATTATATTTTTATTGTACTAAAAATGAATTATTATCTATTTTTTTCTTTCGCTTTATTTGCCATCTTAGTACTTTTTTGATACATAATTTTTAAGAAAGGAGAGAAAATTTAAACGAATTTTTCTTAGATGTTCATTTTCCTGTTAAAACGAAAGGAATATGAAAGTTAAGGAGATAATTTTGAGATCCATAAATTAAAATTTTATAATATTTAAAATAGAAAAGTTTTATGATATTTTCTTAATTTTTAAGTATTATTTATGAAGATTATGATGATTATTATTACCTCTATTATTTGTTGTTGTTATTATTTTTACTTTTGTTTTTTATGTATTCACAATGAAGCTACATGCTAGTATTTTTTGAAAATTGTTTACTATGGGTAATGCAAATTTTAAGCTATGGTGTAAAAGAATCGGGATTTGATAAAAAACTGTTCTTTGTAATCTGAATTATAAAAACTGAAAAACAAGGAAAACACATATTAGAGGAGAACACTATCAACATTTTAAAATAATTAAAATTAAAAATTGTTTACTATTCTTAATTCAAAATGATTTATGAATTAAATCTTAAAATGAAATTGCTGAATTAAAATTTAAGAAAAGCAAATTTGCGTATAATTAAATTTTTTGAAGTGACGGTTGGGTGATAATTTTTAATCCTCTCTTGGTATTTTTTTTCTAACTTCCAATTAATAAAAATATTCAATTTGATTTATATACATTGTTAAGCTTCAAACCAAAAAAAAAACACATACTATTCAGGGCAGTGTGTTCTTTGACGGTAGACCTCTTTGTTTATTAACGTCAAAAAGTCATGTATCAATACATAATTTAATATGGGTCATCGAAAATTGACGTTTTTAGTATTTAAAATATGCAGTTGCTCCGAAAACACATCACGAATTTGTTCACACATTAAGAATGGACCCATTAGTAGAGTAGAGCTAAACTTTTAATAACAATAATATTTGAAGACAAACATGACACGAGCGAATCCCCGTTTGAAAAATATCTAAACTTTTCAAGCAAAATATTTACATAACATGAATCCACATGCTAAAACAAAAAAAAATTAAAATTTTAAAATATTTAAAAAACATATAAAGTTGAACAATTGAAGAAAAAAAATAATCGAGTTCGACAACCCAAACATGCCAAAACGTTAATTGTCGGACTAGACAATAACAAAAAAATTTTGTCGAACAAAGATCCTCGTTCTCAAAAATAAATTTGCGTTCCCATTTTTATAAAACCAAATTGAGTTAATAAATTTACAAGACCTCGTTAAATCGCCCTGTTTCGCAGCTTACCGAGCAAAAAGACGGTCAAATCGAGATAAATAGCAGATATGGACTCATTAAGAATAGGCGCCTGACGAAGTTTAAAATATCTGATAATTATCAAATGAAATTGGCGAGGGCCTCGTGACTATGTTTCACGATAGTGATTATTCTTCATTTTGGTTTTATTGGACCAAGTATAATGACAAATATTCAATCAATGAATATATTCAATCAATGGACAAATATTCAATCAATCACAAAAAGATAACTATTTTACGCAAAGTCCAAAAATATGATGCCTAATTTTTATATTTTGAAAATATAATATGCGATCGAAAATAGGTATAATATCCGATCGGTTTTTACAGTTACATAAAAAAATACATCCATCAATTATTTTCCCCCCTCCACATCATTTAAAAAATATAAAGGTCAAACCTTTATTAAAGAAATCAGTAAAACAAAATTTTACCCTCTCTCTTAACATACATACCCAAGCAAAAGTCAAAGAAGATCACAATTAAATAATTTTTGAACAACCGTATAGTCCAGTTTTCCCATCATTGAAATAAAAATAATTAAAGATGGGTTCACAAATCATACGATTGTATCAAATTCAAAACATATGTTACAGTTTGTGTAAGGCAACTCATCAATCAACTCTCAATTTGCATGAATATGAATGTTTTTTCTCTCATACAAAGATGTAATTACAACATTATTTAAAAAATTGCTGATTGACTTGGCGCACTCACACTGTTTTATCGCAATTTTTATATTCGGCTTTGTGTCCGATATTCACGTTACTAACGAATATTAAGAGAAATAAGATGCTTCATTGTTAAATTTAAGAACATTGTTGTCTTTGATGAAGTTTAAAATTTGTAAAAGGGCCGGTCGTTACATTAGCTATTAGAATATTGGATCTGAGAGTTGGCTTAATTCTTGCTTAATCGTAATTTCTTGTTTATCTATCTCAGTCAAATAGTAATTTATTTGAATAACTCCTTCCATCACTATTTAAAGTCCTTTTACTTTTTCCCAGTACTAATCAGGCAACTGGTCTCGGATGTTCAGCTGATGGCTTTAGCAGATTCTCTTACCTCTGTGCGTCTGTTTTAAATTGTTCTCAAACAAATCCAATCTTGTGCTCTTTGATTTAAAAGAAGGTTCACTTCCTGATTCGTATTATCAGCACAATCCGACAAAAAAGGCTCAGCAAAAATTTTCACTAACCTTAACAAACACATTTTATATGTAGGTTCAGCGTTTTCTCCTAGTGACAAATGTGGATGTGTCTTCAATTTAAAACACATTTAAGGTTTCTTGTATGATTGATTTCAACAAACACTCCCCTTTTTCATGGCAATACTTTCCCATGTCTCACTCTGAGAGGATACTTCTCAGTGCTGTGTCACTCCACCAAGCTTTGCAACGCCAGAGGTGAAATCCACATTAGATCTCCAACGAAGTAGAATCTTGGTGAATCCTTCCAATTGTTAAAGTGATGTTTACGATCACCAAGTTCCTAGTAGGCAAACCCCAAAGATAAAAATGAATTAATGCTTTCACTAATCACAATGTTAGCTTTGAATAAGTTATGATTTGTGTCCCTTATTGACGTTCTATCACATTGATTTCATAAACCCAGTGTGTCTGTATAAGTGCAAGTACCAGTGATTGCTATTTGAAAATTAGCCTTGCCACCACAGCTGCCACTGCTATTGCTTGATAAACGTTCACCTAGTCATTATGTCTGTTAACATTATGGACGCTTGAGAGCATCTCGTGTTCGTTACTTTCAGAAGCGTCTGTATTGCTGACTGTATCGATTTTTTTGTCTCGGCTAAAATAATAGCTGACACATTCAATACATACGCACCTTTGGAAGTTACTATAAAATGGGTTTTTTCTCCAAATCTCACTGATTGTCTCCGTCACATATAATTGGCTCTCTCATCGATTTTTAGTGTCAGAAGTTGAAAATTCACCTGAGATTCGAAATCCTTACATCTTTTGGTAAGACTACCTGGAGTCAATTAACTGAATGCTCTTCATTGCCAGTCTACCACACATTGACTTGCTTTTAAGTATATGCCATCAAACTGGATTTTGTAGTCTCAAATTTCAAACATAAAATCTACCAGAGATAATAGCGCGCCAGTATAGCCACCCTAGGTAGTTGGAGTCCAGCCTAAGGCAGTTGTGCATTACTTTTTGTCAGGATAGCTGTCCTGAAACTCTTAAAGTTTTGCATGTCAATATTCATGTTGTCCTCACAAGTATAATTAGAATGACGGTCCACCATTTCTCCATCACCATTTCTGTTTGATCTTACCAGGTATCCATGAGGCTCTATTAGGGTCTGGGTTATTTTGATGAGCCTGTATGGTAATGTGATCATTAACGCGGGTTATAAGGCACCACTAATTGGTTCCGTTGCCCAATAATTTATTTGTACCACAACATACTTAGTGCTACAAATGGATGCAATATGCTAGCAATATGACGATTTTACAACAAAGATTTATCAAGTAAAACAAATACAACTTATGTTCAAGATGAGAACTAGCTTCAAGAGAATCAAGTGCGCTAAGATGTTTTCTATATGCTTTTGACATATTAGTTATCGTGCGATATCACATACCCCTGCAATGGCAGTGGAATATCATTAGCCAAGGTGTTATCTTAGTGGTGCTGACGGATCAATATGCGTCAATCAACACCTCAGAACGCATTTTGATTTGGGACAAAGGTCTTAAAAGGTTTTCATTTGTTCTTGTGATACATATTGTAATGCCTAGTACCCAACATATTTGATTAAAAAAATAGAAAATGAAAAATTCTATAACCTTTTCCTCTGAAATAAGCAAGATAGATTGGTCTTAAGCCTAACTGCAAAGATTTTATCCTCTGAAAATCTTTTATACCCTAAATACGTAATTTATTTTCAAAACAAAATTATACTTTTTTGTAATAAACTCTAATATCAAACCAATTACAAAACAATTTAATACAAAACAGCCATTATCATAAACAAAAATAACACCTACTTACTAAAACGATAAAAATAAATCATATTAAGATTCCCAAAAATCTTAAAAAAACAATAACTCATTTTCTTAAATTAAATTCTCTCATTCCATATACGAGTACCATATACCGAGTTATATCAAACTGTGTAATATGTGTGACTTTTCCAGATAATATTTTTCATTTATCTTAATCCCATACATAAATAAATTTTATAAGAAAACATAACCGAAATAGAAAACATAATAATATAATGAAGAAATAGAAAATAATAATTACAAGTAAAAAAAAAAGAATCTAAGATATTAAATCTCCGCGTGTTTTATTTTCTCAAACCAACCAATAAATTAATATATCCCTTTTTCGTACTCATCTAATACGTAGCCTCACATTTTCATTCGAAGAACAAAAATCGTTTTTCTCAACCATTTCCATTTTTCTTTATTCCTTTCTTAATTAGGAAACGGCTATAAATAATAATTAAAGAACTCTGAATTTAAGTCGTTTTGGATTTTTTTTTCGTTCTTCTTCTTCAGGTTTTATTTTTTGAAAAATTTTCCTCAGCGTACTTTGTGTTCATATATGAAGATTTAATATTTTACAATGAGAAATTATTTGAAATTGGTAATTTTTGTTGATAATTATACTCGTTTATATATTTTGTGAACAAACTTTATATACACATCATAACAAAACACCAAAAATTTCAAGGGTCCGGACTTTATTCTTCATGAGATTTAAATGGTTAACAGGACATCTGTAAAGGGACTAGAACCTTTAAAGTAAAATAAATTATATTCATAAAATTAAAATCTTTGAACATATTTGTATCATTTTCTTTAAAATAAGCACCTCTACAGTGAAAGATGAATGAGCAATCTGCTCCAACACATAAAGTAGTTTTGTTTGATATTGTAATAAACTTCGACCAGAATGGGTTAATTTAATTTACTCATACATTAACTAATACATTTTGCGTAAATGAATGCAAATTAAATTTGTATTAGAATGAGTTCACTAATACAAATGTTTACATATCCAAATTAATGCAAGTATGAATTAAAGGAGGTGTGGCCATGATGTATATACTTCGAATATTATTTTCTAGAAAAGTACAGTGGGAAACAACAACTGATTAGCAGAAGTTTCTACTTATTTATTTTTGGATATAAATAAGCGAGCAAAATATCAGATAGCCAGTTTAATTTTTCAATTTTTTTTTTTTTTTTTTTTTTTTAATAAAATGTGTTGTGTAGTAGGAATTACAATATGTGTCACAATAACACATAAAAACCTTTTAAGACCAAGGTCCCACAACAACATACGTTCAAAGGTGTTGATGGACGTAAATCTTTCTTTTTTTGTATTTTTATATTTTTTGATAAAGAATGGATAACTAAAAAAAAATCCTATCACTGACAAAATATGACATAGGCCAATATTTTATGATAGAATAGAGAAAATAAAAGTAAATTAAAAAGTAAATAGCAAATTATTACAAAAATTTGCTGAACCAAAACAAAAATGTAGTTGCCAATAACCCAGCCGGTTGCATATTCCTTGATCCTGTGACGCACTCTCTTTCTTAAAGATTAAAGCCCACACATAATTATATGAAGGCTAACTTCTTCAAGAAATAGCGTCTCATCGTCAATGATTATTTAACAGCTAAGATTGAGGGTGCTACCGTTGACTGAATACAGTTCATCCGCCACCACCCCTAAGATGTCACCTTGGCTAGTGATATCTCACTGCTATTGCCAGTGGTGTGTGATATCTCACGTCAACTCTTATGTCAATAGCAGGGACTGGAGTACGCGGGGTTGTCACACCCGTAGATCAAAAATAAAAAAAAAAAAATTATAAAAACTGATCCCTCCATGCTGAGATTAAAAGTGTTTATAAATATTTGCAAGTATAAGGAATAATCTGGTGGTACTTGAGCCTGGGTACTTATAGTGAAAGAATTTGAACCTAGTGGAATGGTAAATACAGATTTCACGATTTCGAATATTATTGATTCAAATTGTGGAGAAGTGGTGAAATTTATCGAACATAAATTGGAGACCCTAGAATTTATTGTAATTAAAATCGGAAGCTGCTGTAATTTGTTGATAAATAAAGTTTGAGAATTTGTTAACCAAAGATCCGTCTTTTTACTGTCGCATTTGCTCAATAATCGATAAGAACCAACGCAGAGTCGTTACAATATATTTAATTTGATTTATAAATTGGGTCGATAATTCTGTTTGTACAAAGAAAAAAAATATTTGCAAATTCATCTAAAATTCATTAATATGATATAACGTAAATGATTAAATTTGAATGTCCTCTAACTGGGAAATAATAAAAACAAAGAATGTACTATATTGTGCTACAGTTGTGTAACGTCCAAACAAATCTGTTCATTAGACGTTTTCTTTGAAAATCTAAAACAAACAGTCTTTATTATAATTGTTATTGTTTAGTTAAAACACACTTTTTTGATATCTATATATCTAAAAACATATAGATATCAAAAAACTGTGTTTTAACTAAACAATAACAATTATAATATATTAATGATATCTAGTGCTCTAAATAAATAAAAAATTAACTAGACAGTCTTTACGTTAATCATGCAATCATTTCGTATTATCAAACAATTTAAGATTCGTTTCATAAATAACATCTGTCTGTTTATGACGTTCCACAGCAAAAAATATCTTAAATTTCAAAGTTCAATTGTTTTTATTTATTATTTTTCGTTTAATAATGTGAAAGAAATACATTTTTTTCTGTTAAACAGATACCGAAATAGAGTAGATAGATTCTGCGCATGTGCGTTGATCTTGATATCATTAATAAGGTGCCTGGTTTTGCATTGTTATAAATTAGATATGTACGCAAAATTAATAATTGGTAAAATTAAGGAGGACCGTATTGTTTTGATTTGATGGTATGACACGGTTCATTTGAATAATTTTTCTGTGTCGGTTTCATTTTTTTTGTTTATAATTACACGGGTGAATTTCTCTTGTGTGTGTTGCATATTTAGGTTAAAATAAAACAACTGATATCAACAATTGAAATGGATAGATTCGTTTTAAAAAAATTAAGTCGTTGTGTGTAACGACATTGAAATATAATTTCAGTTAAGTTTTTAAATTTGAGCATTTAAAAAAAAACTTTATTGAAAAAACTCCGCCCCTGACTCAAAAAAATCATTTTGTTTCAACAGAATTAAAATAAATTAATATATCATAATTTTTTTCATAATTAGGATGCAGAGAACCTAACTTTATATTTATATAAAAAAAATCAACTTTTTATTTTATCAATTTGTCTTCAAAATTGATCAATGAACGAAGTCTGTATGCTTCCAAAATGGTGCTCCAAAAATGGATCATTATTTTCTCACATTATTTGAAACCCTTTTGTAAGTTTCATCATAATCACTTAATTTTTTTAGGCTGAAGTGTAAATAAAGACACTGCAAGAAATACCCAAAATTTCAAAAAAAATTTTTACCGGAAGTGGGAAAAAGGTTGTATTGTAACCACTTTGTTTTAACCAACAGACATACAACTTTCCTTTTTTTGCTTTTAAGAATTTACTTTTTTGGGACTAGATTGAATTACTTCACACAATTTTCAATTGTGGTAAAATAACATTAATAATAAAATTCAATTCCTGTTTATTTTGGTGCAACAAATTCATTCAGCAATCACCTGGTACTGGCGCAACAGTTCATTTATTTAAATAATTTATTTAACACAAACCGGGTTTTGGTGCAAAAGTTTATTCATTTACATAATTTATTCAACAATCACCTGTTTAATTTGGGGGAAACAACTTTCGTACATACTTATTTATTCAACCTTGTTATTTTTTGGTGCAACCATTTGGTAACAAACAATGGCAATTTTAATATATAAACTACAACAGTGGCAGCTACTACAACAACATCAACACAATGGGTGGAATGCATAAAAACCAGTAACTAGGTAACCAGTAACTTTTTTAAGTGTTTACTAGTTTTATTATATATAAAAAACCTAGCAAACACTTAAAAATCCTAGTTACTAGGTTTTATGCATTTCACCCAATATATTCGGTAATAAAGCATTTACATGTAAGTTAATTTTAAAAAATGAAAAGGAAGCTCACAAAACGATTTAGAATCGCAATAAATCGTTTTGTGAGCTTCCGTTCCATTTTTCTAGAATGTAGTTTGATTAGACAAGAAATTCATCAAGTGAAATATCGTATTAAAAAAATGTGGTTCTATTCATAGAATTAGTATTTCAATTGACATACCGTAATTTAGTTCCTAGTATTAATCATTTAAAAATCTTCATTAGTTTTCTTTAATGTTTGATATGAATTGTTAATTTTTTACTTCACCACAATTCTAAATTGTTTGAAGTAATGCAATCTATCGAGAAAAAAAATCTTACGTCCCACAAATTTTGTTTTTTCTTTTGTTTTGGACCATAGAGGATGGATTACATTACTTCACACAATTTAAAATCTATCTAAATAGCCAATAAAAATTTTGGTGTACGTCTGTGCGTGTGTGGGTGACCTTTCTGCATAGGATCTTGATGAAACTTTGGCAAATGATACAGGTTCACTTGAAAATAGTAGATCTTTATTTCAAATTTGGACAAAATGGCGGGGGTCTCCCGAAAACCTCTAAGTTTAAATCTTGAATAATTTCTAATCCCGGCTTATGATCTTAAGGAGACTTTGTATATAAGGTTTTCGTACTGTTTCCAATATTTCTGCATACCAGCTTCCAGTTTGCCACTTCCGGTCAAAAAGTTTTTTTTCAGGTGTTTAACCTTACTGTAGCCTACAATTACCGATCGATTTTCATGAAACGTTGGTAAAAGCTTTCAAGAAACATGAAAAAGTGTAGAGCTTGGGACTATATTATTATAAATAGAAACATACAGAATTTGTTTATCCAAGGGAATTAATTTTAAACGATATATGAATGAACGAACCATGCGCGGACTCAAACACAAGAGAGATCTCTCGAAAAAAATGTTTACCCTACAAGACCATTATGGTCGCAAAAGTAATTCAAACATAAAAATTTAAAGAATTTAATAAAATAACAAAGAAAAAGAAAGCAAAGAATAACTTAACTTATTATTGAGTTGAGTGATGTCTTGATAAGCTGATTGATGATGATTGTAGAGACTTTCGAGCTTGTATGTCTCAAGCGAAATATGTCCAATATGTCTCTCAATGTCGGTATAATTTTGTTCCTGATTCCAATTAGGTTCAGCTAAAAATTTTATTCGATTCAGAATAATTTTCATTTGACTAAATCGGTAAAAAAAAATATGAATATGTCGAGGTAAATGAAAAATTCAAAGCCCATCTATCGATGGATACCAATGATTTAGCAATTTCTCGTTGTAGAATTTTTTTATTTACATCAATACTGAAGCTAATATCGACCTAAGGTAAATTATTAGATGACTATCATGATCACATACACTTGTTATTTCACAATCCGGTATATTTCCCTTTTTCTTTTTTTTATCACTATATATAAAAGGGATGCGAAAATAAATAATAACACAATTTAACTATAAAAAACTTTTAATAAAAATTCGTTTTTTATAACAATATAAATATTTTTTTTCTAGGTATTCTAAAGAACTGTATTTTTCTTTTTATTAATGAAAACATATTTCATTTTCTATTTTATAAATTAATATTGCTACACCAATCAACAAAATTTTTTAAAAATCCGTATTATTAATTTCGTTTTTTTTTCTTTAATCAATTATATCCAACAAATCAATTAATAATTTCTAATTTAATTTTATCGACAAAAATCAAAGATTTATTTTTAAATATCAAACGCGACTCAAATTTTTAATTTTATTCATTAATCGATCACGAACTGCGAATTTAATTTCAATTCTCAATTACGACTCAATGTTATATATATATTAAATCACAGACTGATTGATTTAATTTTACATGATAATAAATCACGAACTGCCAAAATATTTCCAAAATGCAACTATAAATAGCATTAAATCTAACCTAAACGAAAGAGAAGGAAGCTGATTGCATAACATTCTTTCGTTTTGCAGCTTTCATTACTATAAATACAATTATGGAATCAACCGGAATTACGGTTGATTCCATAATTGTATTTATAGTAGAGGTAGAGGAAAAAATTGTTCTTCTATAAATTGTTAGTATACAAATTTAGGCAGCATAAGACCTTTTAAGAGTGACAATCAGGTGGACTGTTTGTCAATCCGTGGAAAATTAGTAGTAACTAGAACTTAAATTTAAGCCGATTTTTAATTAACTTCTAAAGCATCCCATAGTGAACAGATCACACAAAACTTTTTCCTTAAAACTTAAAATTTCAATATTTTTTTACAATTTCTATCTTTTATTTTATTTTCTTAGAATTACCATAAAAAATTGTAATTCATTTTCAGTTCATTTATCTAATCCTCACAACGTAAAAATTTTGAATTTTCTCTCTATTTAACTATCAATAAAAGAAAGGAAAAAACAAATTATAACAGTTGATTTAAGGAACTGAAGAGCATTGAATTAAATTAGCACGTTCTTAAGTTTTCTTGAACGGTAATTTTTCTTTTGTTATTTTTAATTGTGAAATCCATCACAATGGATTTAAAATTCTATAAATTGAATTTTTATTTTCTTAATTTTTTTTAAAGGAATTAATGGAAAATTGAGTTATTTTAACTTCTTTGACACAGTAAAATCTAATCAATTATCTTTTAACTTTTTCCGCTAAAAATCTGAATAAAATGTGCTCAACCTTTTAAAATCCATATCAGCTAAAGCCCTTCATTTTCATTAACATTTTTCAAAGACTATAAATTTATATATTTTTTATTTTTTGAACAAGTTTCAGTTTAAAATATAATAATCATAAGAAAACAAGTAAAATTATAAAGAAAAGTCGAATATAGATAGAGAGATAGATACACATTTATTATTATTATAAATTATACTTAAAGTTCGGTTAGGTAATTCAGATTTTCAATTTTTATTTATGGAAAAGTAAAAGAAAAAAAAATTATTCTTAATCTCTTCTAAAGATGAAAATGAAAAAATAAAAATTATAGCAAGATGAATGTTTCTCCCCTTTTCTTCATATTCATCTTAATGTTATTTTATCGTCCTAAATTTATTCTCTTTTGCTTTAAATTTAATAAAAAAAAATAAATGAAAATAAAATTAAGTAAAGTTTTCCTTCTCATGGTTTTTGGATTTTGTTAATAAATTTACAGTAGAGATTATAATTTGAAACAAGTTTAATCCGTTGCTTGCAATGTCATAATAAAAGTGGTAGTGAGAGATGAGTATTATGTATGCTTTTTGCAATGTTCGTTTTGTATTGCCAAACTAGAAATGTACCTAACTGTCTTTACTCGTCGATAGCCTAGAATTAAAAATAATACCCTAGATAGCCTAGAATTTTAACATTATTTTTTTTAAGTTCGACTAAAAATAAAAATTTTTCTTCATTTTTTCGAACTTCAGTGGATAAAATTTTTGGATAAATAACACCACAAGTACATCAAAATATGTTCTGACCAGTATACGTCCGATTTGGTATCAGAAATTTCCTCCCCTACTGCTTAAACCATTTAAAGTTTGCTTCTAATGAAACTAAATAAGTTCCTGATTTTAACGCCTTTTTCGTTGGTGAGAGTTTTTGGTACGTTTCAAAATAAACTGCTGATTATGGTCGAGTGGAGAAAACCCAAAGAGTTATAGATACAACAAATTTTGGCTCCTCATCTTTTACAGCATCTGCAAAAGTGATTGATTCTATCCATATGGATTCTTTTAAAAGCGTTACGGATTTAGCTTGAATAAGATTTACCTGCATCACCCAAAAAAAAAAAAAATTAAATTAAATTTAAAAAAATTAAAATTCAAATTCTACGGAATATAGGGATGATGGGCTGCTAAGGTTATGTTAACTCCATATTGTGATTTCAATGTTACTTGACTGTCTAAATGAATCTTGATATCCTGTTGTATTATGCCTCACACAGACCAAGGCTTCATTTATTATATTAACTTCTGCAAGCAATGATAATGAATTTTTACTTTGCTATATTTAGTTAAAAATTATGATTAAATTACGTTGAATGGTTATTTCACCCGTTCCGGGGTTTTCCCGGAATGAAGTCCGGACCATCAAGTATTACGTTTTAGTAATCTAACTGCCATGGTCTTCGAAAATTTATTACTTAGAGAGTAATCTTTTTGTGGGGACGAAGAGCGCAGACCAGTTGACAACAAGATCAATGATCGCCAGACGTTCGCTCCACGGTGACTGACGTTTACTCTACTCATACACCAGCCTCTTATTTTGAACACACGATGTTCTGGTGGTGTCTTTGGCTTTTTCAGGAAACGGTGAGAAGGAAAATACTAGCTCTTGGCTTTCTCAACCACCGATAGAACATATCTGTCTTCAGGTAATCCATCGACTTCACCGAGCTAGCCTTCCAAAACTAACTATTACTTTGGTCTGAGCTAAAAGTCAAATTCTTACCCCCACTTTTTTGGCATTTCTCGACGTTTTAGGACCTACTAAAAATTCTAAAAGAGCAAAAAAAAATGTATTTCTGTCTGCCGGCCGACTGTCCGGCCGTCACAACCGACAAAATATAGAAAACGAACGAATGTTCGATAACTGTACTGGAAGTGTGTCAAAAAAGTCGTCAAGTGTGTCAAAACAAGGAAATATGTATGCATATTTTTTGCTTAAAAAACGTTTACTTTAAGTGTTAATGATTAGGAACAAAGAATGTGGAGAAATCTGGATGATCGGGATTGGTATGTGAGATCAAAAACTAGATTATTGCATTATAAGTTTGTCAAAAAATATTGTCAAGTGTGTCAAAAGAAAGATTTTTATTTATTTTTTTACCCAATTTTTTGGGTAAATAAAATTAATTATTTGTACGACATGAAATTTTATTATTACTATAGAGGATTATGGCATTATAAGTTAGTCAAAAAAAATAATGTCAAGTGTGTCAAAAAGTTATTTCTTTTATTTTTTTAGATAATCTTTTGGAAATTTAGCTGTTTGTTTATGTAAATTTAATTGAACATGGAAATTTTTGAATTTGTTATAGTTTTTGAAATGTTTTTGAAATTATGGATAAGTTTCAATTTTTGATTTTGTAAGAATTTTTGAAATATTTTAAGGAATTTTAAAAAATTTTAGATTTTTGATATTATTATAGAGCAATTTCACGAGGATTCAACAACGTTTTGACTTGACCCCTTTCAATTTTGATTATTTTTTGTTTCTAGATAGTCTTGCATAAATAAAAAATACAAGTTATCTTAAACATTTTTTTTCGACCAGGAGTCTTCCCAGGGTGCCCTTGGTCTGCCCCAATATTTTGTTATTTTGTGATGTGACGAGCGATTGTAGAATTGAGTAGTTTTTTATAATTTTATAATTTTCATTTTTATAATTTTCCTTCAGAACAAAAAAAAACTGATTCCCGACAGTCATATGCACAACGAATTTTATCTCTAAAACGAAAAATAATCCTAGTCCTAAACTTTCACAAGTTGTTAGATATAAAATAAGCTTCAATTTAGTTTAAAAAAAAAAGGGCTAT
>OY856186.1:404296298-404515267 GCA_963693315.1 Diogma glabrata
GAAGAAGACATCCGTTTCCCCAACTTACCGATAATAAAATAATGTAATCTTGTAACATTCAAAACAACAATTTTTTTTATTTGATATAACAAATTATTATTTTTTTGGAGACTTAAACAATTATTTTAACAACGTAAAATTCAATTTCTGATTTTAATTTTAATTCCATAAAAAAGGGATATAAATTGGTCGGATTAAGAAAAAGTTATTCGTATGTTCGAACAAACAACTGAAGAAATTGAAATTTAAGAGGGTAAAATATTTTTATCTTAATTATTTTGATTTTCTTAAACTCTAGAAATATGTATATATATATATATGAATCTATATATATTAATATTATATTTGTTTCTAAAATGTGTATGGGAAAATGATAAGATTAATTTTATTTTAGTTTTTCAAATTTCAGGTGTTACTTTCTTTTATTATCAAACAAAACAGAGTTAAGAGTTGAGTACTCGTATATATAAGAATAATAATAAGTTCAATTGAAATTATTATAATCTTGTTTTTATTATAATTTAAATTCTGTTTTAAATAAGTATAAAATATATTTTATTTGTATTTTCATTCATTTTCTTGTGAGTGTATGCAAAATTTGTTGTATTGTTCTAATAAATTCTGATGTGCTTAGAATTTTCAATCATGTAATAAAATAAGGGATAAAGAAGATATGTTTGAGGAAACAATTTTTATGTTGTGTTGAAATAATACTAATTGTAGGTGATCATTTATTGGTTAGATTCGACAGATTTTAACCGACTCGAAAGGACTTCGAAATCAAAGTTTTGTTCTATCAGTTTTTTAAAAATATCAAGAGGGTTTGTTGGTTTATTCAATTTTAATCAATATGATTTCAGTGCTACACTGAATTAAATGTTTTGGTCAGAATTTCAAGAGAAAAACTGATGTTTCACAATGAATCTCCTATGATTTTTTTCTACAGATGTGTAGCATAGACTAACAGATCATCTGTACGAAATTCAAACTGCTTTTTATTGATAATTAGTGATACCTCCAAATATATTATTAGATTATAGAATTATGCATACATATTTGCCAATAATCTAAGCCAGTGCTTCTCAACCAGTGGTCCGCAAATTTCTTCATATTTATTACCAGAATTGCTTTAGATTATTTTCATATTTACTACCAGAGTTTTGTCGTTTTACTCCTCAAAATAGTTTCGCAAATTAAAATTTTTATATGTTTAATATCGTTCTTACTTGTAAGAGTAAAATTTTTATTTCTTTTAATTCCACTCTTTCGGAGCTATTTTTATTTATTGTCATTCCATTTGCAGAATAAGAACACTAGCACTTTTTCGTCATCCTTTTAATTTATTTTAATAAAAAAACATGCATAGTAGAACAAAACATTCAGAAAAATAGTTTAATTTGCAGCTTTTCCAGAGCGAGTAACATAAAAAATATGATATTCCCAAATACAGGAATGAAAATAAAAAGTATCGTTCTTACTTCTAAATCGAAATCAATATTTTCTTTCAAATACTCACAAATTTAATTTTGCTACAAATTTGATGGTTTCGCTTCGTATTAAAATAAAGATAAATTATTTTTCTGAATGTTTTTTATCGATATAACAGGGCGTTAGGTTACTATTTTACGTCCTAAAGCGTAAACATTGGAGACAAAAGAAAAAATATGCCTAATTTTTTGGAGAAAACTGTTTAATCCAAGCATTTTTTGGTTTGTTAGTAAATTAATAAAAAAATTAAATTAAATAAATTGGTCTCTATTTCTATAGTAAGAAATTTAAAAAAAAAAACAAAAATTGCTTAAATCTAACAATTTTCTTTTTCAAAATTGCTATCCATTTTTAAAAATGGGATATTTGTCTATATTTTATGCCAACAAAAACTATAAGTAGTAAATGAGTCGATCAATAAAGAGTTAGGGTACCGTTATTGAATCTGGGTTATTTCAAGAGCTCATTACTTTACTTGGATCATACAAAATTCGTGCAACCTCTTACAATGCTAAAGCAAAGGCACCGTGATAGGATCCAATCCAAAAACAAACAAAAAAGTGAGTTTATTTTTGTTAATCTGTTCATGAAAACAAATCTGGTTTATCATCATAACGTGAAAGCAATGACTAACGGTTGGCTTAAACCACTTCCGTTGGATTGAAAAGGCAGCTTACTTTCAGGCATCGTATCAATACAAGATTAAACCGGGTAAGGTCTAAATCTCAGCACCTATAAAACAATAAAAACAGAATATTTCTGTTTTAAACAGTGGCCGCAACGGTCATACAAGATTCACGAAAACATTTCAACATCAAATCATTCAACAGATTCACGAAAATATTTCAGATCAGCAAAACCACTCAAACATCAACGAATATATTTCACATCCAACCAGCTACCATAAATAAGATCAAACGGAGGTGTAAAAACCAAATCTTTTAATTGATCAATTAAAAGCTGTTTCGGCATGTTTTAGACAATTTTTTTTAGCTTTTCTTTCAATTTTATTCTGAAAATTTTGTTTAAATATTGTAACGGTTATAACCGTAACGAAATACAACATAAAATAAATTTCAGCATCAAGAAAACACTCTATAAAGGTAGAAACACAACAAGAACGATAACGTCGAACGATAAAAAAAAACGTCTACAATTTCGCTGTTGTAACCACAACAAAGGCGTCAGCGTTAAAAGCTGTCAAAAATAAAATTGCATATAAAATACTTTGTTCTTTGTCAAAATAAACGTCACAAATTTCAATTTTAAAAACAACTAATTTTTACTAATAAATAAATAATAATAATTTTTCTACTGATAACTAATTTTAAAAATAAAATACAAAATACAAATTATGAAAATATATAAATGAATAAAACCGAACTTTGAACATAAACTCAAAATTAAGTTGACAACTCAAAACAAAAGGATTACAACCTCAGAAACGCGAAAAACACTATAAAATTATATTTTACAGTTGGCGGCACTATCACAATAACATTAAAAATTACCCTTGCAGCCAAATAAAAATAAAATTGATATCTGGCAGTAATCATCGCCGACGATAAATTAGAAATAGAATCTAAATTTTCTCCGACGAAAAAAACTTTTTCGTTTACCGCTGTAGTTGTATTTGAAATGTATGTATCCTGTGTATTCTAATATTACTATCGTCGTCGTCGGACGATTTCGCCCGTGTTGTGTTTCTAGCTTAATATTGAAAAAAATAAATTCAAGTAATAATTCATAATTATCATCATCAATAGAATAATTATGAAACAAATACTTTATTTGTGTAATGGCTTTTTAGGAAGAATACAGCCACAAAACAACATTTATATTGTTTTTGTTGTTGTATTACATATTTTCTTAAAAAGGTGTACAGTAAGAAAGAAAAACTATTTGTTATTTGGTTTTAAAGAACGCAAGAATTGTAGGCTGGTCGAATTTTTCTTTTCATTAGGGGCTTTGTCTAGCAATGTGGGAGGGCTTCGATCGGACCCAACAATCTATTCAGGGTCTTTTCATTGACAAAAATCGTAGTACAGAGTGAGGGTGACAAGGTGAACCGTTCACCCCACTAGCCGAAAAATCTAGTCGCTCATTACTGAACTAATGGTATCAATAACCGAAACTGATTGATCACCAATAGGTCTGACACGACCGACCACATATATTAACTCTCTTTAGCATTAAAAGAAAACCGAACAAAGTAAAAATATGCAGATAGATACAAAAAAAAACAACTATCAATTTCAATCCATCAATTTCGTGGTCTACTTAAATACATATATAAATAAAACATACCCTTATTGCTATCTTGTAATACACCCAGCCATATAATACACCCAGCCAACTAGGCTGTTGATTTGTTGATCCAGAAATTTCTTGTAATGAATAACAAGTTGTTGGGGCCTAACAAGGCTGATGTGATGCTGACCAAAGTTTAGTATAAAATATAACGATTTGCTGGGCCAAACAAGGTTGATGTGTTGCTGATCAAGAATTCAATATAATATATAACTATTTGCTGGGCCAAACAAGGCTAATGTGTTGCTGATCAAAAATTTAATATAAAATATAACAATTTGCTGGGTCTAACAAGGCTGATGTGTTGCTGATCGAAAACTTAATATAAAATATAACAATTTGCTGGGCCTAACAAGGCTGATGTGTTGCTGGTCAAAAATTAATGTAATATGTAACGATTTGCTGGGCCAAACAAGGCAGATGTGCTGCTGATCAAAAATTTAATATAATGCATAACAACTTGTTGGGTCTAACAAGGCTGATGTGTTGCATGGCGGACGTGATGTTATTTGTAAATAGATAAACGTTACCTTTATTTGTAACTTTGCCTCACCAGGCTAATGATACGAATCTATATATCAAAAAAAACATATGGTTGCTACAGATAAATTACCAATGCCTAACAAGGCTGATGACATGTTGCTTAATCTGAATGTGCTCAACTTGGTGATAGTAGTGTCGTACCGAGAACCCACTTGAAGATATAATTGACTACACAGTTTTCCTTTTTTATTCTGTCTTCATTTTATTATTTACACTTCTTTTTATTCAATACAATAGACACAATTTTTATTTAATTATACAATGACACAAAAAGGACAACGATACAAATCGTTTTAATGTCTAGAATGTTCTGCCAATAGCCACATTTTTTTCCACCTTCATACCTTATGTCAGTTTTATTTTCCTCTCAAAAACAAAAACAGCAGAGAGCGATTCTCGTATTTAACATAAAAGGTGAAGGCGTTTACACCATCATTCTTTTCTATTCGTAACCAATAGCTAATTCATAAATGAAATTTAATGTTAATCTGTACATTGTTTAAATGAAGACAACTTTGTGCTCACATTTTTTTTACAGGTGTGATTACACAAAGATTGTATTTCTATGGTAGCTAGTAATTAATCAGAGATTGAAATTGATAATGTTAAGTAGTACCTTCTGTAAATTTAAATTGATATTGGTTATTGAATCACACGGTTTACGGAAAGGATTATATGTGATTGGCAGGCGGCCGCTACAAGAACATTCTGGATAAAACATTTTCAAATACGATCGATTCTTCTAGAAAAACGGAATGCTTTTTAAAACAGAATTAAATATGTAATAATACAATATCTGTCAATATCGCAGCACTTTGAAGGGATTGAATATTTTGATCGAATCGAATCGATACTAATCATTATATCAATTGTGTGTAATTAATTAATTAAACTAATAATGAGTGTGTTTTTTTCTATATCGGAGAAATCGGAGCGATAAAATAAAATTTGTATCAGATATATCGTATAATTTTTTCCTCCGATAATTAACTGTCAGATATAAAATATATTCTCTGAGTTCTTTCCGCCAAAAAAAAATTAAAAAAAATTTATTAAATAAATAAATAAATTTTATTAAAAAATTTATTTTATTTGTTTTTAATTGAAACTTTACCTACAATTTTTTAAATTTATACTTTAAACGATGACTTCCAGTCGGTAAAAAAAATATCTGTAATTTCTGTAAAAGTTATAAGAGAAAATATATGAACTATTTTCATTATTCATATTGTCAAATTCATCTACTAAAAACTTACAAAACGACATATCTAAATTTGACTGTGTAAAAAATAAACAAGATTGTATTTATATGTAGCATTTTTACCAGTGAAAAATAATGTTATTATTGTGTTCGCCTGTTATTATTCCATCTGTAGGCGAACACAACAATAACATTTTTTTACACTGGTAAAAATGCTATATATAAATACAATCTTGTTTATTTTTTACACAGTCAAATTTAGATATGTCGTTTTGTAGGTTTTTAGTAGATGAATTTGTAAATATTATTATTTATATTTACAAGCGTAGAAAAATAGCGTTTTCTACGCGTGGTAAAAACGTTTTTGCGTTCCTGAACTTATTCCACTCGACGCTATCGCGTCTCGTGGACAAACCGTTCAGTCACGCAAAAAAAGACGTTTTCACCACTTGTATAAAAATCTACTATTTTGGTAATTTATTTAAATTTTTTTTTTGTTTATTAAATTTTATGGACTTTTAATGCGACTGTTTATTTAGAAGTTTATTTTAGGATTTCTTAATGTTTTTCTGCAAATTAGTTCTTTAGAAATTTTTGAAAAATATAGGTCTTAGAATTGTTGAGAAACACCTAAAATTTTTTTTAAATTGATTTGGTTTTTTGAAACAAAATATTTGTTTTTAAACATATTGTTTTTGTATTTTATTTATTTTTGTTTGTTTAATTTTTTAATGTGATGTCAATCTTAGGGGTATGGTTTTGCTTTTTTTTTATTAATTAGTTAGACATGTTTATTAGCACACTAAATATTAAATATTCATTATTCAGATTCTTTGAATATCCGAAGGTACCATGTCAACTAGAAAGGAAGGAGATGGGGAAAATGAAAGGAAAATTTATTTAATTAAAACAATATTTTCCATTCTCTCGCACTTTTTCAGCTAATGGCTGAAAAAGAGCGAAAAAAGGAAAACAACTGTACAATACTTACCTGTATTGACTATACTTATCTGTAACAATACTTACCTACCTTAACAATACTTACTTACCTTAACAATACTTACCTATATTGTATTGTAATAATAAATGAATAAATAAATGAATTATTTAAAACTATACTAATTTTTTTAAATGAATTTATATTTTTCTTTTGGAAACTTTGGCTTAAAATTTTGATTTTTGACTGTGCTTTTGATGATACCATAAAATTTTTTTTTAAATGTTACTATTTATTATTTGAAATTTTGATCAGTAAATAATCTATTTCAAAATTTTTATTTGTGATAGCTCGTAAGTTTTTGCTGGTTCTCGATCATTGACCAAATTCAAACTGCGCTGGTAGTTAACATTTTTCCGGCTATCACTTAATGGCTCATTCTCTGAGAACGTAATTCAACACATCGGTGCCAATAAGGCGCAGATGTGGAACTAGTGCTGTGAATTCATACTCATCAGATTTTTCGCTCTACTGAACCCCAAGATAAATCTTCATGTGGTAGAGAAGGTTTGGTATGATGCGTGCATCACATAGTGAACCTTGTGGGTTATTAGTTTTTGGAAACACTATCATCCTGAAATAAAATGAATTTTTTTAATAGTTTTTAGTTGGAGACTCTAAACACACTTTTCTTCCAAAATAAACTGATTAAATGTCAATATCGAAGCAGTTTGTGAGAATGTTAGTAAAAATCTCAGAACATCAATTAAGCGTCTTGGAAAAGAATATAAAACAAAATCAATTAGCTCTAAGCAAAAAAAATCTGTCTCCATGCTTAAGTACGAAAAAATACTATTAGTCTTAATATTACATCCCAATCAAGCCAATCCTTGTTCCGAAGTTACGGATCTAATTTGCCGACTTCTCTTACCTACTTTTCAAAATTCAATTAGCCCAACAACTGGAGCCTAATGACCATGCACAGCGAAGAGAGGTCGTTCAATAGCTTATTGAACAGCAACAAGTAGATGATGCTTTTTCAAGCAAATTTATCTTGAACAATGATGCATATTTTTAGCTTGATGGCTTTGCTAATGGCCAATATTATCGTGTTTGGGGTTCGTAGAACTCATATATGATTGTTGAAATACTTTTGTGAAAATGGGGCTGGTCAAGCAGCGACGGTTACTGGTGCTCGATATCGCGACATAATAACACAGCACTTTCTGCCAAAATTAGATGATATTGATATAGTCAATATGTGGTTTCAATAATAAGGACCACATGCCATACAACCCGTGAAACAATTAAATTACTGTCTGAGCCAAGTCCTGGTCTAGTACACACTCTCGTTTCAGGGGTCAACCCCTAGATCGTGTGATTTAACACCATCAAATTTTTGATGGAGTTGTTTGAAGTTAAAGGTCTATTTCAAAAAGCCCACAACTAACTGTGCATTAAAGGTTTAAATTAAAAGAAATATGAGCATATAGGTTGATGAAGTTGAGTTAAACTTGGATTGATTAAAGAATATACCGTCTGTCGTTCGGTTACTGATGATTTGCCGCAGCTCTGTTAATTTGAATAATTTCTGAATAATCCCAAAACTTTAAAGTTACAAAATATTTCAAAAAATTTTTCAAGCTATTGATAAATTAATGCTTCAATGGACCAATCTTCTTTTGACACTATCCAGTGATAAAGAAATACTAATATAAGTGTCTAAAAAGGCTCACAAGTTTTCTAAATACTTAAAATATCCGAGCACATCACCAAAAAAATATAAAAAAACAAGATTAGTTGCTGTCATAGAGAGCATAAGAGAGCATTGAGAGAGCATTACTTATGCTAAGCTAATTGTATGCAAAGAGACATAAATAATGGTGACCGCTGATATGTCATATTCAATTTCTCTTTTCTACATTTAGATTTGTTTTTATATGCAACCACAAACTCTTTTATTAAATCATAAATTAAAAACAATTAAATAAATTAAAACGAAAAAAATGTTAAATGTTTTCTTTATAGTTGTGGTAATTTTTATAAGATGAATGAAAATGAGAATAATTTAAATTTATTGTGTTATTTCCAGTGATCAATATTTTAAAAAAGACAAGCAATTTTTTCTTACGATTTAAATTAGATAAATATTTTCAAAGTATATTATGAAAACTTGCTGTTCAAAACTTTTTTCATTATGGATAAATTTATGTTTCATTGATAAAATATCAAAAATTATATGTTTGATTATAATAAAACCAAAATGTCATTTTTTCCATTTTTTTTTATACGCAGGCAGGGAAAAACTATTATTTTTTTGTGGTAGGGTTTTTTAGGTAGATTTCATATAAAAATCTACCTATTGCAATGGGGCTTCATCTCGGAATTTCGGAAAAATTTTTGTGCCAAACGACTATATATGATAAGCGGAGACAAAAAAACAAAAAAAAAAAAAATTTATATATATATATATATATATATATATATATATATATATATATATATATATATATATATATATATATATATATATATAAACGATATGAGATATAACGAAAACGACCGGCACTCTCACGGTCGCATTTGTTGAGCTAGATCAAAAAAATGTTCTGTACTTGTGTGTTCTAATAATATCTTGGACAAGTTCGTGAATCAGCAAAATCCAACACGTGGTTAAGAAACTAGAGGCTTTTTTCTGAAAAAAATTGATTTTTTAAAACCGTTATAACGGCCGTTTGGATACCAACATATCAAAAAATTTAACAAATTTAAAATTTTTGGAATCTTTTTTATCAATTTGTTTTAAAAATAGACCTCTAAAGTAAGAGGTTCCTGAGTGAGCGGCTCCAACAAAAAAGTTTGCAAAAAAAATTTTTTTTAAAACAACCGGCACTCTCACGGTCGCATTTATAAGGCCAGATCAAAAAACCATTTTTAAAAATGTGCGTTTTATTAATATCTTGGACAAGTTTGTAAATCAGCCCAATTCAACACATGGTTAAGAAACTAGAAGCTTTATACTAGAAAAAAACTCTGTTTTTTAGATCCGTTATAACGGCCGTTTGGATTCTAATATTTTTAAAAACTTCATAAATTTAGAATCTTTAAAACCTTTTTAATCAGTTTCTTTAAAAAAAAAGACCTCTGCAGTTGGAGGTTTCTGAGTGAGCGGCTCCAACAACAAAGCTTGTAAAACACAAAATGCGTTTGAATCAACCGGCGCTCTCACGGTTGCATTTGTAGAGCCAGATCAAAAACCTTTTCTTAAAAATGTGGGTTTTATTAATATCTTGGACAGGTTCGTAAATCAGAAAAATCTGACACATGATTAAGGAACTATAGGCTTTATACTAGAAAAAAAAGTAGTTTTTTTAATCCGTTATAACGGCCGTTTGGATACTAATATTTTTAAAACCTGTAACGTTCGCAATATTCGCAAAACAATAATAAAACCAAATTCATCTTCGTTTTCTAATTCAATAAAAATATATTTCATTAGTTTCCGTTCATTTTTACATTAATAATAATTTCAAAATTTTCTAATACTTAACTGCTAGTTAAATTTCAAATATACTATAAAAAGCAAACGAACGTACTCAATTTTGTTTCCAATTCTAACGAACAGATGTCGTTGCTAATCTTTGCTGAATTTTCAGTATTACACGATTTGTCTTGACATCGGAAGATGTAACAAACTAAAAGACATTTTTTAAAAATTCATTCCGTGTTTGATCTAACATGATAAAACATTAATTCATGTTTAATTTTTAAACGAGTCACATAAAAGAATTTAAAGCGGAAAAAGAAATAGGAGTATTTATCCATGTGTTAACTTTCTAAACATTCGGTTTATTTTTAGCTTTAAAAAAAATGTTTTTTAGTTTTGGTGATGATACAAGTAAATATATCATTATTTTAATAAAACCATAAATAAGCCATAAACTTATAAGTAAACGCAATCAATAATTTTGTGGATATAAAAGAAAACATGATATTTTCTGAGTTTGTTCCGCAAGAAATGAAAAAAATCATAGATAAGTAGTTACTCACTACTTTGTAAAAGATATTTTTGGATAATAAATATATGGAATTATATGGGTATTAAATGCTTTTTCTAGTAACAATTAAAAGTGAACCATTTTTAGTTTTATTTAATGGTCAGAATACACAAACAATGTTTTGGTACGTGCAGTTTAGCGAAAGAAATCGCTATTAGTTTGGGGATAACAAATTCAAATTATTCGATACAACCTGGCAATAAATAATTACATTGGAAAGATTAATGATTTTGGCCGTTTCATATAAATACATATAAATACTCGTAAGGATTACCAGGATCAGAGGAAGGAAACGTCATTATTAGTCGTAAGTTGTATAAATTGTAATTTAATAATTATTGGTGTCACTCTAATTTCTTTGTTAATGATACGTATATAGAAAAATGTTAAGCCAATGAGATAACTTTTCATAAGAGATTCCCAATACTCCATATGTGTCTGGGAGACGCTATTTTTATTACCGGCAATACCGTTTTTGACAATTAATTGTATAAAAAGTCCAAACGGATTCACAAGAGTGAATCACTAACAAACCTTCATAAATTTAGAATCTGTAAAAACAATTTAATCCGTTTCTTATAAATATAAACCTCTGCAGTTAGAGGTTTTTGATTTGTTGGCTTCAACAAAAAAGTTTGCAACAATCCCCAACTACAATTTCCAAAACCTTATAACAGTCAATGTCAACCTTATAACAGTCAAAAAAATAAAAGATTTGAATAGAAGAAATTAATTTTTTTTTCTTAGAAATAAACTATTTTGATATTTTGCAGTAATTGCACGACATATGATATAGAGTGTCATAAATTGTCACACACATGTTCTGTGGTAGATTTGATATTTGTTTGTTGCAAAATTGGATAGATATAATTTTGCTTGTAGGTAGCTAATTATCTTTTTAAAATTTGTTCGATATCTGTTTGAAATTAGTTTGTTTTGTTTAAACTAATCTGATACATCAGATTCTACTGGCACACAAAACTGTCTGATCTCGAAATCTACCTATTTCTAGCGGATATACGTGCCGCTTGGACTTTTTTTCTTATGCATTTAAAAAAAATCGCAATAGTTTTTCAATTTTGAATCAAATGAAAAAGCTACTCACGTCTATGGAAAGACTTAACTGTTTCTCTCTGAGACAAAGAGAAGAAAAGAAGCAGACATGATTTGAAGAAATTATTTGACATTAGTGGAGTCACGTTAAACATTAGTTGTGGTGATCGGTTGGTTGGTGTTGGATTGTTTATCAGTGGTCAACTACAATGACACCTTGACAACTGCCCGTTTGGAAAAGCTGGAAATAAATTACGTACGCCTGGAAAGTAAAGCAAAAATGATACTTTTTATTTACTTCAGATTGGTGCTATGACAAATATGTATAACATTGAATTGTAAACTAACTATATTTAGGAATGCGCTGATTCATGTTGAACCAGTACAAATTTTTATGATGTAGAATGCGGTTTTGAAGGTAAAAATTTATGGTCTAGAACAGAAACTTACTATAAGAAATTATAAGCGAAAATTGATAACTAGTGGGGTCACCCATTGGGTCCCCAAAAGAACTTGCTTATTAATGAACATATTTGTTTCTGTAGTTTACAGCATATTCGTAAATAGTATTCCATTTATCTTCCATCACTAAGTTGCATTCAAAGTTTCAGAATATTAGTATATTATCCTTACGAAAAAAGTATTTCATATTTGCCGAAGCTCCACAAAACTGAAACCAAAAGTGAAAAAGATAAGTTGAAAAAAGTAAACAAAAACAAACCATCATCATTACATTTTCTCAGCATAACAAATAAAAATGCTGGATAAACTTTTCCGTATTCATTTTCATTTCTTTTTTATTTCAAAAATTTCCAATCTTTTTTTCCTATAACGAGTATGTTATAAAAAACAGGAAAAGTAACACAAATAAATTAACGGGCGCGAGAAAATTTTTCGTCTTATTTGATTCTATTATTATTATACAATTTTTTTTTCTTATGAATTCTGCTTAGCTAGCAATATATTAAAATTATGCCATAATACTTTACACCAAAACGAAAAATAAAATAAAAAAGTAAATCTAAAATGAAAAATTAAGTATAAATCTGAAGACGAAATCAAAGAAAAGTTATATAGAACAAACAAAAAATTGTATGTATATTTATTTCTTTTCTTATATATTATTTGTGCTAACTCGTCAGGTCGTTTGCTTAAATAAAGAAGTGATTTTTTTTATTTAGATAAAATGAATTTATGAATTTTTGTAGGGTGTTCCTCGATTGCGAAGCGTTTTATTATTATGACCGTTAATACCGTTAAGACCGTTAAGATCCGTTAAGACCGTTAATATATTAGAGTCATGAGAAAAATTTCAAAATATGTATCACTCGGCTTTTTGACATTTCCTGACGCTTTGTTATGCCCTTAAAATGCTAACATTTATCGTTTAGATTTTTGTAGTCAACTCTGACAGTAAAAACTAATCCCTGAATACAACACGACTTTTCCATTTTTTATTTTTGATGCTACACCATTGCAGCGTTTCATTACACATGTATTATTTATCAATTTAAAACAGTTGAGGATCATAGTGTATTTATTTTCATTATATAATACCGCATTCACAGCGACATAGCAAATTAGTAGATGTAATTTAAGTCTGTGCTGTAAACACTTTTTATTTTAAAATCTTGCAACTAATTTGATATCTACGCTTACTACCATTACAAACGATTCAAATACTTAAGATTTAAATTACAATCTACGTTTTAAACTCATATTAAATATGCCAAGATGCAAATTATAATATACTATCTATTAATTTGCTATGTCGCTGTGAATGCGGTATGAATTATTTTAAACATTATTTGTTTATCAGTCAGCTGTTTATAACAGGATCCTGTTATTTGGTCTATATTTGTTTCATTGCCAATGTTTGAATAGATGTTAGTAATTATAAAATGTTGACGCCCCCATTAAATTGATTAATATTAAAATTGCCTTTATGTAAATCGATTTTTTGAATGGCATGGACGAAGCTTGATTTGAAAACATTGTGTTTCGTCTTTAATATATTTGCTCATATGGAATAACTAATTTTGGAGAAATAATGGACAACCGAGAAATGCTATGAAATCAAATTTTTTTATTCTCTCTACTCTCTTTTTTAGGGTAATTAAATAATTAAAATAACCAATATTTTTCATTTTTTTTTTGAGTTGTAATTAGAACTTAAAAAAGAAAAGTCGTAATTTAAAAATGAAAATCAATTCATCCGCAAGTCGGATTAATGTTTTGAATAATTTTAAATAAAAATTCCATATTGTGATTTATTTTGTCGCGAGTCATAATTGTTATGTGTAATCAAAAGAAAAATTTAATTTTCGAGATTCATGTGTTAAAACTTTGAGTGTGTTGAAGATAAGAAATATTGTCGGTACATTTTATTTACCATTTGAGAAATTATAACAGTGTTAATATTGGATCAACTAAATAGAAATGGTGGTTTAATCTTCATATGGAAATTGCAAACAAAATTTAAGCCTGATTTGTGCGACTGTGAAAGTGGAAGAAAAGGAAATAGTAAAGTGGAGCAAATTAAATCACGAAAGGAATAATATATTCAACAAGAATACAAAAATAATATTTATCAGCATAAATACGGCGTTTTGGATATTGGACGCAGATTATTCGACATACAAGGACGAAAGTCGATACCAGTTTGCAATACCAAACTGCATGCAACTTAATTAAGATAAGTTTATGTTTATATTTTATTTATTTTAATTCATTAAATATTGTGTGAATTGTTTTAGACCATAAGGGTCTTGTAAATTATCTAAGTGTTATATTAGAGATTTTTCCGTGTATTAGTCCGCGTTTTAGTCCGTACATTCGTTTATAATAAAAAAACTTAATTCCCTTGGATAAATAAATATCTGAGGTGTCTATTCCATTAGTGAAAAGTTCAATGTTTCAGCCTTGTATCATAAAGAGTCTTAATAAAAAAATGTTCTGCCAAAATAAGTCGCATGCAATTTTTTTTTCAAAATAAGACGCATTCGAGTTCCAAACAAAACTTGTTTGGAAGTTAATGCTATATCAGTCGAATGCGTGTTAGAAGCGAAATAAGTCGTATTTGAGTAACAAGCAAAATCAATCGCTTTTGAGTTGCAAGAAATTCAGTCGTATTCGATTTACAAGTAAAATCAGTTGACTTACAAACCAGTTACAAATCAGTCGCATTCGAATTACAACCAAATAAATCGTCTTCGATTTATAAGATAAATTCAAGTTATAACCAAAATCAGTCACATTTTAGTTACGAGCCAAATCAGTAGCATTTGAACTACAAGCAAAATCAATCGAATTCAAACTACAGGAACGAATCGGTCACATTGAAGATACCATCAAAATCAGTCGCATTCAATTTAGAATCCATATCAGTGGCATTCGAGTTTCTATTAAAATTTATCGCTATTCGAGTTACAAGCAGCATCAGTTTCATTGAAACTATAGAAAGCAAAAACTCCTAAGCAGAAACAACCGCATTCAAGATACTAGCTAACCAATCGCTTTTGAGCTGTAAAATCAGTCGCATTCGAGGAACATGCAAAATCAATCGCATTCGAGTTACAAGGGAAATAAATCGTATTTGAGTTACACGCTGAATCAGTTGTATTGGAGTTACAAACAACATTAGTCGCATTCGATTCGAGTTTTTTTAAACAAAAAGAGTTTTGTCATTTTTAATTGTCTAACAAGAGTTTTTTAATTGTCTAACAATTTAGTTGTCTAATAACATAAATAATCGATTTTTATAGAGTTCATCGAAGATTACACATTCGATGCATCAAACATTTTGCTATTGTTTAGTTTTGATACAAAACTGTTTTTGTATTTGTATTGGTATGATTATTGAACAATCACCTGCTTATTTTTGGTGCAACGGCTTTTGTATTCATATTCAACAGTCACCTATTTTTTATAACAACAACTTTTCGTATTTATTATCCGACAATCACCTGTTTATTTTTGGTGCAACGATAAGAAGTTTATATACTATTTTCGACAATAACTCATGTGTTTTAGTGTAACAATAATTAATTTATGTACGATAATCAACAATCACCTGCTTTTGGTGCAACAATAATTAATTTACATACTATTTTTGACAACCAGAATAATACAATACAATTGCAATAATAATTGATGTACATACAATATAATGTTCAGCAATCAATATTTTTAGGGCAACAATATTTTTATTCAAATTAAGACCAATCAATTGTTAATTTTTTTTAATTGCATGGCGGCTGAAAATCGGGCCAGCTTATGGGAAGGTGGTGACGGCCTCTATTCTTCTTACCTTTTCGGAAGGTCGTCATAGTCCACTTGGTTTACATTTTTTGTTTTCTTTTGAACCATATTTAATTATCGTGTGCACCAAAAATTTATAAAAGGGTTGAGGATAATATTTATCGAATCCACGTACTGAATCCAAGCGGAGTAAATGCAAGGTACGCTTATCCCCTTGACGTCCGGATTGCTTATGGTAATTCCGTCTGATAAGTACCCGAGTAGAAATTAGTTAGGGAAAGCCTGGACAGTCAGTGCGTAATCCGGTCTTGGTCAGTATAGAAAGGTCACGCCTTATTAGAGCAATCTGGTGTGGGCCTGTTCCGGGCCTGATTTACAATACCCTTTTAGGGTTCGCCTTATTTGAATATATCAGGCCCTGATTTTTCCTGGTTTTTCGTATTTGACCCCAAGCTGAAATTTCAATTGGTTAAAATTCACTAGAGTAATATCCATTTTAGAAATATATAGTTAAAATCGTTTCATGTATGTTTTAGTTATCGCTTCTCGGCTGAAAGACTATAATAATAGTGATTAAGGTGGTATGTATGTTTTAATGTTTTCCATTGTAATTTTTATATTTTAATTTGATTAATTTATGTATATAATATATAAATATATATCAGGGTCTGATCCGGATATCCTAATCAGGGCCTGATCCGATTATCCCATTCAGGGTCTGATCCGGTAATCCCAATCAGGACCTGATAGGGAAAAAGCGTTACACTCATGATCAGGGCCCAATCAGGCTACCCTACCAATGCCTGATCCGGATTAGGGCAAACCTGATCAGGACCCTATTGGAGCCCTGACAAATTTCTGCACGAGTAGTTTCGCGTTAAATAACTAAGATTGACAGTGCTCCCCTTGGCTGATTAGATTTCATCCACCAGCACTTATAATATATCTCACTACTATTGCCAGTAATAAATGATACATCTTGTGAGCTCGAAAAGAGTGATAAGATAATACTATTAGCTTCCCAGGAGTAACAATTAAGAAGCTTTGAAGCCATTAATGGTGACAATTGTGCTATTGGAATATTCTCATGGTAACAATCACTGTTTTACCTTCACTTACGCTCCTTTTGACGTTTAGTTTAAACGATATTTCGGTACACTATATTTTAACATGTACTTTGGTCGAACATAACTCGCATATCACAATCCATTTATTTTAACTCAACTTATTTTACTTTTATATCAATATTTATACTAAAACCTACGAATCACCTTATGCTACAATGTTTTTTTCACTTTTTAAAATTTACTGATTTCGTTTATTTTGTTGAAACGGATTTCTTTAAGTCTTCACCTTCATAGAATTAGGGAGTGATTTATATTTTATTAGATATTCCATCGTTTTATACAAAGTTTAATAACAAGAATAAAATATTTAGAAGTAATGTGAAAAATAAACTGTTTAAATGAATTATTTAAAAACTCATATTTTTCAATGAGAAAATATTATATTATTATTATATATCTAAACAATTTTCCATAATTTTATTTCACCCTTCAAGCTCGGAAAAAAAACTTAACATAAACCCGTATATTTCTAAAATTATCTCAAATACTTTTATGACGATGCTAAAAATTTAAGACAAGTCTATAAAATTTTCAATTTAACATATCCGACATTATAACATAGTTTTGTATAGAAACATCCGTTTTTTATCTTTTGAAAATAAAAATCTTTTTTAGTTTTTCAATTTATTAACACTTTCACTTTTCATTTTCCTCTGTTTAATACAATTCAACAAGTGGAAAATCATAGAAAAGTTTGTAAAAAAATGAAAACACGAAAAACTTCTAGATTTTGTTTTCTTTATGTGATTTGTAAGGAAAATGTGTTTGAAAGAAAAAATTAAAAGTTGTTTGTTTATACTGCAAACAAGAGCAAGTTAAGGAAAATCTGATGAAGAGATAATTCATTCTAATCAACATGTTGTTATAATATTTTAAAAAAGATATTTAATTATTAGTGTTTAACATTCTTCAATGTCGGGAAGAGTAAATAATTAATTTTTATTTTCCAACCTTTATGTTTTACGTCTCCACTTCACATGTGTTACTTTTGCATATTTTATAATTCATATTATCATCGCATTAATATCGCAAAGTGTTTAATTAATTTTCATTTAATTTCATCTAACGGATTTCTTGATTTTGAATAATTTTGTCTTTTAAATTCGTTTTTTGAGGTATTCATAGTCCATGAACGGTAATTTGTCAAGTTTTAATATTGCAGCCGATTTTTAAGGTTGTTCTTTACGTCCGTCTCCTTTTTTAGTAGTTTTGTAGACTACCTTGCAGTCTTCCTCTCCCCGAGGTACTTACGTACATTTGTTTAATCATTCCAAACTGTGAACAATACTATTGGAACGGATACAACCTATTATATCAGAGCCCTCAAAAACGTCTCTAATTTCAAAGTAATATCGGGTTCTATGCTCTCCATCGTCTGTGAACCAAAAATGTAGTGTATCTGCTAAAATTTAATAGTATGAAATAATGTATTCACTTTCTTGTTAACTTCATCGAATATCAGTTAAGCGAAAATAAAAGTTGTTTATTTTATATTTCAATATTTGTATAAACAACCCAAAACCAAATGGAAAATAAGTGGAGATTGCAGATGAATTAAAGAATTTGTTAGATACGCATAACACTTTACAGATATTTTAATTAAACAAAAGAAATGGAAGAAGACACAAATAACAACATTTTTGATGATGGCCAACGTCAGTATTTTACCCGATCGATAAAACAAAACATAACTGATCAATTTTATAAGCGTGAATTTGAACCATTAAGAGCTAGGGAATATATTGTTACGATTCAACATAATCGCAGCGAAATACAAAACCAAATTGTATCCAACCTGCATTCATCCATCCTATTCAATATCTTAATAACAAAACTGCTGTTTCCAAGAAGGATGGGGCAAAAAACAAAAACATTAATTAAATAAAAGCAAAATAATGAAGTCGATTAATCTCAGAATCTCTCGAATTTTGTTTGATAGGAAATTTTAAATTTACCTCGAATAATTATATTTGAGGAATTCGTTTTGCAAAACGAGATATAGCTAAAATTAGTCAGCGAAAGTGTAAATAGTTCAAATTAGACCGCGATAGGGTATATACTTTAAATAAGACTGCCATTGTGTAAACAGCTCAAATCGATATTATGTTGAGTGAAATTTAGTTGTAAACAAAACGCTGTATTTTGAACATAAAACCGTGTTAAAAGAAGCAAATTTATTTTTTAATTGTGACTTAAGTTATGTTATTTGCAGATCGACTTCGATATGTCAGTACGCTGTAAAATGAATTTTTTTTTTATTTTGATTCACGATTTCGCCATGAAAAATTTGGATAAATTTCTTTTTTATTTTAATTCTAGTTTGGTTTGTTGTTTTTTAAATTAATGTAACTCTAGTATCACATAAAAAATTCATTTTAAGTATAATTTGATTGTTTTTATAATTTAAATAAACAGATTTATCGTTTATTCATTTTCATTATCATTTTCATCATCAAATATGATCTAGTTAGCAAAATTGATCACAAGACTTATTATTTCCACATAATGACTAATAAAAAAAAAAAGAGTTTTATTATTTATAAAGCGTATTTAAATTTAATAAACATTGCAAATGAAGATCTGATCAAATTTAGATCAAATTTTAAACTGTTTAGAAACAATTTTTATCTACAACATATTTGAACGTTCGAACTTGATAGTTTTTTTTAGCAAAAAGCATGAATACAATTCAAGAACTTCTAAGTTAAAACCCGATAAGGACGACATTTTATTTTTGAATAAAACTTTATTTATATTATTCACATTTCATATATAAAACAAGAAAAAAATAATGAAAAAAATTTTTTTTGGAAAACTCATAATGAAAACTTCGGAAAACTGTGTTGGTTTTAAGCAACGTTCGGTCTACAATAATTTTTTTTCTCACTTTCATTTTTTGGTATGATAAGATGAAAAACATTTAACACAAAGACTATAATGAAGCGCTGCTTCTTTGTATGTCAACGAAGTGGCATAGCAGGCTGTGCACCTAGATGAGATTTATTTACCCCAAGCTAGCTTCAGCCTGTAGGGACGAGTAGACATTTACCTGCTGCTCCAGTTCATATAACGCTTTTGTACGCGTATCTCATAAAAACGGATCAAACGAATAAGCAAGTGAAAATAAGTAGACTCTGGCGACCCCATTAGACGAAAAGAACCGCGATAACCACGTCCACTCCCATAATTCTAACACATTCACACGCTCTCTCCCGTTATCCACTCACCCACCCTCACACATACACACCTGCACACATACCCCCACACATATATATACATATATACACACCCATACACATACACCTACATATGTACACACCCCACACAACCATACACTTAAGTATATATATGAAAGTACTCACCCCATGGTTGAAATTGATACCCTTCCTTTATCCCCTTAGGTTAGCTCCCCATTATTGGTACATCCCAAGTACAGAAATCGTATCAAAATCAGGCTGCAGACAAACAAATGCAGATGATGCGCTTACAATTATTTGAGGTGATCAGTTCAATTGGCAGTGCTCCGAAGCAAGAGTATAATTCCTCCGGTCATACAGTTATGATGTGATTCCACAAAAAAAACTGTAGTCAGATCCAATTCCCATTAACAATCAACTCAGATCCAATTCTCAACACCATTCACTTGAAAATTATTATTGGTCCGTTAGGGCAAGCCACCGAGTTAGACTGACACTCGATTCCTTAAGAACACGCAGATTATTTATAATTTTCCTTGACGTTAATAGATCATAGGCTGGGCTGCCGACTCAGTAGCAATTGTGGTGGAGACTGCCGAGTTCCCAGAAGCTAAGCTAGCTCCGGAGTTTCTTTGGTGTCATAAAATCCAAGGCGACAAAACAAACATTTACAATTATTTTCTTTATCGGTTACTCTCCTTCTATTGCTTTTTATATTACATATATATCAACCTATATATATTTTTTTTTCTGAGTTCAACAACCCTCCATTACGCGGTGTGGAACCTACACGACACAAACACAAAAAAAATCATACAAAAATAAGAAAACAACTCCACTTTTGTTCTAAACGTCTTACTATTTTGATATTTAAAGAAAATATAACCTATGGTTAAATGTAAAATTTTTCTAATAATCGAACAATATAAGAATAATATTTAGTTTACTTTGTTTTTCTTAGTCTATTATATTTAGTTAATTTTTGGTTTTCTCTTTAGTTTTCTATTTATTTTTCTTGTTACACTAAATTACACTAATAATAAATAACGAAAATTAAGATTACTCTTTGTTTAAATATTTTTTTTTTCTAAGACGGCTATCAGTCTATTACTAATTAAAAAAGAATAACACAGGAAAACAAAAAAAAAACAATCCGAAACATAAAGATTACTATGGTTTGTACGTTTATTTCTGCTTCTGAACGGTGTTATCATTAATCTCGGCTTAGCCGACTCTACTCCACCTCAGAGTTTTAATTATCCCAGAAATATCCAATAAAATCTTGCAAGAGGCAAACTAAGCCCATTTTGAATAAATATAAATTTACGCGTAAATAAATAGAATGAAACTGAATCAGCTGTTATACCAGTTTTTTTCCTTGTTTTTTTGAAACTTCTTTTTTTTTTGAATCGATGAAACAATTAACGATAAATCCCGTTCATCACAGAAAAGAACAATGTTTTTTACGGGTTTTCTAGGTTTCTGTTTTAACTGATAACTGTATAACAGCATCGCCTCATGGTATGACGAGAGATGGTAGTGTAGATGGTATAGTGTACATATATGCCATAATGAATATTACCTTCAGAATATTTTACTTCTAGCACATCCCGTTTCACGACAATTTTATTTCTTTAATGATTTCTCTCTTTATTTTTCTAATAACCGTAACCATAATTTACATGGAGGCTTTATAAAAAAAGTTCACCAACCAAAAGGTTGGTTTTGGGATGATTAACGGGTACACGAATCGTCACATAACAAAAAATAACACTATAATGTTCACCACCCTAATAAGTGGTCCGTATCCAAAAAAAAACTGAGATGTCATGTTAATTATTACGCAAACGCGAGTCGTATTGTAAAACTCGCAGATAGTATTCAGGTAACAATTGAGTTATCAGAGAGAAAATTATGGTCTGCTTGTTAACTTTCGTTTTTATAAGATCACCCGCATCCAATATGGAAGAAAGTTTCTTTTCTTTGTTTTTAATTAATTTAAGTCACTGCACTTTTATTTATGTACGCAAGGAAAGATTAAAAATTGTTACCTTGGTTAATAGATGTTAGCGTTCTAATAGCCACCGGAACATTTGCATATTTACAACCAAACAAAAAATATGGTCGTCTTGTTTACCAAGGTCAAAATCCGCACCAAATGATTTAATTCATGTGTCTCTGCCTTTGATATTATTACCTTAAGCGTGGTTTATTTCCATCTGCCTCGTTGATAAAAGAAAATCCGCCAGCCACCGTGGATTGTGTGATTTCTTTTTATAATATGTTTTTCTTTTGCTTTTGTCGAAAATCCATAACACAAGACAAAACTTAAAAATGTCTGATGTCAAACTAAAACAATCAATCCAATAAGATTAATGGATGAGAAAAAATAATCGACTAACTAACGAAGCCATCTCCCGGCAACTATTTATATCATAATTAACGGCTGTTTGTGAACAACAGCACAACGATAAAAACGATAATATTGTTTCCTGGGTAATTTCTTTCGTTAAATTTTTATTCCCACTAAGGAATTTGTACAGCTAACTTGTATCAAAAAAAAATCATATGCAAAAAAAATTGATTATGAAATGATTGCAAGAAATTATATTTAATAAAAAGGAAAGCAGAGATAACTTCAAAAGTTCATGACAATACAGCAAACGAGAAATAACCTATTGCTTGATTTATTCCTTGTCTTTTTGGGGAAATAGCGCGATTTCAATTTGAGAAGACTCCACAACTATTTTAAAAGGTTAATAAAATTTTAAAAGGAAAATATAGAGGGCCTGAAATCTCACAGCTCTGAGATATCAAAACTTTGGTCTGGTTAAAGGATTTTGATATAGTTTTCGGCAAAAAACTTTCACGAGGACATGGTTTTTAGTTTTGGGCAGCGATGTATATCAAACAAAACCCTTTGTTAAAGTACAAGTATTTTTTATCTCTGTTTAAAAATTTATTACAAAACTAACATGAAACATCAATACGTTGCCGGAAAATTATAATCAAAATTCCAAAAATATTCCAAAAATTAGAATGAAATCAAACATTTAAAATTTTTCTAAATTCCGATAATATTCCAAAAATTCTTACAAATTCAAACTTTTCCAAAATTCTAAAAATATTCCAAAAATTATTACAAAATCAAAAATCGAAAATTTTTTCAAAATTCCAAAAGTTATAATAAAATCAAAAATTAAAAATTTTTCAAAATTCTAAAAATATTCCAAAAATTCTTACAAAATCCAAAATTAGAACTTTTTCCGGAATTCTAAAAATATTGCAAAAATTATTACAAAATCAAATATACAAACTTTTTCAAAATTCCAAAAATATTTCAAAAACTATAACAAATTCAAAAAGTTCCATGTCCAATTTCATTTTAAATTACATTTACGTCATAAAAACAGCTACTAGTTTTTTTTCCAATAAATTGGCTAAAAAATAAATGAAATCATTTTTTGACACACATGAAAACCTTTTTTTGACAAACTTATAATGCCATAATTCTCAATAATAATAATAAAATCGAAGTAATTTCATTTCAAACAAACAATTTTATTTTTTTCCAAAAAATTGCCTAAAAAAATAAATAAAAATCTTTCTTTTGACACACTTGACAACATTTTTTTGACAAACTTATAAGGCATAATCTAGTTTTTGATCTCACATACCAATTCCGACCATCAAGATTTCTCCAAATTTAATGTAGGAACGTAATCACTTAAAATGAACGTTTTTTAAGCCAAAAATATGAAAATTTGCTATTTTTGACACACATAATGATTTTTTTGACACACTGCCGGTACAGTTATCGAACACAGCATCCTTTCGGACCTGTCCCTTGAGTATACCTATTTTTAGAAAAAAAATTTTTTGAAATCCCTCCAGCGGTTTTCCCTGCATTGTAGGTAATGACGGCCGGACGGCCGGCCTGCAGGCCCGTTGGGCAGACAGACATACATTTTTTTTTGCTTTTTTAGAATCAGTAGGTCTTAAAACGTCGAGAAATGTAAAAAAAAGTGGGGGAAAGAATTTCACTTTGAGCTCATGATTGTAATACTTAGGTCTTTCAGACCGAAGTAATTATTGCAAGCGACGATGACGGATATAAAACAACTTCGAAAGTCTCTGTTAATACAAATTTAATACGTGTGGGAAAGTGGCTCGACTCCCAATCACGAAGTTTGAATAACAGCTTCATTATAAGACCTACACCTCATTTTGTACACCTCATGTTGAGACAACTGATTTGCATTGACTGCCGGCACATCTTCTTCTCTTTTTTCAGCTATGGTTTGGATCAAGTGTTTCTCAAAACGGTCAAAACTGTAATCAAATTCCTTTGAAACACGACCTGAATTTTTCTTTGCGTTTCCATAAGTTGTCAAATAGTCGCAAACAACAGATCTTCTAAACTCAAGATTTGAAATGGAATTACCAGAATTTTTGATTTGAATCCACGCGTTATTCATTGCTACCTCAAACATACAAGTCAAAAGCGGCCAATACCATTTTTTACTTCGAATTCCAATCCGGTAATGATTTACATCTTAATCCATTTGATCGGTTCCAACCATATTTTTAGTATGTATTGAACAATAGCATTTGGGCATTTGACATTCAATATTTTCTTTTCAGATGAACTATAACGCTTGACGTATATTGCAGGTTCATATCCATATGCATTTGAAATAATTGTTACTACAGAACTATCCTTCCACTGCATAATGTTTATTGAGTTTTCCGAACTTTTTCTTATTAAATGTTTTCCGCGCTCAAACTTTACTTATTATATTCCGATTTGTTGAAAACATTGCCATTGTTTGGAATTCGATTTTGTCTCATGGTCCCAGTCCCACGATATCCTTTGTTAGTCAAATGTGACGCAAGGTTCACGCTTGAAAATAAATTGTGGAAAAAAAGAGTAATTCAATTCAGGATTTTTAATTTGATCAACCCTTTTCACAAAAACTGCAGCTGGTTTCCCGAAAGTTTTCGCATAAATTGTTTATGTTTCGTTAGATTTGCCTAAATATTTAATCATGGATTCGTCATATGATAAATTTTCTTGAGGAATAAAATTTTGAGGGAAATTTCTTTGAAGTGTTTTAAAAAGTGGACGTAATTTCCATAATTTGTCGGTTGAATCAGGACAACTCACATCACAACAATGTATACTTCTAATGATTGAGAGAAAACGATCTCGACGCATTGAGTTTACAACAAACAATTTCTGTAAATTCATTTCAGAGCTTCAATATAATTTTCGAGATGGTAAATATTATAGCCTGTTAAAAACAAAATTCCAATTGCGCATTTTAATTCATTGATCGACAAGTTAAACTGCTCATTGTAATTGTATAATGCATAGCGATTTGTTTGATCTACGATTTTTTCAAGCAGGTCATTTGTCATAAACATTTCAAAAATTGGGATAGGGCTGCATATTTCTAATCTTTTCAAAATTTGATTGTCATTTTGCACATTAATTATGGTTCCATCTTCCCATATTCTATTTAAATTACTATGAAATGGTCTCTCAAAATTTTCAATTGATACAGGTTCTAGGGATGGACCGTTATCAATCACCTCGATTCCCACAGGTTCGCATAAATTCATTATATTCAAATTGAGTACCCGAGTAATCACTAAATCGAACTTCAGCATTAGCAAAAAGCTGATTTTTTGAGAGGTTGTCAATTTCTCCTGGACCATGTTCTTCTTCTGAATCTTCATTTGATAAATGATTTACATCTGGCGGCTGAGTTATAATTTCGCTTACATTTTCTATATCTTCTTCCTCCAATAAAGCAATAACTTCTTCAAGTGTGAGGTATCCGCTAAACTTAATTTGTTTTAAATCTTCAATTGATATAAAATTGCTGAAAAAATGGTCCAGAAACTATATATGTTATAAATTTGTCAAATAGGAATTGTCAAAAACATCATTAAAGACACAATTGACCGAACGTTGCTTTGACGCAACGCCAACTTAAGTCATGATTTTTTTAATTATTTAGCACTGATTACTTATTCTAAGTTGACAAAATTAAAATTTGATGTTTTAGGTAGATTTCATATAAAAATCTACCTATTGCAATGTCCGTCATCTCGGAATTTCGGAAAAATTTTGATGCCAAACGACTATATATGTAAAGCGGAGACGGAAAAACAAAAAAAAAATTTTATATATATATAACGATATGAGGTATAATGGAATTTAGCCGCACTCTCACGGTCGCATTTTTCGACCTAGACCAAATTTTTTTTCTGAGCGTGTTGCGGCAAACAATTTCTTGGATAAGTTCGACAACTGGCCATATCCGAGTACAGGCTAAGAGTCTAGAGCATTAAAACTGTCAAAAACAAAGCGTTATAATGGCCATTTGGGGTAAAATATGTAAACAAAATTTACAAATATTAATTATTTGAACATATTTCTATCATTTTTTAAAAAGCCAAACTACATAATGGTTAGATCCATTGCTAAACTCTTAATAAAATCTTGAATACCAGATAAGATTAAAGCATAGATCAGCATATAGTGTGGCTACAGTACTGCGATCAAAAAAATTATTTGTACGTCTTCAACTAACTACTCATTGGTGAACTGTTCCTCCTCGTTACCTGGTTAGAGCAGTTCTGATGTGATGGAATTGGAGGAACAGTAAAAAGAAAAGCAGCTAGAGCGAGTCTTAAGAAAGAATACGACAAAGCTATATCAACACCTCTGGAGTTATATAACTAGGCTGCAGCTCTTGGCAATTTTCAAGTTAACATGCACTTTTTCTATGTAACGGAGGCTGGTTACATTGCAAAACGACCGAATCAACTAGCTGATAGATACGGAAATTTAAAAACAATTCCTGGAACACGAGGATATCACTCATACATTCCTACAAATGATGGATCAATCTTAGCGAGACGTTATTCTTACTCTACGGAATTTAGTAATGTAAAATTAAGTATATAATAAAAAATGTGTAAAATATTTATTTTGAGTGAAAATTAAAAATTTATTATAAAAACATATATGTAAATCCAAAAAAAAACTGTTCATTTTTTAACTCCACTTTTTTTTATGATGAAAAATTTTAAGGCGTATTGCAATAAAATTAATTAAAAATAAACAAAAAGTTTTCCCTCCTGAATTTTTCATAAAATGCTAGTAACATATGTACCTTTCACATATTAAAAAATACGCATTTCTAGAAAATCGAATTTGAATTTTTTACCGTTATTTTTCTAAACGAAAGTGTTCAAGGTCATATAATGTAAATTATTATTTTGATTAGCTCAATACCTACATTTTGAGCTAAATAACATTAAAATCAGTCCAGTAATTTTGACTGTAGAGCCATTTCAATACACCAGGGTCGAGCAATTTCTTGATTTTTCAACACCCTGTATCTTAAGACAAGGTTAAAAAAAAACTAAAAACGCAAAAAAAAAATGTTTATTGATGTCAAGGAATTCCAATACCTAAATATACAAAATTAAAAAATTATTTCCAGACCTTGCTGATTTAACGTATTTTTCACCAATAAGAAATTAATTTCTAAAGGAAATAACGATATTTTCAAATTATTTCATAGCAATGGTGAAAATTACGAATATTTATTGTAGTGTTGCGTGTACGTAAGGTTAGTCCGGAACGGGTTAATCATCACCACGTTTGAAAAACTCGACATTGCGTTGATCAAAAATCAAACTTAATTTTTTGGTTGAAGATCAAAGCTTAACTAAAAATATGAAAACCAAATCACCACATCAACAGCTTGGTTATCTAAAAAATATTAAAAAAAATCTCTGTCTGATATTTTCATCTTTTTTCATTCAGCGAAACAATAAAAAAACGTAAGAGCAAAACCCACATTACAAGGCGACCTAAATTATAAAAATCCATTGCATATATCAAAACAAAAATTCAACATAATACAAGATATGAGAAACATAAAACTACATTTGTCGCATATGAAAATGAAATAGGAAAATCAAAACAAACTAAACAGTACACACAATGTAATACTAGCAAATATTTAGAGAGCAAAATTAAGGAATATATATATAAAACGACTGATTTCAATTGTTTCTCTTATTTCCCTTTCTGTTCACGCATTATCGTGAAATGTTAAATAGTTTACCTGAAAAATCAAAATATTTTAAATTAGAATCAAAACAAAACCAATTAAAGATTTATAAAATTATGCAAAACATTACCAAAACAATCCTTTTGAAATGTCAACGAAACTTTCAATTTTGAATTGACGTGTTCGGTATATTTTGATCATTCATTCGATATTTTCAATTTTCACATTGAATTTATGTGTTTGTTATTCTATATTATTAATTCGATAGTTTCGAGATCGTTGGTAATCTTGACAGCTGTGATTTGTAGAGTTTTGGCTTTCTATAAAATGGACTGTTTTTGGTAGTTTTGCTCTCTTATTCTTACGAATTTATACCTGAATAGTATAGTCAATAAAAAGTGTTGTTTGTGTTTTTTTTTCATGTAGTTGGTTAAGTATGAGCTAAGCTCTGTCTTGTTATTTTTTAAGTAAATTTTAAAATATTTTGTATTCCCATGTGTTTAAATCAATAATTGTAAAATTAATAAAGGAGTTTATATAAAGTTGTGTGCATCAGGTCAGTTTTTTTAATGTATATAAATTAACCAAATAGTTTTTTCTTGTTTCTCTGACAAATATTCGTCGAGTGTGCATGCAGTAAAAAAAAACCTCGTATAAGTTTCATCGATTGGAACGGGTGATGTGTCCATGATATTTTCATTTCATATGTACATAACTTCAACTATTATATGAGCTGATATTTTCATCATTGCATAGTTCATCTCATATGTACATAATCTCAACTATTATATGATCTGATGTTTTCGTCATTACTTCAGTGAATCATCGCAATTACATAACTTCAAATATTATATGAGCTGATATTTTCATCATTGCATAGTTCATCTCATATGTACATAATCTCAACTATTATATGATCTGATGTTTTCGTCATTACTTCAGTGAATCATCGCAATTACATAACTTCAAATATTATATGAGCTGATATTTTCATCATTGCATAGTTCATGTCATATGTACATAACTTCAACTATTATATGAGCTGATATTTTCATCATTGCATAGTTCATCTCATATGTACATAATCTCAACTATTATATGATCTGATATTTTCGTCATTACTTCAGTGAATCATCGCAATTACATAACTTCAAATATTAAACGAGCTGATATTTTCATTTCATATGTACATAACTTCAACTATTATATGAGCTGATATTTTCATCATTGCATAGTTTATCTCATATGTACATAATCTCAACTATTATATGATCTGATATTTTCGTCATTACTTCAGTGAATCATCGCAATTACATAACTTCAAATATTAAACGAGCTGATATTTTCATTTCATATGTGCATAACTTCAACTATTATATGAGCTGATATTTTCGTCATTACTTCTGTTAATCATCTCGTTTGCATAACTTCAATTATTATATGAGCTGAGATATTTTCATCATTGCATCATTCATCTCACTTACATAATTTCAACTATTATATTAGCTGAAACATTTTCGTCATTGCTTCAATCAAAACATCTCATATGTACATGATTTTCAACTATTATATGAGTCGATATTAGTCTCTGTATTTCTCTGGGTCTCACATTACCTTGATATTTGCATCACGGTGTTGGAAGTTGATGTGCCAACCAACTCACATCAAAATATATCGTCAAGAAAAAAATACAGTCCACCTCTCATCGACGCCGCATCACTTTCCATACTATGAAACTGCATATTATATTTTCCTCTCACCAGAAACTAAGCTAACATAAAATACATCTGCAAGTAAAATACATCTGGGAAGTTAAAGCGTCATCCAAAATACTTTGGATACTCGAATATTTTTTATATCAACAAATTATGGGTCATGGCGTCGACACCAAAACCAAATAAGAAAAAGAGATACTTCAGTTGTTTATGCTGTTACATGCACATGCAGCATCTAGTACGAGTTTTAATGCGTGTATATGCTTTGCAACTTTTAAATTTACAAATAACACCAACACTTTTAAAACTTCTACAATTACATGCAAACTTTGTCCACAAATATAATGTTGGTCCTTCGAGCCGTATTGTGCTAGTTTTGGAACATCATCAGTATTAATACATGTTAAATAGGATAAACTTTGGCATCACAAGCAATCTCCATTCAGGAAAAAACATCTATAGCATCTAACTTCAAAATTATTTATAACATCATATTGAATGTGGAAAACTTTAGCAGTTGTAACTGAGGAAACTGCTATTTAATTAAGTAGTTTATATTGAAGTTTTAGTAATTTATCGTCAACATCACTACCTTCAAGGAAAGTGGTTGTGTGTTATGAATCATGAAATAATGAAAATTGCTTGCAGAAAACAAGTAGCAAAAGGCTGCGTAGCTCATCCATTCAAATATGCAGATGGAATTGGAAGACTATGAAAAAAAATAAATGGAAATGAACGTTAAGTCAGCATGAGCCAGCTAAATGGAAAGCTAATGTTTGGCATATTACATGCGCAAAATTAGTTTATGTCAGATCGGTTAACCAGCCTGGCAAGCATCTAAATCAAACAACTAATCGATCATCATATGAACCATATACTTTTGCTCGCCCTTCCAAATGAACTCTAACAATTCAGGAGTGAGCACAAAGTATTTCCTAGCTTTTAAGGTATGTTTGTGACAGCAATACATTAGTGAACTGTAATTAAATCACGACAACATATTTCAGTCACAAAAAAGAAAAATGATTGCACAAATCAAATTGTTGTTTCGAACTAAATAGGTTGTTGTAAAAACAATCTTTAAAAATATCATAAAAATATCAAAAAATATTATCGTTGCACCAAAATATATGGGAAATTGTTGAATAATATCATAAATAAACTCTTGCACAAAAAAAACAGGTGAAAAAAGATTCGTTGCACCAAAATAATAGGTTAATGCTGAATAATATCATCAAAACAAATTTTTATTCCAAAATAAATAGACGTTTGTAGAAAAATTGCATCAAAAATTGTTGCACCAAAATAAAAGCGATGCTTGTTGAAAATTGTATAAATATATTGCTGTAAAATCAGTGATGACTACGACGAATATTTTCTTTTCTTTTCTTAAATTGCTGTTTAGTGTCAGGGTCATTAACAGCCGAATTTAGACTATTTGCAAAATATTATAAAAAAAAGCAAATAAAAAAGCGGGAAATCGAAATTTTTATTTTTATTTGTTCCTGTTGCGAATAGAATTTGTACAATAAAACTATCATCTCAAATTCAATTAATATCCTGATGGATTCTTCTGCACTGTACCATCGCACAGCTCTCTATTTTCGTTGGCATTAATATTATTTCTTTAATAAATTTTTTTTTTAATAAAATGTGTTGTGCAGTAGCAATTACAATTTGAGTCACAACAACACAGAAAAACCTTTTAATACCTAGGTTCCACAACAACATGCGTTCTAAGGTGTTGATGGATGCAAATATCAAATCAATATTTTTTTTTTGTTTTTTATATATTTTTTTTGAATATATTGTTTTTCCCGGTCTAACTCGTCGCCAGATGGCTCTCTGTCATAATGATAGAACGCAAAGGAGCTTTTTAGTCCAAACTACGTATAAATGAATTGATTAGCCTGTATCAATTATTGTACATATTTTTCATTTGATTTGACCCTCTATCTTTCGAGATTTCGTAAAACGCTTTACTATCGCTTAAACTGCTGAAGTTGTTTGCTGCGATCACCATATATACGATTAAGCAACTCGTGAGTATAAGGATGTGATAAATCATTGTTTTCAACTACTTCTGCAATAATCGGATTCAACTAGCTAAAAACATCTTCCAGTCTGTTCTACCAACATCTTTAAAGTAATTTTATTGAAAGTTTAACGACGAATACAATTTTCAATTAAAGCCTTACAGCTTTTTTTACATCTTCAAAATAGCTTTCAGGTTTTCTTTTATTTGATTTGTCAAGAAAAACAGAACTCCTGATAATTAAGTTTATATTACTTTTATTGAATAGAATTAAAACTGGCAACGCTATTACGTTTTGTTCCATAAACAGCACCAAGAGATAAGAATCAAAATTTATACATTTCAATTAAAATCAAAACACATAAAATACAAAACAAACTCATTCAAATATTTCATAATTTTCTTATCATATATTTCTATTTTATAAAATCTTAAATCATAAGTAAACCGTACATTTTCCAAAAAAAAAATCTTGGAAAATCTTTTCCTTTTTTACAAACAATTTTTTTTTATCATAAGAACAAAACCCATTTTATGAATATTAGAATAGACAAAAAACGAATGAATTATTTTTTTTTATTTTAAATTAAGATAATAAACCATTATGTTACCATTTATTGTGAATTATTATTTTGATATTAATAAAAATAAATAAAACAAGACAATTTCTTTTAGAAATAGAATTTTTTTCGTATATTGAGATAAATTTTCAAAAAGATTTGTTGCTGGTTATATTTTGTGCGGTGAAGAATTATTATATAGTTGTGAGAATTAATAGATTTTTTATTTTGAGCTTTGAAACATTAAGGTGATATCAAAAGCCTATTTTAGTTTCGTTAGTACGCAGTGCTATATAAAGAAGATGTCAAAATTAATGCCTCAAGTCCGCCTTTGAAATAATTTTTCTCTTACCAGCCTCAATCCAGATATCTTAAACATGGTTGTAAATTGCTAATGATCTTATCCATGGATCCCAATAAACCTAAAAAAAGAAACAGTCTTGCAAACTTAAAACTTTAAAATAGCTTTGTTTTAATCGTCTAAATGCTACAAAATCTTTACGTTTACCACACATCCACACTGTTATTTATTGAGAAAAACATCCCATTCAACAAAAAAGAAAAAACCAAGCTATTAATCAAGAGAACGATAGTAAAATTATTAATCATTAATTTCAACAATACTTAGGTTATTCATACCATCAAATAATTGCGTTTTCTTTATTAAAATGTTTAACAAAAACACACAAATGAAATATAACAAACACAATTTTTTTTCATTTTACTTAAAAATACAACAAAATCTTTACTTACTTAAACTGAAAAAAAAAATCAAATTCAATAAAAAAGAAAAAAAAAAACAAATTATAAATTAAGAAAATGTGAATGAGAAATAAGAAAATAACAAATGATTACAATTTATCTCTCTTTTAATATTTATTTTATATTTAATATTTATTTAGCGTGACAATGACTCGAATATATAAATTTTTCCCCATACAAACTTGCTAAATGCGCCCAAGGAAGTTTTCACTTCAAAAATGGTACACCAAACACCAACAGAAAATAGAAAAAAATGAAAAAAGGAAACAACAACAAAAAGTAAACAACCACAAAACATTTCTTTTGAAAACTGAAGAAAATATTGAGATGTCGTAAAAATCCCCTGAATGCATTCTAAATTTTACTTGGTATTGACGTCACACTGTGCTAAAAGACAATATAGCAATAACCTAAAAAAAATATATTATCGATAAATTTAAATAGCGTAAATTGGTCGCATTCTTAAACTGTGTTTAAATCAGTCTTTTATGATGAAGAAGTCAACTCATACTTAAAGAGAAATTCATACTCAAATTGTAGTTTTTATTTTCTTTATTTTATTTCATGGGGATAAAACAAATGGAAAATAATGATGGGAAAACCAACTTTTTATTATTTTTAGCACTTCTTGACAAAAAAATAATTAATTTTCTTGTTAATATCGAAATGATAATAATTTGAACGAAACGGAAAAAGATAGTAGCAATAACTTTAAAAAACTGCATTATCGATCAATTTAAAATTCGGAAAAAATAAACATTTATGATTTTTATGAATCGAATAAAAAAGAATAATTTCAATGGCATTTACTAAAAATTAAAAAAAAAACAATAAAAAGTGTTCCACTTCAGGAATTGAACTCTCGACCTATAGAGCCACAGTCGACCACGATATCCATAGTGTAATTTAAAATGTTACGACCGAATATAGGTATTTTATATTTAATATATTTATTTAGTGTGACGATAATATGACGATAATAGTGTGACGATAATATGACGATAATATGAATATATAAATTCCCCATACAAAATCGCGCCATGCGCCCAAAGAAGTTTTCACATCAAAAATTTCATTATTCGAGGTAGAACTCGAGAACCTCACCTTAGAGCGGGTGAAAACCATCGCAGTATACGCACCATCATACACACTTTTTGGGTTTGCAGTTGCGCAGACGCAGCTAGCTACCAAGGGTTACGAACCCTGACAACAGACAACGTCATCATAACTGGACCGAATTTCAATGAAATTCTTTTTTAATCGATACTGAGCGACAAGTCTTTCAGATTTATCAGTCTTTCAGCCAATTCAATTGGCGCTACTGTTGTCAATATTCTTCAGGCTTTTAAACCTTGATGGCACTAAGGGAGGGGTGTTGTGACAAACGAACACCGTATGTAAGACCAAAATTTTTGTTTTTACAACTAATTTTCAGTTTGATTTCGGTATTAATAACGCTTCAATTCAACTTCTTCAATTTGCATGAGAATTGTATAAAATTTAATTTGTGTATAAGTTTTTTATGGAAAAATTATATTAAATAAAAAAAATTAATATTTAAATAAAAAGGGGGGTTGTAAAAATTAAGTGTTGTATAAACGCTACTAAATTGAAAAAAAGAAGGCAGTGTTAAGGACAGCCGACAGAAGTTAAAACTTAAATCTGTGAAATAGCTGTATTTTTTTGTATCTTCCAATAATTGTAAGATTGCAAATTAAAATTTCAGAATGTTTAAATTAAAATCATTTAAATTATTCTGGGTTTCACATCTATCTGCATTCCAAGCAACTATTATATACATTTTTATATTTAAAATAATCAAAACATATCATATAAAAATTTGCGTAGATATCAACACCTTTGAAAGCATGTTGTTGTGGGACTTTGTTCTTAAAAGTTTTTTTCGTGTTGTTGTGACACACACACCTTGTAATTTCTACTACCAAACACATTTTATTTTAAAAAAAATTGCGTATCATCAAAGAATATTCCATAACTTAGAGTAAGGGATGGTATCGTTGATTGAAAATACTTCATCCGCCAGCACCAAGATATTACTTTGACTAATGAGATTGCACTGCTATTGCCAGTGGTATACGATATCTCAAGATAACTCATATGTCATTAGCAGGGACTAAAGTACGCGCGGTTGTCACACCCATAGATCAACAATTTTAAATTTTACAAATCTTCCTGCGGAAAGCTAAGTAAATTCATTGGTATTAATGCGCATTGTTGCCGTTTGCAAATCACTATCGCCTAAAAGTCACAACTTTTAATTAGTTTATTTATCATGATTGCCATCCATGTTTAATCATACATAAGCTATGCTTCTTCGTATAGTATTTATGCGATTTCCGTCTCGTATTTGTATGCTTTAAATCGATATAATCGATGTTATCAAGTATCAAGTATTAAGTCTTCACTTAATTTTAGAAACATGTATTACATACAATTCCAAACCAACAACATATTTGATGAAGATGATAAAATTTGTAGCATGTGTTGAATTCCAATACACATAATTTTAATATACAAATGTAATTGTTTCAGGTATTACTATCTTTCTTACGCTATTTTTAATTTCATAAAAATTATGTTCAGAAAAAAAACATTGATCAAAGCAAGCTACCGTTTAAACGATAGTTAAATAAAAAGCCAATTAAGTGTACACAACAACTTCCCAAATTTTCATGATGATTAATGAATTAATGCATAAAGGACCAACAGACATACATACTTTCAATTTCATATATATTCAATATTTATTTAGCATGATGACTCGAATGCAAATTGTAAAAGACAGTAGCAATATAACTTTAGAAACTGCATTGTAGATCAATTTTTTAAAAATACATAAAAAGAAATTTTTATTATTTTTATGAATTTATGAATAAAAAAAATTAATTTTAAAGGTATTTAATAAAAATTAAAAAAAAATATGTACCTACCAGGAATTGAACTCACGACCTATAGAACGTCAGTCGAGCGCGATATCCACATCGCAAATTGAAACGTTAAGAACGCTAGATATATTTCGTTTTAAAAAAAATATTTTTTGTTCTTCAAAAATGCATATTAAAATTGGTATCGCGAATATATAAATTTTACCTCATACAAAATTGCATAACGCGGCTAAAGAAGTTTTCACTTCTAAAATTAGAATAAAAATGTATGTTCATGAATGAAGGTTTAAAAACTTAATAATTTAATACTAAAAAAATAAAACAATTGTGGACTTTTTTATGGAACCATGGTCAACAAGTAGAACTTGATAACCATTGAATAAGCAAACAAGAAGTAAAGGATTATTGGATTGCATACAATTTTTTTTAGAAAATAGCAGATCAAATAAACAACTTAAGAAACGTATGCAGTATTACTAAACGTTTACGTCACAAAAATACAAAATGTCTATTGTTTATTTAAATTTTATTATAAATTTTTGATATGATGATAAATAAAATGGTAGGTCAACCACCTTGGTGGGATTTTTCATTCTCTTAATATTTGTGAGAGACGATTTTCAGTTTTTTGGAAACTACTAAAAAGGACTCAGTTCTAAGTTATGCCAATATACATCGATTGTATCCATTCTCGCTGAAATGGGATCATCTGTTGTGAGTTGAACAAACTTTGGTTCACATTCATTGATATATACAAACTTCTAGCTAAAAAAAAGTTTAAACAGCTTCAGTCGATACGTAAAGATATAAAAAGTTCGATTTTGAAAATTACCCTAAACACTCGGCTCAATCTTGTACGACACCGACAAATAACATAATGTTGCACTAGCCCAAAGAAATATTAACGCAAAAGTATTTTAGTTAAAATAACATATTTTATTTTTAAAACGTCTGTCAATAGTTTCCGTTTCTTGCAAAGTGATGGAATGTTCGGTTGGAGTGCTGCCTTTTGATGCTCTATTTAAAGCTGAGATCCTTCCAACTAAACTTTTTTCGTTTGAACCCCCGATTCTTATTTAACAAACACATGACACTATTGATCTCTGGGTTAAGATGATAATCCTGGTTAGCGTTGTTTTTCGTACGTTGTTTGTCCTCGCACTTGTTCCTTTTGTTCTGTCCTGTAATGGTCAGGTCCGGTTTCATTAAATGTAGTTTAGTTTTTCAGTCCAATTGATAATTTCCTATCCCAAAAACAATTTGATAATATGAATATAATATAAAATACTTACCAACGTTTAAGAAGTTTTTGCAATCTGCTTAAAACTTGGTTTGGGTAAATAATTTTTTTTGTTGTTTTAAACATAAAATTTTTGATTTAAATAATAGAAAAAATTTAATATCTAATTTAATTTGTTCTAGCTGAAAAAATTGATAGATCGTTTGTGGTGGGTTTTGTTATAGATTCGTGAATTATCCGTTCGGAATTGTGTTCGGTGTATTATTCGTCAGATTTAATGTCATTTAATTTATTCATAAAAGTAATAACTTTTTACACCAAAGCTGGAAGCCGTTAACACAGACTGAAGTCTTGATACTTCGGAGCCTATAGTTTCAGCCATTTGCACGTAAATATTTTGATGTCTTGAAAAAAAAACACAATTTTTTTATTTTAAATATTGTTTTAAAATTTTATTTTAATTAATTTTTCATCAAATAATAATAAATTATTATTTTGTAAATTTCTAGTTTTGCTATAATTTATTTATCAAGCGGTATTAAATACCCTAAATAATAATTTTCTTAACTCATTAATTAATATCTATCAAATAATATATTTGTGTATATACAAAAAAAAATAATTTGTTTCTTATAATTAATAATTTTGGAATGTTTAAAACTAAATAATAAATTTAATTCTAAATTAATCAAAACATTATGATTATGTTTAAGCGATAGGTGTGAATTATCATAAGGACTTTTATTAATATTAATTTCAAATAATTTAATCAGTACACATGCATTAGATTAGTTTTAATGTTTATCAATTCAACTCTAATAAACAGTAAAAAAAAATCACAATAACTTAAAAAAAGAAACTTAATTACATTTACTATGTATAAAAATTAAGATTGCAGCTAATTCAATTTTGGATATTAATTAATTAAATAGTTTTATGTTAGTTAACAGTATTATTCTTTGGTTTCTTAATAATGCGGATTTTTTAAATTATTTTTTTTTAATTTATAATCACTAAAATTTAATTTTAATTTACATATAAATTTAGTTAATTGCAATTGTATTTGTAATTATTTCATTCTCGATCACTTTGATGAAAGGAATTAAGTCCGGATAACTGTGATGAGTCATAAAGTGACATTTTCAAACGTTTACATTTTGCTCGTCGATTTTTAAACCAAAATTGAACATTTTTTGATTCAAGGCGGGGAAATTTTTGTCTGCAAATAAAAACAAAAAATTTAATTTTTACATTCGAATTAAAAATCGTTAGATAACTCACCTATATGGCATTCGATTTAAATCCTCTGTATATTTTAGTATTAAATTATGAGATGGATGTGTGTTCATTGCAAACCATTGTTCCAGTTTTGGAACTTCTGTGACTGGATCGATAAAAGTGCGGTTTCGTTTTCGTCGTTCATCATTCGATAGATTTGATAGATTTAGTCCGGTTGGACCTATTGAACCAGGACTAGAGTTGGGTGTTGGGTGATGTCCTTGTCCCATAGCAGTTGGTATATAATGACTCATATACATTATCGAATGTGAAAACATTGAATTTGGTACAATAGGAAAAGGAAGATCTCTTCTCGAATCTGGTGATGGTGATCGAAAATCATTTGGCATCATTTCAGAATCATCCATATCTAGTTCTTCAGATGTCGGTGATGTTTTTGGAGAATCATTTTGGCTTTGTCTTAAACTAATACTATTATTATTGTTGTGATTTAAATGCTCTGTTTCACTATGCTCATTTAATAAATTAGAATTAGAATTATTATTTATTAAACGTGGACTTGAATTAGAATTATCATTTTCTATTTTTACTTCGTCAAGAGGAACTGGAGACCGATTTCTTTCATGTGTTGTTAATGAAAGAGGACCTTGAGGTGATGGTGGACGATCCATTTCGTCATCCATATCATCAGAATGTTGTGACAAATTGTCTATATCTTCCGATGGAATACTGTGTGGACTTTTCATATAATCTTGATGTGACATTAATATTCCTGAAAATTAAAAAAAAATATCGAATAAATTTTAATTTTTAAACATTAAAAATTTTAAGTTACCTGCAGAATTAGTATAACCGTTTCCCATTCCATGACCTCTTAGTTCCGCTCGTTTTTGTGCCGCTCTAGCATTTTTAAACCAATAAACAACGTTGTTTACATCCAATGGTTTACGACCACGTCTCGATTCTAATGAATTCAATTGTATAACATAACTTTGAATTTGTTGTCTAGATGGATGTGGATTTTCTTGAAACCATTTTTGTAACTTTGGTAGCTCCATTTCAGGATCAAAACTTGTTCTCATTCTTGTTTTCTGGCTTGGATATTGTGAATGTACGGTTTGTAATGCAGGATGAACAATCATGTTATGATGAGGTGATGGATGATGAATATCTATTGAGTCACGTGATGAAGCATGAAGGTGTCGTGTCGCAAATTCTAGTTCATTTGTAGATGTTGAGCTTGGGTTAACAAATGCAGGTAGAAGTTTCGTTGTTATGGGATTCGATTGTGGCGTTAGTTGATTATTCCACCATAGATCAAATTTTCGTTTCATATCATCGCTTACTTCAAATGGAAATGAGTTTGGTAGATTATTTCGACAAATTTGTGAAAGAATAATCTAAAATTAGAAAAAAGAAAATATTATATTATTAATTCCCTGAACTAATTTTTAAATTGCTTTAATCTCATCCAAAAAAAAAATTAAAATTAAATCTCACAACAAACACAAACATATTCTAAATACTTTCTTAGTCTTTCGAAAATTGTTTACGAACACATTTCTAATCCAAGAAGAATTTTTTTTTCATTTTCGTTGTTTTTTATTATTATTTTTCATTTAAATCCCTTTATAAAAAAAGCAGAAAAAATAACAAATCAAAGGAACGTAAACAACAGTGTCTAATGATTTAAGATTAAAAATACAAAATATAAGAAAAAATTCGTTAAGATTTAACAGTGAATTAATTTAAATCGGAGCATAAAATATTAAATATTAAAATAAAATACACGAGTACAGTCGGTAAAACAAGAACAAAGTAAAATGTTCCATGTATTAAAAATTTTAAAAGCTGTTATCGTTGTTATCTGTAGCCTTAAAGATGATTTTTAAAGGGGATCTCAGATCTGTAAAACAAGAACAAACTCTTTCTTTATATTTTGGCATACTTGAGGGTGAGGTTGGAATTTCTACATTTCATATTATTTTATAGTAATTTTAACAATGTAAGCTAAAAGTTTACTCTATACTTTTTAGATAAACCGAAAGATACTCAAAAACCATTGATATCGGATAAGCTGTTCTCTTGGAATTTGATCTCAAAGTTTTGAATTTTTCAATTTCAATTTTTCGGAACACCCTGTTCTCAAACTAAACACTATAAAATGCTTCTAAAAAAACATGTATTTTTTATTTCACCTATACGTATGTCAAGTATGCAGTCAATTGCTCCTCCGCAGGTCGTTCAGATCACGAATTTCATCTAAAACTAAAAGTTTTGGACCTAAGATGCACATCTTCTAAGACTAATATCTGTACAACAAAAAACAAACGCTCTCTTTAAATTTTAGTATGTTTTAGGGTAAGGTTGATCATATTGTGTGGAAAAAAATCAAAAAAAATGATTAATGTGATACTCTAGAACTCAGAGAAATGTTCAACTGATTAGCTATCTCGTTAGGAGAAGCCGAACAGTTCAAACCTGTTGTGGGGCTCGCCTCTAGAATCTTTATTGCAGTTTGACTGTTCGTCTGTGAGTTCGTATATATCTCCTTAGCCCATCACAAATGCTGAATTGCATGCACAAGTTACAAAAGAAGACGGACTCAAATGAGCAAAGAATGGAGATTCTGACGATCCCAAGAGGAACCAAGACCATAACCACCACCACATCAAATATAATTATTTACTACAATTAAGATGTTTTGCTCATCTCATTATTTGTAACTGATCCAAACCTCCATACTTACTTTCCATTATTCAACCATAATGAAAATAATCATTGTTTATGAAAACAAAAGTACCCGAGCAGAAATTTATTAGGGCTCAAACAGGGCCCTAATTAATTTTGTCCTAGTTCGATTGGGCTCTGATTATGAGTGAAATGCTTTTTCCCAATTAGACCCTGATTGGAAAAGTGGGATCGGACCATGATCAAGCTCGCCATATAAAATTTAATAGGGCAAACTCTAATATTTGGTATCATGTCCTGATCAGATTGCCCAGCTAGGGGTCATATACGAAAAACCAAAGAATTCCAGATATATTCAAATAAGTCTAACCCTAAAAGGGTATTCTAATTCAGAGCCGGCACAGGTCCACATCAGATTGCCCTAATAGGGCTTGCCTTTTCTGGACCTGATCACGCCCTAACTGTATTCAGGCTTTCCCTAACTAATTTTTGCTCGGTAATACATCTTAAAAAAAATTAACGAAAGTATTACACAAAACAAATGAGAGAAAAGAACCATTGCACCAACCGTTCCATATTGATAGAACGAACGATAAAAATTATTTCGACAGCATAGAATCGGTAAAGTATACTAATTCACAACAGATGCCAGAGATTATTACTGGGATAATTGTTTCGTAACAAAACATAGCATTAAATATAAATGGGCTCCTTAGAGCTCAACTAATTTTGAGAATACTGCCAGCTTTGCTTACTGTCCAGGATGAAACCGCAGTAATTAACCGAAAATGGTTCTCTTCTCCAGGTAATTTATGCTTCCTGAAGAAGAAAATTATTTCCAATTTCTTTGGTTTTATTCCCGGTTCACAGTTATCAGTCCATTTAAAGAGGATGCAAAGAGTGCTTTGTGTTAGATCCCTAGGATTACCAACATATTTCCCGAAGACGCCAATAGCAACGTGTTACTGTTATGCAGTTGTCCCCGTAAAAATTCATTTGTCCGGACAACTTTCTTTTGCATGAATCAACGCGATCAATACAACTTATCGTCTTTTTATTAATATCTTTCTTAACCCTGTTTGCAGTGATTTTGTTTTCATCGACAGTCGATCGTAATAAAATCAATTGTTGAGTTCGGTTAAAATGCTAAAAAACTAAAAATTGATCGTGAATTTTAAAATTTATTAGTCGTTCGTTGTTTTTGTGAATTATTTTTTTTTGATTTTAATCTAATTTTAATAATCGTTTCGATTAACCTTAAGTTTAATACAGTATAGTGAAAATATAATAATTGCGGGGTAAATTAAATAACAAGCAGTGTGTGATTTTGTTTCGTGTGTGCTCAAATGTTATTACACAAATGTCGATTTGTCATGATCGTTATTCATGTGATTCAAGAGTATGTTGTGATTAAAATTAAAGCGTTGTAATTTACCAAAAACGTCAGTGGATAACTTTACTGTTTATTTAATTGAGAAATCTCTTTGCATTAGTCCACAATCGTCATCTCCTATAGGGAATAAAAAAAAATTTTTTTGTCTGCATGAGGAGTTGGATTTGAATTTAATTTTTTAAATGTAATAATGGTAGTTATATTGGTGTGATTGGTGATCTCGGTTTCTTCAGAGTCCTGCTCTTTGTTTTTTCTTATTTAATTCCGTTTACACAGTCTCATTTGCGTATATCAATCATATCTGATTATTTGTACTGAGCTGGGGAAAATTACTTCTCGGACACACATGGCTAAAGCTCGCTGGTACAAAACCTCGCTAGGCATTCCTCTGACTTTTTCCTGTTAGTGACATCACTAACAGGTCCAGTGTTCATTACAGACATCATCTGCATAACCTCAGCAGTCAACCTAAGATCACGTTTTTTAAAATTTAGCAACAGAAAAGTAATAACCAATCACCTGATGTCCAATTCGAAGTGCTGATAGCAACAAAAATAAATAAATTTATTTCCCAAATTGCTCGGTTCGCACTTGTTTTTTTGCACACATTTTGAGAATGTAAATATGCATTTTTGAACACAGTTAATAGTATATTACTAATACAAATATAAGGAAAAATTGAAGTATGGTTGACACAGAGAACATTCTGGCCATTACAAAATTTCTTCAATGTGTTTTGCAAAAATAAAATAAGCAATTACATAAGGTTATCTTCAGTTGATTGAATTATTATTTTTCGCTAAATTAGATGCGTAGAATACAATGACAAAGGAAAAAGAAAACACTAAGTTAAATAAGAAAAATTACGAGAACAACAAGTTAGCTAAGAACAATTTACGCATTAAATCCAAACCATCAAAATATTCAACGTTAGTGAATTCCCATTAAGCAAAAATTCAAGAGTTTACAGCACCTGAAAGTTAGGTTACATTATAACCGATCATGTTTTTTATCAGTTTACATTATAACTGATCTAAGTCAACTTCTTCGAAATTATAATGGAAGTTACCATAATTCATACACAATGCTAATAACAATGTATCAATCTTATAAAATAAATTACTGAATCCAAATGACATGGAATGTGGTCGTACACATTAAACCCCGTAAAATGATTTTCAAAAAAGTGCGTGCAATGCGCATTAACTGTGTGCACAAAAGGGTGCATAATACATGTTATGCACATGATGTGCACCATGCCGTGTACACGTCGTAAAACGCCTTAGCTCATTTGTGCCCACAAACGTTAGCCGCATGTTTCATAAATTTATTAAATGATAAGAATAAAAAAAAAATGTTAAGTGATAAAGTAGTATGAAAAAATATAACTTTTGTAATAACAAATTGATGAATCCCATTTTATTTTCATCAAAAATTATGCGCGAAAAAAAATTTTGGTGAAGTTTAGTAAAAAAAAATTACAAAAACAAACGGGCACTTTGAACAATTATTTTTAGTGATTCAAAAAATTTGGTTGTATTTATTTAATATTTTTTAATTGTCATTTTTCATATCAGCCTTTAAATTTATGTTTCTATAATTTAAGAAAATTGTGGAAAATTAATATTATTTCCTATATGTAAGCCATATTCATATTCATATTTTTTTAATTCTGATTTTTTTTCACACACATACATTTTCATTTTATAACTTAAAAATACGACCGCAATCTTCATTTGGCGTAATGACGTTACCAAAAATATTTGTCTAGAAAAAAATCATAACGTAGTATAAGATCCTAGTCCTAAAAGTCATAGATCAAATATTTATGTATTTATGCCTCAAAAGTTCTATGCACATTTTGGTTAATGTTTACATGATTCAAAAAAGGTAAATTAAAACAAATAGGTATGACGTTAGCACTCAAACACTTTTAAACTTTAAATTAATTTAAAATATTGTCGCGATGCTGTTTCTGGCGGTGATACGGTTGTTGTTGAGGACGATGTGGATAGACAATATAAGCTTCACCCTTATCTTTTAAAAGGCTATAGTAGTGTTCAAAAGTGAATGAAACTTGACATTATAATTTTTTTTGTTAATGATTGAAAAAAAATATAAATTGGGGTTATTTTGCGTAAATCGGAGTGGTTTGGGCCCTCCCGGATTGTCTCGATGGTCGTGTACTATTAATTTTTTTTTGAAAATGAGATTAAATTCATAAGACTGGATTTCGGGTTGTCTTGGCCGTATGTATTCTGGTTGGTACATCTCGTGTGCGCGTATTGATTTTTCCAAGCGAGTTGTGAAAAAGTGATAGTTAATCGGTGTGTTAGTATTATTTTATTGAAACTTTACTTAACTTAATTAAATGTGATAATTTCTAGTCGAACATATATTTCGTGTATTAGAAAAATTTTGCTAGAATCACTTTTCACCTAAAGAAAAGAAAATTTGTATGTATGTGTTGTCGATAAGATCCACTAAGAACAAACTTGTTGGTTGAGTCATTTTATTATCTAATTAAATTTAAGGTTCATGGTTCTGTGCAAGTGGCGGTCATACGGGATTATAATTCGCACCAACTAATTAACCCTGAGTAAGCACTATAGTAAAAATTATTTCTAAAACGGTAGGACTCGTCCCTCAGTAACATAGAACAGTTTTTATTGTCTCGTGTGTGTTATTGGTTTAATATATAACGTTATGGAGGTTATCATTAAATCTCGGTTTCGGAGTGTGATCATAACTTTGGTGGACTGATTTTTCTAAAGTTTTGATAAATTTATTTGGTTATGTGAAGTAGTATGATTATGAACTTAATTAATATAAAATGAGTGAAAGAATTTTGTTCAGGATCTTTCTTAGATCCGTATTTTGTTGGAAGTCAAATTCTTTTTTCTGACAATTTCAAACGAAATTAATGAAAATATTTTTCCTTATATACTTGCTCGTTGTCGAATGGTTATGTAAGTTATAAACAGTTTCCAGTTTAATGGACTTTAACTGTTATGAAAGTAAACCTATTACACCAAGAAAATATTAAAACTCAGTGTCATCATCGTCGTTTGAGGATAAAACGGATCATCAGTTGATGTATCTTGGCCAAGAGTTGGCGACCGTCGATTTATTACAACATTCAACATATCTCCTACCAAATCAACAATCGCCTTTATTTTGTCACGCAACAGGCTCATATATTACAAAGATAATAGGTTAGGTAGGGCGAACGTGCTGAGATGTGAATTCTGGAGTATCTATGGGGTGAGTGACCTTTTTATATTTTTTTTTATTTCAATTATGTAAATGAAATTTATTATTGTGGTGGATGTGACAGTAAGGGCCTTTTCTGTTCCAAGGTCGTCAGAGTCTCCTTTTTCCTTTTATTTTTTGGGTCTGAATATTTTCGAAATGCGTGCTTATCAATTAACTTGTGCTGGCATGATAGATTTTTTTCGGACTCATAAGGCTCGAGTTAGTTAAAATATAACATCACTTGGCGCGTAGTTTATCAAATTGTATCCTATTGATGTAATCAATAGGCCTAGTCTTCATTACAATATACACTAGAATATTTAAAAAAAAACAAAAATTTAAAAAAAAACAGAGAGTGTGCTTAAGACCGCACGGCAGAAGTGCAAACTTCATTGGCAATCTCAATCAATTGATATCGTATTAGTAATATTTGGATTGTATTAGTAGAATAAATAAGAAACAAGTCAGAACGATAAACCGCTAACTACACACACTAACCTCACAATGAAAACCAAATAATTGATGAAATAGCACTCATATACCAATAGCAGGGACTAAAGTACGCGTGGTTGTCACACCCATAGATCAACAAGTTTAAATTTTACAAATCTTTCTGAGGAAAGCTAAGCAAATTCATTGGTATTAATGCGCATTGTTGCCGTTTGTAAATCACTATCGGCTAAGTGCCACCATTTTTAATTATTTTACATATCATGATTGCCATCCATGTTTAATCATACATAAGCTATGCTTCTTTGTAAAGAATTTATGCGATTTCCGTCTCATAATTTTGTGAGCTTTAAATCGACATAATTAATTTTATCAAGTATCAAGTTACAAGTATTAAGTCTTCACTTAATTTTAGAAACATGTATTACATACAATTCTAAACCGACAACAAATTTAGTGAAGATGATAAAATTCCAATACATATAGACTAAGAAACCGCGAGTGCCAGACCTTTGTTATTTTATAAAAGCTGAAAGTTTGCCAGATTGCCCCTGCCAGATACCCTTAAACTTTATAAATTTGTTAAAGTTTAAGGGTGTTTGGCAGGTGGTTGCCACGATAGTAAGTGTCTGGTAATGGGTGACGTGACTTCTAATACTATCCCGAAGAATATATAAAAAAATTACCTTTTATACTTTCACGAAACTTTGCAGGCCCCTTTGGAACCTGCTCCCTGCTAAAGCCACCATGGTCCAAACTTCATATTTCGCTTATTGTTCCTACCTGAGTAGGGGGTATGCGCAGAGAAACTTTCAGCTTTTATAAAATAAAGAAGGTCTGGCCGTCGCGGGCTCTTAGTCTAATATAATTTTGATTTACAAATGTAATTGTTTCAGCCTTCAGGTTATACTATCTTTTCTTACGTAATTTTATTTTTTTTATGTTTAACAAAAAACATTGATCAAAGCAAACTACCGTTTTTTTTTGTTTTTTATTATTGGAGGGCCTTGAGACTTGCAGTTCAAGTAGCACTGCGACCTGAAGGTCTATTGTGCTTACCCTGATTGTTTTATTAGTCAGTCGTCTGTGCCGTTAATGGTTGTATTCTGTCATCCAAGTTGAGACTTTTAATAAAATTAATTAGCTCAATTGGAGTGACGTTTTGTGGTAATGGAAGTGATAGTCTTCTATGACCAAGTTGGTTGTATCTGTGCCCAGAGAGTTCAGGACACCTGCAGATGATATGTTAAATCGTTTCCGCGTCCAAGTAGCAGAATCTACACCTTTCAGAAACAACAAGGCCCATTTTGTTCAGATGGTGGTTTAATGGACCATGTCCAGTAACGTACCACGTTAAAATTCTTAGAGACTCTCTGTTTAAGTCGATTGTTTTTAAGGGTGAAACTGGGAGGTTACCTAGAAACTTCTTAGAGTGTACTAGTCCCTCTCTGCTTCGCCATAATTTAGCATTTCTTTCCTGTTCCCAAGCGTGAATTGTGCTTTTGAGCAAACTCTTGGCTATTCCGAAGCACGGTTCCGGTCCAACAAACTTTTTATCGGCCCCTTGCTTTGCTAAAGCGTCAGCGATAGCATTTCCTTGTATTCCTGTATGGCTAGGTGCCCACACAAGTGTTACTTTATTATTGCAGGAAATCTTTAGTAGATTTTGGTAGCATTCCCATACCAGTGTTGAATCAAAGCGCGTAGATTTTAGTGCCAAGAGTGCTGCTTGACTGTCAGAGATAATATATATTTCAATATTTTGGTATTTTCTCTCAGCACATAGCAAAGCGCAACTGCTAATTGCAAAAATTTCGGCTTGAAATATAGTTGTTGTGGTGCCTAGGGCAACCGTTTGCTTTGTTCTAGGACCAAATACTCCTGCTCCCGTGCCCATATTGGTTCGAGAACCATCTGTGTACCAGATGCTGGCGTTATGTGGCAGTGACCGTATTTAGTTTTTAATACGATCTCTGGCCAATATATTGACATCAAAGTGCCTGTCTAAATCTATTGTTTTTGGCATACAATCCGAAATATGGTATGTATGCAGTTCAGCTTGTAATTCAGAAAGGATTTTAAGGTGTCCGGTTAGATTACCCAGCTTAAACCCTTCTATGAGCCGAAGTTTATGAACGCTCAACACCGCTACAGATTTAACATGAAGGTGCAATGGAGAACGCTTCAGAAGAATCTCCATTGCTGACGTGTGCGTGGTTTTGAAAGCACCTGTGGCACTAAGACACATAAGCCTTTGTATTTTTGTAAACATATTTTGAGCAGTTATTTGGCGCGTTTCATCCCACCAAACCGTTTAAAACGATAGTTAAATAAAAAGCAAAAATTAAGCGTACACAACAACTTCATAAATTTTCATGATGATTAATGTATTAATGCATAAATGATAAACAGCCATACATACTTTCAATTTTATATATATTCAATATTTATTTAGCTTAATGACTCAAATGCAAATTGCAAAAGACAGTAGCAATATAACTTTAAAGAACTGCGTTATAGATCAATTTTTTAAAATTCGTATAAAGAAATTTTTATTATTTTTATGAATTCAAAAATAAAAAAATAGTAGTTTATGTAACAAGTACGCAAAATATGGTTTTAGCGGACGAATCGTAATGTTTCCGGACGAGGCGCTAGCCGAGTCCGTAATATGAAGATGAGTCTGCTAAAGCCATTTGCGTACGTGTTGCATACAACGTTTTTTAGTATTAGCTCTTAGGATTTTTTTTCTAATTTATTGCTTAGTTTGTATTCTTGCGTTCCTAAAAATTTGATTTTAGAACAAAACTTATCAAAGCAATTGTGATTATAATTTGAAAATAATTATAATATAAAATGAAAACAAATTTTGAATCCGCTAAAGTGTTGTTATAACGACTTTAAGTACTAGGCCGCTAAAATACAATTTTGCGGACTCTAAACAGTTCTAAAAGTAATCATTTTTCGGAGCTAATACTAAAAAATAATTTTAATGGTATTTAATAAAAATTAAAAAAAAAAATAAGTACCACACCAGGAGTTGAACTCGCAACCAACAACACATCAGTCGAGCACGATATCCACATCGCAATTGGAAACGTTAAGAAATGATAGATTGATAAATGATAAAAATGCTGACGAATCAGTTTAATTTACTACCTACGGAAAAATCTGTGAGTGGTGCGCCAAAAGAAGTTTTCACTTCAAAAAGTAAAATAAAAATGTACATAGACTCGTGCACCATGCGCAGAATATTTGTCGGGAACTTTACTTCAAGTAGGAACGAACGAAAAATAATTATTGTTTCTACAGTCTCATAAAACTTGGATAGAAAAAAAAACAACCAAAAAGAAAATGTTAGCCAGCATTACTGCAGAAGAAACAGACAATACCATCAAATATTTAAAAAATATTTTCAATGCCAAACTCTACTAGTTAAGTCCATTATAAACACTAATTTCATTCATGGTTGACATCAACCCAGTAATATGATTTGGCAACCAGCCAGCATTTGAACGGTATTCAAATTTAGATAATTACCTTTCCCAGACTGTCGAGCTCCATAAGATAACAATTATGTTGTATATATATGACTTAAAAGTTACATCACAATTGTTACTTTTAAACCAAAACATCAGTCTTCAATCTGAACTTCTATGTTGCAGCATTATTTAAATTAAAATGCTTTCTATATTTTTAGCATTTTATTGAGTTTTAGCGTTGATTTATCCAAATAGTATAGATTTTAATTTTAGAGTATAATTTTTATAAAATTTACAAATAAAAATAGTTTAACTACCTCAGATGACTCTAAAGTGATGGAAAATGAGATAAAACCTGCACTTATGCAGAGCCGTAAAGGGGACTGTCAACTATCCGACTAGCATAAAATCGGGCCGGATCAAACAGGGGCTGGATTTCACATCACGCACTATTAGGGCCTGATTCTGCTTTTCGTTTTTTTGAAAAAAAAAAATATGGTTTGGGCAAGTCTATTTCATATTGTATGGGGGAGTTCGCTTAAATTCAAAAATAAATTTAATTCGTCTATAAATTTTTTATTTATGATCCGATTTGTGTGAAAAGTTACACTAATCTAAGTTACACTAATATCAGTTAGCAGTGAAAATTTGAAATGAATCCATATTTTTTTTTTTTTTTTTAATAAAATGTGTTGTGTAATAGGGTTTAGAATATGTGTCACAACAACACATAAATACCTTTTAAGACCTAGGTCTAGCTAGACCTGGGTCCCACAACAACTGGCGTTCTGAGGTGTAGATTAACGCTTTTTTTAAACATCTGTGGGTTGAAGCCACCTGAGACTAAGTGTTCCGGCAAACTATTCCATTTGTACGCAGTTCGGACAAAGAAGTCTCTCTGCGATCTGCCAGTATAACTGCGCGGGATCTTTACCGTTTCACTGGTTGCGGCAGCCGATTGCCGAGTGGAACGGGGGTAAGAATAAGTTTGAGGCATGATGCCGCTGATTTCATCTGAGCACTGCTGATGACGATATTTGTAAAAAACAACGAGGTCAGCAACAGTGCGACGATGTTGTAGGGAATCAAGTTTTGATGTCAAAGTTCGATCACCTACAATTGGTATAGCTCGCTTTTGAACAGAGTCCAAGAGGGCCCAGATGGAAACAGAGGCAGCACCCCAAACTTGACAGCAGTACTCCATACAGGGACGAATATAGGACTTATAAACATGGAGCAATTGGTATGGAGTGAAAAATTTTTTGCATCTATTTAGGAGGCCGAGTTTTTTAGACGCGCTTTTTGCCATCGCCATTACATGATCGTTCCAGAGTAGGTCATTTGAAACTGTGACACCCAATAAACGAATGTTTTTACATTCACCTATTGGTTCATCACACATACTAAATAAAATATCTTTGGGGAACTCGGTCTTTAATCTGGAAACAATCAACAGCTGTGTTTTGGTGGAGTTGAAATTGACAAGGTTTTGGTCACCCCAGTCGGCGACTTTATTCAGGTCTTTGTTCACGTTTATGGCAGCGTCTCTCCGGGCAGGATTAATTCGTTCGTGCATTTTACCTTTTGAAGGAAGGGGCTCGAACGACTTGTGCAGAGTACTATCAACTGCAAAACTATTTATTTGGTTGCTGGTGATTTTCAACAATTCGTTGATATAAATCAAAAACAGGGTTGGGGACAATACTGAGCCTTGGGGTACACCAGCGTTAATTAGTTTAGACTCAGAAGAAAATCCGTCTAAGGTTACCGAAATGTATCGGTCGGATAGAAAATTTTGAATCAGCTTCACAACATTGGGATGAAAACCGTACGCAACGAGCTTGTTGATTAAGTTGGCATGCCAGACTCGATCGAATGCCTTAAAGATGTCTAAAGCGATAACGTATGTCTCACCACCTTTATCAAGTATGCTGTTCAGTCAATGCGCTACATAGTTTAATAGATCGGTAGTTGATCTTTTGTTTCGAAAACCGTATTGGCAGTCGGATATTAAATGATTTTCTTCCAGAAATTTTGAAATATGTGTATTAATATAATGCTCATAGACTTTGGATAGGACCGATAGTAAAGCTATTGGCCTATAATTTGAGATATCGGATTTTGGTCCCTTTTTGGGGACGGGCTGGACATCTGCCAACTTCCAGCACGAGGGAAATATACCAGATTTGTAGGATTGGTAGAATATTTTAGTTAAAGTTGGTGCAAGTTCTTTGGAAAAGGTTTTTAAAATAATGGGTGGAATATTGTCCATTCCTGATGCTTTGTTGATGTTTAACCCCTTTAAAAGTTTAGCGACTATTTTGGGTTTGAAGTGAAGTTCATTCATATTAACTCCTGAAGACTGGATTTGGGGTATTTCTTTAAGAGTTTCCAAAACAGTGGAGTTCAGAGCAAAGCGTTCAGCGAACAAGTTAGCTTTTCTTGCGGGATCATTGACGATTAAATCACCATCAATAATAGGGGGAATAGAAAATTTTGTACCAGAATTTAAAGAATTAATGGCACTGTAGAAACTCTTGTCAGAAACAGACATAGACGTAAGTTTTGAGGCTTTCGCTCTGTCAATTTCGGACTTTTCGTTTGAGATAATCTGATTAGATATTTTATTGGCCTTTAGATATTGGGATCGATTAGTGGGAGTTTTGTTATGAATCCAAATATTAAATGATCTACGTTTGTTTCTAAGTGCCGTTTTGGCAGCTTTCGAATACAAGTATTTTTGTTTGGGTTTTACTATGGAGAAAGGGACAAATTTATTGATAGCAAATTGGATGGTTTCTGTAAAGTTTTGAGCAGAAACATTTACATTGTCAGTGTAAAAACAATGACGGTCGAAAGGGAAACCATGAAAAAAATTTTGAAGACCACTCTTATCCATTTTTGAGTAGTGAAATATTTTACGGGGTTTGGGAGCTGTAGTTTTAAGTAAATCAGTTTTGATAACTGATGAGATTAAATAATGATCAGAATTTCCAATACTACCTTTCGCAACATCGACACTCGTAATATCTGGCATTGTGGTAAGATAGAGATCTAGTAGAAAACTATTATCACCGCCATTACGGGGAGTGAAAGTCGGGCTTTTAACAATTTGGTATAGGCCCTGAGACGCGGCAAAAATTTCTGCCAGTTTTCCACTATTGTCAACATCGTCGGTCGATTTGGAGAATTCCAACCATGATTTGTTGTGGACGTTGAAGTCACCGGTAACGATAACTTCACAATTAGGGGACTTTGCTCTAATCTCGTCCATAATTTAATAAGAATAAAAAAGCCTTCGGCTCCACAAAATTTTTCGTTAGCGTATTAATATATAAAATTTACGTGTGATAATACATATTTCAAATTTCTTTTATACTGATTCATCATTTATGCAATGCACTACTAGCGTATTATTCAGCCAAACACTTTCACAACTGTAGTAGTAAATGTGCTATTTAAAATGACAGGTATTGCAGATCCGGCGCAGATAGTATGAGGGGTTACATTCCTGATCAGGACCTTGTCAGGTTGCCTGAACTAAACCATATCAATGATAGGGAAAACTTAGCCTAGTAACGCTAGTCGGGTGTGCAACCATCAAATAGCCAATAATCCACAATAAGGCATAAGAAATGTGTCAATCAGTATCGTTTAACAAAGTTTTATCAAGCCAACTACAACAATTCCCCCACATTTAATCATAAACTGCAATTAGAGCTTTAAGCCTATTCACAATTCCTATACTGAAAGAAAAAAAATCGATCATTCGGTTGGAACAATAAATTTGGCTTTTGGAGATAAGACAACCAAATTTAAGGTTGTGACAGGAAACATTCGGTTGGCACTAAAAAAGTTCTTGTAGTGACTGAACTTTTGTGTACAAACGAATAATTTGCCTAATCATCGTCTATAACTATTTACAGATGTAATTATTTTCTATGTTTAAAGCTTGTAGCGTGGTGGCGGCGATAATAGGAGTTTATTAACGTGTCCCTACTCGAGCTTTTCATTTAAAAATAACTGATATTCTAGATACGATATTTTTCATTCGATCTGAGTTGAAAGGAAGGTTTCTAGAAGGGCTAAACTGATTTTTCTGATGAACTTATCCTGCAGTTTTATTACCAAACAATTTGAGTTATTAACTCATAATTAATCTATTTTTGAATATAAGAATAAAGTTACCAAAATGAGTACAATAAAATCGTTTTCATTTAATCTCTTAAACTTTTGATTTATTTTGTTTACTTTATCATAATAAATTCCATTTGAGCTCTTAATATTATTATTATTTCTTTCTTTAATTTAACGCCTCCGTAAATATTTTTCACTTAATAAAATTAAAAAAAAAAATTCTAAAAATATTTCTATAAAAATAAACAAAAATTTAGCACTTACTTCATCTAAAGGGCATCCAGTTGACCTAAGAACAGCATGTGATTGTAGTATTAGTAATTTTAATAATTTATCTTTGATCTCATTTAACGACGATGGTTTTATTCTTAATACAGATATACGTAATGTTATTACAGATGTTAATTCGCCTAAAATCTCACCAACCGATATTAATGGACTATCAGTTATTTTTTCTAATGCTAATGGTTTCCAATTTTTTATTATTATTGTTCCTGGAAGAAAGAATTGAAATAAAAATTAGAATTACAAAAATTCGATGTGGGGTTGTTGTGTTTTATTGTTTTTATTCTAATTACCTTTAGCTGTATTGGATAAATCGATAGAGTATCCTAAGCTTTGGAGCGCTGTTTTTACAATATCACAAAATGGTGTTGCTGATGGAATTATTACATAACTGTCAGTTTCTATATTCGATCGTCTCTTCCACGGACTTCGTGTGTCATTAGTTATTGATGCTTGTAACGTTGAAAACGATTCAACCACACAATGTAGAGGTAATGATTTCGCTGCAACAAAATAAAATGAAGACAAAAATTAAAATTTTAAATTTTGAAAACTTTTTCATATAGTTTGTGGTATTTTTTTTTATTATTAATTAGAATCTTTAAAATTTAAAACATAAATTTATATTAATCGGGTAACACTTAAAATTATATTTTTCCTATAGTATTATTATAGATTTTTTGTTACTTTTAAAAATAGTTTTTGAAAAGCTTAATTCTTATTAGTCTAAAGTTTTTAATTCTTGCTTATTTCTTGTATAATAAAGATGACGCGAAAGTTTTGTATTACTTTACTCGTATAAAATTTTTTTTTATTGTCATTATTAAATATGAAGGTTTTTGTTGGATGTAAAGAATGTAAATTTATTGGGTGAGATTATATATAAATATAACAAAGGAAAAGGATTAAAATTTTTTGCTCAAGATATTGAAAAGTATTTAAAAGGAGATTAATCGCAAAGGAAAAAAGTTTTAAAATAAAAACAGTTGAGAAGGAGTTGTAGACATAAAATAAATAAAGTTTTATTGAGGATTTATAAAATGACGGAAATTACGGTGGAATGAAAGTTTCTAAACCTAATTCAAATCGTTCATCAAAACAATACCAATCAAAAAAAAGATTTCGCTGATAAAACATAAAACAAATTGATACATTAAAACCTTAAATTTCCATTAAATTTCAAAATTTAATCCACCTATATATTTGACAGTTTCACGACACAGCTTTCAAAACGAAAAAATCTAAGCTTAAATGATTGAGATTTAATTTTTTTTCTCGTTGATTTCCCAGTATTTTTTTTTTAAATTTTGTTGTAAAATTTATTTTTCAAAAATAAATTTTAAAGTAAAACTTGATGGAATGAAAAATCCTTAATACTACAATCAACATTTAACACAAACAGACAGGTGTCATAATATACAACAACAAAAACAAGCAAGTGATCAACTAGGTTTTTTTTCTATTAAAAACTGATTAGAAAAAGAAAAGTGGATGTTTTATGAAACAGTATACTTGCTTGATTCAAAACCACATCACCAATAATAACAATAACAAATTTACATTTTCTCTATAATTTATTCAAAAGATTTGTTTACATTCAAATACGATTTTATTCAATTCCAAGATAATACCATTCTCCATCATTCTTCTATTTTTTTGGTTTTATAATTTTCGTAACAAAAAAAAAGGAATAAACTATAAAATCCTAAAAGCTAAGTTGACCATTTCAAAATAAAATTTTCTTTTAAGAAAAAGGATAAAGGAGATGATTTGTTATATCTTAGTTGAGGTGAATAAGTAAATGAAAGAAAAATAAGTTTAAAGGATGGTTTGAAATTTGTTTGGGTTTAAAGAATTGAATACATTGGGTTAAAGGACCGTAGTGGCGGTGCTTGATCAATTTCGAATCCTACAGCTTAGAGATATCGTGTAAAAACGATCCAAGTGTGAGGGTGGGTCATGTGGCAGACTATAACGATTTGCCGGATTAGTGATGCCATGTAATCCGTACCAGATTTCAGTTTGAATAAAGCAAAAAAAATATAAATTTAAAATGACCTGTATGGTCAGAGGACGATTTCATCACGAGGAGTAGATGGGTTGCAAGAACATATCTATTCGTCAGACCGCTGAAAAAGTATCAGATATACCATCTTAATTGGGGGAGCTACGTAGCTGCGGGGTAAAACACTGCACTACAAGACAGGGTCAAGAGGAGAGGACGTATAGGCATCTAGAGTTCATCGCAAAGACTAGACAATAAACTAAAGTGGGAAAAAATATGATGCGAATCTTTGATTCACAGCGCCATAAAACACCGAGGCAAATAAAATCATGAAATCTATTTAGCCAGTTTTGAAGGAGCAACATCATATGAAGTCAACAACTTTGCGTTCATCACTGGTGGATCAGTTGATGCAAGGCTATGTTAGCAACCTTTAGTTAAGGGGACTGGCTCTTGGAAGTACCATTGAAAGTTACAGTCATGGTTGAACATCGTGACAGACTAGCGAGAAATTTTCAGTCTAGCTAGTTGCACAATCCTTGGTACCAAGCATTTGTCCCCGTTGTGATTTCTGGCATCTGCGGTAAATTGGTCCGTATTATCGTCCGCATATCCATGTGGAATCATCAGTTCAGTGGATCGTTTTCTTTCATTATTTTCGACTGTTTTTCGTTGAGTTTTTATTCTATACTTGTGCGAATGTAAAATACTTTGAGTTTCGTAAATATATTCAAAGCATTAGAAATAATAAAATATGTTAGGAATTATGGTTCAATTCCGTTTAGGAAATTAAATAGGAAAAAAATTAGAAAAATTGATTTGTGTTTTTGGTGTTTATAAATTAAATTTATTAGGAAAAGTCAAAAAGAGTGATAGTGCAAATTTAGAGTATTCAATGCCAATTATCTAGTACCCGGGTACCCGGGTATTTTTAGCTTTTTCAACATACTCGGCTACCCGGGTATTTCGATTAACTATACCCGGGTAATTTGATCGACTATAAAATGTTAATTTTCAATGATCGATTAAATGATCATGAAGTTTGAATTTAAGTAAAGTGATCAAATATAAATTCATACCAAGTGAACAGCGTTTGGGATAAACTAAATTTTAATCTTTTTAACCAAAATCTTGTTCCTGTGAGGCTGATATTGTAAGCAATACATAGTTTTTTAATGTCGTAACTAATAGTCTATTTTTTTATGATCAAAATTTTTTTCTAATAATTTGTAAATTTGAACTCTTACAAATCTTGCGGCTTGTTTAAAGACTATTTTCTGTATTTTTTTGTTGTCTTTTTTTTATTAAAACATCAAACAAATTTTTTAAAATTGCTTATATTTCGGCCTTGCGGGCCATCTTCATGAGCTATAATAATTAAAACAATTGTTTAAGAAAAATTAAACCAAATTATGCACACCAAATCGAAAAAACACAATGTGCAAACACAAAAAACCTTTTCTATATCTTACCTAACTATTTGTCTAATTTTTATAAAAATAGTAACAATACTTGTTCTGGATATATATACAAAATTAAACTAATATAAAAAAACACTAATTTTTACGTTACAACTATTTGTATAACCATAAAAAACTACATATATAAATTTCACAAGTAAAAAATTTTTTTTTTTAACATTAACACTAATTATTTATATAAAAACAATTGATTAAAATATTTATAAAATTTATCTTTAGATCAATGTACTCGATCGAGTCTAGCATTACGTTTTAATAATATATAACTTTTTTTTAAACAATTGGCAAATCTAAAGTTGAAAAAAACCTGTCGTTCAAAAAGAAGATTGACCTAATTAGAAGAAACGGATTTTTTTCCCTAACCTTAACTCAAAGTAAAAAAAACTTAAATAATATAGATAATTAATATAATTTTGGTAAAAAGATATTCATGCCAGTTACTATGATTTAAAAATGTATTTGTCTTTATTAAAGTTACAGAACAAATTGCGGGAGTAAAAAATTATTATGAATTAGGCTTATTTAGAGACTTGATGATTCCAATATAATTAGCATGTAGTTTATTAGTGTCTACTCTGTAGTTAACTGTGTTACCACTATGTGACCAAATATGGCACGCTTCCTTAAATGTACGTTTGAATTTTTTGTTTTCATATTCTAATATCTGAGTATTGTCAAAATCAAAGGATTCATTGCATTCAAAGGAATGTTTTGCTAGTGCTGATCTAAACTGACCACTCGCTAACCTACTTCGTGTTACTTTTACATCATTCTTATGTTGGTTAATTCTCGTATTTAGAGTTTTTGAAGTTTCTCCAATATAAACTTTCTTGCATTTACAATCGACTTTGTAAACCAAACCGGGTAGACACTAATAAACTACATGCTAATTATATTGGAATCATCAAGTCTCTAAATAAGCCTAATTCATAATAATTTTTTACTCCCGCAATTTGTTCTGTAACTTTAATAAAGACAAATACATTTTTAAATCATAGTAACTGGCATGAATATCTTTTTACCAAAATTATATTAATTATCTATATTATTTAAGTTTTTTTTACTTTGAGTTAAGGTTAGGGAAAAAAATCCGTTTCTTCTAATTAGGTCAATCTTCTTTTTGAACGACAGGTTTTTTTCAACTTTAGATTTGCCAATTGTTTAAAAAAAAGTTATATATTATTAAAACGTAATGCTAGACTCGATCGAGTACATCGATCTAAAGATAAATTTTATAAATATTTTAATCAATTGTTTTTATATAAATAATTAGTGTTAATGTTAAAAAAAATTTTTTACTTGTGAAATTTATATATGTAGTTTTTTATGGTTATACAAATAGTTGTAACGTAAAAATTAGTGTTTTTTTATATTAGTTTAATTTTGTATATATATCCAGAACAAGTATTGTTACTATTTTTATAAAAATTAGACAAATAGTTAGGTAAGATATAGAAAAGGTTTTTGTGTTTGCACATTGTGTTTTTTCGATTTGGTGTGCATAATTTGGTTTAATTTTTCTTAAACAATTGTTTTAATTATTATAGCTCATGAAGATGGCCCGCAAGGCCGAAATATAAGCAATTTTAAAAAATTTGTTTGATGTTTTAATAAAAAAAGACAACAAAAAAATACAGAAAATAGTCTTTAAACAAGCCGCAAGATTTGTAAGAGTTCAAATTTACAAATTATTAGAAAAAAATTTTGAGCAATACATAGTGTGTTGTTTAGGATTTTGAACGGAATGATAAAAATGATCATTGAGATGCTGATAGACAAAACTGCGTGTGGAATTATCGTTAAAGAGAATTTTTCCTCCCAGAACCTGCTAACGGTTCCTCTATCTTGTACGAAAAATAGAATAACGGAATTACCAAAGATAAAATTTCTTTAATTTACCGATATAAAGAAATTGGAATTGTTGCTATTGATGATTGGCCATTGGTGAAATTTTTAAATAGCTTCTTTACATGAAACAAAAACATATTTTAAAAAGAGGTTATAGTATTTTCTTTTGATTGTGCTATAAAAGTGAGGACATTCAATACCGTTTTTAAACAATCGCAATAACAGTATTGTCGATGTTGATTGTGTAAAAAATAATGGTATTGAATGCTCTAGTCTCTGTCCTGGTTAATATTCAGTTATTCATAAAAAAAATCCCATATCAATTTTTGCAAAGAACAATCTTTAATTTATTTAAAGTGGCTTCTTAAGAGCTAATTTACAAAAGAAACATAATCATATTGACCCTACACGCCTGCACCGCCACCATATCCTTACTTTTATTTTGTTACTAGATTTATTTTGTTACTTTTCAAATACCCGGGTACCCGTGTAACCCGGGTATTTCAGAAATTAAATACTCGACTATCAGGGTACTTACAAGGCCTAGTAATATGGATACACTAAGTGCAATGCAAATTAAATTCGATTGGAACAACGAAGATGACAGTTTTTATAATCTGCATTCAAAAGTAATTATTCTATAAAGATATTCATTTAGTTCCCAGCTAGCACAAATTTGTAGCAATAGAGCTAATGTTACAAATAAAAGAGTCGCAAGATTAGATATGTAACGCAACTGTAGCTCCATTGCGACCGAAAAAGCCGAATTTACGGTATATTTTGATACAACTTTGGTCGCAATTAGACGACAAATGTGTTATAGCTATGTTTAAAATGTGCTGTTGTAACAAACTGAAGTTGCACGCAACAAGATGAAACAACGAATATTTTGGTTCATTTCAGTTGTATATTGTAATGTTTTAAAAATGTTTTTAATAAGCATTCCTTTACATAATTTTTATTGAAATAATTTATAAAATTTATAAGTTATAAAAGTCAGACATTACTCAATAAGTACTTTGAAAAAGAAAAATTTCATGAGTATTGGACCAAAATTTTATAACGGATGCCATTTGGTCGATGAATGTGGTTGTTTTACTTCTGGAAAATTTACGCGCCACCTAAAAATGGAAAATTCAGAAAATAATTGGAAAATTGGAAAATTTTCGAATTTTTATTACAACCATAAAATCCACAAATATATATCTAAATACATTTTGTAACGCTCCTAGTGTCATATTGAACCGTAAATTCTTAGAGGAAATAAATAATACTATAGAGTATAGAAAATCGCATTAGACTTTTCTCAGATAAAACCGCATGGTGTAGGAAATACATAGAACGACGAAAAATATGGCGAACATACAGTTTCAAGACAGATTGCTGCCAAAGTTCTTGAAACTAAATAAAAACCTCATTGGAGCGCCCTTTTTACTAATTGGCTATCTAAAATTATAGTACTTGATCCGTTTTCCTTTTCTGTCATTGCAACTGTATAACAACCTCATTGTAGCGTCCTTGTTTTTTCTGTCATTGAAACTAAATAAAAACCTCACTGCAACATCGTTGTAACAGTAATTTGAGGAAAATATGTTAGTCACATCAAGGTTGCTAGCTCGTTACTGGATTTGTGACAACTACAATAAAATAAAATTTTTAAGTTGCTCTACAAAAATACAAGTTTTAATAACGTTAATTTTACTTAAACATAACTTCTGCCTTTGCAACTTTTGTGAAACATTTTAACAACAAGTGTATTTTTCTGTAACAAAATAAAAACAGTATTGTAACTGAGCCGATTGATTTGTTGCCAATCGCTAAGTCGAAACTGTAATATAACCCATATGTGACTAAATTTATTTCAAAAAACTGAATTGAAACCGAATTGTAACTTATTTATGTTACAAATCGAAATCTGTGCTAGCTGGGTTGTTGATAAATTTTGAGTCGTCAAAACCTTTCCTTTAAATATAATTTTTTTTTCAAGTTCCATAGTATTAAGTATAAGTATAATATTTTTAAGAAAATATTTTTTCTGGACTCGTGCTCTAACAGCAGTTTAATGCAGTAGTGTGCTCTTCCAGCGAATATGTAAATTGGTTGTTATAGTTTTAATCCAAAAGAAAAAATACTGGTTCAATTCGGCCAATTTAAAAGTTTACAGACTAAATTAAATTTTCTTGAATAATTTTCCAAAGCGATAATTTATTAAAGTATTTAATCAATTGATTTGTATATCTATGGATAAGGAAATTATATTTTTATAAATAAAAGAAAAGAAATTCAATAAAAGAAGAAAATTCCTATTGGTTGTAAACATATTTATATTTTATATTACCATTGTTGTAAGCGGGTGTTTTTGCAACTATTTTGGTACACGAGATTCATCATCTATCTTGTTTTCTTTGTGGATACAGCCATTATTTTGGAGCATTAACATTGCCATTGTTACAACAATTGGCTATTGTATTGATTTATTATTCATATTCAACAAACACCGGTTCCATTGGCGCAACGATTGGCTGTTATATTGATTTATTGTTAATTATCTACACCATTCGCCGGTACAATTGGCGCACCCATTTTTATTATATTTTATTATTGTTATTGCTCAAGTACCGCCTGTACCATTGGCGCAACGATTATTGGTTTTATTAAATTAATTACACTATGCTTCCTAGTGTGGAGGAAGTATATAGAGTTGGATCAAAATCAAAAAATGGAAGTGAGCGAAACATTTTAATTTTTAAATGTAGTAATTAAATTTCAATGTGACGTGTGTGATGGGCTTGGTTCCTCCGGTTTTTGGAGTCGTTAGAGTCAATGTTCTTTGCTCATTTGAATCCGTTTTTTCGTGAAACTATTGTGTCCAATATGCTGTGCTGATGAATGGTTTAATTAAACTCACAGACTGCGCTAATCAGAAATTCAAATCTCATAGCATGCAATTCCTCTAGTATTACAGATAGTGATTCCCCTATAAGACATGCACAGTGTTGATTACAGTCTCAGCGATAAATGATATGAAGTGAGCGATTATTGGGGTTAAGTTAAGGATACGAGTGATAACTTTTACCCCTAGGGCTCGATGAGAAATCTATAGAGTAGCAATATCGGTAACGGTGAATATCTTGTGTGAATAAACAGTATATACTTTGTATTTCATACTCTTTCGTCAGAAACTTAATGATTATAAATTCGGTAACATTTGTTGTAAGGTAATGTTGCACTAGTTACATTAAGGTTTCAACAACCCAGTACTGGTTTCTCAAATTATTTTTTTATTTTCTTAAAAAAATCGTCGTTTAATGAGGAAAAATTCTTTTCTGCAAAACAGTTCTACGGAACTGTGTCTCTTGACCGTTATTTAAGGCTTACATTCCTTTTACCATTCGTTCTAACTTCGGTAAACAGGTCTATTAAGGATCCTGCAAGTTTTTTCCCTCTACGTGAAATAATTTTTAGATTCATCAAGTCTAATTTTAACGCAATGACAGCCAGCAATAAAACGCCAACATCAATTAATTTATTTGTGAATAATGTTATTTCCTACGATAAATTAATCGAGTTTGGAATTAATATCAAAATCTTTAATTGCATATTTGGAAACCGTTTTATCACATGCCTCAACCACTAAATCAGTCTTAATGTCATTTAACCGCCACTGAAATAGTTAAAGCCATCATCTGATTTATCACCCAACATTTTTTCGATTTGTCGGGATGGTGAATTATTTTAACCGTTTTATTCAAAATTAAGCCGAATGACTGTCAGATATTGTGAAACTTCTACAAGCAAGAAATGTTCATGTGTTTTCAATGCTCTATACTAGGTCTATCATATCCTAGAATATGAACATCACGCAACACTTATTTCTATTATAGATCTTTCAAGCTCAACCTAAACGTTGATATTACGCTTTGGTCAAAATCTTGTTTACCTACCTTATCAGAAGTCGACAGTTCATAGACACAAAATCTAAATACAATTGAACACGAAATCAATTCCAATCGTCAAAATCAAACACGAAATCAATTTAACTTCCTCAAAAAAGGTTTGAGCACGTACATTTGGATGCGAAGTGTTTGCTCCTTCTTAAAATATCTTTAAATATAAACTTGCAATAGTCGATTGCTCACTCACTAGTCTTAGGCATATCCCATTCAAAACATGTCTGCTATCGCTATTGTTAAAATATTTGTCGAGCAATTTTGTCTCGGTGAGGAACCCCGAATAGAATTCAAAAGTAATCAATTTGCGTCTAAACTGTTCTAAGAACTAACCAAATTGCATAGCTGACATCGAAGCCTTACTACTGCCTCTTATTTACAAAACAATCAATAAAACTTTTATTTATTATTTTGTTTTCATATGAATGGATAAAATACGAAGAATCCTTCAAAACCCTATTTGAACTTTTGGCTCTCTTCATTTTTTTCAGATTAACTTAAGTGCTCACCTGTTCCAGAGGTAGTATAGTGATAACCAAAATTAACAACAATAACCTACTATAAAACGTTTAATTTTGACAAAATTTCAACAGTGAAAAATAAAATTGATGAAGGAGATGCGCAAAGATAGATGGTGCTGAAAGACTTAATAAGCAAATGTTGGTTCGATCAAACAAAAGTACTGGTAAAGAAAAGGGACGGGAGTTTAAAGTTTTGAGTTGAATATAATAGACTGGATGATATCATTAATTTCATTGTCGATACGAATGCCGGTAATGTAGTGTTACGAAGTTGTTTGCCCCGTAAAAATTCATTTGTTTAAATAACTTTATTATATATGAATCAAAACTTTCAATACAACTTATCGTTTTTTATTCTCATATCTTATATTCTAAAAACTAAAATCGTTATGTGTTTGGATAAACAAAATAATTTATAAGATTTTATGTTTTTTTGTTTAAAATATTGATTTCAGTTAAAATAACTGTTTGTGTTAACTTTCGTGTCGTGGCTGTGCACATAATGTGACTAAATTAGTAAAAATATATTTTGGTGACAGCCTTTCAGAAAAAAACCATTTTATATAAATAAAAGGCCGAACATCTAGTATTAACGAGTTGATGGCGATACAATGCCGTTTTCTTAAAAACGATATTAGTTTTTTTTTTATTACGACCATCTGGTTCCTTTTGGGTACAACGAGCTAAATTTATACTACCGTCATGTTAATCAACAAACAACTGTAATTTTTATTTTTGGATGCCCCTACAGTCGATTTTTCTGTTATTGTTACTGTCTAAAATTTATTGTTACACTTTATTGGTCAACGCCATCAACAACAATAACTGGTTATAACAATTTATTGAAAGACTTATTGGTCAAAAACTGTAGGAAAACTTCGTTGTCAACACCGTCAACAATTTGGTTTGAATAATTTAATGGAAGACTTATTGGTCAACACCGTCAACAATTTGTTGGAAAACTTAGTGGTCAACAATTTTCTGTAACAATTTATTGGAAAGCTCATTGGTCAACACTGACAACAATTTGTTAAAAAAATTTATTGGGAGCTTATTGGTCAACATTATTAACAATTTGTTATAGCAATTTATGGGACAACATTGACCGCCATTTATTAGAACATTGCTTAGTCAACCATTTATTTACATAGAATGGTGTATTAGATTAAATTAATTAGGCATGAAGAGTTGGATCTGGAACAAATCATTGGGTGAGTGAGTATGTGATGATCTCAGTTTCTTCAACCTTTGGGATCGTTGAAGTCCCTGTTTTTTGTCTTCGCTTGTTGAAAGCCGTTTACACAGCCTTCTTTGTGTGCATATCTGATCATTTACACTGAGCTGGGGGAAGTTGCTTCTCGGACACACATGGCTGCAGCTCGTTAGAATAAAAACTCTGCAAGGCACGCAGTCCTCCGTTTTATTCTTGTTAGTGATTCACTAGCAAGTGCTGTGTTCATAACAGTAGGAAATGGAGTATTTTTTTTAGAGTTTACAGACAATTTTCACAGAATAGAAATTCAGAGCAACAAAGATAGATAGAAAATTATTTTTTTGAAATTCAAGTTCCATAGAGGAATGTAGACTGTCTGCAAGTTTTCCGCACCAGTTTTATGTAATTCATTCAATTTTTATACGAGTTTCGTTTAAAAATTTAATATTCAATCGATTAATTTTATATGGATGATCAGCCCAAAGAGTGTTTTACTTCGGTCTGAAAAATTCATGAGCTAAATGTGAAATTCTAACCCCCACTTTTTTTGGCATTTCTCGACGTTTTAGGACCTACTGATTCTAAAAGAGCAAAAAAAATGTATGTCTGTCTGTCGACCGGCCGTCACAACCTACGAAATCTAAAAAACCGCTGAACGGATTTCAAAAAGTTTTTTTATAAAAAGGGGTTTACTTAATGAAAAGAGCCAAAAGGACGCTGTGTTCAATAACTGTACCGGAAGTGTGTCAAAAAATCGTCAAGTGTGTCAAAACAAGCAAATTTGCATATTTTTTGCTTAAAAAACGTTCATTTTAAGTGATTACGAGTAGGAACATAGAATTTGGAGAAATTTTGTTGGTCGGGATTGGTATGTGAGCCCAAAATCTAGATAATTGCATTATAAGTTTGTCAAAAATGTTGTCAAGTGTGTCCAAGGGTAAATTTTTATTTATTATTTTACCCAATTTTTTGAAAAAAAAAAAAAAAAAAATAAAGTTAATTATTTGTTTGAAATGAAGTTTTATTATTATTATTGATAATTATGGCATCATCAGTTTGTCAAAAAAATGTTGTCAAGTGTGTCAAAAGAAAGATTTTTATTTAGTGTTTTACCCAATTTTTGGGAAAAAAACAAAATTAATTATTTGTATGAAATGAAATTTCATTATTATTATTGAGAATTATGGCATTATGAGTTTGTCAAAAAAATAATGTCAAGTGTGTCAAAAAATGATTTCATTTATTTTTTACCCAATTTTTTGGGAAAAAAATGTTGATGTTTTTATGACGTAAATAAGCTGTTTTTATGACGTAAATGTAATTGAAAATGAAATTGGACATGGAAATTTTTGAATTTTGAAAAGAATTGAATTTTTAGAAGTTTGAAAACTTTTAAATTTTTGATTTTATTAAAAGTTTTGGAATTTTGAAAAAAGTTTTAATTTTTAATTTTGTATTGATTTTTGCAATATTTTTAGAATTTTGGAAAAGTTTGGATTTTTAAGAATTTTTGGAATATTATTGGAATTTAGAAAAAGTTTAAATATTTGATTTTATTCTAATTTTTGGAATATTTTTAGAATTTTGAAAAAAGTTTGATTTTATTTAAGTTTTAGAATATTTTTGGAATTTTGAACGAAATATGAATTTGTGATTTTGTAATATTTTCTCGAAACGCTATGGAGAGGTTTTTGAGTAGTTTGCGGAGCGTATCATCTTTTCACTAAATTATGTTAATTTATGATCTGTTATAATTTTCCGGCAACGTATTGATGTTTCGTGCTAATTTTGTAATAAATTTCTAAACAGAGATAAAAAATACTTGTACTTTAACAAAGAGTTATGTTTGATATACATCGCTGCCCAAAACTATAAACCATGTCCTCATAAAAGTTTTTTGCCGAAAACTATATCAAAATCCTTAACTCCATATTTTCCAATTCGGTTAACACACACTATTAATCGACACACTAATCAAAAGAAGGAACCACAAAATACAAAAACTTGTTGGTAACAAAAAGTTGTAAAGTTACCTATTGCTTTAAGACGCAGTGCAATACAGGCATTAGAAAACTTAAGATGGTAAAACAAAAATTTATGAATACATAATCTCGAAAGTTTCGTATCTGATATTACTAAAAGTGTGCACAGCTTGTTAACGGGAGGCTATTTTGATATAACTAAAACTTTGGCCATAATTCATCAACAGTTCTATCGTCAAATTAATCGTCGAACAGATGGAGTAAAAATGTGTCGAGATTGTGATGAATGTTTTTCTTAAATAAAACCTGTTTGGACTTCTTTACTACATCGCTAGAAACCATTCCTATGGTGGATCATAAATCCAAAATTTTAGCAACAAAACTCTTAGAACAAGTGCTTTCACGCTTTTAAGGTAACAATTTATAAATGGAAACAATCATTCCAGAAACCTATGAAAATTACAGGTATTATTAAAACCAGTACCCCACCACTGCATTCCGATTTAAATATTAGGAAGAAAAAAAACGATTTATAGGGTCCTGCAGTATTTTAGCAAATACTGTAATAGCTGGGGATAGCGGGAGCTATTACTTTGAAACTTATAAGAAAAGGTGCCGGTAGAGGGTTGAAGACCCTAGTCATCTTTGGAACTGCCCGGCCCTCGCTAACTCAATTCACACACACACTCACTATTAGTAGTTTATTACGACATGATCTTAATGTTATTATTCATTTTATAGATTTAGTTTTATATATTGAGAAAAAATTTGACTATAAGAAGTACTAAACATTATTACTTACTCTTAGCCTAATGCAGCTGTTGGTCCTATCGGCGTTGTCTACTCACTATTTACTATCCCACCACCTTCCAAATGTATCCCATACGTTAAAAGAAATATTTGCGTTTCTATTTTTATTTTTATTTATAACCCCAAATTATAACTAGGTTATTACAATCATTCTCTAATCAGTCCAAAGTAATTAACTATCTAAATGTTCCCTTAAACTATTGAACTTAGTACCAGATTTTCTGATTTCGATTATAATAAAATATTTATTTTCTCCTTTAAACACCTTAATTAATTCGGTTCCTTTTACAGTACTTATAGTTTTGTGTAATTAAGTATCTACATATTCACTTAAACTATTGAACTTAGTATCAGATTTTCTGATTTCGATTATAATAAAATATTTATTTTTCCTTTAAACACCTTAATTAATTTGGTTCCTTTTACAGTACTTATAGTTTTGTGTAATTAAGTATCTAGATATTCACTTAAACTATTGAATTTAGTATCTGATTTTCTAAATATTCACTTAAATTATTGAACTTAGTATCAGATTTTCTGATTATTCACTTAAACTATTGAACTTAGTATCATATCTTCTGATTATTCACTTAAACTATTGAACTTAGTATCAGATTTTCTGATTTCGATTAATTATAATAAAATATTTATTCTTTTTTAACAATTTTTCTTAACCCATAAAAATAACTTGACCACTTTCGTTCGTAGTCTACTACCGTCTCTCTTCTCTAATTTTTTTTCGATTTTCTCAGTTTTGAGGAAAAAATAAAAAAAATTGCAATACTTGCAATTTTTGATGGAAAAAAAAATTTATATAAATTTTATAATTTTCTATAGAAATAGAAAACCATTTCCGTCACTTGCAGACTGGAATAGGAACAACGAAGGTTATTTTATTCAAATATCACCGTTAAGGTAATTGTCCATGAAAACTTCATATATCATGAGAAAAATTTTGAAATAATAAAAGAAATAAGAACACGAAGGTTTTGGACTGGATTTAAGAAATGCAAGTGACGATGGTGTGAGAACGGTTGTTACCATAGGGTAACACGTAATAGGGATAAAGGGGATTTTCAATTCCTAACAACACAGAACAAACAGCCACAGCATACAGCTGCTTTGATCTGAAAGAGGAAATCCCATTGAGTGGAACGTACTAGCAGAAAAGACATTTAAATCAGATTTAGATAAGGAAGAAATAAGCTAAAATTTTATATCATTGGTAGATAGTCTAGCCGAGGGTCGATCAAATCAATTCTTAATTAATTGTTGTGACGTTGTACCAGCAACTCTGTAATGACCTGTAATAACACGAAAGATCCAGTTAGATCAGATCTAATGAGGCGGAATTTATTAGGCCTGGAATAAAAACTGAAGCCTAACATGAGTTATTTCCTCACATCTTTGGTGTGATAAATTCCCACACGTTTGGATGCTATGTCTTCGAGCTCTAGAGATGAATTTCCGACCAATTGGAGTACTTTGGCCTCTACAAATTTCGGTGCTAATTTAGCTGAGACATTTCTGCCTGCATCACTCAGAATGAAGTTTCGTCGAAAAACCGTTTCACCCGGTTGGAACAAATTTTTACGGGCCCGCAGGTTGTATCGCGCAGCACTGGTCACAAAAGCTTTTGCTATTAGATCTTTTAATCGCGCTCGAACGTTAGACAGAGTGTCAGCGCGATCTAAACAGTCACTGGACTCCTCCAGGCAATCCAACTTCCTTAGTAGAGTGTAGTATGAACTATGCGTGATCATGGGGAGACCAAACAAAGCGTAGTAAGGAGAACAGCCGATGGTAGAGTGATATGAGCTGCGCAAAGCACAAGAAATTTCACTCAAGTTTTTATCCCATTTGGTGTGATCTTCCTTTAAGAAGGCTCTGATTCCGGCGAGCACACTCCTGTTCACTCTCTCGGAAGCATTTGCCTGGGGTGAATATAAAGAAGTGCGAGTGTGTTTTATACCATACTTCGCTAGGAATTGTTGGAATAACTTGGATTTAAATTGCGTTCCGTTATCCGAAACCACAATCTCTGGACAACCAAACACATGAAATACTTGACTTTCCAGAAGATTGCAGATTGGAGTAGAAGTGAAACTGCGAAGGGGGAACAGGAACACGAATTTGGAAATATGGTCTAGTACCACCAACAGCCCAATATTAGAATTTTTTGTCCTGGGGTACGGGCCTAATAAGTCAATATATAATCGTTGCATTACCCTCTCGGTTCTTAGAGGAGCTATCATTGGTGCACGCAAAATTTGGTTGGGAGCTTTAACTACTTTACATATCTTGCATTGGGATACAAACGAGTGTACTTGGAACAACATTCTCGGCCAGAAATAAAAACGACGTAGCTTATGTAAGGTTTTAGCTACTCCACCATGGGCTGCCGTTGGTGCTGCGTGTGCTATTTCAATCAAGTTGTGGGTTAGTTCTTCGGGAACCCATAGCTTCCACGGCTCACCTTCTAGACACGAAGTGAATCCAACTTTCTTATAAACCCTACCCTTTTCCACTCGTAAATCTGGTAGTACTTCTTTCCCATCCTCGACGATTTTAATTAACTCTAGATATTTTGTAGACTGAAATGCTGGTGAATCTAAATCTATTGCTTGGGAAAAGTTATCGGTCACGGTATCAATCAAGTCTACGGAGTTTATTCTTGATAATGCATCCGGAACCATATTTAAACTGCCTTTTCGGTACTCAATGTCAAATGTGTACCCTTGAAGTTTCAAACTCCAGCGTGCCAGTCGTCCTGATAAATCCTTCTGACTCATCAACCACTTTAAACCAGAATGGTCGGTTACTACTTTAAATGGGTGCCCTTCAACGAACGCTCGAAATTTTTTTATTCCTAGAACTACTGCCAGACATTCCTTTTCGCTAGTGGAATAGTTCCTTTGGGCTGGGTTTAATTTCTTAGACATGTATGCAATCGGATGTTCACTGCCATCTTTTCCTAATTGAGTCAACACGCAGCCTATTCCATCGTTACTTGCATCACACTGTAATATGAATGGTTCTGAAAAGTTTGGGTTGGCCAGCACTGGCGCTGAAGTCAAAGCTTTCTTGATATTGACAAAAGCTGCATCGGCTTCAACAGTCCATTTAAATTTACCTTGGGATTTCTTTAATAACTCAGTAATAGGGTGTCACAATCGAAGAGTAGTCGGAAATAAACCGTCGGTAATATCCTGACATCCCTAAAAATCGACGATGCTGTCGCACTGACGAAGGAACTGGGAACTCGGATATTGCTGCAACTTTCTCCTGGTCGATGTTAATCCCTGCTCTACTAATGACATACCCAAGATATTTGATCTCGGATTGCAGAAATTTGCTCTTTTCAATGTTTATTGTGAGATTAGCTTTCTTTAAACAGCCTACCAGTTCAGTTAATATATGCAGATGTGACTCAAACGTATCTGTCACAATTAAAAGATCGTCTAGGTATACGAAGACCTGAGTCTTCAACCTTGATGGTATTACTCGATCCATCAGTTTAGACATCGTCTGTGGTGAGTTGCACAAACCAAAAGGCATACGAACAAAGTGATAAAGAGGACGGCCTGGGACTGTGAACGCTGTTTTTTCTTTTGAATCCTCATCCAGGGGAATCTGCCAAAAGGCGTCCTTTAAGTCTAAACTAGAGATGTAATTAGCTTGCGGGAGTCGGCTCAGTATTCCTTCGATCTGTGGTAAGGGGTATGCATTTTTTTTCGTTACACCGTTCACCTTACGCGAATCTAAGCATAGACGAAGCTTCCCTGGCTTTCGAACTAAGACCACTGGCGAGCTCCAGTCACTATCAGATTCCTCAATGATACCCTGAGCTAACATGCGGTCCAGCTCCTCCCCCATTAACTTCTCTACTGCAGGAGATATTGGATAGTGGCGTTGTTTGATAGGGGATGCATCGCCAACATCAATGACATGAGTCAATACATGCGTCCTGCCCAATCCCATTTTCGCAAAAGACGGAATCAGCTGAATGACATCTTGCAGTTTCCCTTCCTCGTCAGCTGTCAAAGTACATATTACCGAGGTTTCGGTTTTTTTCGGGATCTGATTTGTTAACGGTGGAAACAGGTTGAACAACCGAAAGAAGTCAATACCTAGATAGAGGTTTTGTGTGAGAGATGGTATAATTACGAGATCTAGGGACTTTGTCCGACCTTGGAACCTTATCTCAGTGTTCAGATGTCCTACCACTTTCTGGCTAGCGCCATCCGCTGTTCTAACTTTTACCGATGAACGTGTAAATAGTGTTGGGGTACGGAGAAGCTCTAGTGCGAAAGTGCCTCCCACTACACTAAGTGACGCTCCGCTATCTAGTAATCCGACTCTTGTGCTGCCTAAAAGTTGAACCTCAGCATAAGCGCGGAGATAATCTTTCACTGATGTGATTGAGGATATAATCGATGACCGAAAGGATCGTCGTTTCTTCCAGAAATTTCTAATACGCAATGCTGAACGAGTATACTTACGAGATGTTGTAAGTGCATTAATTCCAAGACTGGTTCTTAGTGCCATATATTCTTTGAGTCTCTGCTCAAGTGATTTAAATGAGTGATGAGGTATAGACGATTTAGTACAAGCTGATGAATCTCGCTTCAAAATAGTTTTACTTCCCAACTCCTCTGGGCAACGCATTCTTAAAGGTGGAGTTGAGTGAAGTGAGGTGTTTGACTTTAAAATTGGGTTGGCTTTTGGGAGCGTGACTGGGTGTTCTGCACGCTCCCGGTCTTGTTTAAATAGCATCTAGTGCAATTTGATTTGTAAACCCCCTCGTTGCCACAACTCCAACAGAAAAGTCGAGGTGGTTGTAGACAATCCTGAAACCGGTGTCCTTCTAGCTTGCAGTTCCAGCAAATTAAAGTTCTGTTTAGCTCACGATGACCGTTGGAATTATGAATAGCTGAGACATCGGAAATTACGGGGTCATCAGAAATCTGCAGTAGGTTGTTGGATTCAGGAATAGTAGCAGGTAATGAAGAAAGCGTATCCTCAGTCGCAGGATAATGATATGATGTAGATGGAGCAATTTCGGATACCGTCTGTGTAGGGCGATGAGGAAAGTTACGAGGTGGCAGCGGTAGACTAGCTAGAAGTTTTTCCCGTTTACGGCAGAGGTCGCGAAGATGTTCAACCGTAAATACCTCAACGTAGCACAATTCTCTTCGTATTTCACTGCGAAGATTGTTCAACAGAATATTCAATAATTCTCTATCAGCTATTGGAACACTGAGTCGATCACTTTGTCTCAAAATGTCATTAAACATAGAGTCAAAGTTCTCATTTTGACGTTGTTTACGGGATCGCATTCTCTCTTTTATTTCTTCATCGGTGCTACGATCACCAAACTCAGTACGTAGAGCCATACACAGTTCGGGCCAATTAAAACGTGGAGTACGGTGATGAAATCTCCAATACCATTCTGAAGCTCTTTCTGTGAATAATAAGTGAGCATGAGCCACAACCGCATCATAACTACCTGGAAAAGCGATGTTATTTAAAGTGCTCACTCGATATATAAATTCTCCCACCTCCATTTCCGTTGGTCTTCCACTGAAAGAGACATTCCAGCTACGAATGATGGTGGAGTGTTTCTCGTTTAAGGAATGATGACGATAAGCTGCAGGATTCGCTACGTAGGATGGATTTATATTACCTAGGTTCCTGGAATTTTGAAGAGGTCCTTGGTTTCCCCTAGGTGCATGCATAGACAATGTGGAGGGATTTTGCGGGTGACTAGCTATTTTCACCCCCTCCGAAAAGAGTAACTGATTCGCAAATTTTTCGTCAAAGGCTCTCTGCATCTGTTCTACACTTTTTCGAATGCTTTCTTCCATGGCCTGTTGGATCACGGAAAAATCGATCATCGTTGCTGACTTATCTGCTGGCTGGTCTTGTCTTCCCGGATTATCTTTTGGCGAACTAGCGACAATTTCTGATGCTTTTATACCTGCACGTTCAGCTTGTCGCCTTTTTTCTTCAGCCCTAGTATTCGGTCGAGTCCACGTCTTAGTTATAGCACCGAGAGACTCTGGTTGCCGATTGACCACAGGTGTTTGTGGCTGTGCCTTATTCTTTCTTGTTTGTGAAATCGGGGAAAAGGGACGTCGATCCTCCGGCAGGAGATGCACATCAGACTGTTGACAGCTTCTTTTACAAATGGGGCAATGTGGCTCCTCTTCTAGCCACTTTGCAATGCAACTGTCATGGAAAACATGGGTGCAGGGTGCTTCTACCAACAACTTGTCTGAATTCAGTTTTTCAGTGCAGAGGAAACATTTATTGTTGTAAATATTTTCATAAATATTCATTTCTGATTCTCTCGGTATTTTGCAAAGTCACTTTTGAAGTATTGAGATGCGTAAAATTTAAACTGAATTCCCAAGAGAAAAGTGTTATCCCTTAGCTGATTCAATTTTAGGTTAATTAAACTTAATATAAACCAAAAAAAATTAACACTTGATCATCAAAAAGGTTGAATGGGAAGGTATAATTGCTTAATCACTATCTCTCTATCTACCAATCTACTATCCGTAAAGGAAATTACGTGGTTCCCTTTCAAGGGAATAGCAAATTCGTACTGTATGTACACAGGGAATTCGAAAAACTGTATACTAATCCGCGAGTCAGTAGTGAGCAACAAAATGTTCTCGGTTGTATGTAATTGTTAACAATCTAACAATTCAGATCTTCTTTATAGGCCTTCAATTAATTATTAAATTACAAGCAAAAATTATTTATGGGCCATTTAATTATTTATTAAAATTATTTGCCAAAAATATTTCTTGGTAGTTTATCTATTTATTAAAATAAGACGCAAAAGTTTATTTATTAAAATTATAAGCAAAATGTATTTATATGCAAATTAATTATTTATTCAAATTATAAGCTAAAATTATTTATAGGCAATTTATTTGTTTATTAAAATTTTACGCAAAACTTATTTTTAGGCCCATTAATTATATTTATTAAAATTTTAATCAAAAATTATTTATAGGCAATTTAATTATTTATTCAAATTATTTGCCAACATTATTTCTAGTCAGTTTGTTTATTAAAATTATACGCATAATTATTTAATTATTCATTAAAATTATAAGCAAACTGTTGATTTAAAATTCCTCAATGTTTAGTTATTTATTTATTTAAACTGTAAGTAAACTGTATAATTATTATTACTATTTATTTATTTTATTTATTTATAAAATATACGTGTGAGTGTTGTGTGTGTGTCCGAGTCATGCGCTAGGCAGTACTCTTCCAAAAATGATGCTAAAATAAATTTAGAAAAAACTAAGAACAAAAATTTAAACTATCAAAAGTATACTACTCTACGGTTGGGAAGTTAGTAGGTGTTCAGGTTTTATGACGAATCCGGAAAAATCACAACAACTAGCCAGAGCAAGTTGGTAGATGACCAACTTGCACTCTGTATTTTCTAAGCTGATGTAACTTCAGCTTCTCCATCACAACCTGGAACCTGTGTTGAGAGCTAAGAGAGGAAATGATCGTTTGTAAGAGTTAACCAGTCTCAGAGCCACAAGAACTCACTAGTCCATCAAAGATGCAAATTTAACCTTTGCCCTCTTATGATCAGTCAGTACCATACCTTGAGTCGTTCACTCCTACCAAACACATTAAACGAATACGTTCTAAAACAATAAATTAATCAGAAAACGGGGCTCAAATTATGAACGTATATGATAGTAATTGATCTAAGTGTTGAATTGTACACTATTCAGCTTTAACTAGTAGGCTAACACTATGATCTGCTCGACCATTGTATCATATTTTCTCAGCTAGTCATTGCTGACGCTGTCAAACCACCCCTTAGTCAATTCCATCACCTAACTGGAGTGCGCGAGCTCGTAAGACTCGTTGAATGGTCAGTCGAAGACCAACTCATCCACTCTTGCGCGTGTATAAAACAGTTAATTTAATCGAAAAAAAATTCACTACATAATTACTAAACTATATTAAAAGATCCTCCAAGGGTCCATTCTGTTTTATTTTTATAAATAAAAATCAGGTTTTGTTTCGCGCCAATTTGTAATAGCTGGCGATAGCGGGAGCTATTACTTTGAAACTTATAAGAAAAGGTGCCGGTAGAGGGTTGAAGACCCTAGTCATCTTTGGAACTGCCCGGCCCTCGCTAACTCAATTCACACACACACTCACTATTAGTAGTTTATTACGACATGATCTTAATGTTATTATTCATTTTATAGATTTAGTTTTATATATTGAGAAAAAATTTGACTATAAGAAGTACTAAACATTATTACTTACTCTTAGCCTAATGCAGCTGTTGGTCCTATCGGCGTTGTCTACTCACTATTTACTATCCCACCACCTTCCAAATGTATCCCATACGTTAAAAGAAATATTTGCGTTTCTATTTTTATTTTTATTTATAACCCCAAATTATAACTAGGTTATTACAATCATTCTCTAATCAGTCCAAAGTAATTAACTATCTAAATGTTCCCTTAAACTATTGAACTTAGTACCAGATTTTCTGATTTCGATTATAATAAAATATTTATTTTCTCCTTTAAACACCTTAATTAATTCGGTTCCTTTTACAGTACTTATAGTTTTGTGTAATTAAGTATCTACATATTCACTTAAACTATTGAACTTAGTATCAGATTTTCTGATTTCGATTATAATAAAATATTTATTTTTCCTTTAAACACCTTAATTAATTTGGTTCCTTTTACAGTACTTATAGTTTTGTGTAATTAAGTATCTAGATATTCACTTAAACTATTGAATTTAGTATCTGATTTTCTAAATATTCACTTAAATTATTGAACTTAGTATCAGATTTTCTGATTATTCACTTAAACTATTGAACTTAGTATCATATCTTCTGATTATTCACTTAAACTATTGAACTTAGTATCAGATTTTCTGATTTCGATTAATTATAATAAAATATTTATTCTTTTTTAACAATTTTTCTTAACCCATAAAAATAACTTGACCACTTTCGTTCGTAGTCTACTACCGTCTCTCTTCTCTAATTTTTTTCGATTTTCTCAGTTTTGAGGAAAAAATAAAAAAAATTGCAATACTTGCAATTTTTGATGGGAAAAAAAATTTATATAAATTTTATAATTTTCTATAGAAATAGAAAACCATTTCCGTCACTTGCAGACTGAAATAGGAACAACGAAGGTTATTTTATTCAAATATCACCGTTAAGGTAATTGTCCATGAAAACTTCATATATCATGAGAAAAATTTTGAAATAATAAAAGAAATAAGAACACGAAGGTTTTGGACTGGATTTAAGAAATGCAAGTGACGATGGTGTGAGAACGGTTGTTACCATAGGGTAACACGTAATAGGGATAAAGGGGATTTTCAATTCCTAACAATACCTAGATAAAAATCAGTAAAAATGGGACGGGAGACTAATTTTATTTGTGCTATCCTATTGCACATTCATGAAACTACTATTGAAACACCGAATTTAATGAAGTCTGGTCAGTTGAGGTTGACTACATTTCTACTTATAAGATGAACAACAATACTAGGTAATGCTGATAAACGTCGATGGCAACATTATTTAAAATCCATAATAAAAATTATGCATTAGTGTGGAAGGAATAATTTCGAGTTATGAGAGAACAATGAAGACTGTTACGAAGCAGTTGTCCCGGGAATAATTTCATCAGCGTTTTAAGGGCGTGTATTTACCGATTCATTCGGTTCAGTTCAGTTCATTATATAAATACGAAATAATAAATTCAGTGGTTCTTTTTCTTTCATTTTTTTGTTGTCTTTCGTTGGGTTTTTGACATACATACTTGTACGACTGTACAACATGTGGTGTTTGGTGTTACTTACTCTATAAAATTAAATCAAATTGGTCCAATTTTTGGTACATATAATTAATTTAAAATTATTTAGAGAAAAGGAAAAAATACTTTCATTGTTTTGTATTTGTCAGCCATTAAACTTGTAGTTAAAATTAAATTTAAAAAGAATGAATTTATTTGAAAAATTGAACGAAGAGAGATCTGTTTTAAACAGAAAGGAATAATATAAAAGAGAAGAAAAATTAATTTAAATTTCATTTCCAAACGCAAATTAACGGTTCATTCACTATGATTGGCTATATTACGAAAGTATTGTAGTTAAAAGGGAGTGTGTGATGGTCTTGGATCGTGTGATTTTTGGGGTCGTCAGAGTTTCTATTCTTTGTTGATTTAAATCCGTCTTCTTGTGAAAAATTTGCGTCCAATTCAGCATTTTTACTGGGCTGAGGAAAGGCATATTCGAATTCACAGACTGACTAGTCGGAAATTATAAATATCATGGCACATAATTCCTCTAATATGGTGATTTCACTATCAGGAATGCACATTGTTCATAACAAGACTAGATATGCTTAAGAAACTTTGAGTTGAACACTGAGTTCTCTATAATTCTACAACCGTTTTTGATTATGTAATGATTGAGTAATGAACAAAAATTGTGGACAGTACAAATAATACCTCGACATTCAAATAACTTCCTCCATAATATTTCTTCTATTCTCAAACCAACAAACATAAGCTTTTCTTATTGAACAAAAAAATATTATTTAAATCCCTACATTTTCTTTATTTCTAGTTTTTCTATGATCCAATTCGAAACAAAAAAAAAACAAGTTATAACCCAACTAATTCCATTGGTCATCATAAAACTGTTTTCTAAAAATTTCCTAATTTTACATTTTCTTTATTCTGTTTTTGTTGTTGTTTAAATATTTAAGGAATAATTTTGTCTTTTCAAAAGTCTTAGGATTTAGGCTTTATAAGAAGACATAAGGTAGGACACAGATTTTCACAATAAAACCAATCCTTTTTTGTGCTTGAAACAACTGTTCGTAGGATTGAAATATATTATTTTTATGTTATCTCCTTTTGCAATGGATAACATCTGGTTGTTTTCATACGAACTAATATTTAAAAAAAAATTTTATTCTTCTCAATCAAATCGATATCTAAAATTATTAATAAATTTTCAAGTTGGTATTATAATAAAAACTAATTAACAACTATTAATCCTTTTTGATGATCCGAACAAATTAATCACTTTTTAATCCCTATTTTCGGGAAATTTATGAAAATTATTATCGAAATTTTCGATTACAAAGTTTGTTAAGATGTTTATTGAATTTTTCAGAAAATTTTTTGAAAACACAAAAAAAAAGTTTCAATCCATCACGTTTTTTGAAGTAAAGAAGCTAATGACTGAGTATTATGTTATTTGAATATACTTGTTAAGAGAGGGGGTTATTGAAGAGATTAGTTTTTTCTTGTTTGTTAATTGAACGAGTAAATGATTTTGATGGAAAAAGGATTAGAACTGAATATTTTTCGAAAAAGGTTGGTGATGAGATCAAAAGTTATTACTCTATTGGAATGAAAGTAGTTTAGTTTGATCAGATGTTTTTGAGTTATTTAGTTTTGTCAGTATTGAGCAATACATTGAGCAACAATTCTTTATTCATATTCTTTAGCAATACATTGAGCAACAATTGTTTGTGTTTTCAGGTTCAACTCGAAACTCTTTTTGCACTCCTCGTTCTTTTTACTGGTTTCACGTTTGTTTGGTTATAATCAAATGTGTCGGGAAAGACCGATACGACATTGAATTCTATAGTGTGGTCACTTTGTTATAATAAATGTGGTGAAAAGCAACCGTTTTAAAACTAAGATTTGAACATCAAATTGCTGGAATAGTTGAAGAGCTCCATATTAGAAAGGTCTTGTACACCTGGTACATAACTTTCTTTTACAACTAACAGTATGATAAAGTTAGGAATCGAAAGCTGTCATTTTGTTCTTGTTGTTTATACTCGCAGTTGAAAGCAAGTTTTTTACAATATCTTAATTTCGTAGCAAACTTGGTTTTTTTCATATGGTAAGGTAATTTCAGGGAGTTATGATGATAAAATTTGTTAAGATGCGGTTTGTTGGATGATTCTTTGAAAAAAAAATTCTTCAAAATCCACAAAAGTGATATTCTTATCTCCACGTTTTTGGCATTTTTCGACGTTTTATGACCTACTGATTCTAAAAAAGTACAAAAAAATGTGTATCTGTCTGCCGGCCGGCCGTCACAACCGACGAAATCTAGAAAACGGCTGGAGGGATTCCAAAAATTTTTTTTGTTAAAAATTGGTATACTCAATGGTAAGAGCCGAAAGGAGGATGTGTTCGATAGCTGTCCGGAAGTGTGTCAAAAAAATCGTCAAGTTCGTCAAAACATGGAAATTTGCATATTTTTTGCTTAAAAAACGAGTACGAGTAGGAACATTGAATTTGGAGAAATCTTGATAGTCGTGGTCCAAAACCTAGATTATTGCATTATAAGTTTATCAAAAAAATGTTGTTAAGTGTGTCAAAAGAATGATTTTCAGGTTTTTTTAACCAATTTTTTGGCAAAAAATGAAATTAATTATTTGTATGAAATGAAATTTAATCGAACATGAAATTTGATATGAAAATTTTTGATTTTGTTATAATTTTTGGAATTTTGAAAAAAAGTTTGAATTTTTGATTTTATTATAATTTTTGGAATATTTTTGGATTTCTGAAAGAAATCTGAATTTTTGATTTTGCATTATTTCTCGGAACGCTAAATAGAGAGGGTTTTGAATTGATTGTATCATTTTTTCACTAAATTATGTTAATATATGATCTGTTATAATTTGGCGGCAACGTATTGATGTTTCGTATTAGTTTTGTAATAAATTTTTAAGCAGAGATAAAATACTTGTGCTTTTACAAAGAGTTTTATGTTTAATATACATCGCTGCCGATAACTAAAAACAATGTCCTCATAAAAGTTTTATGCCGAAAACTATACCCAAATCCTTATCCAAACCCGAAGTATTGATATCTCAGAGCTGTGAGATTTCAGCCCCTTTATATTTTAAGTATAAGGTTAATGTTGTAGAATATTTAGGACACATCATTTCTGAAAAGGGTGTTTTCGAAAGGGATCCGAAAAGGATGATAACGATAGAGAAAGTTAGAAGTCCGAAAACAAAATGGGACCTTCAAAAACTATTAGGTATGATAAATTATCTAAGAAATTTTGTTTCAAATTTATCTGAGGTTTCTAAACCACTAAGAGATCTGTTTAAAAGAATGTAGATTTCTGGCTCGAAATTCATTCAAAATGGTTGGATAATAATAAGGAAGCAATTTTAACACTAGATCTACCACACCAGTCAAAATGACAGGTTTTGCAATTTTGTGCTCAAATTTCTACTTCATCTTAATTTTTGTTTTCAAACGATTGTCATGAAAATTGTTGCGATAGCTAAAAGAAGAATATTACGCGGTAAGTTTTTTATTTTTATTCAAAATCAAAAAAATTTTGATTTTCATCGGCACTTATACCAAACCAGTCAAAATGCTGGTGAATATTTCTATGTAATGGTTTCTATGTATTGAGCATAAAAAAAAATTCAGTTTCCAGAAGATGGTCACTTCAAGTTTTTTTCAAATTGTGGAAAATTCAATACTACATAGGTTCTTTTTTCAGAATTGAAATAACATTTCGAATTGCTAACTATGTTAAAGATTTACTTTACTCTTTATTATACTGTATAATATAACGGGGCATATATACGGGGCATTCTTTGCAGCTCGGAGACTCCCTCCCCTGCTCTCCAGAATTGATTTAGGATTTTCGGAAAGTTTATCAGCAAAATTTGTAGCTTATTGTCTCTAGTTTACAATGCCGAGTGCCCCTTTTCGAAATTCATAATGGCGGAATCAATATGGCGGCTACAGGCTTACAGGTTCACTCTAAAAGTATAGTATTTGGCTGCCAACACAAACTTAAAGTATCAAGAGATGCGTTCTTGGGCATAGAATGTTGGTAACTCTAAGTAGTTTTAAATGCCGAGTAAAATAAATAGATAATAAGGGTTGGCGGGATGAAATCCCCACTGCTTTTATGTTTTCTTCCATATTTTTGAATCTTCATTAATTTTCTACACAAAAAGTCGGAAAATTGAACTTTGGTGATGTTTTTTAGAAATTATAGAAATTTTTTAATAAATCTTTTGGTATATATAAGCCGATTTTTTTTAAAAATAATTTTCAAAAAAAATTTTCAAAATCCCATTGTTTTGGTATTATGAAGAACAATAATGAAATTATAAAATCAATAAGAAAAACATGAAAATAAACGAATGTATCAAAAATTTTAAAAAATCCGTCAAGTAGTTCTTCAGATACATCAAATTGAAAATATATGAAACCCGAAGTTGTCAAAAACTACCCTTAGCTATAAAGGGCGAACCACTAGCGACAAAAAATAGTTTTCTTCACAAAACGTTTTGTTTTATTTTCTCTTCCACTATAAAAAATTTGAAGCACATTCAAAAATGTGTGTGTTAAAAAGAACGAATTTTTAGTCGAAATTTCGCAGGTAAAAGCGTTATTTTCCATATTTTCGATCCGCCATTTTGAAAAAAAATTGAACCCTACTCGGAATTTGAAACTTCTTAGAATTACCAACGACCTAAGCTCAAGAACGCATCTTTTAATATTTTAAATTCGTGTTGGCAGCCAAATGCTATAATTTCAGAGTGAGGCCGTAAGCCTGTAGCCGCCATATTGATTCCGCCATTTTGAATTCTGAAAAGGGGCACACGGCATTGAAAACTAGACACAATAAGCTACAATTTTTGCCCCAAAATCTTTCGAAAATCCTAAACCAATTTTGGAGAGCAGGGGGTCTCCAAGTTGCAAAGAATGCCCATATACATATGTTATGTTGTTGATATGGAATCACATGGCAATTAATTTATGTTTAGGAATTTGATTATTTTTATGTTTTAATTAAGTAATGAATGAAGTAATTTATTATTTACAAAAAATATGCAAAGACTGGGAACCTGACCAACCATTTTTCCTAATACCAGTCATTTTGATTGGTGTCGCTACATCTCACATTTTCAAATTGTCGGTATATCTAGCGTTAAAAGCTCCAATGCTGAAAGTGACCCTGAAATACCACTTTCAATTCAGGCAGATGCATCCAAAAATGGATTAGGATGCTACCTTATGCAAAATACGAAACCTCTTTCATTTGCCTCTCGTAGTCTTTCGGAAACTGAATAAAAATATTCACAAATTGAGAAAGAATTTTTAGCAATAATATTTGCTTGTAACAAATTCCATTAATATCGAAAAATAACGGTCATCACTGACCATAAACCATTATTGGGTATAGTGTCAAAGGAGTTTCATAAAATTGCAAGCCCACGGTTCCAAAGGATGAAGTTGAGAATTTTTAACTATGATATAAATTTAACATATGTTCCAGGCAAATTTTTACATGTAGCAGATTTGCTCTTGAGGTGTTTTAAATGAAATAATTCACACAATTAATATGAGTGATGAAAAAAAAAATAAATTTAAGGAAAAAATAGATAAAGATGAAAGTCTTAAATTTTAAAATCAGTTAGTTTAGAAGAGTGGCCGAAAATAAAAATAAATTAAATAGCAATATTAAAATGTATTGGAAATTTAAAGACGATTTGTTTGTTGAAGAAGGCTTACTGTTTTTGAGTACTTGTTCCGATTAGTTTGAGAAAAGAAATGCTAATTATTTTGCATCAGTCTCACATGGGTATCGAAAAAACAAAATTAAGAGCACTCAGTGTGCTATATTGGCCTGGTATGAATCAAGACATTGAGGATAAAATATCTAGCTGTGATATTTGCCAAGCATTTCGTAATACAAACATTCGCGAGCCCATGATTTCGCACGATATACCAGATATCCCTTTTTACAAGATTGGTATAGACATAGCTGAATTTGGAAAGCAATATTATTTAATTATTTCAGATTATTATTCCAAATATTTAGATATTATACCCATCAGGTATAAAACAGCAAATGTAATAATAAATAAAATAACTGTTGTATTTGCATTCAATGGCATTCCAAAAACGTAGCCAAATCGTAGCCGATAATGTTTCATTTGGATTTAAATTATTTAAAGATTTTGGGCGAGATCATGATATAAAAATAATTTTATTGATTGATATTTAATTGATATTCAATTTTACATACTAACAAAATTATTTGTTAGTATGTAAAATTATTAAAATAAGTCAGTCAAGTGCGAATATAATTCGCTCGCTTAGGGTTCCGTGTATATAATATTTGAGAAAACAATAGTTTTTGTTTGAATAATTTCGCGTTGGGTTGCATTTTACCCAAAGCTGTTTAAGGTGGCTAAAGAAAGCTTCGATAACGCCAGCTTATAAATTATTTATATTGGAAAATATATTATCAATTTTTGTAGCTTCAACTGTTGTTGGTTTATGAACTTTTGTAGGAAATAGTTTGAGAGCCAGTTTTGAGGATTTTTATTGAAACCAACGGATAAATACGGAGGAAAAGTGTCATCAAATGATTGCCAACGAGTGCATTGTTAACATAGTCGAGTGATTTGTCTACTGAACATTGGAGAGATCGGTATAGTATACCAACAGGATTTGAGCTTCAGCTAGTTGAACATTCACAATGACTGCCAGCAGAGCTAAAATCGAAGTGATGGTGGCTACTATTTTTCTGCACTGGTGGTACTGTAACAGACCTAATGAAAAGAACAGATCCCCAACCTGGATTTACTTCACTGTAACAATTTTCTAGCTCAACAGTAGTTCAATAGTTTAAAAATTTCAAAAATGTTTGTAATTAGGGATCAACTTCACAAAGAACATTTGCAACGCAACCATATTAAATGATAACACTGTGCGACAAATGGTAGGGGTCAGTGATCTGCTGGGGTTCTGACTAACGGGAAAAGTTATATCGGTAAAAAAAAAGTTATACGTGTATTAAAAGTTAAAAGTTTCGCTGGGTCACGTCTAAGAATCGATATATATATATCGATTTGTAGTTAGTATGTATCATATAGGGGAAATAGTCACGTTTTGGGGACATAACTCGAGAACGACTAGTCCTATTTTACTGAAACAAATTTGGAAAAATTAAAAATTACAATTTCTTTAATCTATTACTACACTATTTCTTTACACAATCAACAATTTCGCAGTTATAAATAAATTTATGAAGAAAAAAAATAATTTTTTGCCTAAAAATTAAAAAAATTGCATTTTAAAAAATCATGAAAAATTCAAAACGGGAAAAAGTGTCAAGTCTTATTACTTTGACGTAAAGTCACATAATCTGTGCACATAACGAGACATAGATCATGAAAATCGATGAACGCATTTCGCTTTTATTCACAATTAAGTAAAGGTATCTCATTTGACAAGAATATTGATTTTTCATAGAAATTTTTTTTTAATATTTCTACTGGAATAAACTCCAAAATTTCTTGTTTTAAATGTATTTGGACATGTGTCTATGTGTCTTTGTGTATTAATTTTATTTTTTTTTACTTTTTTATTTATTATTTACTATTTTCATTTTTTTTATTTATTTATTTATTTTATTTTATTATTTTTAGTAAAATTTTATTTTAAATTTTTATATTTTTATTATATTTTATTATATTATTATTATTATTTATTATTATTATTACTATTATTATTGTTTATTATTATTATTATTTATTATTATTATTTATTATTATTTATTACTATTATTATTATTATTTATTGTTAATTATTTGTTATTATTTATTATTATTTTTTATTGTTTATTTATTATTTATTTATTATTTTTTTATTATTTTTTTATTATTTATACATTATTTATTTATTATTTATTTTATTTATTTATTAAATTTTTTTATTTTATTTTTTCATATTTTTATTATATTTTTATTATTTTTTTATTTTACTTTATTATTTTTATTTCATTTATTTATTTATTTTATTTTTTTTTTTGTATTTCTTATTTATTTAATTTTAACTTTTTTATTTTTTCGTTACTTTTTCAGTATAGTATATCAGTAGATTAAAGGAATTGTAATTCTTAATTTCTAACATTTGTTTCAGCAAAATCGGACAAGTCGTTCTCGAGTTATGTCAAAAAAAGAACCCCAAACGTGACAATTTCTCCTTTATGATACTTACTAACTTCAAATCGATATATCTTGATTCCTAGACGTGATCCAGCGAAACGACGGGACACGTATAACTTTTTTTACCGATATAACTTTTCCCGGTAGTCAGAGCCCCAGCGGATTTTGGCTGTCGCACAGTGTAATCTATCAAATAGCAAACAGGTATCAAGTATGTTATCGCATAATTTTTAAACCTAACGTATTTCGACTGAAGTTGAGTTCATCTGACTTGCTAAACTGTTTTGATCTAATCTGATCTTGTTTGTTCATCGTTTTACTCAATATTTTACTATAATATACATTTCCTATAACGTAGCAAAATTTATTCTCTTCTACAATTATTCTACTTCACAAAAACAAAATTTTAGAAATTTAATTAAATGAATCAAAAACGGTGTTTTCAAAACTACAAACAAATTGTTTTAGACTAGAAAAGGGGTACCGGAAATTTTTTTCACATTTTTTAACATAACTCAAAAGCTGCGCTTTTGAAAATTACGAAAAAAATTGTTTTGGACTAGAAAAAAAATCACCTTTCATATGACACCCCATTCAACAAGGTTAAAGATACTTTTTTTCAAAATTTCTCCTCTCAACCCCCTCAGAATCACATTTAAAATGATGAGCCGCTATAGTTTTCGTTCAATCTTTACAACATTGCCAACAAATATTTCAAACTATTTTGTTATCAGCAGGCGTGGGAAAACACATTTAATAACTAGAAAATTTCAACTTGATAGCACTTATAGTTTGTGAGTAAATCGAATATGTAGAAATTCGGATGGACACCGCAGTTTCACCAATAGGGTACCGTTTTTACTTTTTTAAAGTACGGAACCCTAAAAAGGGAGGTGTAGCATATGATAGTATTGTTATAATATGCAAAATATTGGATTAATTATGAATTATTGTAAAACATGTTTTTATTATCAAGCTTTGTGCTCATATAAATATAAACGGAAATAAACTAGCAGTCTGATTATAATCATCAACCAATATCTTTGAATTATTACAGTTTTTGTGTAACAATTTTTGTTTGGTGCAACAATTTTCTTAATTTTGCATAAATATTCAGCAAATCACTTGATTATTTTGTATGATTCAACAATCACGTGGTGCAAAAAGTTTTGTTTTTACATAAATTATTATTATATGAGTCAACAATCACCTGGTTATTTCTGGTGCAACGATTTTTATATTATTCATTAATCACCTGGTTGTTTTGGTGCAACAATTTTTTATGTGAAGTATTTAACAATAACCGTGTTATTTTGAGGCAACGAATTTTTATTATTACATTATTCAACAATCACCTGTTTGTGTAGGTGCAACGACTATTTATGTGAATTACTCAACAATCACCTATCTATTTTAGTGTGACAAATTTAATTTTATTACATTATTCAACAATATTAGCTATGACGTATTACTTGATGCTACGTTATTGCTTACTCAAAGAATCGAGCCTTCATATAACTCTATGTATGGGCTTTAATCATTAAGGGAGAAAGTGCGTCGCATTGGATAGGTGCGCTAACTGGATTATTTAACGTTTTAGTTTTATTCCTGCAAATTGTTAATACAATTATTTTATTTTAATTTTTTCTATCCTATCATGAAATATTGGCCCATGTCATATTTTATATGTGATATGATTTATTGTTTAGTCTTCTCTTCTATAAAAAAAATATAAAAAAAAAACCAAAACAAAACTATTTTGCGTTCATCGACACATTAGAACGCATGTTGTTGTGGGACCTTGGTCTTAAAAGGTTTTTATGTGTTGTTGTGACACATATTGTAATATCTACTATACAACACATTTTATTTAAAAAAATATATACTGTAGCTAGTCGGAACAAACTCAAGGCGTGTACCTTCAAATCGTCAGAATTTCCTACAAACAATGCTTACTTACTTATCATGTTTGATACTTACAACACGGCGATTGGTGTATGCGTTCAATTACTCTTCATCAATTGGCAACTTTTTAGTTTCTTTTCAGTAAGATTAACCGAACCACGACAGCACTACAGCGCATATGATCGTGAACTGTTGGCAGGTTGTTGCTGACGCTTTCTCACCCATAGATTAAATCCAACTACCGGAGAGCATCGAAAATCATCGATGCTCAAATCAACGATTCAGAGTTGAATCTGAACGTTTGCTATTCCAAATTTATTTTCTGCGACGGTTCAACGGAACTACGTTTGTTTATACCAAAACAGTTTGGTAAACACGTTTTGATGCATATGTACAACAAGTAACACCCTGGCATAAGGTAAAAAAAAGTTCGAAAAATAAATCCAAACTTTTTGCAGTCGAAATGGTGAAATTCACTTGTTCTTCTCTATCAAACTATCATAAAACTTACAATAGGCCCTTCTGGGTCAACGTCTTAGTCAAAAACACTTAGTCAAAAAGGATTGTGAGACTCTGATTGACTGATGGCTCTAAAATGTTACAATTCAATAAATTTGCTGCTACCTTTCGAGGGTCATTATTTCATTGTCACGATTCGAATCTCTGTTTTATTCTAAGATTTTTAATTTCACAGAAAGCTGTAACACGACATGATATGGCACATTCAATCACCAGATTTGACACCTGCTGTATCCATAATACTGAAATGCTGAATTTTCTGGAAAATGTTAAATCTAAATATCCGCGATATTAGTATATGGATTTACATTACACTTGCCGGAACATTTCTTATCGGAACAAACAAGATTAATGCTTCTGTCAGTTTTTGTAATTAACCTTAGGCTACAGCTCAACAATTTTCAACCTGCTACATCTTAAGGTCACTCTAGAAACAACATATTTGCTTCTATAACTTCACATTTTTTTATAAGAGTAGACACAGTTCTTTGGTCAAGGTCAAGGTCAATCGAGTTGACAATGCTTTCATTATTGATATAAAAAGATGAATGGGGAAAGTTAGCTATTGATATTGATAGACTTAAACCCAATTATCATGATAATACAAAGTCTGACTGATTACTAACCGACCAAATGCACCAATAATACATAGTTCTCCTTTGCTCTTCAACGACACAAGTCAAACTTCGATCACACTTTGATCCCTTTTTTGGACTTTGCAAAACAGGATCAAGATCCTATTCCTGATCCCGTGATCCAAATATCAGTGAGTTTTATTTTAAAAATCATAAACTTCTGTTTTCTGGTCTGGATGGATCTTACGTCCACCATTTAACTATATTAATAAACTCAATTTAGTAGGTTGGTCAGATCCAAAACATCGTAGTCTGCTGGGAATTAGTTCTGTTTAAGCCATTTTTTGTTATGTATGTTAAAGTCTCAAAAAATGACGAGGTTTATTTTAGGATAGTCTGCGTCTTAAGACAAAGGCTTACTCTTTTTTATTGTATATACAGTGATTAAAATCGAACAGGCCACACTTCCACACTATACAACACAAAAATATTGAGGGGCTGAAATTTCACAGCTCTGAGATATCAAGACTTCGGTCTGGGTTAAGGATTTTGATATAGTTTTTGGCAAAAAACTTTTATGAGGACATGGTTTTTAGTTTTGGGCAGCGAAGTATATCAAACATAACTCTTTGTTAAAGTACAAGTATTGTATTATCTCTGTTTAGATATGTATTACAAAACTAACACGAAACATCAATACGTTGCCGGAAAATTATAATCAAAATTCCAAAAATATTGTTAAATTAAATAAAATCAAACTTTTTCAAAATGCCAAAAATATTCCAAAAATTAGAATAAAATCAAATATTTAAACTTTTTCTAAATTCCAATAATATTCCAAAATTTCTTAAAAATTCAAACTTTTTTCAAAAATTCTAAAAGTATTGCAAAAATTATTACAAAATCAAAAATTGAAATTTTTTTCAAAACTTCAAAAATTATAATAAAATCAAAAATTAAAAATTTTTCAAAATTCTAAAAATATTCCAAAAATTCTTACAAAATCAAAAATTAAAACTTTTTCCGAAATTCCGAAAAATACAAACTTTTTTAAAATTCCAAAAATATTTCAAAAACTATAACAAATTCAAAAATTTCCATGTCCAATTTCATTTCAAATTACATTTACGTCATAAAAACAGCTACATTTTTTTCTACTTGACATTATTTTTTTGACAACCTTCTTAATTCTCAATAATAATAATAAAATTTCATTTCAAACAAACAAACCGAAGTAATTAATTTTATTTTTTTCCAAAAAATTGGGTAAAAAAACAAATAAAAATCTTTCTTTTGACAAACTTGACAACATTTTTTTGACAAACTTATAATGCAATAATCTAGTTTTTGATCTCACATACCAATCCCGACCATCAAGATTTCTCCAAATTCAATGTTCCTACTCGTAATCACTTAAAATGAACGATTTTTAAGCCAAAAATATGAAAATTTGCTATTTTTGACACACATAATGATTTTTTTGACACACTTTCGGTACAGTTATCGAACACAGCGTCCTTTCGGACCTGTCCCTTGAGTATACCTATTTTTAAAAATAAAAATTTTTGAAATCCTTCCAGCGGTTTTCCCTGCAGCATAGGTAATGACGGACGGCCGACAGACGGACATACAAATTTTTTTTTTGCTTTTTTAGAATCAGTAGGTCGTCGAGAAATGCCAAAAAAAGTCGGGGTAAGAATTTCACTTTGAGCTCATGAATGTAATACTTAGGTCTTTCAGACCGAAGTAAAAATAAATTTTCCTCTACCACACAAGAGTAATAGTAATTTTCTTGCAACAGAAGCACGACAACGCAAAATCAACTCGGTTGAAGGGACACAAAATAAAGCAAAGATGATCAAAAAGCAAAGGATTTTTCTAGTCAAGAAAGGTTTTGCATATACACAAAGTCAAGTTATTTATAAACCTTCGTGTTCCAAACGTTCATTTTTAAATGTTATATATTTTGGCTGCTTATTATACTTTAACTCTATGGCAACACATCGGAATTCAAATTACAGCAGATTACAGCAGCTACAATGTTAACATAATATGTAATGTAATTTTATGTAATATATTAATATTAGTTTTGACTTCAAGCACCTTCACCACCGCATTCCCCGCCTTTGAGGAATTATATTATGTAGTTAAAGCAAAATTAAGTACAGAAATTAAAAAACGACAACCTGCACGTGATGATGATATATCAGTAGTTGATTTAAATCGCACATTATATCAATTTGTTAACCAACAAAAAACTTTTTATGAAGGAAGTCAATCAAAAGGGATTAAACTTCCAAAAATCAATATTGAATCGTTTGGGGGAGATTACAGTATGTGGCCGTCATTCCATGATTTGTTTGTAACAAGCGTTCATTCAAATGACTCATTATCTAATGTTCACAAATTTCAACTGCTTAAAGGCTTACTGAAGGATGATGCAGCCGCACTATTACGGCATATAACAGTCACAGATGCCAATTATACAGAAGCGTGGGATAAGTTAGTGGATCGATATAATAAGAAAAAGGTTATTATAAACTCATTAATCAACATGTTTATGGATCAACGAACGACTAATATCCCGCATCCAAAAGAACTTAGACAATTAAGCAACGTTACAGATGAGGTGGTTCGAGGATTGAGAGCTATTGGTCCGGAGGCTGAAGGTCGTGATCCATGGATTATATACTTATTATTAAACAAACTTGATAATGAAACTAAACAACTGTGGTCTTCTAGCATCGTAGATAAAGACTACCCCACATTGAAGGAATTTCTGAAGTTTCTAAACAGTAGATGTGATTCCTTAGAAAATTGTGGCTCGGCATTCGTAAGGACATCTATCAATTCAAGACCATCAATTCGATCATATATAGCAACTGAAGTGGAAAATCCAAATATTAGCTGTCCAACCTGTAATAAACAGCATTATTTATATAGGTGTCCAATGTTTAAAAACTTTGATGTAACTCAAAGAAGAAATCTTGTAAATCAATATAATGTTTGTTTCAATTGTCTTCGGCGTGGTCATTCGAACAACAGATGCTTATTCAAATCATCTTGCATCATATGTCAACAAAAACATCACACATTATTACATGCACCAACGAATTCCATGGGTTCCTTATCAACAATTCAACATGCAACATTTCGTCAACCTGTTTTATCCGCATCCTCAACATATCATCAACCATCATCGGCATCCCCAACATACCATCAACCATCATCGTCATCATCAACATATCAACCATCACAAAATCATCCAGCACAATGTAAACCATTAACAAATGTTCACACAACTATAACCGAAGCCAATTCTCCTTCTAATATACATCAATCTCCAGCTACTCTTAAGCCCACCGAACACATACATGAACAGTCAACTGTATGTAACGTCCAAGAAGTTCAAAACTTTCACGCTCAAGAACAATACACTTATCAGTCGTTATTACCAACCGCACTGGTATATGGGAAAGATTCCTTGGGTAATTTACAATTAGTAAGAGCTCTCTTGGACTCGGGGTCTCAGTCAAGCTTTGTAGTCGAATCTTGTGTCCAGCGACTAGGTCTGAAACGCACTCCAAATTGTGTGAGAGTAAACGGTCTAGGATCAACACAAGCCAGTTACACAAAGGGTCAAGTTCAACTTCAATTGCACTCACGGTTTGATAATACACACATAATCACTATAGAAGCACTCATAGTGGAAAAGATTTCCTCCAATTTACCATCATACAAAATTGATACTGCGGATTGGAAATATATTCAAGGCTTGCAATTAGCAGATCCAACTTTTAATACTCCAAATTATGTTGATATACTCATAGGTGCAGATGTATTTTTCGAATTACTGTTAAATGAACGTATCCATGTATCCAATTTACCAACGGCGCAAAATTCTAGATTTGGTTGGTTAATATCGGGAAAAATAAATAGACAACCTGAAAAAAATGTACAACTGCTACAATCATTTCATACATCAACAGAGAAAAATGCTGATATGCATGAGATCTGTGATATCCTAAAACGATTTTGGGAAGTTGAAGAAGTTCCAGTATGATCTTCTTTAACATCTGAAGAACTCTATTGTGAAGACCATTTTCAATCTACCCATACAAGAACTATGGACGGCAAATATGTGGTTAACCTACCTTTCAAAACTACCAAATCAGAATTAGGAAACTCCATTAACCAAGCAGAACATCGCCTTTATGCAATGGAAAGAAGGTTCCGCAAAGATCCCAAGCTGGAAGCCGAATACAAGAATTTCATGAAAGAATACCTGGAATTGAATCACATGGAATTAATTTCTCCAGAGGAAGTTAATGTTTCAGAAAAGAAAAGTTTCTACCTCCCTCATCATGCAGTCTTTAAAGAAAGCAGTACAACTACCAAACTAAGGGTAGTATTTGATTGGTCCTGCAGTTCATCAACAGGTATATCACTTAATGATACTTTACTCACTGGACTGAACCTTCAAAATAATTTAATAAATATATTAGTTCGGTTTAGAATGCACAAGATTGCATTTACATCAGATATTGAGAAGATGTATCGCCAAATTTATATTCACAAACCAGATACGGATTTTCAACGAGTTCTCTGGAGAGATGATGTAAGTATGCCGGTGCAACATTTTAGGCTTAAAACAGTCACTTATGGTACATCTAGCGCACCATATTTGGCAACAAGGACTATTAAACAACTTGCAATTGAAAATGAAGACATGTACCCAGCTGCAGCAGCCACTATAAAATCGGACTTTTATATGGATGATTTATTAACTGGAGCTGAAAATGAAACGGAGGCACAAATATTGCGAGATCAAATTACCAAAATTATGAAAGGGGGTGGTTTCAACTTACGTAAATGGAAATCAAATTCAACCAAATTACTTCAAACATCAGAACAATCAATTACCTCTAAAAATCCTGTAACTACACCGGAATTAATGATTGATAAAACTCTAGGCTTACATTGGAATCCAGAAGATGATAGTTTTACATTCTACATAGCTAGAAATAACATAAAAAACCTAACCAAAAGAGAGCTGTTGTCAATAACATCAAAAATATTTGATCCATTAGGATGGATATCACCAACAATCATATTGTTAAAAATTCTCATTCAACAACTGTGGCTGTTAAAATTAGGATGGGACGATGTTTTACCCAACAATATACTACAACAATGGAAATCCATATATGATAACTTCAACCATGTTGAACGAATTCACATACCACGATGTCTTTCACCGGGAAAAGAGCCATGCAAACTCCAAATTCATGGTTTTTGTGATGCATCTGAACAAGCGTATGGAGCTGTTATATATATTCGTTCAGAAGATTGTATGGGCAATATTACTACTAACATCGTCATATCAAAAACAAAGGTTGCACCTATTAAACAAATTTGTCTACCAAGGTTAGAACTATGTGGTGCTGTTATTTTATGTAGATTAATTAAATTTTTAAACCCATTGTTATCATTCACGAATAAAAAAATTTATGCTTGGACTGATTCATCCATTGTGCTTCATTGGTTATCCAGTTTGCCTAGGAGATGGAAAACGTTTATTGGTAACAGAACCTCGGAAATTTTAGACATTTTACCTCGTCATATGTGGTCACATGTTAAGTCAAATGATAATCCAGCGGATTATTTAACTAGAGGTGTACCACCAAAATTATTAACAGACCTTAAAATATGGTGGAATGGCCCGAGTTGGTTACAAGACCCAGAAACTACTTGGCCAAAGGATATAGATATCATTAACCCTATGCCACTTGAAGTTTTTGAAGAAAGGAAACCACTTATATCGTTACAAGTACTTGTCAAAGAAGACTTGTTTGAACATCTATTTAATAGATTTTCGTATTTGTACAAAATTAAACGAACCATTTGCTATATAAAACGATTTATTTTCAACTGTAAATCTAACGCGAATTGTCGTCTTAAAGGACATATTACTGTACCTGAATTGATTGCAGCTGAACAAGAAATAATCAAAAACATTCAATCAAGGGAATTTACAGCTGAAATAGCTAGTTTGAATAGCCAAACCCAACTGAACAAAGAGAATAAGTTATGCTCTTTAGCACCATTTATTGATCAAAATGGCATTTTACGAGTCGGTGGTCGCTTGGAAAACATGGCATCGTCATTTAACATAAAACATCCAGTTATATTGCCAAAGAGTCATACCTTCAATACACTCTTAATTCGTGAAAAACATGTTCAACATTTGCATGCAGGTCCGACACTCCTTATGAACATCATCAAACAAAACTACTGGATCTTAGGCTTAAGAAATTCTGTTAAACATGAACTCAAGGGGTGTGTAATATGTGTCAGAAATCGTGCAACCACATCAAACCAGTTGATGGGAAACTTACCTGCAAGTCGGGTGAATCGAGCAAGGCCGTTTGAAAGAATTGGTATTGACTACGCAGGTCCCATATCAATACGAACCAGCAAACGCAGAAACTCACCAGCTACCAAGGGCTACATAGCGTTATTTGTGTGTCTATCCATAAAAGCCATACATATAGAACTAGTTAGTGACATGAGTTCTGAAGCATTTATCGCAGCTTTACGACGCTTTATAGCTCGTCGTGGCATACCAGCAGAAATTTGGTGTGACAACGGCACTAATTTTGTTGGCGCAGCAAAAGAATTAAATACTTTAAAAAACCAATTAACTTTGCAATTAGAAGATCTAAATACTCTTAATTTCTTTTTGCAGAATAATATATTATTTCGTTTTAATCCAGCCAGTGCCCCACATTTTGGAGGACTCTGGGAGGCTACAGTCAAATCAATAAAATACCATTTAAGAAGAGTGATTGGAAACGCAACATTAAATTTCGAAGAGATGTCCACATTTTTAAATCAAGTTGAAGCACTTTTGAATTCACGACCTTTGAGCTGTAATACAGAAGACTGCACAGAAATTGATGTACTTACTCCAGCACATTTTTTGATTGGAGAACAATTGGTGGCAATTCCAGAGCCATTTTTAGAGACAATTCAAGAGTCGCGACTATCAAAATGGCAACATATTCAAAATCGTGTGCAAGGCTTCTGGAAATCATGGTCTAGGGATTATCTTAATACTCTGCAGCAGCGCAATAAATGGCAGAATAAAACCGACAATATCAAGGTTGATGACATAGTATGCATCAAAGAAGAAAACATTCCACCAAACAGATGGCTATTGGGAAAAATTATACAAGTATTTCCTGGCAAGGATGGCCTGGTACGGGTGGCATCAGTCAAAACAGCTAGGACAATCTTGAACCGTCCGATAGCAAAACTATGTGTTTTACCAGTGGAGAAAAAATAATGATTACTCTTATTATATTACCTTAGATTTACTGTAGCTTATAACTATGGCGGTGCTATTTCGTATGATGTGATGAAGTTTTAATTAAAATCTATATTATTAAGCCGCGGGAGGATGTTCCAAACGTTCATTTTTAAATGTTATATATTTTGGCTGCTTATTATACTTTAACTCTATGGCAACACATCGGAATTCAAATTACAGCAGATTACAGCAGCTACAATGTTAACATAATATGTAATGTAATTTTATGTAATATATTAATATTAGTTTTGACTTCAAGCAAGAAGCAACAATAAATTATTAAAACGAGTTTGTTTGTGTTCAGTAGCTAATAAAGATTAATTTAAAAATAAATATATATATATGTTTTGTAATCAAATCGTACAAGTTTTTATTGTTCATTTATTGTTCACATTATTGAAACCAAATCATCATTCAACATTTATAAATCAAATCATCACTCAACACTTCGGGTCCGTTTATGTTAAAGCTTCGAAAACCGAGTTAAGCAGTGATAAAGGTGTTGAATTATAGTGATATTCTTTTCCAGTTTTAGGAGCTCCGTTGGAGCTTCAAGTATTTTAATAAAATTTACAAAAATAAATATAAATAATTTATTGGGGATTTTTAAGATCAATTAAACTCAAGTAGTTAAGAAAGTAATTGAAATTTTTTCAATTCAAAGGTATGGTTGAAAGTTTCTCAGAAAAAAACTCCATTTCTCATTTTTCGTGTTTCGGATGAATTTGAATCATCCTCCTCAGCGCTTTGTTCAAATCATGCTATCGTTTACGCCATTGAGTCGATGACAATTTTGAAGTTGAAACAGCTTCATCACTTATTTATTTTACTTAAGTTGAATTTTTCCACTATCATTAGACTCCATATTATGGAAATGTTTTTATATTATATGGCATTTGTGCATTAAATTTCTAGACAATACTTTGTGTGAATTCATAGAATGGGGAACATTAACATATTAAGTCACGATTGTATAGTCATTATTGATTTTTTCCAATCAAATAACTTAAAAATCAAATTTTCATAAACATCATAAATTTAAAACTTTTTTTTTTATTTTTATGTATTGCAGTGTTTGTGTTTGCACTAAATGTATTTTTTTTAAATGAAGCTATGAATCCTGTGCTAAGTTCTGTTAGTTGTGTTGCGAGTCAATATAATTCATCTGATTTAAAAAATGCAGGATTTGTAAAATCAAAACATGCCTCTAAACATTACTGAACAAGCTGGAGGAACAAAAATAATAAAGAAAAAATTATTAAAATTGGTTAAAAACTTGGATAGTTCCTTATAAGTTTGCACCTCACAAATTTAACAACACTTAAAAAAACGTTTAGTTGACACTATTTTTCCGAATTTATCACTAAAAATACACCGCCATAAACCTCAAATTTACGTAAATGTTAAATCACAATAAAAATTAATATCAAAGTCTCTTACAATCATAACTCTCAACAATCTCCATCACCATTCTCCAAGTTATAAATCACAAAATTCATTAACAAAAAAAAATAAATAACCGTAAATCCAAAACACACACATAACACTGTAAAATTCTTTTATCCTTTTACACAATTCTCCTCTACTCCTTTCCTTTTAGCGGTTGTACAATAATTTTTTTTTCTAACAAGATTCTACTTCGAAAGTGAATAAGAATCCAACAACAAAATTTTAGTAATACATTTTTTTTGCTTCTTGTTTTTATTATTATTATGTTGTACTGACTGTGTTGAAAGGAATGAGAAGAATAAAAATAAAAAAAAGAGTTAAGATTTTTATCCGGCTTGAACAACAACAGAGAGATGAATGAATTGAAAAGAAAATGAAAAATAACAATAAGAAAATGAATAAGTTGTAAAATAAAGACGAAGAAGAAAGATGAGAGTTCAAAAAGTCTTAGGGTCTTGAAGGATTAACGAATACATATAAAATTATAATAAAAAAAGGAAAAATTATTCGTATTGGATTAATATATTGAATGTAGATTTTCTTGCATTGAATTTATTTATATAAAATTTTGAGTTGGGCGCTGAGGTTGTGAGTAGCGTGGATGAATGATTGAGAATAGAATTAAGATTTATATTTATTTAAATTTAAGATTATATTTATAATCTTTTTTTTTTTGAATTGGAATTATAAAATATGACATTATTTTGGATTAATTTTAATGATTTATGAATAGTAGGTATTTAGTTGATTTGATTAATAGTTTTAATAATAAGTGTCAAGGATATAGACAATTATTTTAGGAAATGATTGTGAAACTTTAGAAAAGGAGTTTTGTGAAGGGTTAAATAATGAGGTAACATAAAAAAATGAAACAACATAGAGTAGGACTGACAATCTCAAATGAGTTTTTGGGATTTACAATATTTTAAAATATTTTTATAGTTCTTCCAAAATTAAGTAGTGTTTTTTGAATGAATATACGGAATATAACTGAATTTTTTTAACACTTTTTCCTTATAATGCGCCACAATTTTACGCATATTTAAGATCGAAGGCAATATGCGAAGCTTTTTTTTTGTTAATTTATGAAAAGATTGAATTGAAGTTCAGTGAAAATAGCAACATACAAACATTGAATAATAACTTTCTGCTAAAATATTCTATGATAAAAAAATAATTAATATGTTAAAAAGTAATTAGTATAAATAAGGTAACTCATTCAATATTCGTTTTGCTAAAATATAAAAGGATATGGATTGTTCATTTCACTTTTATATTTTTTATTAAAAATAGTATAGTGTAGATTTGCTAAAGAAAACTACCAGTCAAATATGATGTGTGAATTGATTTTTGGAATAGTTCTAGTACTAAACAAATTTATTTTCAAGTGTTTTTGAATCAATTTCGTTTAGGTAAACAAGGCATCCTTAAACAAGGAGAGTTCACGTAATTTGTTTCAAGAATCATGGCGCTGGGACAGAGATGAACAACAAATTCTTGATAATATTCAATAAACAAGCAACCCAAAAATAAAGAAAAATATTAATGTTTCTTAAAAGAATCAACATTCGACACAAAACAATTTAATAATTTAACGAAGTAGTTCAACTTTTTTGTTTTCCCAAACTTCTTTTATTTTTTATTTTCCTAGCAAAAAAATCTTTTGCTTATGATCGTGTTGGATTCTAACCATTCGTCAAACAATTAACATCATACGGAAAACTAGTCACTTTGGTCTGAAAGACCGAAGTATACGATTAAAGAGCAATATTAACATAAAGAGTGAAACAATTGCATGAGTTTCAAAAAAAGAATTAAGTGTTTCAAAAAGTTATTTTCACATATTTTGTTAGCAATTATTTTAACAATGATTTTGTGAGTAAAGCACTGATAAAAAACAAGGATCAGAGTTCATATTTATAAAAGATCACTCAATAAGGGGCGTAAGTGGTTGACTGTTAACACAGACTTCACAGTTGAAAAACGGAGTTTCAATTGATTTTTAACGGGGTTATTTGTTCTTTTAATTTATACTTGTTTTAGGAGAATAAAAAATAAAAAATTACTTTATTGAAAAATATTGTGAAATATATTCATCATTTCACAACCATACACAACAATTCAAACACCTTAATTACATATAACTTCCTCAATATTTCATTTCATAATACATACAATTTTTCCTTCTATTTTCATGACAACAACAACGCAAATCTTAAGTCAGTTCCCGATTATCTTTCCTAATTAGTATCAGATGTAATTCTCATTTGTTCTCCGTATTATAACTATAAAACTTTTCGTTTCCACTTGTTGTATAATTTTCAACGAAAATTATAAAGAAAATTTTTAAAAATAAATTACTTTCATTTTCATTTGTTAAAACGGGATTAGTTTTCTTAATCATGTCTTAAAAGTTAGAGTTTGAATGTTGAATGAAAAGTAATATAGTTGTATGGTTATGGTTTTTATGGAATCAAAACAGCGAGGTTTCGTTTTTGAGGATTTCCATGGTGGTTGGTCGGTTTGTCTGTCTCTGTTTCTCTAAAATTTTATATAAAATGGCTGCCAGACAAGAAGGCTTTACTTGTAGATCAGTGTCATGTAAGGCCTGTTTGCCGAGTCAAATAAGGTATTATATGAAAAGGTGCCATCTATGAATACGTTTAAAATTTTTATGAAAAGGTAACTAAACGCAACTTAGACTCTCAGCAGTTCGTTAGAACTTAGTTAGATATCATCATTTGCAAAATAATGAAAAAATTATAAAATTTTAAAGTTTCTCGTGCACAAAAAATTGCACAGTAAGATTGTTATCAGAACAAGCCTTCTTTTCCAAAACCTGACTAGACTTCTTGTCTAGAAAAGAGATTGAGTACAAAAAACTACAAAGCGCCGATTTTATAATGATTTCTTTAAAGTATTTAATGACCTCAAGATCACTGTTCTAACAAAATTTAAGAGAGCAAAACTTTGTTACTTACGGTAGCGCTAATAATATTACTAAACTTATAAAACAAGAAGAAAATAGTATGCGGTTTTTATGCATAAAAATACATAACGCTCTGCAAATCATTAAGAAATTTGACTAAATATTTATTTTTTTGAGAATTTTGACTAAATATTTATTTTTGAAACCTTTTTGATAACCTTAAATCTTAACTAAGAAACAAAACCATCTAAAAAAACAACTCCATAAAATGAACTTATTATCTTATTTTCAGTTCTTACTCTATAATTCTGCTAAAAATCAAAAGCAAAAACATCCAAAAAAACTCCGTAAATCAATTTATTATTTTATTTTTGTCCTTCAATTATAGAAATTGGGTAATATACAAATGTCATATCAAAGAGGGAATATTTTTTATTTTAATAAAATGTGTTGTGTAGTAGGAATTACAATATGTATCACAATAACACATAAACACCTTTTAAGATCAAGGTCCCACAACAACATACGTTCAAAGATGTTGATGGACGTAAATCTTTTTTTTTTTTGTTTTTTTATATTTTTGGTTAAAGAATGGATAACTAAACAAACAATCTTATCACTGACAAAATATGACATAGACCAATATTTTATGATAGAATAGAGAAAATAAAAGTAAATTAAAAAGTAAATAGCAAATTTTTACAAAAATTTGCTGAAACAAAACAAAACTGCAGTTGCCAATAATCCAGTCGGTTGTATATTCCTTGACTAAATATCCGTTGACTGAATACAGTTCATCCGCCACCACCCCTTAGATAACACCCTCTATCTGCCTCCCTTCTGGACGTTCCCATACATAAGTGAAAAAATAAACTTTTTTGCATAAATTGGCTGTAACTGGCCCAAAGTGATTCCTAGATGTATGACAAGGTTCTAATATTTTTTTAATCGTAATATTTCACCCGAAATCATTAACACCCCATCTTCAACCCTTAGGGGGGTTCCCATACAAAAAACTCAAAATATGAATAAAAATTTTAAAAAATAATTCATAGCTCCACCGTGATGACCTTTAGAGGGGTCAAATGAATGAGTAGGTCCATTTAATTTTTCAATACAAACATTTCTTCTAAATATACCTATCCTCTATCTGCCTCCCTTCTGGACGTTCCCATACATAAGTGGAAAAATATCTCACTGCTAACAGTAAAAACTGATCCCTCCATGCGGGAAAAAAAATGAAACTTTCATAAAAGTGCTCAATGTAAATAAGCTTGCGGTTGTTGATAATTTATTGCATGTGAAATTGTAGCCTGCAATTTTCATGTTGGTGCGTGTATTAATCTTTTTGTGACATAATTAAAAAAGCTCTATAAGAGATGTTTTTTACAGACGCATTCAACTGAATCTCTCTTGAGATCATGTGATGTAAATTCTGAATAAATATTATGCGTAAGGGTGTCCAATGTATATTTGAAAAGAAACGAAAATAGAAAATTCTCGCTAATAAAACATTGAACATTCTAATTGATTAAGTCAATTATTAGATGAATATAAAGTCAAGTATGATTATCAATTTTTATTTACATCGAAATCGAAGCTATTTTTATTATTTACATTTTAATTATTTTTTGCTTAGTTGTGAAATTGAAGTTTGTTATTTATTTATTTTTAATGTAATGAGTTTTGGTTCACAAAATCAAAAAAAAACGTAAATATATTTATTCAGGTGAAGTTATAACGAAACCGTTCAACATAATTTTTATACCCAATGCAAGACGGGAATAACAAATAACATGGGAATAAAAAATTTAGTATAATGCTTGGAAGAGAACTTTTTGAAATTTTGTAGATACATTTTCGAACAATGCGGATAGTATATTATTACCTACGGAAATGTTTGAGAGGCAAATTTTTTTTTACCATAATGCTTGCCATTACAGGACAGGACGAACGAAGAAGGTCTGGCTGACTACATTCGTCTTGAGAATAAATAAAATGAAATAGGAGTCCACTCAACAAAATCAAAAAAAAATCTTCCCGTAAATTATTTAATCATAAATTAACTTTTACATAGGAAACATACGTTTAAAAAAAAATTACTTGTTTTTGGCCTCTAGCTACACTGGACCAAGAAATTTCATGTTATAAAAAAAATGTATTTTATTTTTCGTTTAACAATTATCAACAATTGTTACATGATACCCAAACCCAGAGACAAAAAGACTCATGCTCTACCGACTAAAGTAGCCAGGGTAAGCGAAGGAAACTACTAAGCTCCACGAAAAAGCTATTTGTGTGCATTTTTGTTGTATGAAATATGGAATGCAAAAAAATCATGAGATAATTTTGTTAACACTTTCGTCTAACATATCTGGAGGTTTTAAATATAACAAATACACTTGGAAATTATGTTATGCCCACTAACTGTGTGATGTCCAACATGTAGCGTTTGAAAAAAGTCTACAACCAAATACAGAACAATTTAGGTTTTGTATAAATGTGTTAACAAGGAGTTAGGGCTTGACAGTTAACAACAAAGACTGGACTAACAGCAAAGACTAATTCCAGCGTAAAACACATTTCCATTTTCCATCCTTGATTCTACAACGTTACATGTTTCTCACTAACATAATTTTTCATTTGCATAATAACAATACAAAGAACCTTTTGATCGCCCTATCAAACATATGATTTCATAAATTTATTATTGTTATGTATTCAAATCATCTCTACATAGATATTTATAGATTTTTTATTATTATTGTTGAAGATGATCAAAGAAGATGATATGTATGACCTCCTTTCGTTCTATATGAAAACTTGAAAACTCTGAATATTCACTTTAAAATTCTTTCAATGTATGTGTTTATATTTACAACGGCTTAAATGACGGTATGATTGTATCTAATTAGAGGGTAATACCTACTTTTTTTTATATTTCAATTAGCTGGAAACAATAGACATTTGATTGAACCACTCTCTTAACCGGTTGTTTTTATAATTGTATTAATAATAACGAAAGCTGCAAAACGAAATAATACTATGCAATCAACTTCCTTCTCACTCGTTTAGGCTAATTTTAAATAATATATATGGCTGAATTTTTCCAAATATTTCTCAGTTCGTGTTTTTTTATTAAATTAAATTCTTCTGAGTCGGGATTTAAAAGTCAAAATAATTAAATTCACTTTTGAATTGTTCGTGATTATGTACATAACGTAAAGTTATAAATAATATTAAAATATAAATAAATGTTTGATATTATAATTGTTTTGTTGATTTCAATTGTATTATTTTGGAATATTTTACAAGTTCAGTGTGTTATAAAGTGCACGATTTAAGTAAATTTGCTTTTGTGTTGGTAAATAAAAAATGTCGCTCTTTGAAATGAAATGGCAAAAATTTAAAGAAAAATATTGTGCTAAAGATATTAAAATTTTACCATAACTTCTACATGGTGATTAAAAACAGTTAAAAAGAATAATTAGTTTACCGTTTAAAACTCCGTTCATTCATACATCGTTTAAGATTAATAACCTTTGGATAAATAGATACGGTATGTTTCTATTTATCTTATCTTATATATATAAAAATCACGTGTCACGATGTTTGTCCGCGATGAACTCCGTAACAACGTAACCAATCTTAGTGAAATTTTGTACAATGTGTGTATGATGGTCCAGCTTGAGAGATAGGATAGTTATTATCTTGATTAAATGCCTAAATATTTTTTAATTGTATATTAAATGTTAAATATGGATTGTTCATATGCCAACTTTCAGATGGCAGCGTAAATCAATTTATTCAATTGATAGTAAACTTCAGGCGTGCTATACACCTGAGCTAAACTATGCGAAATATGCGAACTATGTTTTTAAAAAAGTAATGTTTTAATGCGAATAAAGCGTTTTCAAAAAAATGTAATGTTTCCGTTTTTCTTTTTTAAATATTTTGTTTCGGTAATGTTTTTTTCTATAATTACGTTATATACATTATTTTTTAAAAACATAGTTCGCTTTTTTTTATAGTTTAGCTCAGGTGTATAGCGCTTAACTTCGTATAAGGCCATTATTAGACTATCAAATTTGTTTTAGTAAAAAAGTTTTGTTTTATATTTGATAATAAACGAAAAGCATATTATGCTATGTCAAATACGTTACCAAAGATTATTAACAATTTTGTGGAGGTTATATATTAATTATAGTAGTGCTATAAAGTATCGAAATCTGTAAAAAATTAGGGTATTGGTTTTTATAAAGTTTGAATAAAAATAAGAGTAAAAATAAAGAAAACAATAATTTAAATTTATTTTTTTATTTTTTTAAATTTTTCATTGGTCTTCAATGTTAATTTACAAAAATCATTATCAAATTGAAAAATACTCTTATACGTATTGCTAATTAAAATAGAACGATTAGAGGTAAAAAAATTGTCATCAAAACTGGATGAAAAACTAGCAAAGTTTATTTTACAACCTTTATGCTTGATTTATAGTCGGTAACTTTAACTTAACGTCAAGTACAAATGTATGAAAATGCACTAGAACATTTATAGTCGGTACGTAAACTTAACGTTAACTTAACGTAAAGTTCATTTCATTCTATCTTAAGGATTTTTTGACGTTTAGTTTAAAAACTGAAGAAAACTAATATTTAATTGCAAGTGTCCATAAAAATAAAATTTTATTTATTAAAAAATGCAAAAGATATAAAAAGAGCGACTTTAATTAAAGCCAAATATTAGCATGAAATTAATATGAAAATAAATTTTTTTATTTTTAAATTTTGTATCAAATGTTTATTTCGAAATTTATTATTTTAAATTTTGATTGTGAAATCAGTTTGTTACTTTTAAAGCATTGATTGATTTATAAAATTGATTACAAAACCAAAATTAATATCAAATCAAACGTCAAAGAATACCTAATTTCTTACCAACCTTAAATCAAAATTTTGTATAGAGTCTTAAGTTACGGTTAAGTTAAAGTTAACGTCAACTCTCCAATTTCATGTCAAATTTTTTTTATTGACCAATATATAGATAGTGTGATATACGCCTCATAAATTTGGGTTAGCCAATAGATGGTGCCATATTTGTATTTAAAAAATTGGTTTTAATGTTAAAGTTTTCCAAATACACAACGCTTGCTTTTTCCAATTGTCGTGTATTATTTTTTCATTGGTGATTGGTGATAATTATTTTAATTGGTTTTTTTTTAAATATCGGTTTATGCGCGTAGCTTGCTTTGATCAATGTTTTTTTTCGTTGAATATAATTTTATGAAATAGAAAAATGAATGTATAATATTTTATTAAAATAATATGTCAAATATTTTGAAATAGCACATTTTTTTGGAAATTTTAGGTGAAAAAGATGATGAACAATGTCGTTGAAGCTACAATTTTGAATGGAAAATTCAAAGTGGAAGATGTACTGTTGCTACGTATTTCAATGATCGCAACAGATATGGCATTTGAATTCAAACGTTTAGTTTCCAATGCGACTCGCTTTTGCAATGACCATCAACAACTCAAGACGAGTTTTCTTGAATTTTCTTTCTTATGAGATACCGTCAATATGCGACGGGTTATAATGTTAAATAAACAAAAGGTTTACACTATTTGGTGTAAAATAAATAGTTTTTAGAGATTTTTAGAGTGATTAAGCTAAAGTAATTATTTTAATTCACATGAGTTTTGCAATTTTAAAGCATTTCTATTTTCTCTCAGAAAAACTTTTTTAAAACAGTTTTTGTGTGTTTCGTGTCGGGAACAAATACAATTTACAATTGTATAATCACAGATGAAGAATTCAATTTAAATAAATATGCGATAATGAAGTTTCAATTTAGAAATTATCTGAACATTAAAATTGAAATATGTTTCGTTGTTGTTTCATCCACTGTGGCTGAGTCTGTAAGATGGCTTTGAACTATGATGTCTCTGATGAGCGTGAGTTCAATCCCGACAATAATTACTTATTATCGGGAATAATACTTTTAATAATTACTTTGAGCAATAATTACTCACAAATTCGCTTAAAAATTAATATTCCATTAATGTTGTCCATATATGGAACACATATGCCAATATATTGACCATGTGTAAGATATTAGTTTCGCATTGATTTGCAACATTCAATAATAATGACTTTAAAATGACTTAAAATGTTGACTAAATAGAAATATTTCTCATCCTATGAATTCAAATCCTATGAATTCATATACAAAAACTTCCAAATAATTTTGATTTTTTTTGCATCACTTCTTTTATTCCTTTTTTGCATCACTTCTTCTATACCTTCATCGAATGTATTGTCGCCATTCTTACTGCACTTGCTGACCATAAAATCATATACCGATCAAAATTTTTTGCAACGTTTTTAGTAACCTACCGGTAAAGAAAGCGTATATTAAACCGCATGAGCACTGTGAAAGTTTGTGAATCGATTTTTGTTCCGTATAATGTTCTAAATAGATTACACACCTGAAAACTTATATAATCGCGTATTTTTTATATATTCTTTGTTTTATATATAATACTATTTTTTTATATTTTACTGATCAACTAGAGTGCTGATCCTTTTACATTCATATTAAAAAAAAAAATAGAAAACCATTTCTCATTACTACTCTTTGAAATTATTGCTACGTCAACAAAATGTATACACACAAACTTTATTTATAGGCGTAGCAAAGCACGCCGGGTCCCGCTAGTAATAATATAAGTCCAACTTTCTACAGTTGAAAAATTTAGTACAAAGGCGGGATGAAAACTTTTTTATAATGTGGATAAATACATTTTCGAACAATGCGGATAATATATTACTATCTACGAAAAAGATGGAAAGGTAAAGACAATTTGCCATAATGCTTGCTGGTCATTACAGGATAGGACGATAGCAGGAGATTTGCCTGACTACATTTATGTTAAGAACAAATAAAATGAAATGGAAGTCGAAATGGAAGTCAACCCTAGAGATATAGAGTCTCATGCTCTATCAACTGAGGTAGCTAGGATAAACGAAGAAAACTACTAAAACATCGGACCTAATAGAGATGGTCAGGTCCGTTCATATAAAAACTGTGAACTAAATTTGAGAGACTGTACGGATAATAACGAACGAAAGAAGAACAAGAAGGAAACATATTACTATACTGACACACATCTTTCGAATGATATATTTTACGTCGTCGTAAGCTCATGTTCTCCAGTTAGCCGGATACATTGACTAACCTGAGAACTTTGACTTGCAAGAATTTTTGAGCTAATTTGGCACTAGCTGCTTTCTGACGTCGTCCAACAGGTTTCACCGGAATACAGCAAATGGCAGCTGTCATGTGTCGCGCTTTTGCAAAAACTTCAACGGTCAGTTCTTTAATAGGGGATCGCATCCTAGATAATAGATCTGTACGATCAAGGGTTTCTCCGCTCTCTTCCAGACAGTTCAAATTCAAATGCCGGGTGAAAACATTAGGACGTGCCAAGAGTGATCATGTGTAGACCAAAGGCATCATAAAAGGGTTAACAACCTAGAATTTGATGTACAGAACATCGAAGAATATAAATGATTTCGCTAAGATGCACGACCCACCTAGTATAGTCTTCGACCAAGTACGCTCGTAGGCCGAAGATGACATTTGCATTTGCTCGTTGGCTTGTGGGAAGTATAAAGTTTTAAAGGCATATTAATCCCCATACCTTGAAAGGAAATTTTCAAACAATTTAGGTTTAAGCTGCAACCCAACGTCTAAGATGATTGTTTCGTCACAATCATAAACATAGAACATATTGTTTTCAAGCAGTTTAAAAATTTAATCGACGGTATGTTTTCTTAAAGGAACGGGAACTTAGTACGATGGGGGCAAAGATCGATAATGTCAATGTATAACCGTTGACCAAGTCTTTCTAATTTCAGGGATAAAACCATTGGAGCACGCGCCACGCAACACGGTGTAAAGCATTTTGACTGTTTTATCTAGATTAACAAGGGATCTATTTTTTTTGACTATCTGGAACTAAAAATAAAATTGACGCAGCTGATAAAAAGTTTTTGTGACTGCCATGTGTGCAAATGTTGTTGGATTATGGGCCTGGACAATTGAATTGTTGCTCTTCCGGAAAACATAATTTGCCAAGGTTATACTTTTCGGTGTAACATTAATGTCAAAAAATTTTTTTTAAAAAACACAAGTACATCAGACTTACGTAAACCGGGAAGATAATCGTTGGAATCAGTGAAGATAATCACTAATTGAAGATATTGGTCCGTTTTAAGGGCAGGATAATTTATATCCAGATGCAAAATGAAAGTTTTGTCCGCAGCGGTAATCGCATAAATGGAGAACATTCTCGAGAGAGCGTATAGAACCACGTTTAGTTTACCTCACTGATTTTCCTTACAATTTTAGGCTCCTTTGTGCCAGATGATCTAACAGATCTTCTGGCTCGATCAAGCGCTTGAGAGAAGCATAATCAGTAATAATTTAAAAGGATGACCTTCGATTTATGTACGCAAATTCTTTATACATTGAATAATAATAAGGCATTTCTTCTCGCTAACGGAGTAATTACGATGAGCTGAGTTCAGTTTCTTGGACATATGTGCTATTGGAGGTTCAACACCACCTTGTCCAACTATACCAGAACACAGCCTACACCATCATTACTTGTGTCGCATTGTAGAATAAATGGCTCGGAATAGTTATGATTTACTAGAGCTGGCGCTGAAGTCAGTGCTTTCTTTAACAAGTTAAATGCCACATCAGCGTCGGAGCTCCACACTTACTTACAGAATTTTAACTCTGTAAATTTTTTAAATAAATACGATAAAGGAAGCTATTAATGCAGCGAAGCGAAAGCAGAAATAAACCGACGGGCGGTAACCAGGCATGGCTTAAAGTTTTCTTATCTGTTTCACCGTGGTTGAAAGCAGAAATAAATCGACGGTGGTAACCTGGAATGGCTCCTGAAATGCTGGGATTAAAAAATTGCCTCTTTAAACATTAATTATCAAGTTTTTATGTCTTAAACCTCTGTCCGCTTCTTTCAGTACACCGAAATTAAATGAAAATGTGACAGTAAGTAGCAGAAGATCATCCAGATATACGAAGACACAGGACCTCAAATGGATATATACCATCTGATCCATTAATTTAGTCATGGAGTGAGTTACATTGCACAGTCCAAAAGCCATCCTTACGAACTGGTACAACGGTCGACCAGGTACGATGCATGCTATCCTGCGCTTAACTCAAAATGTTAATCATCCAATCTCAACGTTGATATTCGTAAGGTCCTGATGTTTGTACAAGTGCACCTTTTGCCAGATGATAAGAAGAATAATAAAAAATATTGATGGGGATGATAATAAAAACAGTTACATAAAAATATTGATGCTGCAGATATTAATGAACTATAATAGCACCAAAACAACAACGGTGTTGGCATTCATAGTAACAACATAATTGCAATAATGATAACAAAGATATTACGAATAATAATGGCAAAAATATAAATAAATTAACACCAACAATAAAATAATGTCGATGACGAAAATAATAACAAATTCAATACAAAAATGTCAATAATGAGGATAATATGGAAGTAACGGTTTCAATACGACAATTTTGATGGCAAAGATAAAAACAATGTCAACAAAACACAACACTTAAATGTTGATGCCAACAACATAAATAAAAGAACATTAACAGATATTAAAAACTTCACTAAAAAAATGTTGATGCTGAAGATATGAATAGAAAAATGGATCATTACAACAATGTTGACGGAAAATATAAAAACAGAAGCAACACAAAAATTGAAATGCAATATTTTTTGGAATAATTTAAGAACTGAGGATGACGTAAGTCGAAATCGATATTCTGTAAAAAAAAGAAAATAAAATCAAATTGTTACTATAAGGAAGTTTATATTATTATTAATAAAATAAAATTAAAAATAAACAGTAAAAAGTATATTTTTAAATAATGCATTTTAATTCAAAAGTGACAAAAGCATACAGTGAATAATATGGAAAACCATAATAACACATAACACAAAAATGTATGCAACATATATTAATGAAGTAATAGCATCAAAACACCAACGTCGAGCGGAATGAAAATAGTATCAATAATCCACAACACAAAATGTTGATACTGAAGACAAATATCAAAACAAATAAAGGAACAGCAACAGATGATAAGAAGATCAATAAAAAAACGTTCATGGTGGTGATAATAACAGCAGTAGCATAAAAGTAATGATATCGCAGATATGAATGAAGTAATAGCACCTAAACAACAATGTTGTTGGTGCAGAAAATAACAACATCAATACAACAATGTTAACAGCAAAGATATCATTAATGATATGATTCAAAGCTTCGAAACAACAATAATGGTGGCGAAAATATAATAAATTAACACCAACAATACAATAATGTCGATAACTTAAATAATAATGAAGTAACAGCATCAATACAAAAATGTTGATGACGAAGAAAATAACAGCACAAACACATAAATATTGATGTTAAATTTTGAAAATCTTGATGAAGAAAAAACAACAGTACAGTGCAGTGCAGACAACATAAAAGTTGTGAAAAACCTTCATTTGGAAATTTCTGAAATTATGAGGATGTCATAAAGCAGAAAGAAACAACAACTTTAGTCGGATTATAAATGCAAAGTTTAATCCAACAAAGACGCTGGTCTCCTTTGACAAAATTTATAACAAAAATTATTTATTTCCATAAAAGTTTAACCCCTTCTAGATTTCTTAAATCCTTTTTAAATTTTTTTTAAATACCATAACAATAAAACATGAAAACAAAATCCAATTTCTGTTAAAAATATAGAAGAAAAAAAACTTCATTCCTCTCATAATGCTTCACAATGATTTTCATTATATTTACAATAAAATAAACAAAACAAATAAAACTCAAAAACCAAACCAAACCCCTTTAATATTTATAATTCATTCAATTTTTAACTCTCCCTAACAATTTCTTTGTTTTCTTCTTTAATGAAAATAAAAGAAAAGGAAACAAAGATAAGTTTAAGAAAACAACAAAATCGTCCGTTATAATTATAATTAATACAATTATACCAATTACCATTATGGATAGTCTAAAAAAAATCACTTATCCTCCGCAATTCTTCACGGATTAAAAATTAATGAAGAAAAAAATCTTTATCTTGTTCGACGACTAAAAGTTCTTAAAAATAAAAAAAAAATATATATATAATAACATTGACAATGATAATTCTCTTTGATGCTAATACAATTCACCTTGATTTAATTAATTTAAGATTATCATGAATTTATGTAAATCTTTAAATCAGAATAGATTTTTTTTATTATTATTATTTTGTCTTAATACTTTGCAAGTTTTGCGCAATAAATAATAAAAGATGATAGGGATTATAATGGTATATTTAATAGAAAAATAATTTACAAGATTTTCTATTTTAATGATTTACTGTAACTATGGATTTTTTTTATGAGTTTAATGATGCATGTGTTTATTGGGGGATATAATGGTTTTACTGTTTTTTTTATAGTTTTATTGATGATGGTAGTTTTGTGATACATGAAATATTTGTTTATGACAGATTAAGTCATTATCTTCGAAATTCATAAAAAAAAGAAAAGAAATAAGTTTGATATGTTTATTGGATGTTGTTTTGTTTTCTAAACTTAACGGACCTGATTATTATTGGTTTTAATAGTTTCGCTAAATATGATCTTATTTTAATGGGTGTAGGCCATAAAAAGGATTTTTGTTCTGACCGATTATTTGTTTTATTTTAATTATACTTGTTTTTTTGGTTTCAATTCGATGAACTCTTTTAGCCAAACAACACAAACCATCAAACGGTTATTAATTAAGATTTAGTATAACTAGATTAATTTTGATTGTACAGTTTGTGTTTTTTATGCTGATATACATAATGTCGATCAAGATCGAATAGAAACTGTTCTTGGAGAATTGGAATTGGAACCAACCCCGGTTTATACATCTCAATTTCTTACGAAGCTGTTTTCCCCATAAAATCACATTGGTCTAAACACCTGTCTTTTACGTGAATAAATGCATTCAATACAACTGATCGTCTTTTTTAATTATATTTCCTCTTCACCCGGTCTTGAATGTTATTTTTCTGATTTTCTGTCTCAATGTTTATGCTGTTGGTTCATGAAATTTTGTGAATATATTTTTTTTTGATTTGGAGAGAGGTGATGGAGAGTGTTCGTGATGATACAAAAATCATCAAGGTGGTAGACTTTAAAGATTGTTTAATTTTTTTTGTAAATTTTATTTTTAAAAAATGTCTGTAATAATACTATAGTGATGTTGTTTATTGTATAAAAACCAAAGTAGGGAGAGCATTTTTTTATTCTTAGAGATGCTGGATAATTCGAACTAACATTAACTTAGTAGTAAATTACCCCGAAGTTAACAATAGTATGAGCAGAAAAGGGATTTTCTTTCTGAAGACCTGGAACATAAAAGACTCAACTCAACATATTTAAATTGGTATATCTTAAATAATTTCCGCCATTTGTTTTTGTTACATTAGTTTTTTTATTTGTAATAACTTCATTCATTGTATTGGATCCCAACGTGAATAATTGCCGATCGTGTTGTTGTGATATCTATTATTTTATTTTTAACAATTTCAAAAATTTTGGGTTACAGTTATATTATTTTTAACAATTTTTAAATAGCCAACAACATTTTGTTACATCAGCTATAATATTTCTAACCGATTCAGCAATTTTATTACCTCGATTGTTATATTACCAACAACTCGAATGCTTGCCGAAAACATTTTTTGTTACTTCACTTATTATATTTCTACCAATTTCAACAAATTTTGTTACCTCAGTCATATTATTTCTAACAATTTAAACGATTGCCGACATCATTTTGTTGCATCGGTTATATTATTTTTAACAATTTCAACGATTGCTGACATCATTTTCGTTACATCAGTTATATTATTTATAATAATTTCAACAGATGCCGCTATCATTTTGTTACATCCGTTATAATATTTTCAACAAAGTTAGCAGTTTTATTGCGTCAATCGGTATATTACCAACAACTTCAATAATTGCCGACGGCATTTTTGGTTATATCACTTATTATTTTTCTACCATTTTCAACAAATTTTGTTACACAAATTATTATATTTCTGATGAACTTTTACTTCGGTCTGAAAGACCTAAGTATTACATTCATGAGCTCAAAGTGAAATTCTTACCCCCACTTTTTTTGACATTTCTCGACGTTTTAGGACATCCTGATTCTAAAAAAGCAAAAAAAAAAAAAATGTATGTCTGTCTGTCGGCCGGCCGTCATTACCTGTCCGGCCGGCCGGCCGTCATTACCTACGCTGCAGGGAAAACCACTGGAGGGATTTCAAAAATTTTTTTTTCTAAAAATAGGTATACTCAAGGGACAGGTCCGAAAGGACGCTGTGTTCGATAACTGTACCGGAAGTGTGTCAAAAAAATCGTCAAGTGTGTCAAAACAAGGAAATTTGCATATTTTTGGCTTAAAAAACGTTCATTTTAAGTGATTACGAGTAGGAACATTGAATTTGGAGAAATCTTGATGGTCGGGATTGGTATGTGAGATCAAAAACTAGATTATTGCATTATAAGTTTGTCAAAAAAAAGTTGTCAAGTGTGTCAAAAGAAAGATTTTTATTTTTTTTTTACCCAATTTTTTGGAAATAAAATTGTTTGTTTAAAATGAAATTTTATTATTATTATTGAGAATTATGGCATTATAAGTTTGTCAACAAAATGTTGTCAAGTGTGTCAAAAGATTTTTATTTAGTTTTTTACCCAATTTTTTGGAAAAAAAATAAATTGTTTGTTTGAAATGAAATTTTATTATTATTATTGAGAATTATGGCATTATAAGTTTGTCAAAAAATGTTGTCAAGTGTGTCTTAAAAGAAAGGTTTTTATTTATTTTTTACCCAATTTTTTGAGAAAAAAATAAAATTAATAGTTCGTATGACATGATATTTTATTATTATTATAGAGAATTATGGCATTATAAGTTTGTCAAAAAATAATGTCAAGTGTGTCAAAAAATGATGAATGAATTTAATTTTTTAGCCAATATTTTGAGGGAAAAAATGTAGCTGTTTTTATGACGTAAATGTAATTTAAAATAAAATTGGACATGGAAATTTTTGAATTTGTTGTAGTTTTTGAAATATTTTCGGAATTTTGAAAAAGTTTGTATTTTTGATTTTGTAATAATTTTGGCAATATTTTTAGAATTTCGGAAAAAGTTTTAATTTTTGATTTTGTAAGAATTTTTGAAATATTTTTAGAATTTTGAAAAATTTTTAATTTTTAGAATTTTTGGAATTTTGAAAAAAGTTTTAATTTTTGATTTTGTAATAATTTTTGCAATATTTTTAGAATTTTGGAAAAGTTCGAATTTTTAAGAATTTTTGGCATATCATCAGAATTTAGAAAAAGTTTAAATATTTGATTTCATTCTAATTTTTAGAATATTTTTGGAATTTTGAAAAAGTTTGATTTTATTTAATTTAACAATATTTTTGGAATTTTGATTACAATTATCCGGCAACGTATTGATGTTTCGTGTTAGTTTTGTAATAAATTTTTAAACAGAGTCTATCTCTGAATACTTGTACTTTAACAAAGAGTTATGTTTGATATTCATCGCTGCCCAAAACTAAAAACCATGTCCTCATAAAAGTTTTGTTGCCGAAAACTATATCAAAATCCTTAACCCAGACCGAAGTCTTGATATCTCAGAGCTTGAGATTTCAGCCCCTCCATATTTTTTTGATTAAGTTCGTGTGGATGATCTATTAATTAGGTTTCGAATGAAAATTTGAATACTGAACAATCATGACCCCCCCAGTGAAACATTTATCTAGTATATTAAACGTAAGTTATTGTTGTTATATGGACAATGTTGTGATGAACTCGGTTTTGGGGTCGCCACTTTTATTTTTTCTTTCCGTTTACACGATCTCATTTGCGTGCATATCTGTCCAATTGTACTGGACTGGAAGATATTACTTCTCGGGCTCACATGGCTGACGGTCGTCTGAAAAACCTCGCTAGGAACGCAGTCAGTGAGTCACTAACAGGTCCACTGTTCATTAAAAATTTAGAAATGCGTTCATTTTTTCTTAATTTCCGCCACTTTTTAATCACATCACAAAGATGTAACCACACATTTATAGAGATACTTTGAATTCTTCCTTTATAATTGTAGTACTCGGAGATTTCAACCAAGTTGCCATCCAATACAATACCTGGACTTGAGTAGGCTTGTGGTTCGAAAATGCATCCTTCATAGAGCCTTGGTGGCATTTGGGTACGTGACTGTTTAAAAAAGTTTTTTTCTATATTTGCTTGTACTGAGGTCGGTCGGAAAACCCCTGGCCCAAACCAAGTTTATAACAGGTGATTTTGCGTGCAACACCGAGTTGCTAGATTTAAACGAACCAATAGACCTTCTGTTACTGCTATTTAATAATTTGTAACAGTTCTGCACCACTTACAGTTTTTTAATTTCTTCTATTCATACAACAGAATTTATGTGAGATACTACAGTGGTCTTTATTAACCGATTTTTGAAGAAACTGAAAAGCTTTTGAGCGATAATGGGCAAAGAGGTGTGAACTTCCGGAGCACCTGTTTTATATTCTATATTGTAAAGAAAGTCTATATTGTTCGAGCTTAAAAAATTGAAACTTTTAGAAATCATATTATACATTTTGAAGTGAGTTTAAAAAATAATAATAATTTAGCAATAAAAATTCGATTTTCGTTCTTGAAATTCAACTGAAATTCATTTAATGTTAAAAAAATTACAACAACGATAACCCAAAATTTTGACCAAACAGATAAATAACCCATATGGCAAGACCCAAGTCGATTATCACCAGAAAAAAGGAAAATAATTTAGCTATAAAGCTTCGAAAAATACGTTACGTTTAAAAATGTTCAAATATGCAAGTCTATTCGTCTTGATTTGTAGGAACGATTAGACAAAACAACATTGCACAACGTAAGTTGAGTAGGAAATTAATAATCAAACTTTACTAGTTGTAACAATCTATCGATTGCACAGTTTAACATTTTTCACACACTACCAGCTCTAGTTACACTGATTATGCCAATTCAGCAGACCACTTGTCGTTTTACGTAGGTACAGCATCAGCGATTCAGTGATTTGATGAATAAAGGAGATTTGGATTGAAATTGATGATGTAACTATTCCATCCGTCAACGAGAAAATGGGTTGAGGAAGCAGAAGGTTATAGAAGACGCATCAAAGTATTGATATGGAATTTGAATGGTAAAAGAGTCAGTTGTGTTACGAAGCGGTTGTACAATCTCCTTAATTTCGAGTCGCCTTACTTTCTCACATGTGCTAAATTATAAATTGAGTTCAATATATTACTGCTCGTTTGCTTTAATGACAGGAACTTTTGAAATTTTTTTTATTCCATTTTCGAACACAATTTCTTACATTCAATTCGTAATCATCTTTTACATATTTTTTTTAGTTTGCTACGAAGCAGATGTGCAATCTTCTTATTGGGTTTTATTATCGTTGAAAATAAAACAATCTACCGGATAATGCCTACCATTTTTCTGTTGTCGTCTGAAAACGGCCTTTTTCAAATAAATGCCAGCCGATAGAGGTCTTCCCTCTCTTGTTTCGACTATTTGTCTGATCAGCTAACATCTGTTTGGCTATGATAAAATCGGAACCAAGATAAGCGATAAAGAGTGATAACCAAGGCTGAAAGAATAAAACACCGGCTGATGGTAGGTTTTGTTTGTATACTTAATCAAAAAACAAAATGGTTTATTTTCATGTGGTGTGATAAACGGAATGTTGTATACTAAAATAATAATTGTATTCATACCTAATGATAGTAAAAAAAAATCTGTGATAACAATTAGTTTAAAAGACTTATGATAAATTTAATGTTATACACTAAAATAATAATTGTGTCCATAAATAATGTTAGTAGAAAAAAAAATATAAAATTCTGTGATAGCATCGGTCTCAAAGAGATGCATTAAAAAAAACTGTTACCGGATAAAATCATAATTGTAATTATAATATTCTATTGTTATAATATGTTTTAAATAGATGCAAAAGAAAAAACTGTTCATCAATAAAATCATAATTCTATCAAACGATTGTTACAATTCGTTGTTAACCCTTGCATCAAAGTGAAGTGAACCAGGGAGTACGTCTGGATGGTTACTTTTGTTCTGGATGTTAATTTACCTTAAATAATTTACCACATGCAACAATCATATCCAGTATGCTGAATACTTTGGTGCATTTCAGCGGTTACCATTTTGTTTGTGTTACGGATTGTCATCATCCTGACTGCGGAGTAATTGGATATATTTCCGTAATATCAACCAACATCGTTATCATCAACGGGCTGTGATTGTAACAATTGGTCCAACATCGCAATTATCCTGAATACTGTATTTTTCCAACGATGAACTGGATGAGGATGGATGAGTAATTGATATTTTTTTTGGGGAGCGGGATCTGGACTAACTGTGGGGTGAGCCATATTCTTTATTTTTATATTGGTATGTATGTATGAGTGAATATGTGCGTGCGTGTATGTGTGTGGGCGTATATACATGGGGTGCGTATGTGGACTTTGAATATTTAATTAGATTTTTTTATTTCATAGTGTCGTGCGATATTGATCTTTAAAAAAAAAGGAAATATGTATAAACATTTTTTTTGTGTATTTACCAATGGAATAAAAGGGGTTCATTTCGGAGAACAATATTTTTACTTTATTTCTTCTGAGATTCATACAGTGAAATTCTGTAAAAAGTGATGACGTCATTAAATGGATATGACAAATATTTATTGTTTTCGCATTGATTTCGAACTCATTCAAAGTGGTTTAAATGTTTTTATCTGATTTCCAATATTAATACATTTTTTGTTTATGGACTGGGAAAGACCAATTTATGAACATCAACAATAAATGATGGACCATTTAATTTAGATACATCATCAATGTGTTCCAGTGCCCAACCAACTGCATTGTATGTTGGTGTATCATCATGGCGTAACTACTTTATAGCAAATGAATGGAAAGAGCCGTCTGCCAAACGAAAAATTAGTTTATTCTTACACATATTATTAGTCTGTATATGTTTGCTAACATTGGAATTTGAAAATTGGACATCTTTAAATTTTAACTTAGAACTTACGCAATCAGATTCGAATGAATATAACGAGGACATCGATATTATATTAATAATTGCTATTGGATCAATTATCTATATTCTAACATGTAGCGTATTACGAATTTTTAATCGGATTATAAAAGAAAGATTTATAGAAAATCCCATCCAGCAATTTATCGATGTTTGTTCAATAGCATGTATGTCTGTTTTTATATTATTTTTTTTCCAATCCTTCGTATTTTATATTCATGAACTATCTCCACCCGGTTTTTCAGATACCGATATGTGTTCGATGATAATACAATTTAAACGGGGAAGGAAATAATATGTGTGGACATCGTGGATTGATGACAGAATCCGAACAACAAACATATATCTTACTTACACCAATTAATCTACGTACCTATTATGATAAACTAATCACATTGCTTAAAAAAAAAAAAAAAAAACCAAATTTTGTCACCGCTGCTTACTGACGTGCTTTTCCTGTGTATGAAAGTATGAGTGTATCAGGTGCGAGTGTGTATGAAAGTGTGAGTGTATCAGGTGCGAGAGCGTATGAATGTGTGAGAGTATCGGGTAACAGAGCGTATGAATGTGTGATTAAATGTGGGGTTGGATGTGGTGATCGTGGTTTGTTCACATACGGGGGTCGCCAGAGTCTATCGATTTCACTTGCTTGTTCGTTTTATCCGTTCTTATCATGTGACACGCGTACAATACTGTTATTTGTGCTGGAGCAGCAGGATTTATTTCTGGTCCCTACAGACTGAAGCTAGTTTGGGGCGTAAAAATCTCTTCTAGGTGCGCGGCCTGCTATGCCACTTCATTGGTTTATCAATGAAGCAGCGCTTCATTACAGTTGTTATATCGAAAAAAATTAATTATCTTGGATATGAAATTGAATTACGTTTTTCAAAGCAATAAGAATTTAAAATAAAAGCTGTGGAGCTTATATACAAGGGTTTGTAAAATTGGCCGGTTACTTGAGGAGATCTGTTGAAAATTATTAGATTGTTTCAAAATCATCGCCAGATTAAATAAAAAAGTATGCAATAGTTCCAACCGTTTAAAACAGTGTAAAACGTCCCATATAGGAAGACTTTTAGTAATTATTATCTTCAAAACCTGCTCATCTTTTTTAGATTAGAAACCGTGACTGAGTTGAACACTAATGCGTCAAAATCAAGCCTTGGTGCAATTTTACTACAGCAACAAAAAGCCATATTGTTCGTACGAATTGAAAGTGGTAAAGATCGGTCCTCCTTCGATTCTTGCTCTGTATTAAGAATCAATCATTTCAGCCTTACATGTCAACATGAAGCTAAAAAAAAAACGAAAACATTCAAAGAAACTTCGTAAGTCAATTTATTTTTTTTTTACCTTCCTCAATAATAAAAACTAGATCATACAAATACCATAAAACTGTTGTCAAAGTGTTCAATGTAAATGAGTTTGCGGCTGTTTAAGATTCATTAAATACAAATTATAAATTTTTGATTTTCGTATCAGTATGTGTGATAATTTTTGTTGGTAGGACTGTTAGAGAGGAAAATGGTTATGTTATTTTTCCTGTTTTGTTTCTTCATCTCATTTAACTTTAACTGCATTTTGAGATCATGTGCTGGAAATGTCGAATAATTAGTGGACGTAAGAGTGATGAAGGTATATTTAAAGGAAGGCGGTTATAGAAAATTTTCGCAAATAAAACATCGATCGATCTATTCGGACGAGCAGTATCGATTTAATTAGCAAAGCGTATCAATTTAAATGATCAAATTTACAAATTTTTGTTTTTTAACATTAAATTATTTGTTGCCTTGTTGTTGTGATATTGAAATTCGCTATTTCTCTATTTTGTTATTTAATGATTATTGGTGAAAATTGTTTAATAAATCGTTTGGTGAATAAAATAAATATGACAATGAATCCGGATTGCTACGGTGTACATTTTTCATGTTACATGTTAAATGCAAATATTCATTAAATATTTTCACCCCAAATATTATTAGGAGAAAATATTTTTATCTTTGCGCTGACTTTATGTACCTAACCAAAACTCTCAACCCATTTATCAAATAAAACAGTTATGACTAATAATTTTTTTTGCAAGCACGGCATAACGAAAAGACATTTTTGATCCGATGCAGACTTTAATAGTTAACTAGTTAAAGTTATTATCACAACTAATTAGTAAAATTACCATCATTTCACCCCATAGTCACAAATAAACCGGTCATCAAAATTTCTTGATTTTCCTCATTTCATATTTTCCTTCATAAATCCCACACACAAAACTAAACCAAAATATTTCAACTAAACATCCTTATTCAAATTTCACCTTTACTTTTATCATTTATTTATACCGACCAGAAAAGCAAAAAATAAAATAAAATAAAAACTTAAAAGCGATTAAAATTTATTTAATTTTCTTCGAAACTTAAAATAAGAAGACAAAAATCACATCCTTATCTTCATTATTAATTTTAACGATACCAACAAAAAAAAAAAATAATCCTAAAATCGAATAAAACAAAATTAGAATTTAAGATTAGAAAAATAAAAATAAAAAAAAAACGAACGAAAATCTGTAAAATAAGGAAAATTTTATTTTTCAATCAAGAAAATTTTCTTACCTAAATCTTTTTTTTTATCTTTTATTTTCACTTTTCATCGGATTATAAAATCAAAAAAAAATTGAAAGTTTTAAGTTATAATTCGGTAAAAACACTAAAAGAAAAATTTTCATCCTAATTTCATGTATCTATATAATTTTCGATTTTTTTTTTATTTTGAGAAAATTTACTTAAAGGATATAAACTTAAGTTTGTTTTAAAAAGACGACAGTAACAATAACAGGCAAAAAGAACAACAAAATACTGATATTATTTAGGAACAGGAAAAAAACAAAACAGAAAATAAATAAATAAATTCATTGTCCATCAACATCCTTTCTCCTATTAAGTTTAATCCTTTTTTCTTCAAGGATTCTATTAGAGTTTATTGTTGTTGTTGTTATTGTTGTCGGTGGAACTATATAGATTCGGACATACTTATAAAAATATAAGTATAAATTATCTTCATTTTCATCCTTAAACATAATATTTTTCGAAATTTTTTTAAAGAAAATCAAAATCAAAAACCTAATCACATTTTGATATAGAAAAAGGATTAAAACTATAAAAAAATATTGGAATTAAGTAACATTGAAGAATAGAACAAATTCTATTTTACAGAGGATCGAATTAGTGGTAAGCAGGCCGAAAACATTCCGTTGACGGAAAACAACAGAGCCAAAAGAAAAGCTCAGGTATTGGCAAACTTTCATTTTGCGACTTTTCATGACCATCTATCTTTGAAAAAGATACTTGGTACAAATTTATTGTTACAAAATGAGACGGCATTTTTTAAGATGCCGATAGCCCATCATCTACGAAGCTCTCTCTCTCTTCATCAGGATCATCTTTAAAGGAATTAGATTCACATATTGTGGAACTTTCCCTTATCTTCGAATACTGCTGAATTTGAGCATGACTGACCGTAGCAATTTTGATAATTTGTTAAACATTTCATGCCTACTTTACAGCAGTTGCAGGTTAAGGATTTCAACTGAAGTTGGCTTCTTTGTATTCATGGTAGGGAAAAAGCCTAGGTCCGATTCTCCGTCAACTTTATCAGAGAAGAAATATTGATATATCATAGAAACACTGGGTTTGGTAGTAAGGCCGCATCATATGTTGGGCGGCGGCTGCATTTGTTGAAGATAGAGAAGATTTATGGGTTATTCATGGGTTTACTTTTCAAAATTTTATATAAAACCTAGTATAGTAAAATCCAAATGTTTTACATCATCCTGGTGCACTATAAAAATAATTTTCAAAACTTTTACAAAAAAAAACAATTTAATCCTTTTTTCATTCGGTCAGGTGACAAAACTTCACATTCTTCGAAGAAAAGAAAATAATGTAAGGCTAATTCGACCCATGAGATTTTCAAATTTTCTTACCAATTTTCATAAGAAATTTTAACCATTATATATTCATTATTATTAATTTTAATACTATAGCAAATATTCATACTTTAAATAGTTGCATATGAAATATTTGATTATTCACAACAATTATATTCTAACCTTAAAATCGATTATATGTTGTTGTTTCTTTTTATCATCAAAACTTAAGTAACCAAGTCCGAGAGCTTAAGTTTTTCGATTTCTTTTTCTTCTTATTATTGATAAGATTATAGGAAAGATTTTGGAGTTTTTTTTTGTTTTAAGGGTTTCATGATTTGGGAGGACTTGGTTTAAAGATTTTCTTTTTTTTGTTTGTAAGAATGAACTGAGGAAAAATGTAGTTCTTTGAATTTTAAGGGAAGAAGACGATATGAACATATTATTTAGATTGAAGATTATGTTTTTTGGTTTTATTTATAATTATTTTTAAAGCGTGTGTAGTGTATGTGTGTATTTGTTAAGCTATAACTCTTTATATTATTCGTAAATGGATTTTTAAAACTAATTATAAAATATATATAGAAACAAGTTGAATTAGATATTCATTTAAGAATTTAAGATCTTCATCATGAAAGTATCATGGAGTTAAAGAATATATTTAGATTTTTTCTAGCCATTTAAATAAATGTCAGAAGTAGACAGGAATAAAGCTTATTTTAATCAGATCGAAATTATATTCTTACTGTATTTATTAGAAACAATGTTGTAATAAAATCTAATATTAATGTTATCATTACAAAATACATAACAAAACTATCTAGAACAGAACTGGATTAAAAATAAAAAGATGATGTCATTGAAAGAAGCCAAAATAATGCATAAAATTTAGTAGGTGTAATAAATTTTACTTTGGTCGAACAGGACTACCATACATTAAGGAATATCTATAAATTTGTAATTTTTCTACGTCTAAAATATATCTCCAATATTGTATCAAAATCATGAACTTAAGGATATATATGTTTTTTTGCCGTATATATTCCACATAAGAAAGTAAGTTCTCGTAAGTTCTTCATTCTCGTTTTGTCTGTTTTACCTAGCTGTCAAATAATTAATTGCAAAGTGTATCAAAATTAAATTTAGCCAACTAGTTTTGTGTATACATCTACATTTTTCTACGATTTGAGCTCCTATAATGGCTCCAACAAAATGCAAAAAGTGTCTTACTATAGTTAATGGTACTCGTAGTAACCCTGAGATTAAATGTGATGGTGTATGCAATAGATCCTACCATTTATCTTGTGCTAATATTCCAAAAAATTTGATGGATCACATAGTTAATAAATCAGCAGCTTGGATATGTAACAACTGTAGTAAAACCAAACGCCTTTCGATTATTAATGGTGAAGAGTGCAATGAAATTACTGCTGTGAATACTGTAAGTGATGGTTCAGCTAGCATAGCTGATGTTCTCAATGTTTTAGTTGACCTTCGTAACAGAATGATTACTATTGAAAGTTCTCAACAATTTATTTCTGACTCGATTGAAGACTTCAAGCAAAGAATTAAAACAATTCTTGATGAAAATAAAGCCCTAAAGCAACAAATTATTCATATTGAATCAAAACTATCGCATTATGAACACAAATTAAATAACGTGGAGGCCCTACTTGATAAAAAGATTCAAAATGACATTCAAAATGATGTAGTGATTTCTGGACTACCGTATAATATTGAACAAAAAAATGATATTGTAAATAAATTGCTACATAATCTGGATATTATAACCCAAGATAATGATATTATAGCGACATATTTTGTAAAACCGAAGGAACGTCATTCTCACAACTCAAGAAAATGTTTGCTTATTATTAAAACCAACAATACTGCGATAAAAGAAAATATTTTATTAAAATACAAAAATAAAACAAGAAATAAAAATTACATTCGCTCGAGTGATCTTGGCATTGAATGGCCTACACCACATAGTGCCTCTAATATTCACATCATGAGCCATTTATCACCCCTGCAAACCAAATTGTATGGAGCTGCTAAAGTAATTAAGGAGAAACATAATTTTAGATTTCTTTGGTGCAAGCAAGGAAAAATCTTACTTAGAAAAGACACTAGCTCAAATATCTTTCGGATTGAGTCATTCAATGACATCAACTATATTGAAAAGACGTTTCAAGGCATTGCTGGTGATCTGGATATTGTTGAAGGTGAAACTGGTTAAGCTATCATCATCTGTTATCAGTTTATATGTAATTATTTTGAATTTTTACTTTACTATATTGTTAATCAAATTAGTTTTACAGCCATTTCTTGCACTTTATTTATATATTATATTAGTATATTTTTATTTAAAGTTATTTAAATTGAGATTTTGTTTCTATAATTATTTGTATACATCTCACTTACATAGTTTATTACAGAATTTTTATTTAATCTTATGGTTATTATATACAATTCTCTTGACGGGTGATTCAGGTTTTTTGATTTTGATTTTTTGGGTTTTTGTTAATTGTGCCTTCTGGAATTGGATAGTTGAATTTGTTTTTCATTTTTATCAAATTGTTATCATTATTTTGATGGAACTAAACATGGAGTTTTGTTATTATTTTTTGCCTTTTTCCATTGATGGCTAATAAACTCAATAATATATTAAAGAAAAACTGTTATAATGAGTATTTTTTAAATGTTGATGATTTCATAGTAAAACAAAATATCTGTTCTGTGACTTCCAATGTAAAACAATTGAATGTCTTACAAATTAATATTTGTAGTATGAATAATTTAGATAAATTTGATGGCATTTTGGAATTTATTGATTCTTTGAAATCTGATGTTCATATTATAGTAATTTCAGAAACCTGGGTGCAGAGTAAGAATGTAATGGCCTATAATATAAACAATTATAACAGTATATTTTCTTGCAGAGATGATAGAGTTGGTGGTGGTCTGGCACTATTTATTAGGAAGGATATTGAATTTCGACTCTTGAATGCTGATTATGGCCAGTACCCATTTCAATATATTGAAATTGAGCTCTCCAAATTTGTGGGTACCAAGCTCTGGGCAATTTATCGTCCACCAGATTCTAACCTTGTTTCCTTTATGGATTTTTTAGAAATTCAGCTTTCAAAGGATAGGAAATATGATAACATCTTACTTGGCGATATAAACATTCCATCAAATAAAAAATTAGATTTTGTGACAAACTATAAGAATTTATTACTTAGCTTTGGTTTAATTGTCACTAATACCAATGTTACACGTACTGCTAGTGGTAATATTCTAGACCATGTTGTCTCCAGCTTTTTTAACGTTGATAATGTTTCTACATCAACTATATATTCCAATTTAAGTGATCATAATTTTCTTTTCTCCAACTTTCGCTTTGCATTAAAATACAAAAGAAAAAGGATTGAAAAGCGCATAACAGACTTTGAAAAAGTAAATGAAAGTTTTGATAAATTTTTGTATTCAGTACCATTTGATAGTATGGAGCCTAATAGTATTTTTATAATGGTTAGTGAAAAATATAATGAGTTAGTTGACAAATTTACTAAAACTAAAAGTGTTGAAGCTAAACTTAAAAATACATTGTGTCCATGGATTACGTATGATATCTGGCATTTGATTCGTAGGAAAAATAAGCTTCTGAAGAAACATAAATTAAATAGAAATGATGTCACTGTAAAATCTGAACTAGACAGCCTCAGTAAACAATTAAAGTCGAAAAAATATATAGCAAAAAAACAATATTTCAATAAAATGTTTGTTGACTCAAGCCAAACTGAATTGTGGAAGAATGTTAATTTATTTTTAAATAAAAACCATTCGAGCAAATCTGTTGATTGTGACTCTATTAGCTGTGATGGTCTCGTTTTTCGTACCTCTGGTGATATTGCCAACTTATTTAATAATCATTTTGTTAAAATTGGTAGTTCAATTGGAAACTCTATCAATTCTGACAGAGATATATACAAATTCAATACGATTCCTAATAGTTCTAACTCCATGTACTTTTCTTCAATAACACCAATAGAAGTATTTAATATAATCTGCTCATTAAAAAACAGTAAGGGCGGTGGTCCGGACAATATAGGTAATAGTGTAATAAAATGTAGAGCTTTCTTTTTTTCTAGTGTATTGTCGGATATTTTTAATGAGATATTAAGAACTGGAGTCTATCCAAGCTGTCTAAAGATTGCGAAAGTTATCCCTGTCTTTAAAAATGGTGATCATGATAATATTAATAACTATAGACCGATATCTACATTGTCTGTGTTTGATAAAATACTGGAAAAGATTATTGCTACTCGTTTGATTGAATATTTAAACAAAAATAAGTTTTTTTACAGGTTCCAATATGGGTTCAGAAAGGGGCTTAGTCCTGAACTAGCATTAGTTGAAATTTGTAGTATGATTTATACTGCTCTAGATAGACAAAAAATTGTTGGAGCTTTGTTTTTGGATCTGCAAAAAGCGTTTGACTGCATTGACCATGATCTGCTACTAGCTAAGTTATACAGTTATGGCATTCGAGGTGAGATCCTAATGTTACTGAAGAGTTATTTATCTAACAGAAAACAATATGTTACGTTCAATGGAGTATGTAGTGAAATGCTTGATATTCAATGTGGTGTTCCTCAAGGAAGTGTTTTGGGCCCACTCCTTTTTCTTATATTTATTAATGACATTTCAAGCTTACAGCTGATTGGTCAAGTTAGAATATTTGCAGATGACACTGCTTTATTTTATCAAACTGAAGATCCGAAGAGCATATTCGATAGTATTAAATATGATTTTACTGTATTAACGGAATACTTTAAATCTAATATGATTTCACTAAATATATTAAAAACCAAATTTCTTGAGTTTCACTCGCCATATAAATCAATAAATTGCTTACCTCTACTTCAAGTTTGTGGTCTCACTATTGAAAGAGTTAACTCTGTCAAATATTTAGGAGTAATACTTGATGAACACATGACTTGGCAAGATCAAATCAATAACACCTGCAATAAAATTGCTCCAATTGTTGGTCTACTAAGAAAATTATCTTGGTATGTTCCTACAAATGTCTTGCTAATGATCTATTTCTCATTTATTCACTCGCGAATAAATTATGGAATCCTAGTTTATGGTACAGCTTCGGAAACGAGGATCAAGCAGTTACAGGTCATGCAAAATAAAAGTATGAAAGCGGTGTTCAAATTACCTGCTTTATTTTCCACCTCCGAACTATATGCTAGAGATGAACACTTAGTTTTTCCCATACATGTTTTACATGAACTACAGATTGCTATATATATGTACAAAACCTTAAATGGATTATCTTCGTCCAATTTGATATTTAACTATATAGATCATGATTATGCAACACGAAATTCGAATAAACTAAGTATTCACAATATCAAAACGGAATTTGGCAGAAAATCAATAACATTCTCTGGGCCATTAATTTTTAATAAAGTACCAGATGCAATCAAAAGATCTGAATCATTTATTAAATTCAAAAATAACCTAAAAATGTTTTACAGATCATCAATGGAGTTGTTTTCTTTGTAAAGAATAAAGTAAAATTTAGCTAATATAAAAAAATCAATATATAATCAAGAGAAAAAATAAGGTATAAAAAAAAAATAAAAAAAATAAATAAATATCTAATAAAATATTAGTTATAAGTGTACTTAATTTTTGTATATATGTACATATTAATTTTAGACATACATATTTATAATTAAATTAACTTTTATTTCACTACTAATTACCTTTAAAGGTAATTAATAAACCACTGGATAATTAGTAGTGAATATATACATTGGATGAGAATAAATGATTAAAAAAAAAAAAAAAAAAAAAGTTGTCAACAAGTATCTCTTGAACTGTATAAATTTCATAAACTCACTTAATTATCTGGACGAGTTTCACTTGAAGACTTAATTTAATCGATTAGTTTTATATGGGTGATCAGCCCATAGTTTTTCCAATTTATCAACCATATTAGTTGACTATCGGTTTATTGGAAAACCGTGTGTTGATGGTAGTTAATGTTTTCCTTAAAAACACTTTGACCTGGATGGGAGACATAGCGTGCTACCACTAGGCCACCCAACACACAAGATACATATGTACACTAAGAATTTATTTTTTCCTAACTTTGAACAAACAAAAATATGATCAATACAAATGCAGGCCTAATAACCCCATAACCTATCATATCTATCATATCTATCAGCTATGATAGATATGATAGATATGATAGATTTGATCAAGGTTGGCAAATATCATGATATTTATATAAATATCAAAATATCCGACATATATCAGATATATATCCGATATATACAGTGTAATTCGCTTATAACAACATCGAAAATGACAACAAAATCCGTCGTTACATCCGAATGTCGTAATACGCGAAGTGTTCATTTTTTTTATCAGAAACAATTTAATGACAATAGATAAGGTAGTAGATAAGTAGATGTATCTGTAATTTTTGGAGACGAATAATTTACGGTATCTTCAGGTCCGTTTTGAATATCTTCTATACGTTAACGTATACGTTAATATTAGTTAAATTTATAATATCATCGACAGTATCTTTTAATGTGGGCTCTTCATCTGTGAATAAAAATTTATCAGCCACGATAAAAACATCCCAATTTTCATCCCCCCTTGACAGAAGTTGTTATCGAGGAGCAAAACTTGGCCTATCCGATTAGTGGAATATCATCATCAGAATCGTAACTCACAGTGTCTGTATTATCATCATCATCAATTTGCAAGAATTCGTTATGTCTTAATTAAATTGAAATACGAAGTTTACTTACTAACACGATTTCTTGGTGTATAGCATCTACCAATTAGAATAAGTTGTGCTTTGGTCATTTGCCATTCCTAACAATTTTTATAAAAAATTCTGTCGATAGTTATTTTAAAATATTTTATTACATCCTTATCCTTCGTCTGAAGAGCAGAAGACGTACTGAGGGCATAAGCACTAACTTAATAAATTTTAGATTTTTCAAGTAAATATGTGCAGGGCAATTATCCAACAGTTAATTTTTCTTTAATCCGCTGTCCCATTTTCTTAAAAAATAATGTATCTAAAAACCTGGGTGATTTACTTTTTTCTATCACAAGCCATTCGTATTCGCTCTTAACTTACACATTTTTATTATTTAAATTTCTTTCTGGAGTCCTTTTATAAAACAGCCGTTTTTGCGACGTTGTAACTTTCATTTGTTTTATAGCCGTCGAGTATTTTCGACTACGCTGATTGTTAGCTATTAGTCACAAGCACTTCCATCAACACTTGTTGACTCATGAAAAATCCCACCCTATGCTCCAAAGCACAATATAGGTCTCTCACGGAAGCGAAGAGTTCAGCTTGCCGTACATTTGAATTCAGAATTAAACAGAATATTGAACAGATGTTGCAACAATTTTTGAATTGCTGTTGCTTAAGCCCCGTAAACAGAAGTTACTAAAAATTACTGAAAAAATATTATTTCAAATTCACGTCTTTGTCGTCAGTAAACTCATCAAAACTGCCATCTTCAGCTATTTGGTCCATCTTGGTATCCGACGACTTGAACAAATCTGGCTTTATACACGGTTATTTATCCTCCTAAACTATTTTGTTTAAAATCTTTGTCATTCTGGATTTTATTGCCAACCTCACCATTCGACGCACTCAGAAAATTTTTCTTGCCAGTTGTACCTGTCCATAACTCGAGCGCCATTTTTTTCAATTTTTAATACTCTTGTGTTGGACGTTCAAATGTTCTTTGTATGTAAAAAAACTGTCTAAGTGGGTACATCACTTGCTGTAATTGACAAAACGCATTCAATTATTGTCACCAGTTCTTAGTACGTCAGCGATCGATCAGCAAAATGACAAAAACACATATCCATTTTGTTGGAGTAGACGATGCAGATGGTGATGATGATTCATTTAAATATTGTTCCAAGCAGGAAAATTGTGTAAAATCTTTATCGGTGTCTTTTACATCAAAATATTTGCGGTCAATCATCCACATCGTGCATTTTTAACATCTTTCCATGTTGATTTTTCAATGAGTCGAACCAACATGAAAACTTTAATATCGGGTAACCATTGGCAAATTAAATTTAAATGTGGTCGAATGAATTTTTTTTGTTTAGAGTTTATGCCTTTTAACGAAGAAAACTATCGCAGTACTACAGGAAACATTCTAATAGCTTTGCGATTTGATGCGTCACATGCTATTGATTCGAAATTAACCGATGCCAATTCAACTTTGATAAGAAAACGATTCGGGTAGTAAAAACATTAGAAACGATGGCCGCACATTTTGTTCGACACATACAAAATCTGAGTTGTGTAAAAAACTGTCGAACAAAACGATTGATTCTGATGAACATTGTTCACACTCACATAACAATTTTGCTCAAAACATGTCTATATTTATGTATTTAGTAGCATTTTTATCGTTAACGGTAGCTAACTGACCGGCGTTTATGATACCACCTCTGGTTTGGCGATTTTTTTAGTATTAATAACAATACTCAATATTTTTTTTATAAAGCGGTAATCAAATATAGTATATACGTATCGCGCGAGTCAAAAAGGCGCTACATGAAAATCCTCATATCTGTTCACTTTTTATTTTTTTAATTTTTCGTAACACGAACGCAGGTTATTTTGCGTATTTTGGGCCAAATCCGTTCCTAGGCATTTTTCGTCCGGATCGATCGGGGTTTTCCCGGATCAATCGGGGTGAGTTTGCCAGCTTAATCTATATTCTACAAAATACAGTAGAAGGCGTTCTTAGTTAAGCAATATTTCTATGATTTTAGACCCCGACCTCTCCTGTATAAGCAAAAATATTTATAATCTTTTTATCTTACGTAAGATTTTTGATAGTCTCACCCCATTTGTCAGCAACAATGAGAAAAAAGTCGAAGAATAGGTCCCCATTTCCCAAGTCGTTTACGTAATATTGGAATCTCCGCTAGTCAAATCTATCAGACTAAAATCGTCAATATGCCAGTTTATTTTGTTTCCAAGCATATCATCTATTTGCGATTGTCCAGAAAGTCCAAAAGACGAAAACGTTTTGTCGAGAGATGTGGTAACCGAAAAGTACTAAGGGGCTGTCTTTTTTTGTACACATAGCTGTAGGCATAGGTTACCAAAAATGACTTGCTAGCACCGATCACCGTGTTCCAATGAACTTCATGGGGTAAAACAAATTTCTCTCCGAGTATTTCTTCTGCAAAGTGAGCAGGTGAATGTTTATTTCGAAAATATTTTTATTTTTATTTTTACGTGTAGTAAAATGTGACCAGCAAATCCAGAATTATCCATGTCCAATGCCAATAAGTTTAATACATGTGCTGAACATTCATATTGTATTAAGTTGTCACTCTCTACGTACCTGCTCGTTTAAGTAACATTACTAGTATAATCTGCAACTATGATTCGTACTGATACGCCACATTTTTTAGTGGCATTAGAGATTGATTCCAATTAGGCAATTTCTGTAAGGTATTCTGATGTATGTTTTCTACAAGATGCATGCCAATTTGGCGTCTACTCGGAGGGACATAACTCGGTCCAATTTTATTACAACAATAAACAACAAACCAACGATATACTATTAACAACTAAACACTAATCTCTTGACGAAATAATGAAATAATAATTCATGCGATCATGTTTGTGAAATAACCCGTTTGTAAAATAATAAACAAATCCGGCGAATTACAAGAATAAATACGTTGTTCTATGATAGGCATGCGTTTTGCGGGAAGAGTTTTGCCACTGTTAACTGTTTATCCAACTAGATAGGAACAGTAGAGCATAATTTTTTTTACAAATATCATGTGAATAAATATCGTGATTTATATCAATGATATATATCAGATATATTATATATCATGCCAACCTTGGATATGATAGATATGATAGATATGATAGGTATGATAGATATGATTGATATGATAGATATGATAGATATGATATATATGATAGATATGATAGATATGATAGACATGATAGATATGATAGATATGATAGATATGATAGATATGATAGATATGACAGATATGATAGATTTTATCTATCTATTATATCTATGATAGATATGATAGATACGATAGATATGATAGATATGATATATATAATAGATATGATGGATATATTAGATATGATAGATATGATAAACATGATAGACATGATAGATATGATAGATATGATAGATATGATAGATATGATGGATATATTAGATATGATAGATATGATAGATATGATAGATACGATAGATACGATAGATACGATAGATACGATAGATACGATAGATACGATAGATACGATAGATACGATAGATACGATAGATACGATAGAAACGATAGATACGATAGATACGATAGATATGATACATATGATAGATATGATAGATATGATAGATATGATAGATATGATAGATATGATAGATATGGTAGATATGATAGATATAATAGATATAATAGATATAATAGATATAATAGATATAATAGATATAATAGATATAATAGATATAATAGATATAATAGATATAATAGATATAATAGATATGATAGATATGATATATATGATAGATATGAGTGTTACGCAGCAGTTTATTCGGAAACATCAGTATCCTTTCCTCTCGCCTTCATTATATTTCACGAATATAAGATGTGTGAATTTTAATTTGTGGCAGTCGATCGGAATTAAATTATGAAGATGTTTGTTTCTGAAGGATTGTATGATAAAATTAAAATTTTAATCAAAGATATTTATGTTGATTAAATTTGTTTTATTGAATGAAAAAAGTTAGTTATAAATTACAAAATAAAAAGAAAAATATTTTGAAATAAATGGGAAGATTAATCTTAGATTAAACTGTTTTTTGTGTACTAACATGATTTTAGTTTGAAAAATGAAGAATTTTGTACGATCCAAATGAAAGCAACAGATGGTGGCTGATATTTTTCTACAATGGGTTATTAGTGCAACATTTTTTGATAATAGTTTTTTACAATCTCCTATTTATTTTGGTGTAATTGATAAAATAGTAGGTAATTCTACTACAAGAACTAACAAATTTTAGTCGAAATCATTTAAAACATTATCCACAACTGGTGCAGCATTCGGCGCACTATTTAGTAATAATAATTTAGTTATTGTTGTGACTTGTGGGTAGTTTAAAATCATGGGGTGAGTAAATTTTCTTTTATTAATATTTTATAGTCATAGTTGATGTTTGGCGGTGATGGCATTTGTCCTTCAAATTACTTATGCGTGATCAGAGCTTACTTTACTTCTTACGTTTATTTATCCAGCATTTGTAAATGGCCAAGGCCGAGTAACCGAATCCACGTACTGAAGTTAGTCGGAATAAACTAAAGGCGCGCGTATCCTAAAGTTGTTAGGATTGCTTATGGAACCGATACAAAGAGCCGAGAATATAGAAACCGAATTAGCGATCTCCTTCGATAAAATACATATGATAGATTTGGTAGACATTACAGATATGATAAAAATGATTGATATGATAGATATGATACACATGATTGATATGCTAAATATGATCGATATGATAGATATGATAGATATGATGGATATGATAAATATCTAGATTTGATAGATATGAGAGCTATGATAGATATGATAGATATGATAAATATGATAGATATGATAGATATGATAGATATGATAGATATGATAGATATAATAGATATGATAGATATGATAGATATAATAGATATGGTAGATATGATAGACATGATAAATATGATAGATATGATAGATATGATAGATGTGATAGATATGATAGAGATGATAGATATGATAGATATAATAAATATGATAGATATGAAAGATGTGATAGATATGATATGATAGATATAACAGGTATGATATATATATATATATATATATATATATATATATATATATATATATATATATATATATATATATATATATATATATATATATATATATATATATATATATATATATATTATATATTTATATATAATATATATTTATATATATATGTATTTTTGTAAAACTATGTCCTCATGGGTTGTAAAAGTGTCTATTTTGTGCATGTGGTTCGATATCATTGTTGATGCTTTTCCTCTTACGAGATTGTGATTTTCGTTCTGAATTGAGGGGATGATATTTTCAACATCAGAAATAATATCGAATAATGGAAAATCTTTCTTATTGTGTGCAATTGAAAATTTTGGTCCCAGTGAGAGTATTCTGCAGTGCAGTGAGAGAATTCTGGAAATTGAAAACAACTATCAGAAAAGAAAAACTAAAGAAATTCTATACATAGATAAGTTTAAAAAATCAACAATAAATTTCAAAACGGACACAGAAAATCTACAACAAACTTATACTCAACTGCTACAAACAGCCAGGAAACAACCGATTTTATAATATAAAAATAGCCACGACACATTTAACAGCAATATTTAAACTCACCACTGCAGTACAAAAGAAAAAATAATTCCCACAGGAATTGAAAAAACGGGTCTTGGTCTAATTTATTTCTTCTTATTTTCTATATTTTTGGTTTTTTCTCTTTTTTCTTTCCCCTTCAATTCAATTAATTAATTGCTTATCGTTTTCTTTTTTGAGTTATCGACTTGTCAGTAAGGTTACCTCCAATTCATTAAAAACAACATCAAGATCGATGATAAAGGAGGTCGTTTACTGAAAAACACCGAGTCTACTTTTTTTAAACAAATAATTGGTACGTCTAAAATGCTAGTTTAATGTGTTACTAGAAAAAACTAAAAATATATTTACACGAACCATAAAAATTAATTAATTAGTTCGAACTTAATAATACAAACATTTTCAATACGGTTTTAAATTTTGTAAGGTTTTTGTGCTAATCAAAAAGTTTTTCCATTGATCTAAAATGGTTAATTTAAAATATTCAAAATAATTTGGTCTTCACAGATAATTTAATTCTGTATACTTTCAGTAATTTAATTTTGTTTTTTCCTCTTTTTTAAACTGTAAAAACTTTCTTTTATGTTCTAGTACAATCAATTAGTGTTTTTCATTGTTAATTAAAATTATGTGTTTGTAGATTATCAAAAATTTTTAAAAAAAATTTTTAAAAATTAGTTAAGTTTTTTCCAAATGTTTAGATTTAATAACAATGTATCTTTTTTTAAACTTTAAAGGACTTGAAAATGGAGCCATAAAAGCTCCGAAACGTTGTCGTTTCATCAAACAAAGAAGGAAAATCTCTTCTTTTTTGAAGTAAATTTAATAAATTATGATAGAACGTCAGAGGTTTTTTAATTACAAATGATCCGTTGTTCCAAAATAATTTATTAAAAATATTGGTCTAGAATCCGAATGAATTTTGATTTGAACTGACAATTCAAATAATCTTCTAAAATAACACAAAGAAATATATATATATATATATAAATATATAATAGATATGATAGACATGACAGATATGTTATATATGATTGAAATGATATATGTACATAATGTAGTTGATGGATATGATAAATATAATAAAGATTTAATAGATAAAACAGAAAAAGTTAGAGAGGTGAGTAGGTATTACGTGTAGGTAGTGCAGAATAGCATAGATAAGAAATAAATTATTTTACGTAGATCTGAGGAGGTACGTCTGAAATTAATGAGATAAATTTCTAGCCTTTTTAATTTTTTTCAGGTCGATTATAAATATATTTAAGCCGTTAGTAGACATAGACATTTTAAACAGTCTGATTTTCATTCATAGTTGTTTGAATATTATATCTTCTGTTCATTAAAATGAATATCACTTATAATTGTTTACGTATACGCTTAATTTTTCACCCACATAAGGCTCAAAATCATAAAGCTTGCCATAAAATCAATTGCAACATCAACTAACCACCTTACAAACAAACAAAAAGAACTTAATATATAAAAATGTGATACCATAATTTATTTCAAGGTAAAATGTAAGAAATAATCCAAGAAAATAAAAAAAAAATTTTATGAAATATTTTAATCTTTTCTTCTATTTCAAGAATGGATTAAATTTTAAATAATAAAACCACATCATTATAAATCCAAATATCAAATCTTTAAGTTGAAATTTTATTATTATTATTTTATTTTGGAAATCTAAAGTTATATTCCATCATCATCATCATCAACATTATAATCATTAGGAATCAGGCTGATAAGCAAAATATAAAAAAAAATTATATATAGGGTGAAATCGTATGATCCAATAAAATGTAGAATTATAAATATAAAATGTTCATGAAGATATAGTAATCTTAGCATCCTGTATTTAATTTGTAAAATATGAAGAAAAGATTTAAAGTTCTTAATATTGCATAAGATGACGAATATTTATATAGATATAAAGACACAAGTATTGAGATAAAATATTTCGATTTTCATAATTCTGATTTTTTTTTGTACTGAAACCGGATATATTATATGTCTATATTTTTCAGAAATCCAATCTTATATTTTATTTTAAAACTTTTAGTATTATAAATTTCCTTAATCCCTAAGTAAAGAGGTTATACATTTTGTATAATATATTTTACCTTTTAATTCTTTAGAATTTAAATCATAGAATTCTCTTAACCATGTGTATACGATATAGACTTATTTTAAGTTTTTGAATTTTCATAAGTAAGAAAATTAATTTTCTTTTTTTTTCATTTATTGAATGTTTTTTGGAGATTTATTTTAATTACACGAATTTCGTAGGGATTTAAATGTGCAAATTTATAAAGTCGGAATATAGGTTTAAGTTGTATATGTTATGATAATAAGGAGTCACATACTCCTTATTATCATAACATATACAACTTAAACCTATTGGAATTTGGACTTATTTGAAGCTAAACTAGATCAGAATTGGTTTCACATTTGATCAAGTTTTCGTTTAGATTTTAGTTCCTGAAAATCATAAGCGAGATGACAATATTAAATTTTTTATTATTTCATAACCCACTAGTGCGTAATTATATATAATGTAGATATTTTATAGTTCTGGTATCTAGGTGATTTAATCATATTATAATGACCTGGTTATCTAGAATCGATAGAACTTTAAATTTTAGGTCTGATAGTTCATATTATCATCGACAAATCCCTTCTTAAAATGAAGTTTTAATAGATTTACTAGTGAACTTTAAATATTTTTTGTAACTTTCTATTTTGAGCAAAATAGAAAGTTACTCTAGATTTGGGATTATCACAAGCATAAAAGTTGGTCAATCTCATCTTGAACTTACTAGAAATATTCTGATTATCATTAAATTACAAAAAAAACACAAGTCTCATGTGTATTCCATATCTGATCCGGAGTATATAACCCCTATTTAATTATTTTGACAAATTCTTCAGAAATTAAAATGAAAAATTAGAATTCCAAAATTCTAAGAATCTTATTAAACCAGGTAACATTGCGTGTAAAAATCAGAATCAGAACTAGGTACACATATTCCAGTACCATTTTCAGGCGCGCATCAAAATTTGTTGGGATATACGATGCTAATAATCAATTAAAAACTTTTCTAGTACTTGTGTTAATGAAATCTAAAAATAAATGAAATCGGAAATGAAATTTTAAATTTTTAAATGGTTTCTCGCTTGAAGGCGAGTGCTTAGTCAGGCTGACCCAAACGTTAAATGTTCCGGGTTTAAATCCCGGTCAGAGCAAAAATACCTGCCAAACCTGCAATGAAAAAGAACAAACAGGAAGATCATTTTCCAATAGACACAGAGAACAGGTATGAAATGCAAAAAAAGTAAAATTTAAGTAAAAAACCCTCTCGGTTAGAGATTTGCACCAGAATCTGGAATAAAATTAAAACATTTCAGAATCCAAAAAAAAAATATAATACTAAGGCGTATGTATCAGAAATATAATTGTATAAAATAAAAAGTGAAAACAGTATAATAAAAAGAAACATAAAAATTCATAAATACACATAGATTTTTTTTCTTCGCCACAGTTTATATATTGGTGAAGTAATGCTATCAGTCTGAAAATTTGGATAACGGACATACCCAAAAAGTTAGGACAAATAGAATTTAATTCAATAAAAAAAATAGTTTTGGGGTTCACGCTAATGTAAGCAATCTTAATGAAGCTTGGTATATTGTCAGGTTTTACATTAGAGTTTTAGATCTCAATTATTTTCAAAATAAGAAAAGTAACAAACGCTTTAAATAAAAAATATTTCAAATGTAATAATGGCGACGGTAACATGGTTTAAATTTAACAAAACTATAATAGTAAACACAACTTTACCAAATATGCGAAATTTTTTTTCTTCGATTTTGTAGTAAATAAGATCTCCTTCATTCGTCCTGTCCTGTAATAGTCAGTTTATATTATGAAAAATAAGCTTCAAATTTCCATAGTTTTTGGATAGTAATATACTATAAGCATAATTTGAAAACTTATATTTATAAAGATAGAAATATATAAAAAATATATTTTAGTTGGCTTTCCCACATATCAGTTTGAATTTTGATGGATACTAGTTGGAGACTAGTTGTCATATGAACGGGTATGCTAGTTTTAATTTAATCAAGTTATCTTTTTCTAGAATTATTAATTGATTTTTATAAAATTGGGAATATAAATTTTCAGTTTCGGTTAGTTACTTCTGGTCTATCCTCCAGAAAAAAAAAAAGATTTTTAGTAATCTTTTAGATCTAATATAAATCAGAAAAGAAGAATCCAGTTTGTTCATTCCAAATATCTTTTAAAGGGTATAATTTCTATTTTATCTCATAAAATTCTAAAACATCTAATTCCTTACTTTTAAGGTAATTATCAACAATGGAGACATTATTTAGATCTTGTGGTTTAAATGAATTACATAATAAGCTTAAGCTAATTTTGTCTGTCCTAGTTTTACTGTAGCATCGTGATTCTTAACTATTATTAATAATTTCCTACCAGTTTGTCCTTAGTATTAAAACTACAATAATCTTTTATTGGGAGACCCCAATTGAATTTTTGTATATCTTTTGAATTTGAAAATCTCATGCATAAAACCCGTTTTGAATATTAGCAAAATATTTTTCAGAAATTTTACTCGAAACTGATTACAAAGCTTTTCATCCATTTCAAATAGTAGAAACAATATTACAATTCCTAGAGATAGCATACTGAGAAAAGTTATCTTTAACCAAGTCGTTGTATTTAAATTTTTCAATTCGAAATGATGTTTTGAATTTTCCTCGGAGAAAATCTATTTTAATTTTAGACGTTTTTTAAAGCGAAGTTTAAACCATCCTTATCAGAGCCATGATTCGAATCCGTTTTGACCGACAAACTTTCCAATAACGCTACCTAGATGAGTATTTCGTAGTTGAAATTGAAAAGCACAAAAACTATAAAGGAAAACTATCTCCATTATGGTTAAGGTATCATTGATAAAAATCTAACTGACAAAAAATCAATAATTAAGATAAAGATACCGTTAAACATTGTTCACAACAACCAATAATAAAAATAAATAACGAAATAACAATATTCGACATCCTGTATAACGGGAGGAGTGTTGTGTCGCACAACATAATACTACACAACATTAAAATAAATTGAGCATTACGTTTTAAATAAATAATTAATTGTAAATAAATATTTTATACTAAGTATTTTAGGACAGATTTTTAAGCACCCATTTATCCAGACAAGTTGTGCTTAAAGATAAAATGATTACCTGTTCATATATGACAACTTACCTGCAAATAAAAATAAAAAACAATTAGTATTATATTTTGCATTAATATATAAAAATAAAATAAATAAAATTAAATCTAAATAAAATTTGAGCTGTTTCCGATATTTTTTATTTAGAAAAAAAATTATCAACCCGGAAAATCAACCATAACCTATCCATCGTAACATAAAATAAATCAATTTCATTTCTTTTTATTTTTCTTTGTCGTTTTTCCACCTTCTAAGTATAAGGATTAAATCTTTAATATGCAACCATTTAATCCTTTTATTACATTAAAGACAAAACAAAAAGAAAACTGAATACATTGAGACACTAATTCCATAAGCAAAAATAATCAATTCCTATTTATTTTAAATAAATTTTCCTATAGAAATACTAACGTTTTTCTTAAAGAAAATCTAAAATTTTTTTTTGTTGTTTTTTTTTCGTTTTGTCTTTACCTGATTTTCTTTTCGTAAAACGAAAAAAAAAAATCAAAACATAAATAAATAATAATACGCGAAGTAGAAGAAAAAAAAATTCACTAACAAGATTAAAGCATTCAGACGGATTTATTTAGAACACTTACGTTGCATATACATGTATGAATGTGTAATGCAAATATATATAATAATATAACTTTTTTTCCAAACATAAATTTTCAAAGATTTTGTGTTTTTATCCTTATTTTTCAAGAAGTAAAAGAGTTTCTTTAAATAATAGCATCTGTAGATGTGTATGAGGAATTTAAAAACTTATCATTCAATTTTATTATTTTCGAAATTATAATTAACAATTTTTTAATCAAAGAAATGCATTAAATTATAATCATTTCGGTATGAAGCAGAAAACTATATGATTGTTTACATAAATATATACTATAAGTACTTATGAGTTTTTTTAATTCATAATTCTGGAAAATGGGTTTATTGGATTGTAATTTGTAAGCAGAGCCGTCTTGAACCTTTCGTAGGCCCTAGCACAGTTATAATTTGGACCATGCCAAATGGTCTTCCTACCTCCACTTTTTTTGGAATTTCTCGACGTTTTAGGACCCACAATCGATGAAATCTAGAAAACCGCTGGAGGAATTTCAAAAATTATAAGAAAAAAATTAAAATATGTATACTCAATGTTAAGAGCCGAAAAGGCGATGTGTTCTATAACTGTACCGGAAGTGTATCAAAAAAATCGCCAAGTGTGTCAAAGCAAGGAAATTTGCATACTTTTGGTTTAAAAACGTTCATTTTAGGTGATTACGAGTAGTAACATTGAATTTGGAGAAAACTTGAAGGTCGAGATTGGTATGTGACACAAAAAACTAGATTATTGCATTATAAGTTTGTCAAAAAAATGTTTTCAAGTGTGTCAAAAGAATGATTTTCATTTTTTTATCCAATTTTTTGTGAAAAAATGAAATTAATTATATGCATGGCATGAAATGTAATTGTACAAGAAATTGTGCATGGAAATTTTTGAATTTCTTATAATTTTTGGAATTTTGAAAAAAGTTTGTGTTTTTTATTTTGTTATAATTTTTGCAATATATTTACAATTTTGGAAAAATTTGTAAATTTTTGCAATATTTTTGGAATTTTAAAAAAGTTTCAATTTTTGATTTTTTAATTTTCGGAGTATTTTTAGAATTTGAAAAAAGTTGGAATTTCAATTTTGTTAAAATTTTTGCAATATTTTTAGAATATTGAAAAAGTTTCAATTATTGATTTTGTAAGAATTTTTGAAATATTTTTAGAATTTTGAAAAAGTTAAAATTTTTGATTTCATTATAATTTTTAGAATATCTTTGGAATTTGGAAAAAAATTTGTACTCTTGATTTATTTATAATTTTTACCATTTTTTAAGAATTTTTGAAAAAGTTTTAATTTTTGATTTTGTTATATTTTTTGCAATATTTTTAGAATTATAAAAAAAGTTTTAAATTTTGATTTTGTTTTTAGGAATAGTTTTAGAATTTTGAAAAAAGTTTAAAGTTTTGATTTTATTATAATTTTTACAATATTTTAAGAATTATGAAAGATATTTGAATGTTTGATTTTGTAATATTTTCTGAACACGCTAAATGTAGAGGTTTTTGAGTAGTAAAAAATATAAATTATAAAAATAGGTATACTCAATCAATGTTAAGAGCCGAAAGGACGATACGTTCTATAACTATAAATTGTATCATCTTTTCACTAAAATATGTTAAGTTAGGATCTGTTAAAGTTTTTCGGCATTGTATTGATTTTTGCGTTTGTTTTGTAATAAATTTCTAAACAGAGGTAAAATACTTGTACTTTTACTAAAACTAAAAACAATGTCCTCATTAAAGTTTTTTGCCGAAAACTTTATCAAAATCCTTAACCAAGACCGAAGTCTTGATATTTCAGAGCTTGAGATTTCAACCCCTCCATATTTTTATAACATGTATTTATGTCGAGTTCTTTTTCCAAAAAATTGTTCCTGACACGTCCCTTTTTGCTCTCAGATCAATTTTTGTTTGAAATTATGTGTTCTATTTGGCCCAAAAACATGATGTTTTTTGCCCTATAAAGATTTTTGAATCTAAATTTTTTGCTAGAGCAGAGCATAAAATACATACAATAAAGAATACAAATACATTTATATATCTGTCAAAATTAGTAAACAAACAAAACGCCATTTACTTATTATGTTTTTTTTAAGTGAAATAGTTATTGGTGGAGCATTCTCCATTTTTTATTTATAGCTCCAAGGAGACAAAATAAGTATTTCTTTCTCTGGAAGATCAATGGCATTCAAGGCACAACAAACATCAGGTGTGTTTGGCAGCATCGTTTGATCTAATCAGATTGTTTTTCAGTGATATAAGTGTTTTATTTTATTGTTCTCGTTAATTTGTCTTGTGCTTTGTGCTTTGTAATATCTGTCTAATGATTTTATTTATTATATAAATGGTACGATATAGGCTCATGAAATTAATTATATTCATTTTGATCAAATTCAACCAGTGAGAAAAAGTTTGAATCGTGACAAATTTAGTAGATTTAGTAGCTTCCTCTGTTTTAAGGTCAGTTGGAACTCAGTGGAGAGGGTGAATCTCTCTGTAAACCCACAAAAGGTATTTGAATTGTAGTTGGCTTTTTTCTAAACATGAACAAACGTATCAGGCAGGGACAAACTATTAAATGAAATTTGGAAGACTACTTCGATTTTGCAATCTCTATAGCTCAAAATTAACCATTCACGACTTAAATCATTAAACATTAGTAATATATATGAAAAATAAAAATTACCATACAACAACGAAAGAAAAAAAAAAGAAGGCAGTGTTAAGGACTGCCGACAGAAGTGAAAACTTTGTATCTTCCAATTATTGTAGCATTGCAAATTAAAATATCAGAATGTCTAAATTAAAATCATTAAAATTATTCTGAGTTTCACACCTTAGAAAGTATGCAGTTGTGGGACCTTGTTCTTAAAAGTTTTTATGTGTTGTTGTGACGCACCTTGTAATTTCTACTACCAAACACATTTTATTTTAAAACAAATAGGATATATCAAAGAATATTCCATAACTAAGAGCAAGGGATGGTATCGTTGATTGAAAATACTTCATAAGCGGAAAGCTTAGTAAATTCATTGGCATTAATGCGCATTGCTGCCGTTTGCAAATCACTATCGGCTAAGGGCCACCATTTTTAATTAGTTTATTTATCATGATTGCCATCCATGTTTAATCATACATAAGCTATGCTTCTTTGTATAGAATTTATGCGATTTTTGTCTCGTAATTGTGAGCTTTAAATCGATATAATCGATGTTATTAAGTATCAAGTTACAGCTATTAAGTCTTCACTTAATTTTAGAAACATGTATTACATACAATTCCATACCAACAACATATTTGGTGAAAGTTATAAAATTTGTAACATGTGTTGAATTCCAATACATATAATTTTTAATATACAAATGTAAATTATTTCAGGTTATACTATCTTTCTTACGTTATTTTTTATTTCATAAATATTATGTTCAACAAAAAAAACATTGATCAAAGCAAACTACCGTTTAAAACGATAGTTAAATAAAAAGCAAATTAAGTGTACACAACCACTTCCCAAATTTTCATGATGATTAATGTATTAATGCATAAAGGACAGACAGTCATACTTTCAATTTTATATATATTCAATATTTATTTAGCATGATGATTCGAATGCAAATTGCAAAAGACAGTAAAGAAAACTTTAAAAAACTGCATTATTGATCAATTTCTTAAAATTCGTAAACAGAAATTTTTATTATTTTTATGAATTCATGAATAAAAAAAAAATAATTTTAATGGTACTTAATAAAAATTTAAAAAAAACAATAAAAAATATTGTACCTCACAAGGAATTGAACTCACGACCTACAAAACATCAGTCGACCGCGATATTCACATCGCAATTTGAAACGTTAAGAAATAATAGATGTATTTCATATTTAAAAAAATATTTTTTTGTTCTTCAAAAACGCATATTAAAATTGATGACGCGAATATATAAAGTTTACCTCATAAAAAATTGCATAACGCGGCTAAAGAAGTTTTCACTTCAAAAAATTTTCACAATACTTAGCTCTTTTATATGAATAATTATGATGTCGGTGATGGAAAGGGAAATCTTAATTTATATTAATCCATAATCACTTAGTAGAGCAAACATTTTTTTCAATTTTATGTCAAGTAAAATAAAAAAAAATTTCAGAACTCAATACAAACAAATGATTTTGTTTTATTGTGTTACGTCGATTCAAAAGTCTTTGCGCAATAGAATTAAAAAACAGCTGTTTATTTAAAGAATCTTATTTTTATTGAAGTCGAAAGGATAAAAATACTTTTTTCGTGTACCATGTGGAAATGCCTACTATTCTTTGACTCAAAACAGTAAAGAAAAGTGTTTATTTTCCAGTTAGCAACACTTTTCTTCTTAGCAACGCGATTGTCATTATTTAATTTACAAAGAAATATAATAAAACATATATAATTTATATTCTGTTTAAGACCAGGATAACACGTTATTTATTCTTTAGAATTAGTATAAAAGTTAAAGGTACAATTTTCTAAATTACTGAATGATATTCCAGAAACTGAAGATAACTGAAAGTAACTTCGATTTAGATTTCGATGGAAGTAAATTCGAAATAGCCTCCTCTGCTTCTTTCATAACACTAGGATCCATTTTTGAAATTTGTTTCACAGAATTTATTATTTATCCGCTTATCAAAAAAATATTGAGACGTTCAAATCGTTTATAAATTTTCGAATGAAAAGTTAGAACAAAAAAGTTCAAAGGCAACTCTGATAAACATGAATGCATTAATTTTTATATACATACAATTTTAGAAATTATTTCATTTTTCTTTTTTAAATTTTATTCTGGTACACGAAAAAATAGCATGTTCAACTCGAAAGAAAAGTGATTTTTCCACCTCGTTTAAAATTAATTTACTCGCTACGCTCGTAAATTAAACATTTCACTCGGTGGAAAAATATCACTTTTCTTTACTTGTAGAACAATCTACTATTTATTAGTACTTTTACGGCCGATAGATTTTTATATCATATGATTAATTTTCAATTTGGTTGAACTAAAGCTGTTACACAGATTTAGCTAATATATTTTAATATTCAAAAGTGTTAGCACAAATATTTTTTAAATTTACTGTTTCACCCAGACATCACTATTGGTGCCAACAGTATTTTTCACTTTGGTGGCAACAGTATTTATTTTATTTAATCATACATATAATCTAGCAGAATTAAATTGACTACAATATCAATTAACTGATTGCTACCGAATTTTTCAAAACAAATACTGTCAAGTGAAAACGAAGAAATCAAACATTTTAAAGTATGTTATGGTATTGTGAGATCCTTAATTAGAAACAAATCAGCCTCACATTGGTGTTCTTGCACTTAATTTATTTTTTGAATTCGCTTTTTTGTACTAAAACGTAGCAAATTATTGAAATTCGACAGGAACGAAAAATTTGTTACTCCATGGGTTCTGAATCTAGAAATAAGCGAGTGAAATAAAAAGCTTCTATCAAGAATTTTCTGAATTCTAAGCCACTCTGAAATACATCTTTAATAATATTCCCAGTTTAATACTTGTCCGACAATTGCCGCAAAATAGTAACACTTTTCACCATGTCAGTTTTTTTCGATGTCATTTTGATCTTTAAGCAAGTGTTTACGAACACAAACACCAACGTTTGTTAATATCCAGGTTGGTATCTCTACTAACAAATTTGGGTCGGAAAATGAGACGAGTATTCATTAGTACAAAAAATGAGATCAAATTTTTTTCAAATCAACCTTTGTTTTCAATCGTCTACAAAGACCAACTTACAGAATGTCTGAGCATTTCATAGAAAAACCAGAAACCTTGTGTTTGATTATTTAGAGCTCATAAGAGAACGTAAGAAGATCTTCGCTTTTTTATTAAATATGTTTTTCGTGCTTTCTTTATCGGAAAGGTTAAAAGGGAGTCTTGAAAAGTATTTTCTTTGGCCTGTAGTTCAGAGTTTTACCAAGTGCATCTTGCTAAAATCTCAGATCTTGTTTTTTTTAAGGTGAACTGATGCTGAAAATGCCACAACCAGTTAATTCAATCAAAAAGTCGTTTGAACACCAAAAAAAAATTTTATTTTTGCATAAACACCCCATCGAATGTTAGCAGAATTTCTGTTTGTTTATACATATTTTTAAACAACCGGTGATGGATGAGTCGGATGATTTCAGCTCTTATTCTTGCTGATTAATTTAATGATTGAAACTACACTTTTATTGTTCAATTTTATTTCAATTGAAACAACATAATCTGTGCACAAAATGGGACATGGATCATGAAAATCGATGAACGCGTTTCGTTTTTATTCACAATTAAGTAAAGGTATCTCATTTTGACAAGAATATTGATTTTTCATAGAATTTTTTTTAAAATATTTTTACTGGAATAAACTCCAAAATTGATTGTTTTAATTGAATTGTAATTGTATTTAATTGTATGTGTCTATGTGTATTGATTTTGTTTTTTTTTACTTTTTTTTTTTTTTTATTTTCTATCGTTTATTTATTTTTTTATTTATTTATTTTATATTATTATTTTATTTTATTATTTTTATTATAATTTTATTATATTATTATTATTATTTATTATTATTATTATTATTATTATTATTATTATTATTATTATTATTATTATTATTATTATTATTATTATTATTATTATTATTATTATTATTATTATTATTATTATTATTTATTATTATTATTATTAATTATTATTGTTTATTATTATTCATTACTATTATAATTATTATTTATTATTATCATTTATTATTTATTATTATTATTTATTTATTATTTATTTATTTATTATTTATTATTTATTTATTTATTATTTATTTATTATTTATATATTATTTATTTATTATTTATTTATTATTTATTTATTATTTATTTATTATTTATTTATTATTTATTTATTATTTATTTATTATTTATTTATTATTTATTTATTATTTATTTATTATTTATTTATTATTTATTTATTATTTATTTATTATTTATTTATTATTTATTTATTATTTATTTATTATTTATTTATTATTTATTTATTATTTATTTATTATTTATTTATTATTTATTTATTATTTATTTATTATTTATTTATTATTTATTTATTATTTATTTATTATTTATTTATTATTTATTTATTATTTATTTATTATTTATTTATTATTTATTTATTATTTATTTATTATTTATTTATTATTTATTTATTATTTATTTATTATTTATTTATTATTTATTTATTATTTATTTATTATTTATTTATTATTTATTTATTATTTATTTATTATTTATTTATTATTTATTTATTATTTATTTATTATTTATTTATTATTTATTTATTATTTATTTATTATTTATTTATTATTTATTTATTATTTATTTATTATTTATTTATTATTTATTTATTATTTATTTATTATTTTTTTATTATTTATTTATTATTTATTTATTATTTATTTATTATTTATTTATTATTTATTTATTATTTATTTATTATTTATTTATTATTTATTTATTATTTATTTATTATTTATTTATTATTTATTTATTATTTATTTATTATTTATTTATTATTTATTTATTATTTATTTATTATTTATTTATTATTTATTTATTATTTATTTATTATTTATTTATTATTTATTTATTATTTATTTATTATTTATCTATTATTTATTTATTATTTATTTATTATTTATTTATTATTTATTTATTATTTATTTATTATTTGTTTATTATTTATTTATTATTTATTTATTATTTATTTATTATTTATTTATTATTTATTTATTATTTATTTATTATTTATTTATTATTATCATTTATTATTTATTTATTATATATTTATTATTTATTTATTATTTATTTATTATTTATTTATTATTTATTTATTATTTATTTATTATTTATTTATTATTTATTTATTATTTATTTATTATTTATTTATTATTTATTTATTATTTATTTATTATTTATTTATTATTTATTTATTATTTATTTATTATTTATTTATTATTTATTTATTATTTATTTATTATTTATTTATTATTTATTTATTATTTATTTATTATTTATTTATAATTTATTCATTATTTATTTATTATATATTTTTTATTTTATATTTTTCTATTTATATTATATTTTTATTTTATATTTGTATTATTTTTTCATTTTAGCTTATTATTTTTATTTTATTTATTTATTTATTTATTTACTTATTTATTTATTATTATATTTGTAATTTTTTATTTATTTTATTTTTTGGTATATCAGTAGATTAAAATAATTGTTATTCCTAATTTCTAAATTTGTTTCAGCAAAATCGGACTAGTCGTTCTCGAGTTATGTCAAAAAAGACTTCCAAACGTGACAATTTTCCCTATATGATACTAACTTCAAATCGATATATCTCGATTCCTAGACGTAACCCAGCGAAACGCCGGGACACGTATAACTTTTTTTTGACCGATATAGCTTTTCCCGGTAGTCAGAACCCTAGCGGATTTGGGCTGTCGCACAGTGTAATTAATTATAGTTATATAAAGCTTCAGACAGTTACTATGCTGCCGCCATAAAAATGTGAGTTACTTTACTGCCGCCGTAAAAAAAAAAAATAGCGTTACTTTACAGCAACTTTGATTATATGTCAAAGAAGTAAGACTCTAACCTTCGGCAGTAAAGTTAAATTTTATAGCTATTTGCCAAAAAAAAATATTGTTCCTCACTTAGATTCAATGATCCCTCAAAATTTTTAATGCACAGTAAAAAATAAGCTGAATATGTAATGCAAATTGCTACACATATTGGTCTTACGGAAGTCTCCATTATGCAAGCTGGCTTTAAAGATTAATTTAATGCTCTTTGCAGTAGCAGGTTGTTTTCAAACTTCTAGCGTAGCAAGTTGTTTTCAAACTTTTACTGTCTCTTTAAAAAATAAATTATGATGTTGGAGTTGTATTAAAATTTCTAGTTTTGCATTAGAATTAGTTTTAATGCAACATTTGCGTTGCAATTTAATAATAATTAGCTTTACATAACACATATATAGCAAAGCTTGTACTAAAAAATGCAGTAACTTTTTCAACTGCGTGTCCAGCTGACAGTTTTACCTGTACCGATCTACCTGCAGCTGGTTCTCGCTTTTATACTCTTAATAGTATTATAATTCATCAGTATGAATTTCATCTGGCATTCAATGACTTGACTATATCGCGTTTTAATAAAGACTAGGAGGGCCCGGCGTGCTTCGCTACGCTTATAAATAAAGTTTTTGCGTAGACATTTTGTTGATGTAGAAGCAATGATTTTAAAAAGTGGTAATGAGAAATGCTAGCATATAATTTTTAATTTTTCTTTTAAATATATGAATGAAAAATAATCAGAGCTCTAGCTGATTAGTTCGGATATATGAAAAATTAGCGATCAAATAAGTTAGAGATCAAATAAGCTTACTTGAAAACTTATTTTATCGCTAATTTTTCATATATCCGAACTAATCAGCTAGAGTTCTGATTATTTTTCATTCATATATTTAAAAGAAAAATTAAAAATTATATGCTAGCATTTCTCATTACCACTTTTTAAAATCATTGCTTCTACGTCAACAAAATGTCTACGCAAAAACTTGATTTATAAGCGTAGCGAAGCACGCCGGGCCCTCCTAGTATTAAAAATTCTAACAATCAAATTTACGATCTCAAACTATCATACCAAACACACACATTACAAAACTGTCGCTGAAAAAAAATGCAACAATCAATAATCAATTTTTTATCCTCTTTCATTCACAAACAATATATTAAAAATTCTAACAATCAAATTTACGATCTCAAACTATCATACCAAACACACACATTACAAAATTGTTAAGAAAGATTGAAAAGATTTGGACGATTCCATTTGATCCACTTGATTTGATTTGAGGGGAGGCAGTTGAATTCAAAAATACATTATAATTCATCTATAACTTTTTTATTTATGATCCGAAAAATCCCAAAAATCTCTCAGATCTAGGTTACACTAATATAAGTTAGCAATGAAAATTTGGAATAAGTAAAAATTCGAACAAAAAAGCCTTAGGCTGTATAAAGCACAAAGTTAGCGTATTAATATATAAGATATATACGAGTAGCTGACCTATAATCCCCCATCCGCCAATCAGCTGATCACTTTGTTTTCAATTGTTATGGTGTAATCATGCATCATACAAATTTTGAAGCGGCATCAAATTACTTTTCATTTTTAATTCATTTTTTTTACCAGTTTAAAACTCCCCCACAACCACACCCCCCCACAAGTCTGACGGCTGACTCTTATTTTCTACATCACAAATAATTAATCTATCTATCAAAATTAAATTCAATCGGCATCAAAACACTAACAAAAATGCAACGATGCCTCCCGTTCTAATATAAACACCCCGGCTTTAGATAAATCTTTTATTTTAGCCCGATTTTCTTTTTTTAAACGTCTCATTATAATCCTTTCATTTACTTTTAATTTGGTTAATTTTTAATTTTGGAAACGTTAATATTTTGTTTTCATGGTTTCTCATTTGTTTATTTCGTTACACCTATAAGTTTCCCCTATAATCTGAAAGTGCAGGTATTTTTCTTAACCTACCGGTAGCTGGATTAAACATCAGCGAGATAGTTAGGGCTAATCTCAATTGTGTAATGCTTTTAGCATCCAAATTTATACAAAAGATTTTTTTCTTTATATTGTGACTTATTCAAAACTTCCTACTTTGACTGTGAATTCCATGTCATTAATACAAAAACAAATTTATAATCTCAAATATGACACTAATCAAATAAAATAATATTAACTTCCTTTAAACTATTTTACTATGAAACTTTAAAAGCCGTTCAACCGTTTATCTCCAGTTTTTAAACTAAATATTACAGAAAATTATGACATTATAAGGCTTCTTGTAAAAAAAAATCTATGTGTTAAAAGATTGAATTTTAATTACACACCAAAAGCAATGTGTTTAAACAATGTATGAATATCCGTAAATAAATCAATATGAGTTCAATTTCAGAAATACAAAAAAAGCGAAGGTATTCTCTTCCTTAGAACTGTACCACTAGCTTACTTAGATCATTTGCAAAAAACCAAAATCAATCCTAATACCGAAAATGCAAATCTCTAATATTAGAAAAACCTGGTATTAACGTGTTAGAATTCTTAAATCAATAATAACATCGCATATTCGTCTTATTGGATTATGTTATATAATATTATATTTTCTTCTGAAAATCCTTTTGCAAGGAAAATGTCTGAAGAGATTTTGGATTTATTTTAATTTATTTATATATAAAATTATTTTTAAGGTGTATATACATACAGAAACGAGATGAGATTTATTATTTTTGTTGTAGTTATATACTATTATAATATGATTTTCTGTACCTATCCTGATATTATATGTTGATGTACTTTCAGTGGAAATACATTCAAAATTTTTATAATACAAAATTGTACATACATCATCTTAAGAGAATTTGATGTAAGATTTATACATTTTTACTTATCACAATGTTTATGTATGATGGATGATTATTATTCTTTTATACGTAACTGGTTTAAACTTAAGAGATTTTCCTAAACAAAAAAGGGTAAATTGGATAATCAGTAAGTTGTGTCGGTTCGCCCTTCAAGCGAGTCAAAACAAAACCAATACTTGAAAAAAGCTTTCCTTCAAACTTTCCGCAGATATTCTAGACCTATTCCACCAATTTTGAATTTTTATGATATATTTGAGACACACAAAAATCAACGATATAATTTATGATAACACTTTAGATGTCACCAGACTATACACATCAAAATGAAAAACGACGTGATATGAAAATAATAGTTGTATTGAAAATTATAAGGTTGAGAGGTAATCTTAGATCTCATTCTAGTTATGTTAGTACTTAATTTCAAGATATAGATATTTAAGCTTTTGGATTATGTAAAATAAGTTTATATTTTTTGTGTTTAATTGTTGGTTTGATGATACAGTTGATAACATAAGAGTAAAAATAAATAATAGTGAAATTAGGATTTATGGTAATATGTGTTTGGATTGTTATTTTATTGTAATTTTTTACAATTAAACGAAATTTAAGGGAATTCCGTATAAAATTTCTTTGGGTTTCTAAAATTATTTTGAGCACCTTGAAACTATGTCAACTAATAAATGCTAACTTTCAATACATAAGCTTTCGACACCGTCAGTCACAGCTTGTTAGTCTTACTTCACGTACAACAACTATAAATGACTAAAACAGGATCCTAGAACTACATTCGTAGGCACCAAACATATAAATTAGTAAACAACGAAAAGTCGAAGTACTGGAAAGTTAAGCAAAAAAAGTTTCAGCTTCAGACTGATCACTTAGACTAGAATTTGGATTGTGGAAAGCAAAATAATCTGTTTGGTGGACAATATTTCCTGAGCTGTCATAGCAACAGCAGGTTTTGGATCACATAACCCCACCACCGAAACCTATATGTAATTACTTAAAAAGGTTTAACAATCTAGAGGTCAAACACCCATAGAAACGAAAAACCATAGGAATCAAGTAATGGAACTACATCAGCAAGCAATTTGGGCCACAATACAAGACGATATGGAAATATAGTGCTTGCCGACCACCAACCATCAGTGGGCAAGGCTCTTAGCATCGCTTTTATCCAAGATCGACAAGAACCATACTTAGGTAGGAATAACATCCTATTTGCTTAGTACCTATAACAATTAAAACAGCAACAACATTATTTTTGTTTGCCCAAATTGTAATATAGGACGACACGATACCAGGCGTTTATTTGATTATTAAGGAAATTTTATATAAATCTAGATGAAAGATCGCAAACCCTAGAGAACTGACTGCTGTACTTATAAATTAAAATTAAACATTTCTTTATTGTTATGAACTACAGTGACACAAAATGATAGTTTCTAGAATAAAAAAAATTTATTGTGCGATTTAAGATTACGAAGTCAGAAGTATGAAATATGAAGTAAGAAGTATGAAGTTTGAAGCATGAAGTACGGAATATGAAGGAAGAAGTATGAAGTATGAATGATTAGTACGAAGTATGTAGTATGTAGTAGTATGAAGTATGAAGTTTGAAGTGTGAAGTGTGAAGTGTGAAGTATGAAGTATGAAGTATGAAGTATAAAGTATAAAGTATAAAGTATGAAGTATGAAGTATGATGTATGAAGTATGAAGTATAAAGTATAAAGTATAAGGTATGAAGTATGAAGTATGAAGTATGAAGTATGAAGTATGAAGTATGAAGCATGAAGTATGAAGTATAAAGTATGAAGTATGAAGTATGAAGTATGAAGTATGAAGTATGAAGTATGAAGTATGAAGTATGAAGTATGAAGTATGAAGTATGAAGTATGAAGTATGAAGTATGAAGTATGAAGTATGAAGTATGAAGTATGAAGTATGAAGTATGAAGTATGAAGTAAGAAGTATGAAGTATGAAGTATGAAGTATGAAGTATGAAGTATGAAGTATGAAGTATGAAGTATGAAGTATGAAGTATGAAGTATGAAGTATGAAGTATGAAGTATGAAGTATGAAGTATGAAGTATGAAGTATGAAGTATGAAGTATGAAGTATGAAGTATGAAGTATGAAGTATGAAGTATGAAGTATGAAGTATGAAGTATGAAGTATGAAGTATGAAGTATGAAGTATGAAGTATGAAGTATGAAGTATGAAGTATGAAGTATGAAGTATGAAGTATGAAGTATGAAGTATGAAGTATGAAGTATGAAGTATGAAGTATGAAGTATGAAGTATGAAGTATGAAGTATGAAGTATTAAGTATGAAGTATGAAGTATGAAGTATGAAGTATGAAGTATGAAGTATGAAGTATGAAGTATGAAGTATGAAGTATGAAGTATGAAGTATGAAGTATGAAGTATGAAGTATGAAGTATGAAGTATGAAGTATGAAGTATGAAGTATGAAGTATGAAGTATGAAGTAAGAAGTATGAAGTATGAAGTATGAAGTATGAAGTATGAAGTATGAAGTATGAAGTATGAAGTATGAAGTATGAAGTATGAAGTATGAAGTATGAAGTATGAAGTATTAAGTATGAAGTATGAAGTATGAAGTATGAAGTATGAAGTATGAAGTATGAAGTATGAAGTATGAAGTATGAAGTATGAAGTATGAAGTATGAAGTATGAAGTATGGAGTGAGAAGTATGAAGTATGAAGTATGAAGGATGAAGTATTAAGCATGAAATATGGAGTATGAAGTTTATAATATGAAGTATGAAGGAGGAAGTATGAAGTATGAATTATTAAGTATCAAGCATGAAGTATGAAGTAAGAAATATGGATTAAGAATTATGAAATATGACGTAAGTAATATAAAATATGAAGTATGCCGTATAAAGTTTGCAAAATCAAAAATGAAGTATAAAGCCTGTTATGCCTACCAATTGTGTGATGTTCAACATGTAGCGTTTGGCAAATCTACAAACAAAAATACGGAAGTAAGAACAATTTGAGTTCTGTATGAGAGTGTTAGCAAAGGAGCTAGGGCTTGACAGTTACGTCAAACAGCAAAGAATAACTCCGGACCATCTGTGAATCTACAACGTTACATGTTTTGCATTAACACGATTTTTCATTACAGATAACTTTTTAACTAATCCTCGTATTTATGACTTCATAAGTTTATTGTTGATATACATGTAAATCATCTTTACATCGATATTTTGAGTTTTTTTTATTATTCCTTTTGTTTTAATGAAAACGAAACAAAAGAAATGAGAATGTATGAACTTTTTTCGTTCTTTATGAAAACCTGAAAACTCTAAATATTTATGATCGTTTTAAATTTCTTTCAATGTATTTTTGATGGGAAAGGATCAGCTGGTATAATGATGCTGACAACAAATTGGATGATAGTATGATTGCATTTGATAGAGGATGACTCTTATTTTTGTTTATATCTTTTAATTAGGTGAAAACAAAGAAAATATGCGTTTGATGAATCAATCTGTGGTTTATGTTGTTGTTTCTGTAATTATATCGACAGCTTCAAAACGAGAGGATATTTATGCAATCAACTCTTTTACTCTCTCGTTAAGGTAAAAACTAAACTATATATGGCTGCATTTTTGGTATTATTTTTTGAGTCGTAATTCATATTTTAAATTAAGTTGGTATTCCGAATTCAAGTCGTGATTTAAATTTTGAAAAATAATTGCGGAGTTCGCGTTTTATATTTTGGAAACTATATAAAATTAAATTAGTCATAATTTTGGGTGATATGAAAAAAGAATATATTTAATGTTACTGGGTCGGTCTTGTGATTGTTATTTTTTTGTGAAAATCATAAATGATGAATAAATATTTAAATTGTAATTTATTTTGTTGAGTTTTGGTTGGATTGTTTGGGATGTTTTACACGTTCATGGTGGTATGAAAGTGCATTTTTTCAAGTAAATTCGCCTTTGTATTAGCGAATAAAAAATGTTTTTTGTTTTTTTTGTAATAAAAGAGTAAAAATAGTAATAAATATTGTGTTAATTATGTTGGAGATAGTTAAGAGAAACAAATAAGTTTACAGTTTCAAATTTTTTTTTAAAAAAACAAACGTATCAGACCAATATAATATTTTTCGATTTGGTCGTTTGGGCTGCCGTTATTTCATAAAAATGGAAAAAATAAAAATAATAAAAAAAAAGAAGTGCCAAAGATGATGATGGCGGTTTAAAAAAAAATGTATTAGGAAGTTTATCAGGTTCCTCTGGCTCTTTTTTTAAAGAAAAGAAAAACTAACCAAGTAAAACAAAACAAGAACAGCATTTACTGATCATCAATTACAAGCATTGGAAAAAGTTTTGGAACACAAAAAGATTTAAGTATTCAAGATCGTATGGAATTAGCTAATTTTCTAATCTAATTTTTTAGAATTAAAGTTTAAAATTTTCTCATTGGTTCGAAACTAGATCGGCCGTAAATATCACAAATAATTTACTGAATGAATTGTTGATTACGTGTCAATTCAAAAGACACAAGTGAAGACTAGTCATCTTCTTCTCGCCGATTCGAGTTTGTTATCTAATACTAGTATGTCTAGAGTATAAAAAACAGTGATAACTAGAGAAATTAATTGACTAAACCTGAATCTATTAAATGTATGTTTATGTAAATGTTTTGTTTTTTTATACTTCGCTAGAGTTGTAACCTAATTTTTGGTTTATATTTAGCGTTGACATTTTTTGGTAGTTTATCTAGTCGGCTAGCCCTGATGAGAATGATAAACTTTTTAAGTTTATCATTCATTAAATGTCATTATTATTATCATTAAACAAAGTTTAAAATTTTCTCATTTATTCGAAACTAGATCGGTCGAAAACTGTATGGATTGCAAAAACTTTTATAATTTGCACCATAATTTTTTAGATTCAGTTCTTATATTAAAATTTCATTCCAAAAAATAATGACACATAGTCCAATTGTATCGTATACTTGCCGAAAATAATATTCGTTTGCCTTTATTATTTCATTGTTGTTTGAATTATTTTTTCTTTTATTTATTTTTATTTTATTTTTTTACTATTGTTTGATGCAATTGTGTGAATGTATGTGTTTACGATTTAAAATAAGAGTGTAGTATGATAGAATATTTGAAAAATACAAATAGTAGACCTCTTGTACCAACTGCAACTACCATAGATGCCATACAGCAGTTGGTATTAGTAGATGTCAAATGGAAGCACTGGTATAAGTTTATATATAAAAGTATTGCCGTTAGAGGTCATCAAACAAGTTATACACATATAACAATGATAATTTTCATATATAAGGTATACATACTAGCTCAATTTAAATCCTCATATTTGTTGTATTAATAAAATCTGTATATCAACAAAACAGAATATCACATTATTTAGGTAAATAAATACAAAATTAAATTACTAATATTATTAGTACAAAAAATAAGATACATGTATACTATCCCAGAATTGATTCGAAAATCAAAATATTTTTACTGTCGTGTTTGATTTGACTGAAACAACTGAATAATCTAAAAACTGTTTGAAATTATTCTGTTATTTTTAGTTTATTCTGTTATTTCAGTCAATTTGAACGACAGATGACAATTATTATGGCTCTGTGCGAAACGACGAAATAATGACAGATGCAAGTTAGTAATTGTAAAAGTTTTATCTCTCGAATTTTTTATTCACCATTATCGAAACCTCAAAAAATAGTATAGCTATTTAGCATTATCAATATATGACAGAAGAAAATTATTAACATAAGTGATTTTTTTTGTTAAATTTTGTTGTTGTTGAAAAATTAAATTTAAAAATGGAAATAAAACAATAAATTTTACATTAAAATTTAGTAATTCCATCTAAAATTCTACCTAAAGAATACATTAAAAAATTTAGTAATTCATCTAACCTAAGTTTAAATTTACTTCTCTAATATTAGATAAGTTATACTAATAACGAATCTATTTAATTAGTATAACTTATCTATTAATTCCGGCTTTATTGTGCTGAATTGAGTATAAACGTAGAATTCGCAAATATTTTTTGTTGATATTGTGCATTATATAGAATTATGAAAACTTTAAAAACTTTAGTTTTCCTAATGTTAAAATTTATTTCGTTTCGCACAGCAAAATTAAAAAGTTTTTCACCTTATTCCAAAATTGTTTTCACCAATTTCAACTTCACAAACAATTTCGTTCTGTCAAATATTTGTCGACTCTCACAGAACCTTCTTGTCATAATTTTTTCTTTTGAAATTTATATTCACCATAATGAAACGTCAGAATTTGGTATATGATAATGGTATATAATAATGACAACTTATTAAGGCTTTGTGCGAACTCACAAATATTTGACAGAACAAAGTTTTTGGTGCAGATAAAATTTCTAAAACAAAATTTTGATACAAGGTGAAATTTTTTTAATTTTTATGTTTGCTGTTAATAAATATATATAAAATATACATCATTGACGTTTCGTTATGGTGAGTATAAATTCCAAAAGACAAAATTTTGACAGTTAATAGTTGTCATCTGTCATTATTTCGTGAGTTCGCACAAAGCCTAATTGTCAAAATTAACAAAATTAACAATTGTCAAAACAAAGCCTAATTTGTCTTTTGGAATTTATATTCACCATAAAGTAACGTCAAAATTTGGTATAGAGTTTTAGCATCTTCAAATTGTGACAGTAGGCATAACAAATTATTTCAGAAGGAACAAAGATTTATGACAGAAGTTTTTTTAAGTGCAAAAGTAATATTTGTATTAATATATTTATTATATATATTTATTAACAGCAAACATAAAAATTAAAAAGTTTTTCACCTTATGTCAAAATTTTGTTTTTACAAATTTCACCTCCACCAAAACTTTTGTTCTGTCAAATGTTTGTGAGTTCGCACAAAGCCAAACTAATCAAATTATGACAGAAGATCAACAAATTATGACGGAAGTCTTTTTTAAGCGTCAAAGATTTTTTTGATTTTGATTTAATTCAATCTTACCTCACTTTATTTTAGCTCTTTAATATGACGATTCCATCAAATAAGCATAAGTTTTGTAATTATTTCGGGATTTATTGTGTTGTTACGTTAAAGATTAAATTAAATTAAAAAAACGATTAAAGATTGTTAAATTGTATAAACTATGTTAAATTGTATAAACTATAAGTCCATTTATTCTTTGACCGTAACATTCTAGGTTGCATCTTTTAAATACAGAACGTAAGGTAAACATAAGCTCAACAGATAGATGTTTATATTAAATAACGTTTCAACAACAATAGCTAAATAATTTTTTATCATAAAATTTTAACAATTAATAATTCATAAATTTTTTTTATTTATATATCAATTTAATTTTTCATCAAATAATTATCTGAACACAAAAACTTTAATCAGATGAATAAAACTACAAATTCAGATTTATTGTTGAACAATTTTTTTCTTTTTTAATTATTTAACGTATTATTATTTTTATTTTCGAGCTTTTAAAATATTAATAATTTTTTTTATTTTAATTTATTTTCTATACATCAAAAATTATATTTAATTGAAAAAGAAAATTTTTGTGGTTATTATGGTTGATACATAACCTGTGAAATTTTATTTATATGGAGAAAAACCAAATCAAATCACATTGGTCATTAATTGGAATAATTATTGAAATTATGAGTTAAGCTCATTACAACTTTTGTAATCTCTTAAAATAATTTTGAAATACATTAAAAAGAAAATAAATCATTTTCCAAAAAAAAATTGATAATTTGATAATTTAAAATTTTTGAGCTGTCAAAACAAAATTATCTGATTTAAGCTTAAACAATTTCGGATTTTTAACAGAAACAAAAAATCGAAATTAAAATGTGATGTAATATTGTTAAAGGTTGTAGGTATGTTTTATTTTTCATATTAAAATTTATCCGAACTGGTTGAGAAAGTCCGAGAACATTCGAAAAACTGGCTAAGTATGTGTGGGTCAAATTCCTAATAATCCAAAGATCATGAACACGTTCTGATAAGAAAACTTTTTTAATTGTAAAATCAGGTGATCATGGCATAGCAAAAGATCGTGTAGCCCACTATTTTTAATAATCTTAAATTGTTTGCTGTCACGCTATCTCTTTTCGTTGGTAACACTTCACCTGAAGGTGAATTTTAGTTCACCTTCTATAAGTCTAGTCTTTAACCTCAATTTGAATCGCACCAATTTGCTTGGATTCATATGCAATGAAAAACAATTTTCGATCCCCAAAAAACATAACCATTTTACAAAAAGCCATAAAAAAATGCTACCAATATATGAACCCAATCTATTATTAACGATTAAAATTGATTGAAAATATTATTCTGCGTAAGTTTGAAAAGATTTTTTATTAATTTTATGTAAAATCGCTGAATTCCTGAACAAAGCTCATGAATGACTTTGGTTAAAAGTATGAAGCAGTTTTACTTTTATTTCTTGATGATAACTTGATACAACAATAATTTACTCCACCACTATAATTATCTTTAAAACTTAAAATCTACTAAATAAGAAAACGTATAGCATCAAACGAAAATATACAAAAATGCACTTTAATCCACCCTTAAATAAATCATATAACCAATTAAAATCACAAAATCGTTTATAATCATAAAAATTATTTCTATTCCTATTATTTTCTTTAAATTCACTGCAATAATCAATTATCCGAAATAGATGATACAAAAAAAACGTGAAAACTAAAAATCATTTTACTTTCCCTCACTCATTCCATGTTACAAGAAGAAAAATTACAACGAGAGCAAATCAACATTAAATTAAATCCAAAAACCCCTTATAACATTTAAACAACAACAAAAGAAATTACATAAGAAACGGCAACATAAAAACATAAAACGAAAATCCTCATCACAATCGTTCAACTTCTACTTTTTTCGACCTTCTCTTCATCCCTCTTCCGCTTCAACATACTCTAGTTTTTGTCTTTTTCTAAATAAAAAAAAAATAAAAAATAATAATAATACAATGAATCACATAATCCTTAAGCTTCGCTAATACTCTAATTCCTAGTATGTGTTAATCCTGAACAACAGGATGTATGAATTTATAGATGCGATGTGATGTGTGTACATACACTCGTATGTACATCTACAAAACAAAACATATAATAATAGAAACGAACTGGATTTTGTTTTTTCGACTGAATGTAATATATACAAATGAAAAGATAGAGCGACATTTAGGGTAGGAGACTGGCAGAATTGGATAATACAAAAGAATCTAATTTGTATTTGGTTTGATTATTAGGACATTTTAGTCGCTTTTAAATTTAAGATGTTCATTGTTGTTATTTTGAAGTTCAAGGTTAAAACATGTTTCTTACAATAATTGTTATTGATTCGTAGCAGTTTGACCAGCAAAACTAGTAACAATGGAAACATAACAGCATGCTACAATTGGTTTCAATAAAATAATATCGAAACGAGATTGGTTTCCAATTGACTTTTTTCCTTGAAATGAGTTTGTCATTAAGATGCCGACTTACTTCACTCCGGTTGAGCTTACAAGAGGTTTCTTGTACGCTATAATTAAGTTAAAAGTTGTATCTTGATGCTTAAAACAACATTACATTGGCGGAAAAAAAATACAAATCAACAAAAAATGATCCTCTAAGCGGTATGTAGTAAATTTTTTTTTTTGATTTTTTAGATTTTCTTTTTTAGTAAGCAAACTTCGTTCAAACCACGTGAAACGGTGCAAATGAGCCATCTTGGCTAAAATGAAAATTGCTTTGACACATAATAAAATATGGCGCCTAAATTACTTTACCAGGTTGTTAAAAACGCAGTTTGAATTGAAAATTCTTACATTTTAGGAATTGTTTTATCATGTTTTAGATTTGATGTCAACCGATGCAAAAGTCATCTCACCAAAACCACAAATTGCTTGAATCAGGCTCAAAATAAAAAATGGCGCCCAAATAGGGACCGATATCAACAACTGCTAGGTAGAAAATACGTTGTTAAAAAACATGATTTGAATTACAAATAATTTGAATTAAACATTTTTTTTTTAAATTTTAAAAGGTGGATATCAATTAAAAATTAAAACAGTGCCCTTGAAATGTTCTGATTTAAGTTGTTCTGGTGAAAAAATATGACAACATCATATGAAAATATCAGCTACAAAGAGTTATCGATGGGATACCATTGCTTGAACGCTGTTCTTTGTGACCAATTGCGGTTGGCCAATCAGCATTTTTTGTGGTTTTAATTTTATTCGATCGGGTATTGGAAACGGGTCGGAGATGAGTCTTAAAACAACTATTTACGTTGGGAGATTACACATATAAAATTACCATCAAAATATTTTTGGTATGTTTCTATAAAATTACCGGTAAATTGGTAAATATGGTCAAATGTAAATTGCAATTTCATTTATTACAATAAATTAATTAACAAAATTTTCCCTCTTTTTTTTTATTTTCACCACAAACCTTTTCTTGTAATGAAAATAAAAAAGGTGGAAAATTTTGTTAATTAATTTATTGTAATAATTAAAATTTCCACGGAAAGTTTAAAAATAATTTTTTTTATTATTTATTAATTTTATTTAATTTAAAATCTAAAATCAGGCAAGCAAAGGCAACAATTTTATCTTGACAGAACCTTTCAAAACTGAAGATGTTTCTATTCCCAATTAAATTGGATTTTACAACTACCATCAACAAAACTCAGATGCAATGATCCTTATTAGCTTAGGATGGCTTGGTTTTTCTAGTATTCTAGAAAGTATTCTCAATTTTTCTTTCGAGAAAATAATATCCAGAGTTTAACTTTGTGAAAACTATATATTAAATTTTGTGGGACACATTGTGTATAAGTTTCTGTTAGAATATTTGCCGAGGATGAGTTTACTTCTCTATGGCATTGTACAAACGTTTACTACCTCCAATGTTTGGTCAGTTAACTAGATCTCTCTATTGATCTCTAAAAAAGTTTAAGGTACCTAATTGGTCAGATTTTTCAACGAACCACCCCCAACAAATATAAAGGTAGTATATTATAATGCTGGAAACATATTACACAAACATAAATCAAAACATATGCCTAACACGATTGGGGTCACCATTTGTAGCGGTTAATACACTACATAAATAACAACTATTTAATATTTTTGAATTATCTACAGAAAAGTTAGTGTTGTAAAAAAACGTGGTTAATATTTTTTTCTTTAGACAAATTTCCAATAGACTCAAGCCAGATACACAAGAATTATTAAGTATATCTACGACTATGCAATATCTTGTATCCAACTTCACGAAAAAACAGAAAAGTTACATATGGAAAGAGGTGTAGGACAGGGTGATACGATTTTACCTGAACTATTAAAATCATCTTTAGAAGCTGTTTTCAAAAATCTTAGATGGCGTGTTGGGAATAAACTTAAATGAATTATTTATAAAAGCAAAATGAATAACAGCTTGAAACGGAAAGTGCGTGTGTTGTTCCACTGCTTGCACGTCACACAGAAACTATCATGGAAAGAATAGCGTCTCTAAAATAGAACTGAAAAGGACACATTGCCAAAATGGGGAATAACCATTAGACACAAAATATCATACAATGAAGACCGGTCACAACATGACAATAGGAAGACCACCACAACAATGAACCGTTGACATTAAAAGAGAGGTAGGCAGGAAGTGGCAGGAAAAAGTAATGGATAGAGACGGATGCAGTGGATTTAAATGACTGGAGAAGAAGAAGAAGAACATCAACTGTAGTAAAAGAATGGAATGAACAAAATACATCACTGATCAAGGGCTGAAAACTCATCAACCGTATCTCGACAGTTAATATTTTATAAGTTCTAAACTGTTTTTTTAAGTTTATTATTAGGCTAAAAGAGACGTACAACAACAATCGAAAGAAACTAGAAAAGATTTATTAATCAATATTCTGAGCCTAGTTTCCACTTCGAGAGTTGTTAGGCGAAAATTCAATTTTATTTGGTAAAATGTAATTTCTGTCACCAAAACATCATCATTACTCTTGTTAAACGAAAAATGTACTAACATCTCAAACTTAATCTCCCTTATTTTACAAATCCTAATGTTTTGGGTGATGGATATTGAATTAAATCCATATAAAACACATACATATTCATAATAATAACACATTGAATAGTTTTTCACAAAATATAATGAAAAAATCTCAACAAATGTAAAGAACCAGAGACAGTAAACTCAGAAAACGAAATATATGCAATACGGGTAGGAGACAAATTTCAATCAAAGTTTGTTATTATTTTAAAACAAGATCAACTTGAGGAAGGAATGAACAAACACGTGGGTGATTGATATGAATAGTTATTAAGTAATAAAAGCTCTTCAACAACACGTTAGCAACAAACATTTTATTTCTATGCTTGTCGGGAAAATAGAAAAAAAAATTTTTACATGACAAAAAAAAACGTTATATTACTAAACTAGCTACTCTACAAAACTATTTCACAAAACAGATTTCATCAATTTTCCATTGCAGTGAAAATAACAAAATAGAGAATTGAAAAGGAGGAAAACGATTTTCTAAATTGATTTAAAATATTATGTGATTAATTCAATTTGAGCTTTTAATTTTTGTTGTTTTTATTACTATTCGAACCAAGGATTTTGATTTATTTTTGAATGAAATAACTTAGATAAAAGTTTTTTTTTTGTCCATCCAAGAAGATTATGCGACAAATAGGATTGAATTGATTTGATTCAATTGCATTTATACGCAACGAAATAATTCTCTATATCAACTATGATTTTAGAATGGAAATAATTTTTTTTTGGAAAATTTATCTGAACGACATCTACATTACATTATACAAAACTAATCTTTCACTTTATTTATTCACTATAAAATGTAATAAAATCCATTAATAGAATAAAAATTCCCTAATATATTATCAACAACAACAATAATTCAACATCCACAATAAAGCAAACGAACGTAAAATCCAAACAACAAAAAAAAATCCTCAGACAAAAATAAAAGAAGGAAAAACGAATTGTATACATATATCTACACGCACACATGGGAAACTTAAATCCGTTATCCTTGAGCCTGCTTGCTTGATGAGATTATACTAAATCCAGATAAAGGGATAAAAGACACCCTTTTGCCTCATTCCATTCAACTTAGATATACACAGTAATTTTTCTCTTGTTGTTGTTGCTGCTTTTCATTTTAGTTTCTTTTAGTTGTGTTTTGTGAGTTTTAGAGATTTTGATTTCATATGTGTGGATTTTGATTGAATATACATTAAAGAGGATAGATATATGGGGATGTATGATTTTTGTATTTTAAGTGATTCAATAGACCGAGAATGTGTCTTTAAATTTTTTTTACAATTGAGTTGAAAACTATTAGGCGGCAAACTAACTGATACCCTGTTGAACTTCTTTCTTTTTGCAAGATTCTCGCTCAACGGAACTTTCAGCTGGACACTTTACTAAGATCGGACATCATTTTGCAATAAAAAGAGTAAAATCAAACTAAATAAAATTCAAAAATTAGCAAAAACGGATATTGAACCTGAGATTGACAAAATTTAAAATATAAAGAAATTAGGAAACAGTGTAATGGAGAGCTGTTTCGTTGGCTAACAACGAAGTGGCATAGCAGGCCGCGTACCTAGTGAGATTATTTTTAGCCCCAGACCAGCTGCAGCCTATGGGGTCGAGAGAAGAATACCTGCTGCTCCAGCACAAATAACTGTATTTGTACGCGTAACATGAGATAAAAACAGATGTAAAACAAAGGTAAGTGAACTAAACAGGCTCTGGCGACCCCCGTATGCGAAAGAACCACGATCACCACGTCCAACCCCAAGATTCTAACCCATTTACACGCTCTCGCACTTCATCCACTCACTCACCCACATTCACTCATACCCATACCCATACATACATGCACACATCCAAGTCCATAGACCCATTCACAACACTCGCGTTAGCGAGTTCACTGAGTATACCGTAATACCAACACAGAAAGAAAATCCCCAAAGAGCTTCTATTTTCCTTAACGTCCCGACATATTTCGTTGTTGAAGGTCTAATACAACCGTCGGAGATATACAAAAGAAAACTTCGACAACAATTTTCAACAGTATTCTCCCCATAAATAAATCCAGGCGGGGTCTGAAAGGTTCGGTAGTACCGGTTCAGTATCTTCGATGTGATCGAGTAATCACACAAAGGCATCAGATAGACGTTGTCTTTTCGAGGTTTCATTTATCTTAGGAGACGTCATACTATACATACGTATCATTATCCATATCATTGTTATCATTATCCATAAACATCCAAGTATTATACACAAATGTCCTCTTCCTTAACATCATCACTTGTTAGAGATAACGGTGCCGCTCAACAATTATCAACGATGTTGTTTTCTTAATCACTAGACAATACGGAGCTTTGATTTGCTGACCTTTCCATACACTTTTATTATAACCTTCGGTTTACCTCGTTATCCTTTAATTGGAGTTAGTCACACTTTAAAAGGACCAATTCCACATATATATTCATGGCGGCATCGGTTTGCTTATGCGAAGGATGTTTACACAATGAAACTAGTTGTATGATTTCACAATAACATTATTTAGTTATGCATTACTTAAATCAGAATAAAATCAAATCAATGAAATAAAAATTAATTTGGTTACATACATTGCACTTTCAATTCATAATTCTATCCACACATCCATATCTCCAGATACACACTCCCACACCTTCCAGCATATCTATCATCCTTCATGCAAAGCAATTAAATAAAATTGAAATATGATTCACCACATTAACGGTGTTTCTCACACATGCGCGCATTCACTTTAATTAAAATATAAATATATGGAAGCACCCACCCCATGGTATTGTCCAATCCCACCTCTAATTTCCTTCAAGTTTAGTCGCTCATCTTCGGCAGGTCAACTATAGACCAGAACTCGGTCTTGATGATTGAAAATTAGCACTGTTGTTGAGATCCAAATTTTATATCGTTAACTATTGGTGAAATTGTTACGAGTTTATGACGGACGCGATGATCCAAGCTGGAAACTGCTACTTTAGTAATTGGTATATAAACAGTCGCAACACCCCAAATAACCAATAGTAGAAACGAACTCGTTGGTATTACTAGCAACCGGGTGTAGCGGATGTCGACCGTTATCCTTCTGTGACGAATGGTTTAAAATAACAACTTGTAAACAACGGCAGTAGTTGCAATCCACAATTCAACGGCTAATAATACGGCCTCAAGAACATTTGAACCAATACGACAATTATCTACCAACCAAACAGCTTCAAGAACACCTTTATGTTGTATTTTTTTTTATTCAGACAACGGAGTGATTCACTGCCCACACGTAACATATTTATAAGTTTTTATTATATTTCGTTTTTAATTTGCTTTTAATTTTAATTTTAAAAAATCTCCGCTAACGCAAATTTGATGCGTGCAAGAAACTAGTGCATCTCTAAATCAGGGAATCAAACAACTGGTTCGTTGATCACCAGACTACTTCGTAACAACAGGAAAGTCAAGGAGTTAAGAAGTTATTAGATAGATCAATTAAAATAAAAATAGGAAAATAACAGAAGGAAAATTATAAATCGACACGTTTCGACCTTCAGAAATTATTGATCAATAACAAACAAAAATTTAAGAGTGCATGAAAAGAATATTAAAAAACTAGAAAAAATTGGTGTAGTAAGTTTCTATTGCTCCACAAAATTTCCATTCCAACAATTCTCATCTTAAAGATTACATGTTTCTAGAATATGAAATTTTTAATTTAACTTTTGGTTATATCCGGCTCGAAGGACCATAGAAAATATTATTTCTCACAAAACTGATTTGATTAAATTATATTGGACCAATATTTATCAACCTTTTTATCTTGTTAGATAACACTTAATATTTCACCGATACTAAATAGCAACAAACAAAATCTAAATTGTGAATTGTATGGTTTTATTAGTTTACGCTCACCATGAATTTTGATGAAATTTTGTTTTGAGTTGGGCACGAGGACATGAAAATGGAATATCTTGATTTTGTTTTTCTTTAATTTAACAAAGTGAGGGAAGTATTTTCTAAGCAACTTTTTATGATAAGATCTTAAAATCAGTTTTTTAATAACATTTTTGAGTTTATCTAAATTCTAATGTGTAGAAATATTGAAACATTTGAAAAATTATTGTATCTCGAGCCTGTGGGCTAAGTCTAATACGAAAAATAGTTGACTTAATAATCTAGCATGCATTCGAGAACGCTGTTTTAAAAACGAAACAAAAAATAGTTTGACTGGGTCTAATATGTTTCAAGAACTATTGATTAGGTTTTATTGACAATTACATATTTATATACAGAATCTCTAGGTTTTTGGCTAGTTAGATAAAGCACCTCTGCGAAGCCGTAGAGAGTAAAGAAGTGGACGTTTCGTCCTTCATGACGTAATCAAAATCCTCCATACATCGATTACTTGGTCGAGTTATTCAAAGATGACAGACAGTAGTAGTGGAAACACTCATAGAACTGACGACTGTTTGCCGGAAGAAGACCTTATTACTACAATTAAATTAAAAAATACTAACAAAGAAAAGAATGATATCGTCGAATTACTCAGAAATTTAGACAAAGAAAAAGAAACTGGACATACGTCCTGTTGTATTTGAAATTCTTCGATGAGCTTTTTAATGAACTTTATAGCCTATTCCAAGTGAAGAATGGTGCACAAAGAAAGTCGCTTCACAAATTAAACGAAGTGGGAGCCTCTACAAGGATGTATATTTTTGTTCAATCGTGAAATCCGCTGACGGCAATTGCTACTGACGTTATGCTTGAACAAAGCCGATGATGCTGCTAAGAAGGAGAATAGGTTGGCCCAATTTAAAAGAAAAAAACAGGCAGAAAAAAAATGAAAGCCGCTATAAAGGGAGCTGGGCAAAGGACTAAAGCATTGTTAATTTCCATCTGAAATTAAAGCTGGTCTCTCAACCCACGTCAACCCAAGCTTGGGTGTAAAAGCTTTGAAACACACTATGGATAACGGTATTCTGCTGATTACGGGCAGCAGCTCTGATCTCGGTGCTATTACGAACAACGAGTCACTTAGAAGCGTAGGTATCAATATAAATGAGCCAAGAGCTGGATTAGAAAAATGGTTTCGATAGAGATACAAGCATAATTAAACCGATTTTTAAAATCGCTGCGAAAACTGATATTTGGCACGGCACGGATATTTGTTGGGCTGTGTAGGTTAGTTGTGGGCTTTGTGCAGAGTTGAAGAGAACGTTACGCCATTTTGATGTTACATGCCAGTTTTGAGGACATATCGAATACTAAACAATATATTAAAAATTTAAAACAAATTATTTTAGGTGACTTCTACGCTCGTTCAGTTATGTGGTTTGATCGTCTCTTGGATAGCAGAGAACAAATTAGAAAATACACACCTAAGCAAGTTTGCACACAGTGTTGAATACTCAGTGGGCATCACCATTGTGTCATAAATATGGTAAAGCATATTCAAATAGGAGTTTCACTGAGAGCTTGACCTCCAGGACCACCGTGCTACGCTTTCGAGATAATGGGTGAACAGCGCTGTGATGCCACCGTTTCTGGTGATGAAAACAACAATAATTTCAATATCAATGCTCCAATCCAATTGGAACCTACTTATTCTTTATCTTTAACTTAATATTAAGTGCGTGGAAACACAAGCCATCGAGACGGTACTGCAGATTCCAATTCAGTTATGTTCGCCTTTACAAGCGTCGTATGTAAGGCCCGCGTAAACGCAATACCACGTAAATTTAAATGCACAGAAACAAATGGGACAAACTGTAGGACAAATGATCTAAGTTATTTCAAAAGTAAACGGGTTATAACTGGTTCAGAAGGAAATATCAAGAAGAAAAAACCAGATCTGATGTTGCTAAGGCAGGCTGCATATCATATCCTTTATAACACTTACACACAGAAGCTTAAACAGTAAAAACAGAAGTGTATTAAGCTTTCAAGTGTATGGTACCGTCTCTTCGAATGAAAACAACAAGCACCCATGGAGCACCTCTAGCAAAGTGTTACTTGCCATCTTGCTACCAGATGATACAGAGGATTCTTTCGAGCACTCGAAAAACAGTTAGGTAGCTCTGCTACATTAAGATTCTTGTGATGACTCGCACTTCAAAATCAATGAAACAGGGAAAGGTGTGATGAGATTGAAACGTTACAAGGCTCCTGCAGCCAAATTCTGTAACTGTGAAGCGGTGAAGTGATAAAAATTTCTTCGTTTCTTTTCATTAAAAAACTTATCACTTCACTGCTTCACAATTACAGAATTTGGCTGCTGATTCTGATCAAATTCAAGCCAAAGTTGTACAGCAATCCTGGAAAGTTTTAACTCCTACTTGCTTTAACCTCTCCAAAGGCTGCCTCAAATTTGGTTTATTACCAAAAAAGGGCAACTTGGTTGAGTTATTATATACACTTTTTCTTTCAAACCATACCCTACAATTATGCTCCACCCTAATACCTATACTGGCATATTTTTTGAAAAAGTTATAAACATTAGGCTTCAAAAATGCATCGATTTAAATGGTGGACTGTCCGATAAGCAGCATGGTTTCCAACAGCATCGTTCTACTGAGATGGGAGTCTGCACACATGCAAACGTTGTTCAATCAACCTTTGGAGAGTACTTTTGGGGTACTTTCATTGCTTTATCGAGTGCTCTTGATAATCTTTGGTGGATAGGCGTTTTGATTTATGAGTTACCTTAAAACGATGAATTTGCCAGAAAATCTTTACACAATACTGAAAAATTATTTACAAAAACGTAAAGCAATAATTAAGGATGACCTTGGCTCAGTGGAGAAAATCATAACGAGAATTCCATATTCTTAGAATATGGTTTTCGACATTAGAATGATGAACGGCGTTCTGCGTTATACTTAAGCGGAAAGGCAAATACGATCGTGCAAAACCACCTAAATTTAGCGGAGTATCAATTCGAATGGTAAAGACGACTAGATACCTTAGTATCGACCTACACGAGGGTCTCGGAGTGTCCAGTCATAATGCCCGAATATGCAACGTATAAAAGTTGCTCTTACACAGATTTACAGGGATTTCACAGACACACTTTACAGCTCATATATAGAATTATTGTGGAATCAATTCCAACGTACTGTTCGGATGATTGGTAAATCTTTCAAAGGAATATTTTGTTCTGCATTATTCGAGGCTAAAGAACCAAATTTACATTTTCATATCAGATCAATGCATATTCACTCCCTGAGGACTTTCTCCATAATAAAAAATCGTCGACTAATAAATGTACAAGATTATGGCAACCCCTGTAAAAGTTTTAACAAGAAATAGAGCGACGAAAGGTAGAAATATTGAAGCATTTGAAAAATTATTGTATGTCTCGAGCCATAAACGAATCCATAAAATACCTTTGCTACTGAAAAAGCATGTCCTTGGCTAATATTGTGGAAAATGTAATTTAAGAATTAATTTTTTTGGCGTTTCGGATAAACGAGCTGACACTATATAATTGCCTATTATTAGTGCGTTTAAGGATCAAGAACTAAAAATAAAACGTAAAATTTTCGCCTATTAAATATAGCCTTTTCTAAAATATCACACTTTTTAAAAAGGATTTCAGGTAGAAATTGTGTTTTATTCTCGTCACTACTATTTTTCACAATTTTCCTCGTCGCCACAATTTTGTTTAAAAAATTTTTTAGGCGTTCTTCGTCCATCTTTACATTTTATAACTAAACGTAGACAATTTTTTCAATTCTTCATTTAGTAGTTCAATCTTAATGTGACCATCATGGCCATCATATAGAGAAAACATAAAAAGTTACATTTACTCCAAATGCAATATTCTAATTTTTTTACTGCGTTTTATGTGAAAAAAGTTTAGATCAACACAAAAAAAAATAATTGCTACATTTGTTGTCCAAAAACTCTGCATTAAATACTTCTTTTACGATTGGGGTAGAGCATACTCGAGTGCTGTCCAATGGAAAACCACTTAACTGATCAGCAGTTTCAATATTCCTAAGAAGCTTGACTCTTTCCAGCAAAGAATAATTGTCGCAGAATTGGCATGATTTTACAAATACATTATGTTACGAAGCTGTTGGCCAATCTCCATAATTTAGAGTCGCACTACTTTCTCACCCGCACTAAATTTATATTAACAAGAACTTTTGAAGTTATTTTTACGCTTTTCAAACACAATTTCTTACATTCAGTTCGTAATTATCTTTTGTATATTTTGTTTCAAGTTTGTTACGATTCAGTTGTTCAAACTCCTTAGTGGGTGCAATAATTAACGAAAAAATTCCCAAGAAACAAGCTTATCGTTTTGTTATTGTATAAAAACGGTCGTTAATCAACTATAAATATCCACCAATAGAGGTCTTCTCTCGTAGTCTATTATTTACTCTTACTCTGATCTTTTACTTCTTGTTGGATTTGGTTTGGTTATCGCCTGCCTGTGAAGCTGTCAGCTGTGTTTGTTCGGTGAGCATTTTGTTTTTGGGTAGAAGTACTGATAACAGCTAATCAGGTGAGTCAATCCCAAAGAATGGTGAGATTAAATTTAGTAATCCGTGATTGACCAAATCTCAACAAAGAAAGGAAATAAAAATGTTTTCTTTTTGATCGGAACGTATGAGTCAAAAGGGCCAGAAAGAAAAAAAAAATATTTACGTGTTTCTGTTTTTGTCTAAAAAAAAAATCTAGATTGTAAACCTAGTATAATTCTTTGGTGTGCTTGTTTAACTTAAATTATTAAATGAAGTGATTTTAAAACAGAAAAATAAGAAAATTAATTTATCAGCCCAAAATTTGTTGTTAAATATTTTGACAATGGCTGCGTTGTAATTCAGATGTTAATTTTGAAATTATTAAATTTAAAGAATGAATAAGTTAATCTGTCTCGCGTAGTAAATTAAGTAGAAAAAATTTCTGTTGTGTTCGTATCATAATATTTAATTTATAAAACCAAAATAAGATATAAAGCAAAAAAATAGAATAAACGAATAAATCGAATCAGAAAAATTGAAAGCCATTAACTTTCCGGTTTGGGACAGTAATTACAGGTGAATTATTTTTTTGTATGTATGTTTTATTTTTGAAAATAATTTTAATTATTTCGTAATAAATGTGGTTTATCACATGGATAGTTTAAGATATTCTTTTTCAATAAAAGAAATAAAATTTGATTCTATAACAACATACTCGTGTTAGTCAATTTATATTATTCGTGTTGGACACGTTACATTGTTAGACATTATATATTATTCGTATTAGCCGTGGATTCATGATACCGTTCAATACGTGCTAATAACTATTGGTGATTGGTATTGTCTCTTCCTTCATGTCAACGCTAAAGTAAATCAATTTAAATTGAAGTGATTAAATAATGATGGCATCTTGTTTGTATTAATATCGTTTAATGAGTAAACCAAGTGAAACTTAAAGCAATTGTTTGTGATGTGATTATCTTCAGACATTTAACGTTGGTACTTAAACTGTGTAGTTAATTGGTATAAATGTTGGCATAGGCATTTGATATGGGTTTTCCTGCTTTAATAACACCAAAACGAGCAAGGATCAACGTATAATTACATTGGCTTGATACAATAGTGCTGTTTTTTGATACCGTCGTTGGTGGGCTTCAGACCGGTCGATCTGAGGCACCATTTTATAGCATTTCATGTATGTATGCAACCGTTAGTCGCCTTTGTATGGTTCAACGGTATGTGCTGTTAATTACCTTTTTGCAACCTCACCCACACGTGCATGTTTTCCCGATGTTTAATATTATGAGCATTTATTCCTCTTCAAACATATTCGCCTGACTTATCAGTTATTTAGTCATCTCTAAGTGACTCAGCCTTCAATTCACCTCAGATGCAACGGTATATTGTTACGTATTGGTATTCGACCTCAACCATATTTGTAGGATTCAGCAATAAATAAGCTTATTCCTTAAATAGATTCAACCCTACATTATAAATTTTTAACTATCCACCGTTCTTGAACCATCCATTACTGCAAGAGACAATAGTGTGATATCAGTACCAACACTCATCAGTCATCCGCCGTAACTATATACAATAACATTATAAATAATAATAATAAATTTTTACTTATCAACCGTTCTGGAATCACCCACCATTGCATGAAATAATAGTGTGATATCAATACAAACCATCATCACTCATCTGCCGTAACTATAAACAATAGGATCATACATTTTAATTATCAACTGTTCTGAAATCAGCCGCCATTGCATTAAATAGTATTGTTATATTTATCCCATCACTCAAGATTCATCCGCCATAACTGTATGCAATAGCATTTTAAATTTTATAAATATCAACCGTTTTGAAACCTGCCATAATTACATGAAAACATATTGTTATAATAAGCCCAACGCTCATAATTTATCAGTCGTATCAGTATGCAATAAATTTTATGAATCAAGCGTTCTGAATCCAGCCACCATTGCTTGAATGCGAAGTCTTTTATTGCAACATTTGCTCATCTCGCATCAATAATTACTCGATTCAGGAGCTTTTGTATCACCTAACTGAACCGGGAGAGATGATCGGCTAATTCGAGCTGGAGGACAGGGAGAGTGGGATCAGACATGGTTATGGGGTGAATGCAATCATATTTTTTATATATGTATCTGTATATGTAGATGGTGTGTGTGTGGGTATGCGTGTGTATGGAGGTGTAGGTATGTAGACGTGAGTGTGAGTGGGTCTTGGATGTAGGTGTACGTATGTGTGCTTGTGTGTGTATGAGTGTATGAGGTTCGAGAGCGTGTGAATGTGTGTTAAAATATGGGGGCGGACGTGATGATCGCGGTTCTTTCACATGTAGGGGTCGCCAGAGTCTACCTTTTACATTTGTTGTTTTTTTTTGTTTAATCCGTTCTTATCGAAAGATACGCGTACAATTCCGATATTTGTGCTGGAGTAGCAGGTATTCTATGTTCGACCCCACTTACTGAAGCTTGATTGGGGCTTTATAAATCTCACCAGGTGCACGGCCTGCTAAGCCACTTCGTTGATGTTCAACGAAGAAGCGCTGAATTACAATTATGGATGAGATTTCGTTTAAGAAAATCAAATCAATTCTACACATTAGTCTTTTCATTTATGGTTTACATAACAAAGTGCTAAACTGTTGCCTTTAAGCGTGATTTTTATCGTCAATAAATTCATACATCAGATTAGTATTTGAATCATAGTTTTCCTAAAAAACAAACAACAAACAAACAACAAAGTATGTGAAGTAGTTAAAACACTCACTGAATATTTATTTTGGTAGAAATCCGTTTATGCTTATTACTCCACCCGTTGTTGATTTTTTTTATTCGGCGTAGGAGAATTTGCTAAAGCACCTGCTAATGATATACTAATTTGATATGTGGACTTTATTAGGTAAAAATCTATTATCCTAAACAAATTATTGTTTCAACAAAAAATCGAATCAATTTTTTTGTATATATTCAATTTAACTAAAGTAGCATACTACAAAAACGCTCCTATTGATCATTACATCTTTTATACTGTTGCTGTTTATAGCAGCACCAAAAGAAGCATTTGCTTGCAGGCGTTAGATATGGGTTAAAACTTCAGTTGAAATTTGCATATGTTGTATTCAAATTTTTGAAGTTTTCTTAGAATGCTGAAGATCTACTTAAAAATTGGTACAAAAAATATTTACACCCCATATAAAATATTATGATATTGAACAAATGGCATCGAGTTCTTTTTAAAAGATGTAATAAAAATGTTTCTTATTGAATTTTATTTGGCCGGTGGAAAGAAAGTAAAGTGAAAAAAAAGTTTGCGATTTTTTTTTAACCTAAATATAGTAGCGTGGCTTAGATTAGGGAGTTGGTGTTTACCTTCTGATTTGAATTGGTTTTTTAATTTTTTAGATAAAGAAATGTTTTTTGAAAAAAAAAACTTAAAAGTTGAACTGAAATTGACCACTCTTCTTGTTTTGAAATCTTTAGCGCTAGTTAGCTGTTGGTGTTTTATTCTTTAGTGTGTGTTGCACTTGCATTCAACATTACATTGCTTGATTTAATGTAGATGAGTTATAAATGTAAACAAATCTTATTCATCGTTACTCATCTCAACCGCCAATTAAACAAATCTTCCCAATTTAATTTTTTTCGTTACTAATCAATTCAAAAATTTTAATCCTTTTTCAAACGAACCATAATCAATTCTAATCCGATCTGATCATACGAAAGGAAAAATTAAATAAATTTATGCCAGCGTTTCATTAATATAGGATATACTTTTTTCTCCTATTATTTAAATCAAAATTTGTCTTGTATTTCGAATTTTACGTTTTCATGAAAGGGTTGGTTGGTTGAATCAAAGTGAAAAGATTAAATGTAAAATAAAATTCAAAAAAATTAAAGAAAAAATATAAATCCTTAACTAGGGGTTATCTTCAATTATGCAAAATATGTACAGTATAAACGTGTACACAGAAATAACAAAACTTTTCTTTCTAAAAAACGCTAACAATAAGAATTGTAGCTCAAGTGGTTTATGGATTGGTGGTTTATTTACTTTCATGTTGAAATGCAAACAGGAACGATTCGAAAATTCTTAAAAAAGTTCAAATGATTTTTGATTAAATATAAAAAGAAAACAATTCTAATATATTAAAAGGGTAAATTCATTATGTTAAATGGTTTATTATTGTGAAATAGGGAGATTAAAAGAAAAAATTATTTTAGAAAAACGTAATAACTGTCAAGTCTTATTTAACGCGACATTCCCCTTTAACGTATATAACTTTAAAGATTATCCATTTTCGATCCGATACATTTCGATAAAAATAATATACACAGGAAAATAAACAAAAGATTTTCCAAAATAAAAATAAATGAAAATTCAAAAAGTTGTATCTTTATTTTGGTTTGATGATAATCTCTGATGTCACAATAATGCATAGTCAAAAATATGTACGAGTATGTGTGTTTGTAGTGTAAGGATAGGAAATTTTTATTGTAAAATGAGGAGAAATAAAAAGGACTGCAGCAGAAATTTAGGTTGGCAACTTTCTGTTTTTAAACCAGTAAGCGATGTAGATTATTGATAGCCAACGTGATCAAAATATTGAAACTGATGTCAAGTGATGAAATTTTTTTAGGCATAGAGGAGGGAAGCGAAAGCAAACAACCAAAAGAGAGAGGGAGATGAAAAAGGTATAAAATTTTAATATGTCGTTCTTTTTAATCATCCGATCATCATAACCAATTTTTATCGTGAATACACACCTGGCAAATCGTATTTTTATTGTTGGTTTTACTCTCTGAGAAACCCGAATTTCTTCCCATAGACGCGTGCCACTTTTTTATTCAGAAGATTCAAAATTGTACAATTATTGCGAGCTTTTTGTATCTACAAGAAAAAAAAACCACAAAAAACAATCGTTTCTCCCTCACTGCGGTTATAAAAAAAGAAAAGAAAAGAAAAATGATATTTTCGTTTTTGCTATAACCATAGTTTTTGAGGTTTAATCAATGGTACATAAAATTGTCAACAATGAAAACAGTTTGTGAAGCCATTTTCATAATTTTTTTGAGAATAATTACATAACTTAAATACTTCTCCATGTCGTTAGAAAATATTGCTTGTCCTTTATAAAATATTTGCCTAAAAAATCACTGGAAATAACTCAATAAATATAAATTATTCTCGTATTTATTGTTAATCATTTGATAAAAACTAGGAGGGCCCGGCGTGCTTTGCTACGCTTATAAATGAAGTTTTTGCGTAATCCACTCCTAAATCAATGCATAAACTAATTTGAAATTTGAAAAGAAAATATAAAATACTAACTAAATCAATGCATAAACTCACTCATACCATTATCATTCATTCACAACATTCATTTCACCATTAACACCATAATAATTAAATCAAAGAAAATCAAAGCTTACTAAATCAATGCATTAACACACTCATACCATTATCATTCATTCACAACATTCTTTTCACCATTAACACCATAATAATTAAATCAAAGAAAATCAAAGAAAACTATTAATAATAAAAAAACAAAGCAAAATAATACTCCTAAATCAATGCATAAACTAAATTGAAATTTGAAAAGAAAATATAAACTACTAACTAAATCAATGCATAAACTCACTCATACCATTATCATTCATTCACAACATTCATTTCACCATTAACATCATAATAATTAAATCAAAGAAAATCAAAGCTTACTAAATCAATGCATAAACACACTCATACCATTATCATTCATTCACTACATTCATTTCACCATTAACACCATAATAATTATATCAAAAAAAATCAAAGAAAAATAATAATAATAAAAAAACAGAGGAAAATAACACGTCTATCCACTCCTAAATCAATGCATAAACAAAATTGAAATTTGAAAAGAAAATATAAAATACTAACTAAATCAAAGCATAAACTCACTCATACCATTATCATTCATTCACAACATTCATTTCACCATTAACATCATAATAATTAAATCAAAGAAAATCAAAGCTTACTAAATCAATGCATAAATACACTCATACCATTATCATTCATTCACAACATTCATTTCACCATTAACACCATAATAATTATATCAAAAAAAATCAAAGAAAAATAATAATAATAAAAAAACAAAGGAAAATAACACGTCTATCCACTCCTAAATCAATGCATAAACTAAATTGAAATTTGAAAAGAAAATATAAAACGCTAACTAAATCAATGCATAAACTCACTCATACCATTATCATTCATTCACAACATTCATTTCACCATCAACACCATAATAATTAAATCAAAGAAAATCAAAGCTAACTATATCAATGCATAAACTCACTCATACCATTATCATTAATTCACAGCATTAATTTCACCATTAACACCATAATAATTAAATCAAAGAAAACCAAAGCAAACTAAATCAATGCACAGACTCACTCATACCATTATCATTCATTTACAACATTCATTTCACCATTAACACCATAATAATTAAATCAAAGAAAATCAAAGAAAAATAAAATTAATAAAAAACAAAGAAAAATAACACATCTAGCCACTCCTAAATCAATGCATAAACTAAATTGAAATCTGAAAAGAAAATATAAAATACTAAATAATAGTAATAAAAAAACAAAGAAAAGACTTGGGCAATTCCATTTGATATTGTATACGGGGGCCGTTAAATTCAAAAATACATCTTAATTCGTCTATAACTTTTTTATTTATGATCCGAAAAATCCCCAAAAAACTTTAAAAATTCAAGTTACACTAATATCAGTTAGCAGTGAAAATTTTAAATGAATCTAAATTCGAATAAAAAAGCCTTAGGCTCCAGAAATTTTTATTTTAGCGTAGTAATATATAAGATAATAAAAAATCAAAGAAAATAACGCGTCTATCCACTCCTAAATCAATGCATAAACTAAATTGAAATTTGAAAAGAAAATATAAAACACTAACTAAATCAATGCATAAACTAAATTGAAATTTGAAAAGAAAATATAAAATACTAAATAATAGTAATAAAAAAACAAAGAAAAGACTTGGGCAATTCCATTTGATATTGTATAACGGGGGCTGTTAAATTAAAAAATACATCTTAATTCGTCTATAACTTCTTTATTTATGATCCAAAAAATCTTAAAAATCTTTAAAACTCAAATTACACTAATATCAGTTAGCAGTGAAAATTTGAAATGAATCAAAATTCGAATAAAAAAGCCTTAGGCTCCAGATAGTTTTTTTTAGCGTATTAATATATAAGATTAGTACAACTATGAGGAGAACATTTAATATTCTTTGACATTTTAAATTTAGAATTGTTATTAGTTTATAATTAAGTTTTAGTTAGTTTTTTAATAGTATTTTTGTGGGTGATTGTAAAGTGGTGTGTCTCAATTGTTAACAATAATTGTTTTGATGTTTTGTTTTGATTTCATTTCTTGCAATTGTTTTTGATTTATTTCTTTATTTTTGTGCGGAATTAAGTTTTTAACACTCTATTTCAACTTATTATTGCAATATCAGTTGCATGTTACAATAGTTTAGAAAATATTACTGTAAAATAATGAGGGCTGGCACTTATAGCAATTTAAAACCTTGGAACCCCGTAACTGATGATTTCACAACATTTCATAGCCAGTTTGATTTGATGTGATTTAGTTTTTAGAACAGAAGTATTGCATTTTCATGAAATTTTATGGTAGTAAGAATATGTTTTTGTTAGATTCATCTTCAACTACAACTATCCGAATGGGTATAGTATTGTCACGTTTTTCTACCTTCCTTCGAATTGTTCTTACTTTCAATTCGATAAACGTTATTCCCAAATCTCCTTCTGGATTCGATCATTGATTATTACGCAAAAACACAAGGTTTTAACACCGCTATTGTTCCACAACCACGGGAAAATAATTCCACAAACATTATTCGTTAACAAGAATATTCATTAGTTTTAACAATTACATTATTGCGCATGGAAGGATTAGTTTTTATTTTTTGGTAATTTAATTTTGATCTACGGGTGTGACGATCCTGCGTACTCCTGTCCCTACTATTGACATACGAGTTAACGTGAGATATAACATACCACTGGCATTAGCAGTAAGATATCACTGGCCAAGGTGATATCTTAGGGGTGATGTGGAATGAACTGTATTCAGCGAACGGTAGTACCGTCAGTCTTAGCTTTGGAATATTCCTGATGGTGACACGCTATTGCTTGCTCGAAGAAATGAGCCTTCATATAATTATATGTGTGGGCTTTGAAGATTATGAAAGACAGTGCGTTACAAGATCAAAGAATATGGCACTAGCTGGATTTTTCGCAATCCCATTTTTGTTTTGTTGCAACAAATTTCTCCAAAAATTTGCTATTTATATTTTATTTTCTTTTATTTTCTCTATCTTATCATGAAATATTGGCCTGTGTCATATTTTGTCAGTGATAGGATTTATTGTTTAGTTATCCATTCTTTAATAAAAATATAAAAAACAAAAAAAGAAAGATTTACGTCCATCAAAACCTTTGAACGTATGGAATGTATGTATGTTGTTGTGGGGACTTGGTCTTAAAAGGTTGTTATGTGTTGTTGTGACACATTATTGTAATTTATTAAAAAAAAATGGTTGATTGGCGAAATTTTCAGTCCACACCGTCAAAATAATACACAAATTATTTCTCTTAAATAGCATTTAAAACTTTACTTACTATTTAAAAATAACTTTACTCCTATTTACACGGTTTTACGTTTCTCATACAACAATTTGTTTACATTTCATTTTTTTCGTTTTTTATTTAGTTGCTGTTTACACTATTTTAACCTAATTTAAATTAATTCTTATTTTGCTAGATGAATTCCTTAAACATAATTCTGTTTAATTTCACCATTATTCGAGGTGTAAAGTCTAAAGTTCTAAAATTTCTGTACACTTAGCAATATTAAAAACGTTATCTTATACTCAATACCTCAACACGTAGGTATCTCAAGCAATAAAGACTCATACGTCTTACCTGAACAGGGGCCTATAAAAGCTGGTCCACTCTTACAACATTGGAAGAAAAAACAAGACATCAGCAAAAATTTTAAAAAATTACGGAGGATTGCAATTAAATTCTGTTACTTTGAAGCAGTGAAGTGTTAAAAATTTCTTCATTTCTTTCTATCAAAAAAATTATTACTACACCGCTTTACAGAATTAAGTTGCCCTTGATACAAATAAAGTTATCATATAAGATTTGCCTTCTCGGTGGAAGAAAATGTTTAGAGCAAGCTTTTTATCTTCATTTTCTAAAATTTTTGATATGGCACGGAAATGGGAAATTTTCTTTAACGATGAATTCACCAAAGAAAGTAAGCAAATGAGATACAGTAGAGTTTTTGGGTGAAGCAGTACATAATAACACCAGTACGTTTAACTATCGAATGTCAAACGATTACGACTATTACTATTACATATCAATTTTGTTTTTTTATTTTCTATCTATCTATCTATTTTCTATTTATTTTCTATCTATCCATCTATCTTATAAAGAAAACATAAAATATGTGGCATGAGATTTCAATTAACTTATGGACACAAAACAATTAAAATGGCTGTTGCTTTCGACGATAGCAAAAGAAGTAAATGACGTATGTCAAAATTATTACATTTTGTAATTTATTTTAACTCATTTTGGGACATTTGGGCCAATTTTTATTCAACCAAAACATTCTCCGATTTTTTATCTTAACATAGAGTGAACCATAATTTGTCTCTATCTATTTTGTGTTATGTATACTTCCTCTCCAGTAACCCTCATACGTATAACTATTTATTTTGAATTACTTCAACATTTGATTTAAAAGCGAAGAAAATTAAGCAAACCGTTCAACTGCTATGTTATTTATTTTCAGCTTTGATGATCAGAGCGATATATTTTCTTATATCCTTATTTTACCTTCAAATCCGCCACAAATCGCAATCCATTAAAAGACTTTCTATAGCGCAGTGCCAAATCGTCAACGTATAGCAACGGCATTCCCAAGCTAAACAACAAAAGCACGGTTCCACAGGATCACAACCGCAAACACTGCACACAATAACATGATACAAGAAAAAATACCATAAGCAAAAGAGACTTTAGCACCAAAAATTTCTGTTTGCTATAAATATCTTATTTTCTATAGATAAGTCTAGGTCAACCACTAGCTGAACTGAGTTGAGGCTCTAAATGAGGCGTTTGACTCATTGGTTTCATTATAAATCATGCGAATCCAATCTAGTCTCTACAGCTGAGTCAAACATCATGGAAGAAAGTACAAACAACAAATATTTCGTACTAAAACGATAACTCAAGCAAATATTGAGTAATCCCCTCACCACCGCTGAGGCACTTCAGAAACTGTCTTAACACGACCTATAGCCTGGACATAAATAAGCAAATACCAACTGCAGAACTATGAAGCCAATAAGAACACCTTCAAGAAATCGATAAGAATGACACTATGCTGACTTAGGGCATGAAAGAGCAGGCTACTGTTTTTCTTAGCATAGCTATTGATCCGCTACAATAACAACATTTTTTACACAATCCTACCACCAAACCTAAAAACCGTTTGTATAGTTTTGAATTTTATTTGTATAATATGTAATTCACTCGAATAAATACCGAGCATTAAACTCAGTTTATTTCTTACTATTAATATTCATAGGATTATCTCTGTAGTACGTCAAGTACATAACACGTGCCATTATTATCTACAACCTGTAGCCTCTTCATGTGTAGTTTAATGAGTCTGTTAGTGCAGCATTTCTGTGGGTTATCGGCAAAAAACAGCTAACGGATTTTTGTGGTTCTTCTATCAGCAAGTTTCTCACCCTGGGAATTTTGCAAAGACATATGAATTATAAAACTTTCAACACATATGAATAATAGAAAAAATGAAAAATTGAAGTGTCACATTCCAATTGCGCGTTTGTTTGACAAAATCAAATTAGTTAGACCAGACAAAATATCAATACCATCATCTAGTGACAACGAGGGCAAGGTCAGATACTTTTTATATTACCAAATATTACAAAATCAGTAATGACAATCTTTAAGGAATTTCAATGATAAACGAACAATGAACTAAAAAGATTTCGATGGTTGATCTAGAAAAACTAAATTTGAAAAAAGAGGAAAATAGAAAAAATAAGTAATTCGGAAACAACATAACATGAAAGAACATAATATAACATTAAACAACACAACATAACATGAAAGAACATAATATAACATTAAACAACACAACATAACATAACATAACATAACATAACATAACATAACATAACATAACATAACATAACATAACATAACATAACATAACATAACATAACATAACATAACATAACATAACATAACATAACATAACATAACATAACATAACATAACATAACATAGCATAACATAACATAACATAACATAACATAACATAACATAACATAATATAAGATAACATAACATAACATAACATAACATAACATAACATAACATAACATAACATAACATAACATAACATAACATAACATAGCATAACATAACATAACATAACATAACATAACATAACATAACATAACATAACATAACATAACATAACATAACATAACATAACATAACATAACATAACATAACATAACATAACATAACATAACATAACATAACATAACATAACATAACATAACATAACATAACATAACATAACATAACATAACATAACATAACATAACATAACATAACATAACATAACATAACATAACATAACATAACATAACATAACATAACATAACATAACATAACATAACATAACATAACATAACATAACATAACATAACATAACATAACATAACATAACATAACATAACATAACATAACATAACATAACATAACATAACATAACATAACATAACATAACATAACATAACATAACATAACATAACATAACATAACATAACATAACATAACATAACATAACATAACATAACATAACATAACATAACATAACATAACATAACATAATATAACATAACATAACATAAAACATAACATAATACAACATATCATATCATACCTCAACATTATTATGCCATCGAATGGCGGATGAGGCCAACAAATATAAAATGGCAGATTTTAAAACTATTTACTGTAATATTTGTAACCGTTAGAGAAATTTTTCACCTTTTGCTTATTTCATTTACAACCGTTTTTGGCCAAATAGAAACACGGTCTTACATCTGATTAAAATAATATCGCAAATGTTAAAAAATCATATTTAAATTGCAATAAACCTACATAGTTACAAATATTTAGACGAGTACGAAAAACGATAAAAGTAAAATTTAGGATAACAAAACACTCCAACAAAATCCTAATCCTTTTTTTGAATTTCAATACATTCACACATTATACAATAGACACACACACACACATGCCATACAGAAACACATATTTTCAAACTAAATTTACTATCAATTATTATTAGTTTACGGTGTGTTGTATTTGTTGAATTTACAATCAAAATAATTCTTTTGCTTCTTTGCTTCAATCTCATTGAAATTATCAAAATTAAAATTTTATTTATATTGAAAGGATTTTTTATATGGGATGTTTTCAGGAAATTTAGAATTTTAATCTGTTTTTTTTTCGCTTTGGATTAATGGAGAGCACATATCGAGATAGAGCTCACATAGTGTATTTATGAAGATCAACATATACCAGGAACAAGTTAATATGAATGGAAACTTTAAACTGGACAAAGAAATTAAAACACAAACAAGAAAATCTCTCAAATTTATTTCCTTTTTATGATTTTCGTGTTTAATCAAACACAACAAATGGAAAATGAGATAAAAATGTTATCGGGAAAAAATTTTATTTCACTTTATTGTTTTATATATTTTAAAATAAATATTTGATGCATTGGGATTAATTATGATTATCTTTTGTTTTTTGTAATTTGTAAATTTTGGAATTTTTATTGGGTAATTGATGGTTTTACAGCTTGTGATTTAAAATTTGATTACAATAAAGTGAGAGGCATTACGGAAGATAATGGTGGAACATAAATGGTAAATGAGAGAAATGTATGCAGACAATGTTAGTGCATTAGTAGACTTTCTCATCAGTTCTGAAATTGAAGTGCGCTTTTAAAGCTTTTTATTACATTTAATTTGTTTATTCACTTTTTACGATAAACAACTTACAATGTTTTGATGGTTGATGACTTTGAATTAGTAACTACAGGTGTGTTGTTTCGGTAAGTGTTTTTAGTTGTTTTTGAAAATTAGTACCACAAAGTTAAATAAAATCTGTTATATTATGAAAGTTAAAGCTTTTGTGAAAAATATAATCGATACAATCAGAAGTGTTAATAATAATAAAATATTATTAAATATTGATTATTTGATTAATAACATCGCAAACCTTTATGGGTTGATCAATATTAACAAATATTGAAATCCAATCAATTGATTGAGAAAATTGCATCATCGTCATCGTTTAAGATGGTATACGATGTAAAATAGTACATTGGATTATTTATTTTGTGGTTGTTTATGATACATCGAAGACCTTCTAACAAACCTTTTAAATATGAGCGGGTGGTGATAGCTTATTGTATGGTCACCATCAACATTACGATAAATACTCAACAATCACCTTTTTATTTTGGTGCAATGATTTTTGATTAAATGATTCAACAATCACCTATTTGTTGGTGCAACAATTTTTAATTCCAGTATTCAACAATCACCTATTTATTTTGGTGCAACGATTTTTCTATCATAATATGGAAGTTGTATAGATCATTCAACAACACCTGTTGTTTTATTCATAGTTTTGTTTTTGGTCAATATGCTGATCAATGTGAATTGTTAATTCTTTGAAAATTCTATGGTAATTTTCTGAAATTACATGGAGAGATGCGTCCAAGTAGGAGCAAGTTGAGCATTTTTAAATATACTAAAACATGAAAGTCGATGAGTTGATGTAGGGATGGTGGTGGTTTTCGTCTTTCTGAGTCGTCAGAGCCTACCTTCCTTTCAACCTTTGTTACAGCTCAACCAATTATTATCGCGTGCAGTCAGAATTTGTAAAGGGCGAAGATAAATTTTGCCAAATCTCAAAAAAGCATTATTGTCAAGCCGTTAGGATTGCTTATGGTAATCCTGACTTTTAAACAGGCGATAAGCACATAATTACATGACAATTGGTCAAATTAAAAAGCAGATGTAACGCTAAATATATGGATGATGAACAATAAGCTCAAATAGCAGCGGCAGTGTCAAAAACATTAGCATCAATAGCGTCAATAACATTAGATATTGAATATGTGATGACTGGCCACACTTTACGGAGAAAATAAATGAGCTGATGAAAATCAAAAATATATTGTAATAAACTTCGTCCAGAATGGGTTAATTTAATTTACTCATAAATAACCAATACATTCTGCATAAATGTTTTCCACATTCAAACTATTGCAAAGATGAATTAAAAAAAAAGGAGTTAACTAAAACATTTTGCATAAATTAATGCAAATTTGAGTTCGCTAATACAAATGTTTACATTTATGCAAGTATGAATGAAAATAGGTGTGGCCTATTCAAGATGTACGTACTACGTAATATTGATTTCTAGAAAGTAAAGTGGACTAGAGAAGTTTCTACTTATTTATTTTTGGATATAAATAAGCGAACAAAATATCAGATAGTCAGTTTTAATTTTGCAATTGAAAGTGTTTATAAATATTCGCAAGTATAAGGAATAATCGGGTAGTACTTGAGCCTGGGTACTAATAGTGAAAGAAATTGAACCTAGTGGAATAGTAAATACAGTTTTTACGATTCCGAATATCATAATATCATTGATTCAAATTGTGATACATAAATTGGAGACCCTAGAATTTATTGTAATTAACATCGGAAGCTACTGTAATTTGTTGATAAATAAAGTTTGATATTTTGTTAACCAAAGATCCGTCTTTTTACTGTCGTATTTGCTCAATAATCGAAAAGAACCAACGAAGAGTCGTTACAATATATAAGTCATCTATTAGAAAAAGATCAATTGAAGATGATGCGCATCTGGATGATGTCTAATCATTATATAAACAATAAAAACCGTGTCAACACTTAGAAGAATTAACATTGTGCGATCACATGGAACAAAATCAACTCTGGAAGTAAAAGACATATTATATTTCAGCAATGGCGCCATATCATTCATTAGCAATCGTAGGTAAAGTCAAGGGAGGAGTCTTTTCAGAACAGTTAAGTATTAACATTTCTCTTGGTCTTCCAGACCACCTTGGTATACATGAAACCGAAGTAGTTGTGATAAATAAAGCCTTGGTATAGTTAAAGCTTTATTAGAAAGAGATATCAACATTTATTTGGGACAACTAAGCTACAATGAAGGTGAGACTAAGTAGCTGTTCTTTTCAGAACGAGATGATCAAGCTGTTTGATGTCCAAACCAAAAAAAGATGGTTTAATTTGGACGCTGGCCTTCTAAAAGAAAACTTTTTTGTGATAGGGCTACCAGAATACCCGATAGCCGACGATAAAAAAACAGCACTTGTAAGATAAGCAAGCAAATCTGACACAGCTTACATGTGCAGCGCTCCAAAAAGCTGATATTCGTGCGTAGGCGGGATTTTATGTTAGGGGAATATTAGTTATTCTATTATTTTTTAGATGGCACCAGCACCGACATTATTTTTTCAAATGAATTAACGCAGTATAAAGAAGCAACAAAATTAGCACTATCATGATGCATAAATAGAGTAAACAACTAGATCTTGAATACATGAAACTGCCAGTTAGTAGATTTCTAAAAAATTTAATTGTGATATCATAAGAAAAGAAAATTGATTTCTTAATACATACTATAACTTTTCCACTGTACCTTTGTTATTGTAATAGTTATAGTCGAAAATAATTTATTCCATTTTCGTTTTTCTTGGTTTTCGTTTTTCAGAAACAAAAAATAATTTCGAATTTGATTATCACAACTATTGAGGGTAATTCTATTGGAAAACGTATTGTAGATATTTTTGTGAATTTATATAATACATATATGAAAAATAAAATAAAATGTTATATTATCGATATATTATCCTTTAATCCGGTTATCCTTTATTTCGTTTTTCTATTGAAGGGATTTTAGCTTAAAAATGTTAGGGTAGGTTTGGATTGGATTTGAGATTTATTTTAATTTTACGTTGTGGAACTGATACAGTTGTTTCGTTAAGATGTTTGGTCTGAATTTTGTCGTGTGTGATTAGTAAAAATGGATATACTATATGTATACTAATACATTTATTTTTATTTCTTATTTTAAGCAAATTTAAGTAAAAGTAAGAATTTTAAGAAAATTTAAACAATCGAATCTCTTTTGTCTAATAACTAAACAGCCGTCTCATAACCCATACACAATTTCATCCAATTTACCATATTGGATAGAAATTGTGTATGGGTTCAATAATCAAAATACCAAGATGAACAAAGTTTCTACAAAATAGGCATTTCAACCATCAACAATTTCAAATTACGTGCGAAAAAAGACAATCGGATTAAGACCTTCATTCAATTTTAATACATTAACAGCAATTTCGACACATAAATACTAACATCTGTCAGATATCAAAAGCACCACATAGCCTCCTAAGGATAAACTGAAACACTTAGATTGTATAAAATATAGTAAATACGTTTATTTCTATTTTATGTTTAAACTGAAAATAGTTACCTTCAAAATGGAATATTAAGTTTCAATATGAGAAAAGAAAATTTCAAAGTGGAATGATAAATTTTAATATGAGAATAGTAGTTTTCAAAATGGATTGATAGCTTTCAATATGGGAATAGCAATTTTCAATATGAGATAATTACTTTTAATATAAGAATAGTAGCTTTCAAAGTTGAATTATAACTTTCAATATGAGAATAGTAATTTTCAAAATGAGATGCTTACTTTTAATATAAGAACAGTTCCTTTTAAAGTAGAATAACTAATTTCAATCTGTGAATCATCTCTTTAAAAATGAAATAACATCTCACAATCGGAGAAAAGTATATTTCAAAATAAAATGATATCTTTCAATATGATAAAAATAACTTTCAAAGTGGAACAAAAACTTTCAATATGCGACAAGCAACTTTCATAATGGAATAATATCTTTCAATATGCGAATGGTAACTTTCAAAATAAAACATTCATTTTCAATATGAGAATAGTTACTTTCAAAATGAAACAACCACTTTGAATCTGAGAATTGTAGCTATCAAAGTGTGATAATAACTTTAATGCGGGAATTGTAATACTTAAGGTTATATAGTAGCCAATAAATTAAAATTTGTTCAAAAGAGTGTAAAAATAGTAATAAACTTAGCCGGTAAATCAAAAATACTGGACAAAAATTCAGTATTAAAAATTTTTAATTACAGTAATCGTAAATCGGCTCTTGGAGCAAACATCTTCGAATCAATTTTATATGATGCAAAAAAAATTAAATGACCAATCGACTAAAAGTGGCAAGTGTCAGATTTTTTAACAATAATGGCGAATAATAATAAAACAAATAAAATTATTGTTCAAGTTGCTAACAGCAGACAGTTAGGGAGAAATTTTAAAATGACATGACTGTCAGATGTAAAATAATGTTGCGTAGTCATGAAATAGGTGAAAGAAATATCAAATGTACAATCAACATAGTATAGTTTAATATTGATGCCGCAAAAGGAGTTTTTATATAACTTTAAGTTTAACTAAACTAACAAATTCTATTTAATTTAGAGTATCTTAATTTGAATATAAATTTGGCAAAGGTGGAGAATCAAAAATTACAGGTTTCCAAAAATTTAACAATCGACATAAATTGAGCCGAGGTGGCCGTTATGTTAAGCAAGTTTAAAAACTACAGAATAACAGCGATACATTGCGAAGAGATGAAAAACAATTCCAAGTAATATTAGAAAATGAAATATTTTTTTAGGCGTTAGTTCTTGGAACTCTCCTCTGCTAGTGGTACCAAAGAATGCAGGTCCTGATTAAGTTAAGCACAGAAATTGTAAGAAATATAGGTAGTCAAATTACAAAATTCGAATAAAAACAACAATAAAATAAATAAAACCAACTCAAAACCGCAATCACCTTAACGACTATAAATCTTAATTCAATATTAAATCTCTTTCAAAATGACATCTAGGAAAAAAGATATTGGATAATAGAAAATCTCGTACAATCTATCCATACACATATACTTTTTTCGTCTTCTTTTTATTATTTATTCTGTTTTTCTTTCAATAATCCAATAATCTTAAGATTCCAATCTGATGATCCATTTCTCATGTGATATGTTTTAACGTATTATACTATACGTACGAATCGATGTGTAATATTTGACAATGAACACAACAGCAAAATCACATACATTAAAATTTATATATTTAGAATACGATTTATATGGTGAATATATCTTCTATAAGAAGAATATATTTGGATTTGTCTATTGCTAAGGCTTAAAGGATTAGGAATTAAAATGAATAATATAATTTGAAGTTACGTAGATACATTTCATCTACCTTAAAATAATCAATAAATTTTGTGAGATATATAACGGAAAATAAAATGCCAATACTTACAATTAACTTTTGAAAAATCCAAATCCTTTCGATCGATCGTTGGTGATGGGATAATTTTTTCGATTCCATTATTATCAGTAAGTCCAATCCGATTGCTACCGTTTTCTACTAAGGAACTACTTGAACTACCAATTGTATCCCTATTGAATTTTGTTAAATTTGCTGACGTAAAACTACTTAAGGATGAATTGGAATGTTGCGGATGATGATGGTGTTGTTGTTGTTGTTGTTGGGAATGATGTTGATGTTGATGTACAAGCGGTTGAGCACTATGATGATGTTGGTGTTGCTGATTCGTACTTAAATTTTGATTTAAATGATTTGGTGAAGACAAATTTATTAAATTAGAAGATGATAATCCAATATTGTTATTATTATTATTACTAGATGGGTTATTATTATTATTAATATTGCTATTATTATTATTAATGTTGTTTGTATTAATTATATTACTATTACTGTTATTATTATTATTATTATTATTATTATTATTGTTATTTATGCTCATGATGTTTGTTTTAGGACTTCGTGTGATTATCTCAACAGGTGTTGATGTACCTGTTCTACATGATACCGGTGTTATTGTGTGTTGTGAAATTGGTGTACGATTTAATGATTCTCTTCGGTCAATTGAAGATGATGGTGATAACGATAATTCTTTCTTTGGTGACTTTGGTCTTGTTAACGCAAGTGCTTGTGTCTGAAAAATAGAACGTGAAAAATCAGTTAGTTGCAAAATTTTCATAAAACATTAGAAATCAGATTTATTTCAATCAAATAAAAATATAACGATAAAGACAAATAATAATAAAATTCATTTTGTAAATTAAACTAAATTAATCTTAATTGTGATAAATCTATAACACATTATTTATTATTGTTATTATTACTATTATTATCATCATTTGTAAAACGATTGTGATCTTGGTTATTCGTCTTATTCTCAGTTTTTAGTTTTAATAGAATAAAAAACGATCATCTGTAGGCGTTTTGTGTATAATTACATTTTTTGATGACATTTTTTTTCGATCAAATCAGTCCGATAGAGTTATGGAGTAATAAGTTACTAGTTAGTCTAAAAGTAAAGTCAGTGATGTTGTGAAATTTAATTTAACATTTACAGATTTAATTTAATATATACTGATGATGTCAATCTATAACGCTGATAATTCGGCTTAGAAGGCCAGAGAAGCTGCACTTGCAAGCGACAGTAAACAACACCGCCTAAGACCTAAGTATCAGCAAAATAGGTACAGTAAAGACCATAAACCATTAAGACAACAAGTAATTTTTGACAGCTTAGAGCGATTTTGGATTCACTTATCCAAACATAGAAGAAAAAAATTGGCCTAAGATACCTGTGTACTAAATTTGTGGTCAGTAAGTCAAGTAGTTTATGCGGTAACGTAAAGCGAAAAGGTAAAAATTTTTTATGTTTCTGATTTTAGTAATATTTGATTATGTTATACCTATTTCCCGATCTAGAAAATTATAAAATTTTATGTTCCCAAAGATAAATAATATTTTAAATTTTTTTTCGAAAAATATCGAATAGTGTATAAATAATCCTTGTCATATTTCATAACAGGCGTAGAAGTCGTTTAGGAGCTACACCAGTTACAGTGACTGGCACGAGTGGTTTAAATTCGAGCATATATCATTCTGTGTGAGTAGACTTTTTTACGATCAAATGAGAGCTAAATAAAAAAATTAAATTAAAAAAATTAAATTTTTTAGAAATAAACTTATAGAAATATTTGTATAACAGTATATTATTGAATTAGGAGCTGAAGTTGTACTTTTTGTGTTGAGTCCATAGTTTGGCGGCCGACCGTAGGGAGGCCGACAATTATAGACGAAACACAAAAAGTCACTTTAGCTCCGAATTCAATACAATATTTTTTCGGCAAACGTTTAAATTTGCTTAAAAATATGAAATTAATGCATCAAATTTTTTATAAATATGTTTTAGGTAATAAATTTTCTGAAATTAATTTTCATTGATTTTAATTCATTAAAATGAACTGAAATGCATTCTGTTTTGAACAAATTAATAATATCATGTTATTTTACTTTACTGCCGCCGTAAAAATATGAAAATTACTTTACAGCCGCCGTAAAAATATGAAAATTACTTTACAGCCGCCGGCAGATAAAATAAAAATGGCGTTACTTTTGCAGCAACCTGCTAAAAAGTAAGACGTTAGCTACTCCCCAGCGGCAGTAAAGTTAAACTTTACAACCGTTTGCCGAATAACATATTTTGTTTATTTATAGCGCACGAAACTCGTTGAAGTTTGTGAATGAATTTGTTATGATGATTTTTGTTAAAGTTTTTTTTATCAACTGTTGCCATGGTATTATTTTTATTCCTTTTTGTTGTTTGATAATACAGCATGTTGTTCATAAACTTTTAGAAGAATATAACAATAATAAAAATCATTTGTAAGAATTTGAAAAGTTGTATGGAAATCATGCTTTATCTTTTCCATTTAAAATTTATATTTATCATGCGCAAGTTTTGTATTTGTTGAAATTGGTTGTGCTTTTCAGGATAACCGTGATCATGACATTATTGAATTGTACATTATATCATAATAAATAAACAATTTTAAAACGTCTTACGTTAACTGGTCACACTGGGTCCAGATGACAAAATGTAATTTTTGAGTTGATGTAGCTTCCAAGATTTAGGAATTTATTTAGAGAGGATTGTATAAACGCGAATAGAAGATAATATATCTTCGGATATAACGTCATTTGTATTGTATGAATTACGATAGAACAAAAAATGTATCCAAAAATTTTATTCTATTCTCTGTTCTATCTGCTGTTTTTCTTGTATAGAACAGTGGATAAAACAGTTTGTTTTTTTTCTTGACATGCGGATACCTGCTGTCGTTTTGTTTTCAATTTTTGATTATATTTGAATTTAAATTTCTGCGTTTCTAAAATTTGTTTTTTGAAATAAATTAATAGCAAAATAAATAATATTTTACTATAATTAATTAAGGTTTTCAAATAATTTTTTTAATTTATAATTAAATTTATTTAATAGAAAAGTAAAAGAAAAAGTATTACCGCTTATAAAATACTACTATAACATGCAATAAAAACGAAAATACAAAAAATTCTATTCGTGTTCTAACTTACAAAAATAAAATTCTCGGATGAAGATATAACTTTATTCTCTATTTCCTAGTACCTAGGAATTTCCTAGTACCCTAAGTGTGGCCGTGTTCCCTAAGTATGGTTCTAAGTGTAGTTTATATTAGAAAAACTAGTAAAATTATTTGTTTGTAATGAGCTTTGTAATTCTTTTTATTTAGTTAAATTTTTTTTTATAAACAATTAGAAAATTTTTTTTAGTCCAATTAAATTAAATTAAATTGTTTAATTAAATTTAGATTTTTAGTTAATTTTGAGTATTTTTTCTCTTCTTTTCTACGGCATCGTAATTAATATTTTCAAGTTCAGTCGTTCTCAAACATCAGTTAGGAATTATTTTAAAATAATAAAGTGTTAGGTTAAATTTATTTAAATGTGGGATTAGTCTGTTATATTGCTTTATTATTCGTATTCAACAATAGCCGGTACCATTAGCGCAACGATTGGCTATTATATTGCTTTATTATTATTCTTGTTCAACAATCGCATGTGGCTTTGGCGCAACGATATATCATAGTCATATCATATTAATATTTTTATTCAACAATGCTCTATACATTAAGCGCAACGATTTTTATTATATTGCATTATTGATATTGTTGCATAATTGCGTTTGACGGAACGATTTTTAGTTTATTGTTAATGATATTGTTCAACAATCACCTGTGGCTTTGGCGCAACAGTTTTTTATTATATTGCATTATTGATATTGTTCAACAATAGCCGGTACCATTACACAACGATTGGTTTTTAGAGTTAATTTAGATTTTATTCACTATGATTGGCTAGCAAAGAAGAAGCATGGAGGGTTGAATCAATTACAAATGATGGGGTGAGTGAAACATTTAAATTTTAAATGTGGTAGTTACATTTGATGTGGTGGTCTTGGTTCCTCCGACTTTTGGTGTCTTCAGAGTCCCTATTGTTTCCTTATTTGAATCCGTCGTCTTGAAAAAAAATTTGCGGTTAATTCAGATTTTGTGATGGGCTGAGGAGAGGGATAATCGAACTCACAAAACGCAGCTACTCGGCAATTTCTACTTGAGACACGCAACTCCTCCGATGTTCCTGATAGTGATTACATTACCAGAAATGCACAGCATCTAATACACATAGAAATCCAAAAACGTGTACTACCACTCGCATACATTCTTTTCATTCTAAGTGATGAATTTAAAATTGATACAACCGAAAAGATTGATCGATTCATCTGCCCTGAAATTTTCGATTAACATCGGGAACTGGATTTGCATGAAACAGTCATTCGTAATCAAAACCTTAATATTTCATGCATGCAAAACAATGAATACAATAAAAAAATATGGTGTGGCTGAAATCTCACAGTTCTAAGATATCAAGACTTTGGTCTGGTTAAGGTTCCGATAATATTACGAAAATTTTTAAAATTAAAACTTCTCCATAATTCTAAAAATATTGCAAAAATTATAACAAAATCAAATATTGAAAGTTTTTTCCAAATTCTAAAAATGTTCCAAAAATTAGAATGAAATCAAAAATTAAAACTTTTGCTAAATTCCAATAATAATCCAAAAATTCTTAAAAATTCAAACTTTTCCCAAAATTCTAAAAATATTGCAAAAATTATTACAAAATCAAAAATTGAAAATTTTTTCATAATCCAAAAAATTATAATAATATCAAAAATTTTAAATTTTTCAAAATTCTAAAAATATTCCAGAAATTCCTACAAAATCAAAAATTAAAACTTCCGAAATTCTAAAATTATTGCAAAAACTATTACAGAATCAAAAATACAAACTTTTTCAAAATTCCAAAAATATTTCAAAAACTATAACAAATTCAAAAATGTCCATGGCCAATTTCATTTTTAATTACATTTACGTTTACAGCTACATTGCTTTTTCCAAAAAATTGGCTAAAAAAATCAATGAAATCATTTTTTGACACACTTGACATTATTTTTTTGACAAACTTATAATGCCCTAATTGTCTATAATAATAATAAAATTTCATGTCATACAAACTATTAATTTTATTTTTTTCCAAAAAGTTGGGTAAAAAAATAAATAAAAACCTTTCTTTTGACACACTTGACAACAATTTTTTGACAAACTTATAATGCCATAATTCTCAATAATATAATAAAATTTAATGTCAAACAAATAATTAATTTTATTTTTTGCCAAAAATTGGGTAAAAAATAAATAAAAATCTTTCTTTTGTTGACACAATTGACAACATTCTTTTGACCTTTTGACAAACTTATGATGCCATAATTCTCAATAATAATAATAAAATTTCATATCAAACAAATAATTAATCTTATTTTTTTAGAAAAAGATTGGGTAAAAAAATAAATAAACATCTTTATTTTGACACACTTGACAAATTTTTTTTGACAAACTTATAATGCCATAATTCTCAATAATAATAATAAAATTTCATGTCAAACAAATAATTAGTTATATTTTTCCCAAAAAATCTGGTAAAAAAATAAATAAATCTCTTTCTTTTGACACACTTGACAGCATTTTTTTGACAAACTAATAATGCCACAATTCTCTATAATAATAATAAAATTTCATGTCAAACAAATAATTAATTTTATTTTTTTTTTTAAATATTGGGTAAAAAATAAATAAAAATCTTTCTTTTGACACACTTGACAACTTTTTTTTGACAAACTTATAATGCCATAATTGTCTATAATAATAATAGAATTTCATGTCATACAAACTATTAATTTTATTTTTTTCCAAAAAGTTGGGTAAAAAAATAAATAAAAACCTTTCTTTTGACACACTTGACAACAATTTTTTGACAAACTTATAATGCCATAATTCTCAATAATAATAATAAAATTTCATTTCAAACAAACAATTAATTTTATTTTATTTTTCCAAAAAATTAGGTAAAAAATAAATAAAAATCTTTCTTTTGACACACTTGACAACATTTTTTTGACAAACTTATAATGCAATAATCTAGTTCTAGTTTTTTATTTCTAGTTTAATTTAATGTTCCTACTCGTAATCACTTAAAATGAACGTTTTTTAAGCCAAAAATATGAAAATTTGCTATTTTTGGCACACATAATGATTTTTTTTGACACACTTCCGGTATAGTTATCGAGCACAGCGTCCTTTTGGACCTGTCCCTTGAGTATACCTATTTTTAGAAAAAAAAATTTTTTGAAATCCCTACAGCGGTTTTCCCTGCAGCGTAGGTAATGACGGCGGCCGGACGACCGGCAGACAGACATACATTTTTTTTTTGCTTTTTTAGAATCAGTAGGTCCTTAACAGTCGATAAATGCCAAAAAAAAGTGGGGGATAGAATTTCACTCTTGGCTCATGAATGTAATACTTAGGTCTTTCAGACCGAAGTAATACCCTAAACGGGTTTCTTAGCAATTGAAAATCCGATGCACTATCATTCACACGCTGCAGTTTTTGGCATTACAGTGCACATTCCTGATGCAGATGAGAGCAGATGAGATATTTTCTAGACGGTCAAGAGAAACGCAAAATGGAGGGAACTAAAAATCGTTTTACACAATTAACAGCATGGTTCGAATTAAATTAAATAACTATGATAAGACTGATGAAAATTCAAGGTAATATTTGTGCTCAGAAATTCCCAAAAATTTTGTGTTTGATAAATCACGTTGTATTTGTAAAACTAATGACAAAGAGGAGCTGATAATTCATCACCCGTATTTATGGCGCTGGTGCCAAAGGCCTAGAACTTGTTTATGATACTTTTGAAACATATGAACTTTTTTATATTACTTTTGAAGTCACTACATTGCTAATTTGCAATTTGCCACCACAGCAATTGCAGTGGATTTGTTGGTAGGTTAACGAACAGCACAAAGTGGATTCAAAATTCCACTTTCTGCAAATGAAACATCTGTTTTAAATATTAACCATAATTTGAGTCTAACATATTAAAGGATCCATCTCTGCTGAATATTGACGAAGCTATGCTCTATTTATGCTTTCCACTCCTTCGCTTGGAGTAATTGATTTGTTACTTAGAGAAATTCTGAATGACGTTCGACTATTTGGAAGGAAAGTACTGATATTGAGAAGTGATTTTCGTCAAGCACCCAATGTAGTGCCAAGAGATACTGTTACCCGTAAAATGGTCAATCAATAACTCTTGATGAAAGTTCAGAGATCTGCATCATTGTGCATTTGAAAAGCTCTAGCTATCTACCATCTTATTCCTATCGACATCTTAGCCATCGTGATAAATGTCAGCGCGGCAATTAGGCTGAAATCTCCCGGGATATGGAACTGTAGCAATATATAAATATTTCTTCGACCACAGACTATTCCTTTCCCAAATAATCCTCGGCAGTTGGCTCCAGAACTGACAAACTGAATTGGGTAAACCTACAGGTGTTTTCAACTTCTACACGGATAGGTCAAAATTAAATGGGAAAGTTGGTTGTGGAGTATTCTGCTTGAAACTACCCGACCACTGTAGGTTCTTTTAGGCTGAACTTGCAGCTATTAAAGAGGCCTCAGACTGGGTGACGTCTAATTTAATATCTGTAAGAGATGTTGGCGTGTTTACGGATGGTCAGGCTGCAATAAGGGTTTAAAAGTCAAGTTTGAAGAACTCTCTGGCCTAACGAGATGGTTGAACAGTTCAACATCCACCCTAGGGCATTTTGAAATATCGGAAAATTTTAAGGCCAACGTGTCACAAACAGCTATTGTAGTTTAAGATCAGAAGAAACCATTAATGTAATTTTCAGACAGATCTGACCTGCACTGAACCGTTGCGGGTCTGATCAATGAATCGCAAAGATATAAATATGCTTGTGGTTGTCATTACGGGGCACTGTCTTATCGGCCAACATGCCACCAGACTGGGTGTTTTCTTCCATGATTACTGTCACAGCTGTAATGGATTAGGATCTGACGGACGTCTGCGAGTTCAACTCAGGGACATTTGTTGCTTCTTGGAAAACTCTGGTTTTTTTCCAAAACAAGCAGTTTTTTTTAACAGCAAAAGTTCTTTTCGTGGTATGTGTTATGGTGAAATGCATCAAACAAAGGAAAAACGAAAATTAAACAAACCGCAACTTTTTAGTGGGTGAATATGGTTGATGGAAACATAGAACCCGAACGCGTTTTTTTTATCGATGAAACCGAGTTCTATGTTTCCATCAACTATAAATACGTGAATCCTGCTACACACATGATCATTGTGTTTTTTTGACATCTTTGGATGAATGATCCAAATCTTTTTTTTCTTTAAATTCATTAGTGTAATTAGATTAAAATAGTAAAATTTTTATTGTTTGTTAAAATTTATTAGTTCTGTTAGATAAAAAATTATTAGAATATTATGTTTTTTTGTTATGTTGTAGTGAAATCTATAGTTGAACTTTAGTTCAAGTTGAATAAAACAACCAAAAAAATAAAAAGAAAAAAAAATATTATTTGTTTTGTGTCGTTAACGGCGTGCGCTAAATTAGAAAAATAAAAGATGATGGGTTGTAAATGTGAAGTTGTGATTGAAAATGTTGTTGAGTTTGGCATTTGTTAACAAATCGTGTCTCAAAAAAATTGCTTTTTTATTTTATCCAAACTAGGGTTGCACCGATAAGCAATCTTGCCGATTACCGATTACCGCTTTCTTTATCGGCCGATACCGATTAATCGGCTGCCGATTATTTGATGGAAATTAGTTAAACAAATCTGCGAAAAGAATTTTTCAAATTATATTATTAATTAGAACGATGGACTTTTCTTCACAAGTCAGGTCAATTCCACCAAAATCGGGAGGCTTTGCAACCTTTATTTAAAATGATATGCAAATTTCGCTTTTATTTTTTATTTATAGTTCAGCAATATTTAAATAAAAAAATTCTGTAACTTATAATTTTTTACTTTTTAGCTAGTTAAAGTGTAATTTAAATTTAATTATTTTGAATTTTTAATATAACTAAGACTTTATCACTTTAATATTGTTTTACTTTTCCAAATATATTTTCGATCTCTAGGAGGTCTTCTTCACGAAAGAAGTTTCTATAAACTGAAGTTTATAGAAACTTCTTCCCTGAAGAAGATTTCCTAGAGATCGAAAATATATTTGGAAAAATAAAACAATATTAAAGTGATAAAGTCTTAGTTTCATTAAAAATAAATTCAAACTATTTAAATTCTGTGACTGTTGAAAGTGCTTTTTGCATTTTTCTGGCTACTATTTTCCATTCGTAGGTAAAACAATCTGCCGTCCTCGGCTAATTTTTTACACAACATTTAGGTCGACTGTGGCACGTTTGGTGGATTCATGTATGTGGGAACGAATTTGTTGTCATTATTTCAAGCATTTCCATACCACCCTGGTAAAATGAATAAGTTTACAATAAAAAATACAATGATGTCTCATGTAAGAATGGATCAAAACCAACATTCATAACACAGTTGAGAGAAGTGTAATTTGAAAGAGCTTTTAATTTAAGGTACATCGCAATTTTTTGTATAATTTTGCACTCCACAGTTTGTAAATTAATGTCATAAAAGTGCAATTTTATGTATATGTATGAGCCTCTATTTGTTTCGAACTTGATGTATAAAACAATCTGAACAAATTTACAGAGGCAAAAAGTTTGGTAAAATTTAAAAAAAACTCATGCCGATGGCAATAATACTTCATATAAAAACAGCACTGTTTTAAATTCACCTTTTCGCAAGTTAGAACTGTCAAGTTATCACAAAATGCAGAAATACATAAACAGATTTGCGTTTGATCCAACAGTTACAGATATTTTTACGTAAAATTTACTCAACATTCAATCACAATCGCCCGATTCCACAGTTATATATTTCTACAATTACTCAACTTTCATCCACAATCGCGTGATTCAACAATTATATATTTTTTTTTATTTTTAAGATTAATTATTCAACATTTAACCTAGGGGAGATGATCAGCTAATCATCCAGGGAATGAGGAGTGGACCCCGTTACCATCATGGGGTGAGTCATTTATTTTTATTATACATGGTTGAGCATTTTGTGTGGGTTTAACTTAATGTCTCACCGATCTATTATTTGTTAATGTGATGGTCGCGGCTTTTTAGACCTGAAAGGCCGTCAGAGTCACCCTTTTGGTTCTTTTCTCCTTGTGTCCGATCTGATTGATAAGCGAAATACGCGCAAGACTCAGTTATTTTGTACTGGGCGCAGGTATAATGCGTCGCTCCCACAGGCTGAAGCTAGCTTAGGGTTCTTAACCACACTAGGTGAGCGGCCTGCCTTTACCGTTCTTTTGGTTTCCAAAACACCCAGTTCACCATTACATATGGCTACGGACTGGTTCTGACTATACCTCATCCCTTAAGACGGCAGTTATAACCTATCTTTAACCGACCTCATTGAATTGTGCTTCAAAAATTCCTCTCTATGGCGTCATGTAAAACAACCTTAGAGTATATATAAATATAGAGAGAACATAACTTTAAAATTGTATGAAGAGAGACATAAGAAATCGTGTTTGCTAATATGTCATATTCAATTTCTCATTTCGCCATTTGCATTTCTGTTTATTTACAACAACCAACTATTGTATTAAATTTTAAATTAAAAACAATTAAATAATTTAAAACGAAACAAAAAGTACAATCTATTATTTTTAGTTGTGCTAATTTTTATAAAATGAATAAAAATAATTACGAGAGTATTTTACATTTATTGTGTTATTTCTAGTGATTTTATAATAGTGAACATTTTATTATTTTATAATGCAAATGTGTAAATATTTAAGTTATGTATACATCCTGAAAGTATATTATGAAAACTAGCTGGCGACCAACTTTTCATTATTGTGTAGTTTATTTTTAATAGATAAAAGATTAAAATTTATATATTGGTTAGAATCAAATCCTAATCTATCATTTTTCTTATTTCTTTTTATATAGTAGCAGTGAGGGAGAAACTATTATTTTTTTGTGGTAGGTTTTTTTCTTATAGATTTAAAAGAAACTCGCAATAATTGTACAATTTTGAATCAAATGAAAAATTTATGCACGTCTTTGGGAAGACAAACCGGTTTCTCTCTCAGAGAAATAAAGGAAAACAAACAAACAAAAAAATGATTTGACAGAAGATCAATCACGATTAATATTAGTTATGGTGGTTGGTTGAAAACAACGCAGTTTAATTACAAAAAAGCGTTCAGCATGACAACAAGAATTTAATGAATGGTTATTACGTTTAGATTACGATAATTTAACAAACGAGATTGTGATGATTTAAATCAAATATTCGGCAATTTTGTATGCAATGGTAAAAAAGGTATAGATTAGTTACTTAACATTTGGCAGTTCAATAAGAATACAAGTCCCGATTAAGATTCTGAAACTGCCAAAAAATCATTCCAACCCCAAAAAACATTGATGCTACAGAACTCAATTTCAAAATGCTAGAACTAATTAGAGGAAATAAAACTGTCTATATGAGCATTGATCCTATGATTTTAGATGATCTGACTGATTCCATGGATTTTCTAGTTAAAATATTTACAAGCGCAAAGTCCATCGTCGATTTATCATGATTCTTCATCGAAGTTGCATTAAAATAGAAATCATTACAGTAATAGATATTATTGCAAGTAATAAAAGATAAGAAATTTGCATTCCTAAAATTGATTTTAAGCCAAGCGAGTGCAATTTGTTGCTATTTAGAATGAAGCGTCGACAGTTCCCAGTACTGTTGGGTTTTGCCATGACAATAAACAAGAGTATATAAACCATGTTGGTTAATATATCTTTCTGAGCTATATTTAAGCAATTAAAAGTTTTTGTAACCAAACAACAGGAATGTTATTCTTATAACCACACAATTCATTTATCCAGTCTACACTCATATGTCTAATCATAAAATAAAAAAAAATTTAAAAGAAATTTAAAGTAAGTCTGATTTTCTGTTTCTTGATAATATGGAAGAGTTGAGTGATTAGTAGTATTTAAAGATAGCCTGAAGTACATATAAGTTTTTTTTTCTTTCTTTTAAGAAATCGTTTTTTTTTTCTCATTTCCTACAACTTCCTTAATGAAATGCAATCTTTCTTGTATTATCAGAAATTAAAAAGAAAATGTCATAAACGAAATTGATAAAAGTTTAAAATACGATTAGGTTATTGTTTTAATCTCAAGTCTCAACTTATATCTTGTTTGGGGGTGAAATTTTGATATTTTTCTGTTAATCAAAAAATTTTTGATTTTATAAATCATTTCATAAATCTTAACATTAAAATATTCGTTTGATTTAAAATCAATTGATATAATAAAACAAAAAATCTAAGTCATAACGCACAAATTAATGAAAAAAATATATATCGAGTTTAGACATCAATTTAGAATTGAATATTTTTTGTTGTTGTTGTCATTCAATTAATTTGATCTAAATTTTAATTTTTATTACTATGACAACCATGATATGATCTTAATTCGAAGAATATTTATGTAGATAAAAAAAAATTTGTAGCGCTAGAAAATTATAATTCGAAACGCATTTATTTGATTTGTAATTTGAAAATTTTAATCCTTGTACCAAAATTATCTTGCATTTGATTAGTTTTGCAATAAAAATCGTTTGCACTATATCGACATCAATTCAGTAAATATTTTTATATCTTACAAATAATTCGACGTATATGTTTCAATTTTTCTCTCTCAATTGTATTGGATGATATTCGTGATTCTACTTAACATCGATTGACCCCCAGATTAGAGCTGATCAGAAGAAATAATAAAACATAAATTTGTGTGACGTTAGAAGAAAAATAAAATAAAACCATTTGGATTGTATAACCAATAATTGTTGCATAGTTAGTTAAATAATTTTGTTATTTTAAAATAAATTAAATAAGAAAAAAATTAACGATCATGAGATGAGACATTAGAATCTTATGATAAGACAAGAATAATTTTTTTTTAAAGAATAATTTACTTCTATGTATGTTTGATTGAAGAATTAGATATGTGTCACACCATAAATTGAATTTATATTTAGATTTGTTTTTTTTCATGGGCAATTTAATTATTGCATTGAATGTACTGTGTCAATGATAGAATTATTGTAACGCCCATGTTAATGGTCTGCTTTGAAAAGGAGAACGGCAAAGTTACTCCATCGTACATAACATCTTTGCACAAGGCTAAATAAAAAGATAGTGAAAGGCCACTGTTGCCAATGTATAGACATCACAATGAAATTTGGACTAGATACTACATAGCATCGAGAATTATTTGCGAAAACATTTACTCTAATGGTATCAAAGAAGAAGTCTATTGAACAGAAGGGAGACTTCTTCCTAGAGCAGCGATTAGTTTGGTAGGAGATACAAGATAAGCCTCACGAACAGCAGTGAAGCTCCAATTAAATTATTGCACATGCTACGTCGGTATGCTTAAAAGTGTTAGGAAGGCAACGTGGCCAGAATATTATCCCCAATTAAGTCGCAGTTTCTCCGATAGGTCTAATGTTGAAAATCTAAAAGCAAAAATCAAGTTTGGAGAGACACTGTGTGGTAGGATGCGATGGCGAGCATCCAATAAAGAGAACGATTATATTTACTATTAGATTCAAAATTTAACAAACAATGCATTTGGATAAAGAGAAACCTTTATTTCTTTTGTTTTTCAGATGTCTTTTCTTACGCGGCAAGATAGTGACAGAATCGGACTCAAGGATTGAAGGCAAGACTGAAGACATAAATGCCATCAACAGAAGTACAGTTTATAAACAATGAAATATTTCAAATAGGCACGAACGAGAGTGTATCTTCCTGTTTGCAACCCTAGGACAACCCCAACAAAGTGGGGTTTTTACGAACGAACATCACAGCGATTCTTTATTGTCGAAAGAAGCGAATACGAAAGAAATTCTCAAACTTTAAGTAGTAAGACTTTAAATTAATATAAATATCTGTAGAAACAATCAAATTCAAACAACATATCCTTTTAAAAAATTCGACATCCATTTCCTTTTAACATACATATTTAACAGTCAAGTGTTTGTTGAAATTTACCTACAATTTTTTTTGAATACATACACACATTTGACCAGTTATGATTCTACATGAGTTTTAATTTTTGCAGGTAGTTTTCAGTTTTTGACCTATAATATCTTTATTTTATATATACTCCATGATTCAAACAATCACAACACAAATCAAACAGTATTAAAAGTGCAACTTCCCACAGAATGACCTCGATGAACCTATTAAAAGTCTTAACATCATGAATAAACTGCGTCTTATTACATGTTCGAGCGGATGGGTGCAAGCGAAATAAGCTCCGGGAAAAATTAGGAATTGTTAAGGTATCATATATAACTTCCATCCCTCCTAAACAGAAACCCATGAACCTAGTACATTTCGTTACATTTTTCGCTCAAAATGCTGCCATGACTAAATGTTTAGTCAAAAGTAGAAGAGAAATAGAGGAGAATATTTTTAGTCAAGATAGACTCGAAAGAAAAAAATGTTTTTTGTGTAGAGGCAGGTTTGTCGTAAAATATCTTGCCGATAAACCTTTTTAGTAAAATATTAAAAATATATCAATAAAAAAATTTAATATAAGAACTGAATCTAAAAAATTATTGTGCAAATTACGAAACCTTTTGCAATCCATACAATTTTCGACCGATCTAGTTTCGAACCAATGAGAAAATTTTTAAACTTTCAAAAAATTCTCATCAGGGCTAGCCGACTAGATAAACTACCAAAACAAGTCAACGCTAATATAAAGCAAAAATTAGGTTAGGTTTTACTCTAGACATACTAGTATTGAATAACAAACTCGTATCGGCGAGAAGAAGATGACCAGTCAGAAGATGACCACTTGTGTGTCATTAGACACATAATCTACAATTAATTCAGTAAATTACAAAACAGTGATCACTAGAGAAACTAATTGACTAAACCTGTAATGAAGAGCTTTCTCATTGGCGAACCAATGAGAATGGCATAGCAGGATACGTACCTAGAGTAATTTAACGCCGTAACGACTAAAGCTCAGCCATCGTGGATTTGAAAGATTTTTACCTGCTGCTTCAACACAAATGAAGAAATGTACGCAATTTACGAAAATACACAGAAATGGGAAAAAATACAAGTGAAAAACGGAGACTCTGGCAACTCCTTATGCGAAAGAACCACTATCAGCGCGTCCAACCCCCAAAATCACTCCCAGACGCCCACACACTCACGCTTCATACATGCTAACATTCACCCACACACTCAGACTGCGAAGCAAGACAATTAAGCTTTAAGACCCGCAGCAAGTATCGCAAGTGGTAGTAATCAAACATAGGTTGTACTGTTGCCAGCTGATCAATCTGATACAGCTCGTAAACCACTGCCATTGCTGGCACACCGTGAATCAAATCTTAGAGTACTGGAGAACGTCACACGCTATATGGAAAGTCTTTATTGATTATTTCCCTTTGTCTTTATTTACAACATTTAAAAAAATTTATAAAACCATAAGCAATTCCCAAAAAAAACATTTACAACTCAAAAAAAAAGTTAAAAGTATATTGGTAAGTTAAACAAACATGTCCAAACCAGTTTGTTTCAATACCTGTACTTTACAGTTGGTTAATGTATAAGATGGTTAATAAACATAAAACATGACAAGGATTTGTTTTTTTTTTTGCTTGTATTACAGGTTATTCGAGAATGATTTTTGATTTACTTAAAAATATAAATTCATAAATTTAGGTAATATAATAAAAGAAAAGGTATTTGGAATATTAAGTATTACCTCGGAGCAAAAATATTCTGATTAGAATCGTTTCCAATTTAGACTAAATATGTCTCGCTACACGCACCGCCAGTTCACACACACACGCAACGACAAGCACACCCCCATTCAATCACTGATACACCCTTTCACACGCATTCACACTTCTATGTTAAAAAAAAGGTAATTAAAATAAACCAAGTTCACTCACCCCATGTTTAATCCTCCAGGCTTCAAAAATCTTAAGGTCTTAGCCCTCCATCAGCAGTGAATAATCCGACAGATAAAGTATCACGGATAAAATTGTATAACTAATACTGATGTGTTGAAATACGGTCGGAATGCGGCAGCAATAGCACCAATAATTTTAAACAAATGTTGCGGTGTGATACGGTTGAAATCCAGTAGTAACAGCAAAAATATGATATCAATGTTGCGTTGAAATATGTCCGGTGAAATATAATATCCGGTAGTAATAGAAAAACTTTGATACTAATGATGCGTTGAAATAAGTAATACGATAGTAATATCCAAAGTTTTGTATAAATGTTACGTTGAAATCAATCAGGCAATCGTTGTAAAAAATAACATAAATTTTGTGTAAATATTGCGTTGAAATGCGATGGTAACAGCAAAAGTTTTGTAGAAATGTTGCGTTGAAATACGGTAATACTAGTAAAATTTGATATAAATGTTGCGTTGGATAAGATGTAAAATATGCGGTAGCAACAGCAAAAATTTGATATAAATGTTGATTTGAAATAATATACGGTAATAAAAGCAAAACTTTGATACTAATGTTGCGTTGAAATAATATACGGTAGTAATATACGGTAGTAATAGCAAAACTTTGAAACAAATGTTGCGTTGAAATAATAGCAAAACTTTGATGCAAATGCTGCGTTGAAATACGGTTTAAATAGCATTAAAATTTTATACCAATGTTGCGTTGAACTTCCGTTTCTTTAACACAATAATAACAGTAATGTTTCGTTTCGATATGTTTTATATTTCGATCCAATAATTAATTTTCATAAGAAACACGAATGAACTATCTTACAAATTTGTTTAATAGTATCAAGATCCACTATCACATGCTAGCTTGATTAGTTAATTATTTATTCTACGTACTGGTATTGAACTAATATTAATGCGATTAATGAAAAAATATGTTCAGCTATAATAATAATATAACCTCCTTAGGTTAATAATTTTGTTTATTTTCGCGTTCTAAACATATAACAACACTATCCGTAATAAATTAACAAATTAAAAGTTCTTAGTTTAGGTTGCAATAGTTAGAATTATAAACACGAATAAAGAAAACAAATGTATGAAACGAATTCATTACACTGGGCATTTCCGATTTTCTGACTACAATCGATTAGATGATATCTTTTAGATTTTAATAACTAATCAACTACACTATTGAAAATGAAACCTTGTTCATTTTATAATTTAATAATAAATTAATAATTTAGAGTTTCCTGTTTTGGTTGTAGTAGTTTGGTAGATAGACACGACAGAAAACATAGAACGGTATCCCTTACATTAGCTATCTATCTTCAAATTTTGCAGCATTATACTAAAGATGTTAATTCCATACACTACCAATTTCACTAATTACGTTAATAATAAACACAAACTACACATTTATTTTGTTATTAAAAATTAAAAGACTTAAAGGCACTATCAGATTATCTAACATCAAACATTCAAGCACATTTTTTTGCAGAAAGAAAGTTCACTAGTGAACTTTACCACATGATAATCCAAAAAACAAAAAATCAAAAAAACTAGCTGTCAAAATCACAATCCAATATGAAAATGGAATATCCGACTAAGAGACAGAGATAGTATAGTCATCTCCTTTTATAGTAATTTTAATATCGAAAAATTCGACAAAGTGTTTCTATTGAAAGGAAATTTATATTAATTTATGTTATGTTGATAAATGTTAGTATATTTTCCGTTTCAAACAAAACTGTTTGTTATTTTGTAATAGATAACATTGTTAGATGATTTCACGAAATAAGTTATTTCCAACGCATTGGGAAAAGATATTAAAATAGATTAAACGTAAGTTTAACTTACTTTATGATGTCTACGTGTTACGAAACAATAGCTTACAACAGTATTACAGTAAAACTTAGATCCATAACGGAAAGATAAATTGATAAAAAAATATCCATATAAGAAATCGAATACATAACTAATTGTAGGATAATAAATTTTTTCTATTGCGACGATTGGACAAATATGCACAGCTGTTTTGAGGTTTGAAAACATTCAGGGCAATTATGGTTAGTGTCCAGAGAATTCAAATTTATGTAGGATGGTGAAGTAAGGCTGGTGAAAACGTATTGTAAGTCAATAATAGGGGATTGTAAAGGAAATATTATTGTTAATTGTTTCATGCGAAGAACAAATTTATGTAACGGAAACTATATAAAAATATGTCTATAGATTGTGGATGAATGAGAAACTATTATGAACTACGTATGGTAAGCAAAATTGTGAATTATGAGAAAACAGACATAATATAAATCTGAAACCCTACCGCTCTACGTTATCATACTCCAGTCTACATAACAAACCTGAATCTATTAAATATATGTTTATGTAAATTTTTTGTTTTTTATACTTCGCTAGAGTTGTGACCTAATTTTTGGTTTATATTTAGCGTTGACATTTTTTGGTAGTTTATCTAGTCGGCTAGCCCTGATGAAATTGATAGACTTTTTTAAAGTTTAAAATTTTCTCATTAGTACTAGATCGGTCGAAAATTGTATAGATTGCAGAAAGTTTTATAATTTGCACAATAATTTTTTAGATTCAGTTCTTATATTATTCTTGATGGGAGATTTTCCATCGGGGTGATGGTTTATCACAAATAATTTACTGAATTAATTGTTGAATATGTGTCAATAGACACAAGTGAAGACTAGTCATCTTTTTCTCGCCGATACAAGTTTGTTATTCAATACTAGTATGTCTAGAGTATAACAAAACAGTGATCTCTAGAGGAATTAATTGACTAAACCTGAATCTATTAAATATATGTTTATGTAAATTTTTTGTTTTTTATACTTCGCTAGAGTTGTGACCTAATTTTTGGTTTATATTTAGCGTTGACATTTTTTGGTAGTTTATCTAGTTGGCTAGCCCTAATGAGAATGATAAACGTTTACCATAATTTTTTTGATTCAGTTCTTATCTTACAAAAACATTGTTTTAAGAAAAAGTGTGAATGTATCTAATGAATTGTGTCAATTAAAATACCTAAACACATGAGTGAAATTTTAGTGAAATTAAATTATTTGAATGTTCTAAAAAATTTAATGAAATTCAACAGTTTTGTTTTAAAGATTTGTCTATAAAGGTAGATTTTGTTTTGGTAAATTTTAATCAAAATCATTTTAGAAAAAATCTAAGTAATTTAATATGTAGTATTATAATAAAATATAAATTAATTATAACTAACTAACAGTTTTGGAAATATTTGATAAAATCAATAAAATAAAATGTCAAAAGTTAACAAACTTGTTTGTTATTTTAACAGTCCGGTTGTGGTTTTGTTCGTAATAATTAACAATCATGTCTGTAAAATTTACAAACTGTTCGTTAAAAATTGTTGGTAAAATTAATTCAAGTTTTTGTCATGACTAAATTTTTAGTCAGAAGTAGAAGAGAAATAGAGAAAAATATTTTGAGTCGAGATAGACTCGAGAGAAAAAATGTTTTTTGTGTGGAGGGAGGGTTGTCGTAAAATATATTGCCGATAAAACTTTTTAGTAAAATATTAAAAATATATGAATAAAAAATGTAATGTTGAGGTTTTATAATTACAGCAACAAGCTATCTTTTGCAATAAAAAAATCAGCACCTAGCGGTACCTGGATGGCGAAAGTTGGTGCTAATCACATTTAAAAAAAATCATTTCATAGAATGATAATGCAATCGTAAAAAGTATTTGTATAATAATTATGAAAATATTAAGAAAATAAAAATAAATTATTCATGGCAAACTTTGCAACAATACCAGTGCCTACGCATGTCACATTTTTTGCACATCCAAATTGTTGGTTTGCCACACCCGTACAACTTGCATCGATGTTTTTTCCTTGCGGCTCACGGACAATAAGGTGTTTACTAACCACGTTTTTTAAGTTGTGTAGTCTCTGGAACTCCAGGTCATCATCTACTTCCACAACATGAATTGATTTTGACCCTTGGCTTCCTGTTATATTTTGAAATCAAACAGAAGAATTCAGGGTGGATATACATTGGCATGGGCAGTACCGTCTCTCCAAATTTTGACTTGATAATCCCTTTGTTATAGCTGCGAAGCACAGCGGACTGATGCCCTTTCACAAATTTCTATTCGGCTTTTTTCCCTTCCTTTGACGCTTCAGTTGCTTTTTTTCAATGCCAAATAGGGTGGATTTGCAAAATTTGATTGTAATTTGTAGCAATGGTAAAATCTTTATTATCTTTTCAGTAACAAAGAGTGATCTGGTTTCCTGTTTTTATATTAGTAGCACCGATCACTGTGGTGAAAGATTTTTCAGTTCTTTACACAGCTCTTTTTGCAGTTAAAACATCAGAGCTTCATTAAGCGATATATAGTACTGTAATGGCTTCTTTCCTCTCTCTTTCTGGGCAATTTCGAAGTATCAAATGAACTCAATGTACAAACCATCTCGTATGTATGTTGACAGACTGAACGAGATTTTCGTCATCAATTACGTCCATTCATGATGAAAACACAATAGTAATAGGAAAGACGCTGTCATTTGGTGGCAAAATTTAACATATCGTATTTGTATGGGACTTATCCACACATTTTATTTTTTGACATAACGAGAAAATGAGTGATGATAAATGATTTTGATGTCGGGTTTCAAATCAGGAGGCCCTAATTATTCAGGAAAAATACTTTATATTAAAAAAAAACACCATTTTTGCAGTGCGGTCAGAAATAGATTAAAAGAGGATTTATTACAAAGCAGTTGTCCCTGAAGTAATAACATCAGCATTAAAAATGTATTTTACCGATTCGACGTTATCGATATAATTCTTATTGTTCTTTTCATATTCCACAATTAGTTTAATGGGACTTTTGGCACATTTTGGGGGTCTTTTGTCACTTGTACGAATGTACAAAACTGGAAATTTTGGTATAACTTCGATGGTGAACAATCGCTCACAAAACGCGACGCGTACAAAATAAAACTAGTTAAATCTGTTTTATATTATTTATATTGAAATAAGCTCAAATTAGTTTGCATTAATTCATAGTTGTGCTCGAAAAAAAATATAGATTTATTATTATTCATATTAAAATTTGCCTATCCCATTGGCGCACCAAGTTTTTTGATATCATATTATTGATATTTCTCAAAATTCGCCTTTTCATTTGCTCACTGATTGGTGACTTTATTAGATTAATTACTTTATGTTATTCACTATGCTTGAAGAGAAGCCTGAAGAGTTGGATCATATTCAAAAAATGGGGATTAGTGAAAAATTTTAATTTTTAAAGGCAATAATTACATTTAATATTATGGTTTTGGTTTCGCCGACTTTTTGGGTCGTCAGAGTTCCTGTTTTTTGCTCATTTAAATTCGTTTTCTTCTGAAACTTTTGCGTGGAATTTAAACTTTGTGATGGGCTGAGGAAAAGCATAATCAAACTCACAGAATGCTGCCAGTTAGAAATTTAAATCTCAAGGCATGCAGGTCCACAGATGTTTCTGAAATTGATTTTATTATCAGGAATGCACAGTGTTTATAACATATCAAAGGTTGGTTTTGTAATTTTAAAACTGGCTTATTTTGAGTTGAATCTAGTTTACTCTAAGCATAAATTTGGTTCAAATGGTTTTCTAAATAAATAAATAAATAAAATAAATAAAAAAACTTATATTTTGTTATTCACTGAACACTCAGGTTTATAGAAAAGTTATTTCTATTCAGATTAAAATTAAGCAATTTTAATGCAATTACTCCAAAGCAGCATTAGAAATATTTTGATTTCTTCTCAGCATGCAAAGCTGAGAAGAAATCAAAACCGTTAATTCTTTTGGTTGGTTCACGCTAGTTTCAAGGCGAAACCAAATTTTCAAAAATCGTGTTGACGCGGTCGTTTTCACAACTAATATGGCAGTAAAAAAAATTTTTATTTTATAGATTATAGTGATATGGTCACCTCACCTCAGAACTCGAACTCGTTCATGTTAATGACATGGGAAAGTTGACAATTAAAAAATTTTCAAATTTTTTTAGTACAACATAAAGGCTAACTTTCTCTGCGCTTAACGATATTTAACGAATTTGTTTTATTTTTACCTAAGTAAAACTCTTTATTAATTTTTAAGGAAAGAAATTACAATCCACCAAGCGCACCACATATGAATGGTTTGGTTAAAAGCCATTAAATCGTCCAAAAATATACAAAGAAGAACGTGAGTATCTTGATCCCAAAAGATTTTAACACACTGTTGATTGGGGTGGGAGCTTCTATTTGTTTTGACTAGGTTTGCATCAAGTAGAACCAAATGGCAAGCTAATTTACTAATGCATGATATGCAACATATCTCGATTAATATGTAAGGGTCAATTAAGTGTTTTTATTCGACGGTTTGATACACAAGTTTTTAGAATGTTAAAACTACTTCAGTTGTGATGTAGTTGTGATGTTTAAGCATTATCATTGCGTTTGAATATTTTTTTCCTACCCCCAACGATCAATCAACCCAATTTCTTTATCAATTGTATTTCTTATTAATTTAACAAAATAATTAAATGTCATTACACACAAAAAAAAATTATCGTAAAACATTTTGTTGTTGTTCCGTTCAATGTAATAATATTATAATAATATTCAACCGGAACTGGATATAAGTAGATAATAATGACACATTCTCAAAACACTGTGTTTTTTAATGTTCTAATATCACATTGTTAAGTAGATAAAATTAGAATATGGTTAATCATGCTGTAAGACTATTTTATTAGATTCGTTTTTTTTTATAATTTATTTATATGAAAATTAAATTTGTTGACTGTTTTGGGGTTCAAAGGATTATGAATATTAATCAGACAGATTTATTGTTGATTTTATGTAAAGTCATACTATGGTGGAGCGTTAAATACTACATTTATAATACAAATATAAGGACAATAACATTCCAACATAACCTTAAACATTTATAATCTTCATGAGAATAGGTTGAATGAAAATTATTTCATGAATATTATGTGTTAATTGGATATTATCATACATATTTGTGACACCTTAATTTTATCTTTTGTTGCCTCTGTTAATCAGTTTTAAATTTATTATTTTGTATTTTATAATTTAGGATAGGAATTAATGACAATTTATATTTTATGATCAACCAACGAAGATAGATTTTTGATCTCAAACGGAAAAATAATTTTTTTTTCATATCTAAAAATAATTATTTTAAATAATAAAAATGCGAAAAACTATTTCACACCTTCAATCTAATAAAATTTACAAAAAACAAAAAACTAATTAAATTAAATAAATTTGTATCATTATCTTCACGTGAAACGCATTTAAAGTATATTAACCTTAAACATTAATTTTATGCTAGGAATTAAAGTGAAATTATTGCAACATTTTTGTTTCGATAAGATAGTTAGAATATTAATATGTGTATTATTTATATAAACTGATATTTAGTAAATTCAAAACAGTTTTATGTTTCAAAGAAATAATAATCCTCGAATATTAAAAGACCGAACTAATAAATCTAATTATAAAAAAATTAACCAAATCCACTGTAATAAAATAACCAAAATAAAAAATAACTAAACAACAGTATTAACGAATTATATATTTTTTTTTTAAATTTTTTTAATATTTTTCATAAAAAAATAAGAAATCCCCAAGAAAATTTTTTTTTACAACAAAACTATACGATTTTGAAAAAACGACTAGAAATAAAAGTTATAATCTCAATCTAATTCCTTTTCGGCAGATTAACGTTTTTCTATTTCATATAATAAAAAACAACAACAATAAAATAAAATAACAACAATTATATCAAACAAAATATCGTGGCAATACATTGAAAAATTTGACAAATAAGTTTTGTTATTATTTAACAGTCGAGAGCGACATGATACGACCAGTTTTTAAAAGGCTATGTGAGACGATATAAGATTTTGCATTTCTAATATGTTTTAAGTTAGGCTTCGAACTAAAGTCACAAGAAGGCATTTTCTTTTATTTTCCAATATGCAGCACTGCCACTCAGTTTTTTTAGCGAAAAGATTGCAGTGAAAAGATGAAAGAAGACGACAGGGGTTTCTTCTTAAGCTTATTTTAAGACAATGTAATGTAAATAAATTATGATGCTACATTTAATATCGTGCCGATATAATTTTATTATAAATACTGCGCTAGGACGGAGCTGAGCATTTTTATAGGTCGGAGTGAGAACTGCAGTTAAAGCGAAATTTAAAGTCGAAGCGAACAAACGTTTGCAAGTACAGAAAACGAACTTTACACATCAAAAAGTTATGATGGACAGCATAGCAAATTGACCTAATAAAGATATGCGGTATTCCGTGGGGGGGTTAGAATAAGAAAATTCAATCTGGAAATGAAATGGCTCCAATTCACCAAATTTGCTTTTTTATCATCAAAAGCTGCTAATTTTTACAATTCTAAGCATATTAGCAAATATAAACTTTTTCTAAAAAACAAAACCGACTTCAGAAAAACTCCAACGGTTTATTGTAGAAATTTCCAATTCTCAACGTTCAAAATAATACAGAAAAATATTTCTTCTCAATAACGCTTAAAAAACAAAAACTATTTAAAAATCACTTTTATAATTTTAACTTTACCGTCGCAAGTTTAAAATAAAACTAATTAAAAATTACAAGAGGTAATTTGCTTATATACAATTCTACAAAATTTCTAGATAATTCGAGGTCACTTTTTAGAAACCTTGAGAAAATATTAGAATATACGATTATTTTACGTTATGTTGATTTGATTGATAAAATCGTTCAATCTTATTTATTGTTGACCCAAGTTCCACGAAATACAACAACAACATTATTCATTTCATTAATTTGTTGTTGTGTTTTGTTGTTATTTGATTTTTCTGGAAGTGACTGTAATGGTCTGGATTTTTCTGTAATCATAACAATACTCTCCACTCAAGCCTGTTCGTCCCGAACATGATCTAGCTCTCCTTTGTATAAGGCCAATCTTTTTAAATGTACGACTTTCGCTTTGCCTCGATGGCCTTTCCTAGTTCTATAAACCACATCATTCAACTTGGTTATAATGTTGTTAGGTCGTTTCTATGCAGCTTACTATTTCGGTGATAACCCTCGTTTTCGTTGTGGGCTGTGTAGCCATACTAATTGTCCTTCTTCAAAACCTTTATTATTAGATCGTAAATGATATCGGGCTACCACTGGTCAGTTGTATCTTCTGCCGTATCTTGCGCAGACAATGATATTGATGGTGCCGCTCTAAATTTGAGGTCACCCGGAAGTCTTAAATCACTTCCAAAAATAGTTTGAGCTGGTGTCATGGTCGTGGTCTCATGAACTGCTGATCTGCATGCCATCAAAAATAAAGGAATGTGTTGATCCCAGTTACGTTGGTTCTCACTGAACACTTTTGCTTGAAATTCCTCCAATGTAGCATTGAATCTCTCAACCATCCCAGCTGACTGTAGGTGTGAAGCCGTCGTCCTCATTTTGTTAATGCCCAGCATTTGGCAAATTTCCTGTAAATAATGGTTTTAAAATAATTTTTTTTTTAATTTTTTTTCTGAATGAACAATATTTCGAGAATATTGTGTACAAATTTTAAGTCAATCCAAGTAAAACTAACGCAGTAACAGCGTTTCAACAGGGGGAGGGGAGGGGGGTGGGAGTATGGTTTTGAAATTATTTTATTTGCATTTTTTTTAAACTTTTTTTCTGAATGAACAATATATCGAGAATATTGTGTGCAAATTTTAAGTCAATCCGAGTTAAACTAACGGAGTTTCAGCGTTTCAACAGGGGGAGGGGGGGGGAGGGGTGTTTGGTTTTAAAATTATTTTTTATTTTTGCATTTTTTTTTCTGAATGAACAATATGTCGAGAATATTGTGTACAAATTTTAAGTCAATCCGAGTAAAACTAACGGAGTTACAGCGTTTCAACAGGGTTGCCGTTTGACCCTATTTTCCCGAAAACGTCATTTTTGAAGTTCGTAAACATTAGAACTCAAAATCTACCGAACCGATCCTTTTGAAAATTTGAACATTACTTTCTCGCATAAATCAACAGGTAATCACGAAGAGTTTTTTTCATTTGTTTCTATTTTTTAATAACAAATTAACTGCGATTTTTTGAGCTAAAATCGCGTTTTTCACTTTCACGTCTTTCACAAGTGCTGCAAAAAATAGAAAAAAAAACTCTTCGTGATTACCTCGAGAAATACATCACTTTTAAAATGCATATCAATTTTTTTGTTTCACATGATCCGGTAACGGGTTATAATGTTCACCGCAAAACCACTTTTTTTCAAGGCGTCTCTGGAGA